>LQNS02278170.1:23585207-23602214 GCA_001587735.2 Parhyale hawaiensis
ACAAGGATAATAAGAAAGAAAACTACCACCTTCATTAATAATAGGAATTGGGTGTTGTGTCTTCATCGTGGAGCTCTGTATACATCCCATGGAGCTAATTCCAACTACCTATGTGCAAATATCATCGTATTCGGCGGGTCTGCAGGTGAAACATTAAGAAAACGGGTTTTTGAACCAGAAGAAAAAAAATTGAAGAGTAAACCATGTATTTAAATGACTTATGTTCAAATCAAACGCAAGAGAACAATTACATGATGTGTTACCCTAGTATGTGCAGATTGATGGGTAAACCGATACCGAGACAGTTCAGACCAAAACAGGAGGTCTGATATAAACAGTATGTTGACCGAGTACAAGACAACCCGAGGCTCAACAAATTTGAAGAAGATAGATGTGCTGATCACCTGTGCAGAGCGACAGTTATTGTGACATGACCAAGTAATTTTACAAGAGGACCGATGTGTGGACCAAGCACAAGAGGACCGATGTGTGGACCAAGCACAGATGAACTGATATGCTGACCAAGAAGACCTGTTGCCAAGGCCTCCACTAAAATCCCAGCAAGGTCTCCCGCAAGTCCCACCCGCCTAATTAGCTTCGCCGCCTCAATAACGAAGTGGCTGAGATCGGATTAGGCTCATGTATAAAATCACTTACGACATCTGCTTAGTTTAATTGGATTCCTTATGAACCTACCGCAGCTTACGTAATGCCGAAATTTCTCTAAATTTTGCAGCAGCTAAAAGACGTGGCATTCCTTGCAGTGGCCATCAGGAATGAGATGGAAAATTGCCATAGATGCGAAGCTAATTACTCGTTCCAACTTGCCCTTCAATTTATCGCTCGAGTGAATTCTGTAATGACTGGAAACGCGAGGCTGTAAAATTCCATTCAAACTGTCAAATGCAAACTAATGACGTTGATGTGCACGTCAACACTTACGTCAATTCGTTTCAGCCAGGAAACAAGCCAATATTTGAAGCAGCGGTATGCTTTCCGTGGCTTATAATTATGCTATTATTTTTCAACCAATATTGGACGCTCCAGTACTGTACACACTATGTACACGTGTGTGCAGTGAGTTCTGAACGCTACTATAGACTGCTCGTGACCCGTAGGGTTAATAAAACCTACCTTAAAATTACTTTTTTGTCATTCCCAGTACTGAGAGATGAATATTTTTCTGAAGTAAAAGTACTGCCGAACCGTATCGAGGATGCAGTGGTAGCAGAGCTATATTCATGACTAGAGTACCTAGCAGTTAAAAATGAATGCAATACGTTCACAATGAAGTTTTTCATTGCTCAAGTTAGCAATACGGGTTTTTCTGCAAAATGGTCCTCATACCTGTAGGCTTCATCTTTCATTACCAATTAACTAGCGGGACTCGAGGAAATTCCCCGGTTAGTTAATGTTCTCACGTTTTAAAATGAAGTAATGCTAACCTACACTATTATAAATCCCTATAGTTCAACCTAATGCATCTCTTCAACCTAACCTACCCCATAAATAGGGTCTATCCCTTAATTCTTGCGAACTCGTCCAACCTCGAGTCTGCTACACACGAGAGTCGAAGGATGGGAACGTTTCTCCCTGCCTTCCCATTACGCTGGTGTGTATGCAGCTTCTATTTTTCTAATATTATTGTATTAAAAAATCGCTTAGACTCCGCTACAGCGAGGGCCACTTGCTGAGTTTAGACTCATTCCTTGAATTTCCATTAAGTTGCAATTCGCAATTGAACATATTTGGAATTGATATATCTTTATAGATTCAACCGTTCTCACGCTCACGGGAACATCCGTTTCAAGAACGTTAAGTGCATTTTTTCCTTGTTCCGACTGGTACGCAGAGGGCTTAATTAACATAACCCGAGTATGCCAAATCATAGCAAGTCCATTCTAAGTCACCACACACAACCTATCTATAAAGACACTATGATATCACCGGTGGATGTCGCAGATGATTTTCTAGCAAAATTTTCGTCCTTGTATAATTATTATTATAGAGACACAAAGATGGCATAATAACAAGTATAGCAATCTCACTCTTCAGAGGTACGTTTATCATTGCTGTTCTCCTATATTTACACACCTTCGATAACCTTTGTTCCTCATTGTCTGAAGATAACATTATTTGGTCGTACACACTTTTAACATGTCAATTTTTCATCGGTGTAGTTGATGATTTCAGTTCCATTCACCGGACCCGTGGCTGCTTTCTACTTTATGTGCGATAGCTTTCCTACAAAATGCAACACTAAGCCCAATCCTAACATAATAAAATGATTCGTGTATTTATTTATTTCCTGTCCGCTTTGAAGAAATAAATAGGCGAAAAAAAAGCCAGGTTGCAGATTTTATAAATCGATGAACAGGTTGAAGAAGATGGCGGCGACCGCTGATCCTTATCCCTTTATCAGAAGACACTTCTTACTTGAAACAGTTCTGGAAATCGGAACACTATGTATGTAGCTTCTGGAGTCCGATTTTATAACTTTTTTCTCTTAGGTCATAACGTACAAATTCGGCATATGGTCAACGAAAAGCTCTGGAGGGGGTGACTTTTCTCGGGCAGTCAACAACTATTTCTTCTAGCTTACCGTCTTTTACTTTTTCTTCTACAGTAGTATTATTCCCCTTCAGAGGGGTAAGCAGATCTTGCTATTCCATGTATTTTTGTCCATTAGTATGTGCTCCCTCAGCTCCATACCCCAGACATCATCCTTCACACTGTCGTTCTCTGAAGGTGCGAATTTTGTTTCACATCCCAAAATTTCAACACTTAAGTGAAGCAGATATTTAAGTTCACAAAACCGTATCTTGGCTACGGAGCGCTGACATGCATGCAAGCTGGCTGGAGTTATATTCAAGTTTACTGCAGTGTTTTACTCAAGATTTACAGTGCCTAGACATAAGTACTTGCACAACTCTATTTTTTTATGTATTTTTAAAAATTCAGTGTCTGCTTTAGGATAATTAATACAGGAAGTTTATATATAGAATATTTAAGCAGAACTGTCAAAGGTGCACTTATAACAAGAAAATTTAACACAAGTAAAAGTAATGAGGGACAAAAGTATTTGACCTTGATTTGATCCTAGCTTACTGACGTAACTTAGAACGGAATCCCTGTGGGGCGTTCTGGTGATGACTGCTAGGCAAGTTAGGGTTAGGTCACGTACGTTAAATAAGAATAGTGTTAGACAAGGTACGTTCAAGAACTAGGAGGACACGTTAGGAAAGCGAAGAATGGGCTCTGTTTTGCCAACGCTGCCGCAGTTAAGTCCGGTGCTGGAAGACAACATGCAGTATTTTCCTCTAAAAAGTCCTTTGAAACTTTAGTTAAGTTGGAATAGGCTAAGTTAGGTTAGCTAGGCTAGGTTACGATACGTTGGCCTGGACTCTGTAAAGTTAAGTCAGGTTACGATGTTAGTGGTTAGATCAGGTAAGATAAGAAGACTTGCTTTAGATTAGGTCCGGTAAATATTATGTTTTTTAGTATTTTTTATATCATGTAGCAACATCAACATAAGTTATTTAGTTGTTCATGAAAAGCTATAAATAATGGAAAAAGCTCTTTTCCTCCAGGATTTTATCCTACTGGACTTTTTTCGTTTTTTTTTACCTCTTGAGGCATTGTTTCTATGCTAAGTTACGAGTCAGGCCTCTGTGATCGCTCTTAGAATGGAGGCACTGCGCTGCAAGTTTGGGGGACCCACAGTGCAAAGAAACTTTCTCTCGTATGGGTCAGATTTTTGCTGAACCATGGACTAAACTGTGCTTATGGCCTTAATGCTAAATGGGTCCTATGGCTGACGTGCGAAACCATATTAAAAAATGATGGTTTTTAATTAACAAACGGAAAGGAAGCCGTCGCGTGATGCAAAGAATCTTTATCGCAAGAGCCGCAAATTCGTAGCTACAGGTCAAAGGTGGTCTACAATTGTTGTGATTTATAAAGCACTAAAATGAACTAAAATAATTATTGATCAAAATTAATTTTTCCAATACCGCTGCTGATACACACGCGTGCCTTGCCAATAAATGCATTTTTCGTGCCACCACGAACAATTGACTATTTTATTTGAGGTCGCTCGATCTGCTGAGTACCGTAGATTTATTGCAGCTATATATACTAACGGAACGTGTAGAACCTACGGGGTAGAAGTTGGCTGTCAAATGTACAGTAGCTTCTGTCCAAAAGCAAAATATACTCCTTCGATCACCACAGCGTTTACCACCTCAGCCAAGGAGGTAATATATATTTTGGCCGAGTTTGTTTGTCTCTTTGTCTGCCTGTCACCAAGATAACTCACAAAGTTATGGACGGATCTATTTAGGAACATTACA
This sequence comes from Parhyale hawaiensis, assembly GCA_001587735.2. NCBI lineage: Eukaryota > Metazoa > Arthropoda > Malacostraca > Amphipoda > Hyalidae > Parhyale > Parhyale hawaiensis. The sequence continues at coordinate 23,589,560 of LQNS02278170.1, forward strand.
CTATTATTAGGTATGTTAGAAGGAACGCATTATTAATTTTCTGTGAAGATCAGTTCAATTGTTTGCTTGTTTGTATACCTGTTTTGTTTTTCGCTCTAACATAACACAAACATCAAAATAATAAAAGAGTCGACTACCAGATAAAACTAATTAACGTTCCGGGAAGTTTCTCCCATCGTCAGAAAATTTTGGTATAGACTACAAAGGATGCCTAACAATTTTATTTAAGATGACCTAAAAAATTTGGCATATGTTGACCGGATGGGACCTAAGGGGCGAATGAGCAGGGTGCGCTATAGGGTTCTTATATAAGGGTCGGACGGTAAGGGAAGTGGAGGCAAACGGGTAAGCACAGTCGGAGGACAAAGTGTAAGCCATGGGTTGTGACGAGTGGTACAGCTGTAGTCATTGTATTGAGGCTAGGCTATGTTGGATATATAGTGATTCTAGGGCGGAGAGAAAATAACATGTGCAGTCGGAGGAAAAATATCTGTCATGGGCTATAGTCTGAAAGGTGAATGAACAGAGCTGTGAGAAGGGGCCGGGTCAACATATGCCAAATTCTTTAGGTCATCTTAAATAAAATTGTTAGGCATCCTTTGTAGTTTTTATCAAAATTTTCTGATGTTGGGAGAAACTTCCAGAAACGGTAATTAGTTTTATATGTTAGTCGACTCTGTTATTATTTTTATGTTTTAGTTTGAACCCTCTAATTATAATTCAAACAGTTTTGTACGGATCTTCACCAAATTTGCAGGAATAGTTGGAGATGTTTTCAGGAGCAAATGATCAAACTTTTGTGATGATCTGTCATTCCGTTTGTCTGTCTGTCTCTCCCTGTTTGTTTTAAGTTTGTCAATAATATGAACCAAAAAGTTGTAAATGAATCTTTAGGAAATTTGCAGAACTGTAAGAAATAATGAAATGCACACAAACGTTACAGACGGATCTTCAGTGAAATTTTACGAACTGTTTAACATACCAAGAGGTACAAATGAACAAGTTTTTGTCATTTAAGATAAAAAGAAAAGGCTGATTTCACGATCAATTCGAATTTGTTATTAACAGTGCCTAGCTTGGCAGAGAAATGAGCTCTCAAAGAGCTTCGCTAGTGTTTAATGTGTTTTTACAGCCAGTAATTTTGTATATTAGCCAGGCTCGTGTGCTGCTGACCTCCGTATTTTGGTAGCGCTGCACAGTTCTAAAATTCTCCCCGGAGGTTTAATGTTTTCTTACGAGTTATGACCACCGATACAGATTACACAAACTTAATTGTTGAACGCCTTAGTAGATAAAAAAATCTTTGTAACGACGACAGTCGATGGTTTGTTTGCAGCTCCCCAACTACAGTAAACTCACATTAGTGTGACCTCGCTGGTAGTAATACGACTTTTCACTTGGCGAAGTGGGCGATAAGCTGTTATTTGGTGGCCCATTTTGAAAAAAAATAAGTATGTAATCATGCTGCGGGCGAATTGAGTGCACTTATTTTGCAACAAAATGTGCCCACTCCCATGGAACTAGTCCATCATTCCAGTGCAACTGCAGTCATTGGCAAGAGCTATTCAACCTATACCCCAGAAGAGAAGTTCGGTGGTTGAATAGGTTGAAGTATTGGAGAACAATTTGTTGCATATGATATCTCGTGTTGGCCGTTGACTCTTTATAAAGCATTATTAGCACTAAATGTGCAATAATCTTGCACATTTACAGTGAGTATGGAAACAAAGTTCTTTTATCAATTTTGATTACCAATCAAATAACAATAAAATATATAGCAAATCGCTCATTATCAATCATCAGTAGAAGCATAAATGCTCTTTAATAACTCACTTGGAATGAAATGGTGACTAATGTGATATTTTTTAGCAACTGATTATATACAGGAGGTTTATTAAACTACAGACTTTGCTCTATCAACAGCTGTGTTCATTAAACCATTCGACAATTTTTGTCGAGTACGCAATACCTCAGTGGTTCCCATACGGGCCGCAGCAATGAACTCAATGTAATGTGAAACTTTCATATATTTGACCGCTGTCTAACATGTTAAGCTACTATTTCGGTACAAACTGGCAACGATTTTAACTGTTTCGGTTTGGAATGCATCACCGGCATTAGTGTTCGATAGTATCGGCCTGCGGGCGTTTACGTCAGCTGTTAATGGCTCTTTGTTGGATTTTCATTAGGAGTGTTTCGGGCTCCCCGGTGTTGCATGCTGCTTCATTTGGGCTGCACTATCTGTTCGTGGTGACCCGATCGTCAAGTTTTAGCAATGATATTAATGGTACGCCACGAGTAGAAAACTTTGGGAACCACTTCAATACCCAACAGTCTGCGCATGCTATGAAGAAAGAATTATTTCACTTTCCTATCTATGAACGTAAGAACCTGTTGCAACACCTCGCGTAATATAACGGAATATTAGTGAACTAATGATGCGTCAGTATGGTTCACACACTTCATATGACACGACACAAGTCATTACAAACTCTACATCATCAACGTAAATCAGCTTTTTGCCTGAGGTTTCGTAGTCGCTACAATGCTTAGTTGGATCATATTCGAGTTGAAACACCATAACAGTTTTTTATCAGCATGCGAAGACCAATATTCTGATTAACTAATTTTTCTTTCCGAGCTGATAAATGTGAATTACCTGAAAATACAGCAAAAACACCGTTTATGAACACGTGTTCTTTCATAAAGCTTCTAAAAGTAACCTTGCTTTCCCACTCTCAACTATCACCTATCTTAGCTAAATCAACCTATTAAGCTTAGTTAGATTCACTCCTAACGACGAGAGCAAATTCTCGCCCCTGCCGTCTTAACACAAGCACTGCTTGGTAATATTGTTGCCAACTTCTAACCTCTGCAGTCGAATATCCGAGCCAATTACTTCAGGGTCGGTAAGTTGACCAAGCGAATGTTGAACTTCACGGTCCGTTGGGACGCTTCTAATTGCACTGCAGTGCTTACACGCTATGGACTGTTCTTGAATAAAGGCGGGCGGAGATATTCATGGTTAAACTTGGACGATGTTACTGATAATAATGGCGCAGATGTTCTCGTGACTCCATAGAAGCAGAATAATAGTGTGAGAGCGGAGAACAGCGGCAGGAGTGCACTGTGTGAAGTCTGTGAGGCCAAGAATAAGGTCACAAATTCGGTTTTGTAGAAGTTTCTTTGCTGGAGTTCGTCACAAAAGAGTAGCGCATCACAAAAACTCCACAGCTGAAGGATGAGATTTTCTATCGTGCGACCGAGTGATATATCTTTTTTTTTTTTGTAATTTAGAGGTTCTGAAATTTGATACAGCCAGCTGGCGCAAAAATGAAAGTAAAAGAAACCATGTTAGTGACAGGGGGAAGAAAAAGGAAAGTTGTCAGTTATCATTATCAGAGGTGCTTCGTCTGTACTTAGCACCACTGGTTCCCAAAGTAGGTGATACGCCTCCAACAGCGGGCAGGGTGAGAGGGGAGGGAAGAAAAACATACAGGTATCTAAAGGGGTGGGGGTGACGCTACAGTTGACGATTCGTTAGGAGCATGTAGCAAATAACAAATGAATACCGAACAATAGAAAACTGCTTGAGTTCACTCTTAGGTAAGTCGAAGCGCTAGGAACGCACATCGCAACCAATGGGGCAACAGCCTGGGCACAATGAGCATCAATTAGGTGAGGTTTATCTTGCTTAAAGCTGTTGCCCTCATACAGAAGAAAAATCTGTAATCGTTGTTATAATTATTCTTGAGTTGTTATCGTGGACTGCAAGTGAGAAAATAAGGTATCTTAGTTCATTTTATTTACCACGCCAGGATGTTCAAATAACTATGAAGTTTCCGGAAGCCTCGAAATGCGAAATAATTTTAGTACCATGGTTAATCAGAAGCTAAACCATCAAATAAACACCGTGGTGCGATTATGTATATTTATATGTCTATATATTTGTATTGTTAGTGTTACGCTCTAAACGAAATAGACGAAATATAGGCCAGGTTACAGATTTTGCAGCTGTGTTGGATGTTGAAAGAGATCAATAGCCAAAAATTAGACCAGCCTGCAACAGATGGTAATGTGGGAATTCTCATCCTTATAGCTGAATGCAGTTCTTCTTTAGCCAACGCTCAAATTCGAATAATTAAAATTGTTTTAATTTTTCATAGCGCTGCCATGGAGTCTGTTCTTTATTGCTTTCTCCATGCAGTGAAGCTATATTTTCCGCTCTCTGTTCAATAGTAGATGAATAACGGAACACAGGAAATGCAATTTTTCACAATACAGCAGATGCAGAATTATGTTTTTCGGCTCGCTTTCTACCGATGACGAAATAGTTTTCACTTGGGCGCAAATCTTTTGAAGTACTGAATGCTTATCTCTGTCTGTATGCAATGTATGAAAGGGGAATTTTTTCCATTTAGTGATACCTCCCAACTTGCGAATATAAATGGAATTTTTTCATATCATCTAGGAGAAGGAAGGAATGTGCTGCTCTGATGTCTGATGGATTGGAACATAGGTATATTAAGAAGAGGAAATAGCCATATATTTTAATAATCAGTTTGTCTGTTTGAGGAAATTTTGTCTAAATGTGTATCAGTAACTTTACCGAAAAAGTTATCAATAGATTTTCAAGAAATTTGAGTAATTTTTTAAAAAAATGTTTGAGGACACAAAACAATAAATTTGGATGCCGATCGGTTTAGCGGTTTGGGTGTTAGACAAATGTGTGTCAGTAACTTAACTCAAAATGTTATTAACGGATCATCATGAAATGTTTAGGAATTGTTAAAATCATTAGGAGACACAACGATAAATAGTGGTGATGATCGGTTTGTCCGTTTGTGTGGTTGACGAATGTTTGTCGAAAAGTTTCTCTAAGAATAACTCAAAAAAATATTTACGGATCGTTAAAAAAAATTACAAAAGGTGTTATTACTATCAAGCTGCACAAAACAGCTCTTGCCCATGACTGTAGTTGTATTGGTATGATGGACAAATTTCAATTTTTCGTTAGCACTGCCTCGCCTGGTGGAGATAGGCATGCGCTCTCAAAGCGCCTTTAGTTATTTCTATTGTAGAACGAAATGGTATTTTGCTATCGCACCACTGGTGCCAGCTAGGGTATTAGAACACGAACCCAGACACGCTCGTGCTGTCATTTTAAGTGACTGCGACATTTGTATAAGCACAGCATGGTAGACAGTAAGAATGGCTCAATAAGAGGTGGAGTAATAGTGCTTAATTGATGGTAACTGTATAGGAACGCGAAAATGTTCTTTTTCTTGTGTCCAGACGTCCTCCATTTGAGTGTTTAGAGAATCCAGCGCTGTGTTATTTCATTGTGTAGTTGATGAATTCTTAAGGACGCGAGTAGAAGGAGCGGATGTTCATGAAGCCATGAACATTGGATGCACAATTCGATTAGAGAAAAAAATAATTGTCGAAATCATAATGGCAAATCGAATTACTTTATTTAGCTTTTTCGGGTAATTCTGAGCATCGTAAGCAACTCAGCTGAGACGAGATGCAGCTCAGAACAGTTATACAAGGCATTTAATGAGAAATTGACTAAACAAAGAACTTCTTGCAGAGCTTTAGCGTTTAGTCGTTACCACCGATGTCATCAGAGGCTTACCCGTTAGCGTTCTTATTCCACTTTTCATCTTCACAATATGAATTTCACGCTATTTAAAATGTTATAGGTGGTAATTAGCTCCAAAGCTCTCGCCGAACTGGCGAAGCTACCAATCAGGATTAATGGTTCGCACGAGTTGAAAATACAAAAAAAAATATTTATTTGATCATCTCGACCGAAGTGGGTCCAGTGAATAACCCCAATTTTCAGCTGCACGAATGCTTATTAACTAGAGAGCACTCTGAGAGTGCATACCTCCGCCAAGCCAGGCAACGGTCTCAAAGAATTCACTTTGGTTCCGAAACCATAATTTTCTTTGCACCAACACCAAAATCTAATCATTTGTGCCTTTCTATAGTATTAACAGTCTCTGTAAGTTTTCTGTAAATCCGCTCTCAACTTTTTGAGTTATGCTGCTAACAAACATCAGTCAAACACACCAACGGACCAACCGATCGTCACCAAAAGTTAATCATTGGTGTCTTTTAGTTCAACTAACAAGTCCTGTAAATTTCATAAGGATCCATCAATAACTCATATCGTTATTGCGCCAACAGGCATAAAATCAAACATCTCAACAAACGTACAGATCATCGCAAAGATTTCGCCATTTACTCTTCGCAATATACCTAACAACTCACGAGTGTTTCTTAAAAATCCATTTTTGAGTAATGGCATTAAGAAAAATGAGGCAGACAAAAAAAAACTAATAGATGGACGGATCTTCACCAAAAGTTAACCATCTCTTACTGTCAACATGCTTAACAATCCTTGTAAATTTCGTAAAGATCCGTTCATAACATTTTGAGTAATGTTGGTGACAGACAGAGGGTCAAACAGGCAAACAAAGAGGCAGACGAACACGACAAAGCGTAACCTCCTTGCGGATGTAAATATAGATCCCATTACCTTGCAAAGTTGCATAATTTTATAAGATTCAATTTTCACCCTAACACCCCAACGTATCCGTAGACTTCTTCAAAAACTGTGTATTCCATAGATTCTAAAATGATAGCAACGTACTACATAGTGATGGACAAAATAGTAAATTGCAATATATTAGAAGAAAATGAAATGCCCTGTGGCTATGTGCATCGCAATGACAAAAGTGAAATATGTATTATGTGCTGGTGGACTCTACTACAAGTATGAGCATTACAAATGCACAATAAAATGCAATATTTTCTTGAATTTGATTACATAGATGCGTATCACAATAATACAGCAAATTATCATATGGTGATGCACTTGTTTTACACAGATAGGCGTTACAACAAACAAATAGGCAACTTCACCAAGTCTGAGGTTCTACACGGTAGCGTGTTTAGCCCCCTTCTGTTCATAATTTACATCAATGATCTAGAAGATAACATCCCTGTAAAATCACTAAATTTGCCGATGATTCTAAACTATATCTCATCCTTACATGAATAGATTTGACCTTCAACAAGACCTCGAACGCCTTATGGCATGCACCGCAAACTGGGAGATGTGCTTTAATGTCGACAAATGTTCAGTCATGTACGTTGGGCCGGAGCCTGAGAACCGCTCAGCCCAAATGCAAATGAACGGGAAAAAATTGGCAGCTGTCACCCAATAACGCAACCTTATACAGAATAACCATCACAATCTACAACACTGTCATCAAGTTGATAAGAGTGTTAAGGTAGCAAGCAGAGAACTGAGATTCATTGCCAAGATTATTGCGTACAAATGCAAGAGTATAATCATTCCTGTGTACCAGGCACTGGTACGCCTGCGTTTAGAACATGCTCTTTAATTTTGGTAGCGACACAAGTAGAAAGGTGTCGATAAAATGGAAAGAATCCAACGTAGAGCAACAAAATTTATGCCTCAGGCGCGACACAAGCCGTATAATTGTCGCCTATGGGAAGTGGGACTCATTTCTTCCGAACAAAGACGACTCAGGAGGCAACTGATAGAAACGTACAGATACTTGAATGGATTTAACGACGTACTTACTAAGGGACCAACTTACTTAACGTCCTCTAACTCCGTGAAACTAAAACAATTGATTTACTTGCACGATCAACTCTATGGTCGAGTTTATTCTCTTCTTCTCTTCCTCAGATATCTGTATGATCCTGACGTAATGGCATTAGCTCATTGAGGGTTGGAACGTAACTCTCGTATGCTTTATGATAATGGTCCTGTTGATCCGCCTATTGTCAACTATCTAATCTAATTATAATGCTGGCATTTGATACAAAGCCGAAAAAAGTTATTTAATAATGTGAGAAAAATATAGTATACCATCAGCCTAATATAACTACCACTAAGCACCCATAATGATGCCATCGATGTGACATACATGCCATCAGCAGCATTGTAGTCCATTTTTCCCGATACTAAACGTTGTTCAATAATAGTGTCTTGCTACTTAAATGCGGCAAAGCTGAAGGATTTTTTTTTTTTTCGTAGAAAAGCGGCCGCAAAGCGGCGCCTGCATGGATACGTCCCTATAATTATAAAGTTATCTTAGCAAGTTTTTAACTTACTGAAGAGTGAGCACCGAGTTCTATAAAGAGCCCTCAAGTCTACCGAATGAGGTAAGATGTTCTCGAAGACAGCAAACAGCTTCCGTTAAGTTACGCAGGCTGCGGCGAGAGTCATTATTGAGAATGTGTCAGCCAAAAACAGCTCATTTTAGGTGCTGCAACAAATGAACGAGTTTGCCGTGGAAATAAGGGCAACGTTATGAACTAAGCGTATGCATGAAATAGCATTTCTGCGCCGTAAGTAAAAAAAACTGTTTTGCTGTATTTATTCATTAGTGGTAAGGCTGAAGAAATTTCGCAACTGAATGTTTTATAGATGTCAATTTAGCCAACTTGAAGGACTTTCATGACTGAATCTACGGGAACACTCCGATTAAAGGCTGTAGGCAAGGGTAACGTTAATCGAACACAGAAATACATGTTAACTGCAGTGAACAATACTTCATGGTGAAAGAATGATAGTTTATACAAATTATAAACTTTAGCCTGCACACAATGTAACAGGAATGACAAGTGAAGCCGTGACATAATGCAGTTTATTTTTACATTCACGACCATCATCTACTTCATGCAATTTTTTTATAATAGCGATTTCAATGGGGATGCATCATGCATCACTTTCAATACACTCTGAGAGCAATCAAACTCGTTTTCTTGGTTTTATAGGGATAACGTCATGGACTGTACACAAAAAATTCCTTAATTATTTCAATATCTGGCACGCACTACAAAGAATGCACATAACAGTCTCTCTTTTATCACAAAATGGTGCCTTTAGATTTTAAGTTTAGTGTTTACATCTATAACTGTATCAGATTATATTTTTTAAATATATATCTGCGTATGCAATATTTAAAGTAATAGCAAAGCTAGTTTTTTTGGTATGGAATTGTTTTGCCTCTCCAAGTCTCAGTGTCAAAATAACAGCAATGCTAATCAAATTTTACGATATTTGCGACTCGATCAATCGGGAAGTGTTTTGCATGCATGCCTTTACTCGAGTCAGCTGTTATTCTCCAGCAACAATACAAGAATCCTAGAATCTATTATTATCTAAGAGGAATAAAAGGAGAGGCGGCATGCAGCCCACTGATCATAAACTACAGTAAGGGACCTGAAGCCATCTGTGTGCAGCAGGTTCTTGTATTGTGATCCTTATTTTACTATTACCGACATCGCACGATACTCATTTGTTGAAATAATTCAATACAGCTGCGAAAATGTGACCAACGCAAGCGAGTTCCGGCAGAGAAAAGGATGCAGACTTGGAATAGTTGGTATTCAATCATGCAACTTAGAGTTTGGGCGACGAGTGATCTGATTCATAGCTGCTCTTTTCAATAAAGCAAATTATATTATTAAAAAAGAGATTATTGAGACATTAAACTTCCCAACGGTGTGGTTGCGTGTAACCTGCTCCTCTAAGAGACCCTACAAGTTTTTCAAAGGTGAGTGTCAAGCAGACCGATGCAGAGACACTAAAAGTATCGTAAATGTGGATATAGAGCAGCCTGTTTGCGACTGTCCATGCAAGTTTGGTTACCGAGCAGCCTGTTCCTAGGACAGTGAATTTAACAGCGTACATGTTGTCGACGAACCTGCTCCTCGGACAAATTCACAGGTAGGTGCCGAGCTCCCATCTACTTAATCAATAAATTTGGCGCTGTATGTCGAGCAGTCTACTCCTGCGAAAATACATTCAGTGATGGTCATCGAGTCAAACGGTCTGCTCCTGAGACAATTAATTCCTTTCTACGTGCCTAGCTGTTTGATCCTGAGACAATAAATTTATTGGTGAGTGTCGAGCAGTCTGCTACGCAGACACAATATATTCAAAAGAGGCTTCGAATAAACTACCCTGTGGATTGAGAATTCATCTTCCGATGTCGGGCAGCCTGCTCTCAAAACAATGATTAACTGGTGAGTCATGACCAGTCAGCTGCTGAGACAATAAATTCAACAGTGGACGTCGAGTAGTCTGCTCTTGGAGCAGAGAAGAATAATTATTCAACGGTCGCTGTCGAGTAGCCCGCTGCTGATACAATAAATTCAGCGGGTGTGTCGAGCAGCCTGCTCCTAAGACATTACTGTAATAAGCAAAGATCTGCCACCCAGCGGGTCATCGACATGATTACGTCATCAAGACCCTCATCAGGCAGAGTCTAATCTCTTGCTGAGTGCGACAATCAATTCTTGCCGTGCTTGTGACGCAGCACTTTGTCATCCTAACGACTTCAAATCCTTTCGAGCACTCTGGCTACTTCCTCTTACCAAATTAAAAATGAGGTCCCTGGTGCATTATCATACTCAGGAGATGAGGACCCTGGCGAGAATGGGACTCTGCCACCGGGCATTTGGAAAATGAAAAGATGTAATGAATCGATATTTTAATGTCGTCATTTGGCTGAGTTCCTTAGAGCGGCAAGTATCTCATTGTGTGCGTCATGATGAGGATCGTAAGAGAACTTGATGGTGTTGGTGGTTTTTTGAGTGTTCAAACCACATGACAAGCACACAAAGCTTTAGTTTTCCCTAAAAACTGTCTTTTTTTAAACGGAGAATTAATCATTGTGCAAATGTGATGCTCAAAAAACACAAATGCCTCAATCGGGTTCGGGCGCTGCTAACTTTGTTGCGAATTGAGAAGCAGTCATTTTTTGGATTCCCATTTATTAGCCTTCCATATTAGTGTTATTAATTTCTGTTCAATTTGACTTTATATGAACCATTACATATGCTTCCAGTGGTCAAGATTGCTGCCTAGTTCATTATCAGAAGCTCGGGCGTTCGATCCCAAGCCATGAAGAATCTGTCTAAATTCTAAATATTAAGTCGATTATTTATATAAAACTTAACGTTTCGGGAATGCCTTCCATCTTCAGATGTATAAAATATCTAATGTAACCTATCAAATTTAAATAATTCTCTTTATTTTCAATATGTGGGGAGGTCGTTCGGGGAAAGTCTAAAATGCAACTGAATAGAGCGAGCTTGGAAGGTCCTGCTGTCGACTTATGTACAGTCGGAGGACGATGGGTCAGGCATGAACCGTGTGTAGAGGTACAGTCTAAATGCTGTGGTAACCAATCGTTACCATCGGTATTTCCTGCAATCATAGTCACTGGTAAGGCACTTGATAGTTTTCTGGTTGAGGCGTTCAACCAAGTCGACTTTATCTTTACCTTTATCAAACTAGGGCGCTCTGAGAGCGCATACATACCGCCAAGCATGGCAATGTTGAAGAAAAATTTAAATTGGTCTTGGGCCTGCGATCTTTTCTTATCACCACCAAAATTTGGTTATTTGTGCCTCGCGACACCAATAACAGCTTCTGCAATTTTCTTGCAGATCCATCTGTAACTTCCTTATGTAAAGTCTGACAAACATTTTGACAGACAGTCAAACCAACAAACGGATATACTAATCGTTACCAATATTAAATTTGGTCATTTGTGCCTATTAACAATTGTAACAACTCCTGCAAGTTTCGTGAATATCTGTCTACAACTTTTTTATTATATTCTGACATATATTAGATAAACACCGAAACGGATAAACCAATCATAAAAATTTGGTGATTAAATTTCCAGTCTTTCAATATTTCTAATAGTAGCTGGAAATTTCATGAAGATTCGTTCATAACTAATTGAGTTACGTTATTGACAATTAAAAAAACAAGAAACTAACAAATAAAAAAATGGACAAACATATCAACACAAACATTTGGTTAGTTGTTTCTAGCAACAACCTCAAAAACTCCAGCAAATTATAGGAAAATCGATCCATAACTTTTTGAATCACCTTACTGAGAAAAAAGGTGGACAAACAAACATACGGTTGGGGGAATTTGCACCAAAACCTAATCATCTGTTTCTCCTAACATGTAGAACAATCTCTGCATGTTTCGTCAAGATCCATCCATAACTTTTTGAGCTATCTTGATGACAGACAGGAAGACAAAGAGACAAACAAATAGACTGACAGCAGGCAAACTCGACGAAAACATAACCTCCTTGGGGAGGTAATAGAGGTGTCGGTTTTTCGGGGTAAATCATTGTTAGAAACGTTGCTCAGTGAAGAACCTTTTAACTTATGGGGTTTAATATAATACTAGACGACCCGTGACCCGTTGGGTCGTCATCACGTTCGTCTTGTCTGTGTTTCGTGCCCATTTTGCTTCCTTCTCACCGGTAACTCATACTGATCTTTCTTCCATCTGTTCTTCTTTCCCAACTTGCTGTTCCCATGCGCGTTGATCCTGTGTGGGAACACCCTCCTGCATGGGTTTCACGTGTCTGTTATCACACTACGTGTCCCTTCATTCTTCCTCTGTGACATCGCCTTTGCTGTGGAAACGGAGACTTAAACTTCTGAAAATCACAATAATAGTCACGATCGTCTGTGCTTATTTATTTACCTGGTCGTAAACCACACGCTATTCGGCCGTCCTCTCCTGCCCGTCAAGGAGCTGCCCATACGGCTCACTGTCAACAGATTC
>LQNS02278170.1:23622354-23633118 GCA_001587735.2 Parhyale hawaiensis
TATTGTTTACGTGTTTTTGGTAATTATTAAAACTAAAGTGATCAACTGTTTAAACAGTATGCGAATAGTTTTGAAGTTTTGCAAATGTTTAAACTTCTGTGTAACTGTTTAAACATTTTGCAAAACTGTTGCAAAATGTTCTGCGAAATGGTTAACTGTTGTACAGGTGTGCTTGACACGGGTGCAAAATGTTTAAAGTTGTTGTCATTGTTTCAAGCAATTGGAGCATTGGTAAAACGCAAACGGGAAAAACAGTATATCATTTAAACACGTTTTTGTATGCGTGTCAATCTGGATCGCTCTGTTGCATTTATATAATCAAAGCTATCGTTTACCTAGAAACAATGCAGCTTGAAGCTTACTAAGTATCCCCGCCAAGGAGGTTATGGTTTTGTTAACCTTGTATATCTGCCTATTTGTTTGTCTGTTTGCTCGTTTGTCTGTCACCGAAATAACTTCGAATGTTATTGACGTATTTGTACTAAATTGACAAGGATTGTTAGGCATGTTAAGAGTAATTTACAGATGATATACTTTTGGTGAACATTAGTTTCAACTGCTTGTTTGTTTGCCGTCCATAACTTTTTCAAAAAGTTTTGGACGGATTTATATGAAATTTACATTACATGTTAGTTATACCCCGAAGACTAAATGACCGAATTTTTGGGATGATCTATTTGTTTGTTGCTTTCTGAGTTTTAGTTCCTGCTTGTTAGCAAATTAACTCAGAAAATTATGTACGGGTTTTTATAGAATTGACATGCGTTAATTAGGTATTATACGAAGAGTAAATTATCAATTTTTGGTGATGATCTGCTTGTTCTTTTTTTTTTTTTTTGTCTCTGTTTGATTTATGTCTGTTCGCTAAACTCAGAAAGTTATGAACGGCATTTTCATGAAATTTACACGAGGTAACTTAGGTGATGATTGGCTGATCTGTTTGAGAATTTGATTGATGTTTATCATCAGAATCTTTGGGAGTAACATAATTCGAAATGTTGTGACCAAATATTTAAAAAAATTGTGGAAGCTGTTTTGGAATTGACATGAGTTAATTAGCTATATTACGAAGAGTGAATGATCAATTTTTGGTGATGATTTGCTTGTTCTTTTTTTTTTGTCTCTGTTTGATTTTATGTCTGTTTGCTAAATTCAGAAAGTTATGAACGGAATCCCGTAGTAATATTTGGTGTCGATAAAAGCAAATCACAGTTTCAGGACCAATATGAATTTTTCGTTGACCGATCTGAACTATTTGTTAAAATTGCTTTGCTTGGCGAAGGGGTACGCTCTGAGAATGCTCTAGTTGTGAATAGACCAAATTTGTGGAAAATTGTTGATAACAGAGGTTCGATCCCACAAAGTATCTTGCGGGATGTTCTCTAAGTGTAAGAATATGTAATGTAAGAACATGTAATATCCCAGTCAGTGCCTCAATTACGGAGTATTATTTCGTGCTCATGGAAAGTCCCTTGTTTGAAACTGCACAACGTTCTCTGCATACCATCGCCTATGTAAACTAGAGCACTCTGCGAACGAATACACCGCCAAGCAAAGAAACGGTGACGAAAAATTTAAATTTGTTCTGAGACTATGAATTTCTCTGTATCAACACCAGAATCTAATCTTTTTTTCCCCTCAATACTGTTAACAGCTTCAGTAATTTTTTTGAAGATCCGTTCGTAACTTTTTGAGTGATGCTGCTAGCAAGCATTACGACAAACATGAGTCAAACATAGAAACGAACAAACTGATCGACACCAAATTTTGATCATTTATGCCTTTTGACATACTAAGAACTCCTATGAATTTCATAAAGATCCATTCATTAGTTTTTGAGTTATTGTGCTAACAAGCATAAAATTAAAAACAGTGACAAACGGACGAATAAATGATCGGATCGTTACAAAAATTTGGTCATTTACTCTTCAAAATATACCTAACAACTCTTGTAAATTTGACAGAAATTGGCCCATTACTTTTTGAGTTATGGCATTGAGAGAAATGAGGCAGAGAAACAAACAAACAAAATGATGAACGGATCTTCACCAAAAGTTAATCATCTGTTTCTCTTAACAAACCTAACAATCCCTGTAAAGTTCGTAAAAATCGGTTGATAACTTTTTGAGTTATCTTGATGACAGACGGACAGACAGATAGACAGAATGACAGACATCCAAACATACGGACAGACAGACAAGCTCGACGAAAACACAACCTCCTTGGCGGAGGTAATTATGCTATGTTATTTTATTGCTAGACATGAAAGTAATTATACTTTCGGTACATGCTAATACAGAGTGGTACACAGATGAAGACATCCTAAATTTCTTCACTGTGCGCCTGATTTTCTTGAGAGACATGACTTGTAGAACTTCGATGTGCGTAACTACAGTCGCACAGTGATCCGCAAGAGCTTACATTTACATAGTAGATCCCGATTCCACCGTTCACCAAATTGTAATAGTACCTATTTAAACGAACTTCTGCGCCAAGTACTATTATTCTAGTGGGCAATACACTTACTCTAAAGCTCTAGTGCTTGAATTTTAGAAAAATTACACTCTTCAAGCTAATAATATCTTTTGAACAAAATGTCAAGCCTAATCTAATAGAAGATATCTTTGAGACTGGCTTTTCACTAGAGGCGCTCAAGTCTTCCATCCAATGAAACTCTTGTGAAAATTAGCCCCTGATAGAGTATCAATGCAGCCAGGGAAGACTTGCTGCATTTCTTATTGGGTAATTCCCCGTATCAGTAAAAACCTTACGTGAAGTGTTATTTCAGAACAGCACTGAAGCAAGTTTTATCGCCTACAATAATTAAAATTTCGTTGGTACATACGGCCGTTGACACACACCACTGCACAGTGTAAGCTTAGTTTTAAACTATCACACTTCATATCAGAGTGTGCTCGCAGCTAACCTTGTTATCACCTGCGAAAGAAGTGAGAGAGGTGATAATGTTTTCGTTGAAAATTTAAGTATATATCGATTTGTCTGTCCACCCACAAACAGGTAGCAGGAGTTGAGCACTCTTCATAATTTTTTATATGGAGTTTGGTGGGTTGACCTAGATGAGACCCATGCAAATGACTTCATTGAATTTACCCGTAACCACCGAGGGTGGTAGTCTTACGCCACGAGGCGTTCTAGTTATTACTTATGTTCCCCTCACGGGGGCATGGGATGGACCATAGGGTTATACAGGTTTGTTTAGGTTCTACCATCGTATATTATGAGAAGCAGTGACCTCAGGAGACCTTGTGATCAAGTTACCACAGCTATTAACTAAGTCTTCGGGGTGTCTGTCTTTCGTGCCCACTTTACTTCCTTCCTATTTCGTACTCCTTCTGATATTACTTTCGTCTGTTCTTCATCTTCATTCCCCACTTACTGTTCCCATGCACGTTGATCCTGTCTGGAAACACCTTCGCTCATGGGTTCAACATAACTATCAATACACTACATGTGCCTTCTTTTTTCCTCTGTGGCATGTCTTTATTCTGGAAACTGAGTCTTAAACTACTGACTATAACTAGAGCACTCTGCGAGCGCATACCTCCGCCAAGCGAGACAATGGTAGCAAAAATTTCAAATTTGCTCTGAAACCATGATTTTCTTTCTATCAACTCCAAAATATGATCATATGTGCCATTTAATAGTAATAACAGCTGGTGCAATTTTCTTGAAGATCCGTTCATAACTTTTTGAGTTAGGCTGCTAACAAACGTTACGACAACATGAGTCAAACATACAAACGAAAGAACCGATTTGCACCAAAATTTAATCACTCATGTCTTTTAAGATTACAAAGAACCTCTATAAATTTCAGAAAGCTCAATTTATTATTTTTCGAGTTATTGTGCTAGCAAGCATAAAATTAAAACGTTGACAAACGAACGAACGAACAAACGGATCATTATCAAAATTTGGTCATTTACTCTTTGTTATATACCTAACCACTCATGTTAATTTCATAAAAATCCATTCATAACATTTTGAGTTATGGCATTGAGAAAAATGAGGCAGAAATGAGGCATATCGTCACCAAAAGTCAATCATCTGTTCCTCCTAACATACCTAACAATCCCTGTAAATTTCGACCAAATCGGTTCATAACTTTTTGAGTTATCTTGGTGACAGACAGACAAACACGGCGAAAACATAACCTAGTTGGCGGAGGTAAATATATGGTTCTGGCATAGACCACAACAGTACTTACTCTTAGGTCCAAGTGGCCTCTCATCAGCTGTTATGAACATGTTCAGACACGGTCATGCAGGCAAGCGCCCAAGTCCCTCCCCGCCGTATCCGATACCTTCTCCTCAAGAAAAATGATAGGGACCTTGAAATTTTTCTCCCCAGTATTAGATAGGGGAAAATAATAGCTCTTGAGAAACTGCCATTTTTCCGTTGCCAACTTTTGGCCGCCAGCGTCAGACCTAAGAGTCAAGTACTGTTGCGGCCTATGGTTGTGGTAAAAAAAACAGGGATGTACAGACATGCGTGTACAGACTGCAGTACATCCTCGGAGCTTTTGACGTCCATTCTCCCGGTAGACTAGTAGATTATACGGTAGCCCCAGAAGTGCTAAACCGATCTTAGCTTCTGGGGCTGTCAAGAATTCCACTTGGGCAGTGATTCTCGAGCTGCCTTTCCCCCTCCCCCCGTCGTTAAACTGATATCAGCTTGAGTAGATAATGCGCTACATGGTTACGTATAGTATATTTAAGTAGATGTTGCCCACTCATTGTACAGAAATAACCCCTCTTGTAAAGAAACTTATGGATGCAAGTTTGCCCGGTGGATGCCACCGTTGTCACCTCCAGTAGACTTCGGCCTACGGTAAGCAATAGCTGTCTTTGCACTCAACAAGTTATAAATTTTTTCACAGACAATTGCTCTCCCATGTATCTGTCTTTTCTAGACGCTAAAGCATCATTAGGTGGAGTGTATCATTATTCTCTGTTAAAGTCTATCCTGGAGAAACAAATACCTCCTTGCATTGAAAAACATTGAACTATTGGGTTTCAAACCCAGCAATGCTATGTAAAATGGGAGCGGAAATGTCATCTGCGTTTGGCGTGACTAATGGCATAGAACAAGGAGGCTTACTCTCTCTCATTCTGTTCAACATCTTCATTGACTGTATCCATAAAAAGTTGAATGCTGCTACAGTAAGCTATCGTATTCACCATAATGCAGTAAATGCCCTTAGTTACGCTGACCACGTGGTGATTGCGTCCCTCCATGCTGCAGGATTGCAAAAGGTGCTTGCAATTTGTGAGAGCGAAGCGAATAAACTTTGTATTGAGCACAATACAGTACATGTACGGAAAAAACAGTATGCATGTACTGTATATTATTCCCAGAAGAGAAGATGAAGCCTGTCCGGTCATAAAAATTCTGTTCTCAGTGGCGTAGAGCTTACGCACGTAAACAGCTTCTGTTACCTGGATAACGAAATCACTGTTGATATTCGTAATAACCAGAGTATAGAGGAAGAAACTCGAAAGCTCCATGGAGTTGCTAACACGAACTTCGGAAATTCGGACACTGTCCTGCCTTGAAGATATCAAACCCCAGCCTATTGTTACCCATTGTACTGAAGTCACTCTGGTGTATCTTTATAAAAAAATCCCTTGAGCGCTTGCGCCTTGCTTAGAAAGACGTAATGAATGTGCCAAATCTAATAGTGCAAGTCTAGTATTTGCTAAAAAGTCAGGAGCAGGAAATGCGCCCTCTGAGCCTAAGGACAGGATTGAAAAATCCAACAATAATTGTTAATAAACGTCACCCGTTATGGCCGTGGCTGCAAAACGATCGAATACGAATCTGCGATGGTAGCGCATAGTCTTACCTGAAGGTGGCCCAGCAATAGGGCGTATTGAAGTCTAGAATGTAAGACCAATAGCATTGACATATCCTTTGTGTGTACCTTATAAATAAGGTACATTTTCTTGTGGACTATGAGGCATTTCAGTATTGCAATGTCTGCATGAGTATTTCATGAAGTTTACTGTTATTATTTATACAAAATTACAAAGAGTACAGTGAGTTACCAACCATTAATTAACCACATCCCTTCCAATTCATGCTTACAGAGATACAGTAAATACAAATCAAGTTCGTAGTTTATAATAGTGTCATACGCGCCTACAATTCAACCATACAAACCAAGCAAGGATAACAATTTTCATCAGTGAGAGCTGTCTTAAGTATATAGATACGCAAGTAGCTGCAAGATCTATAGATGATATAGATGACAGAGCATTCTAAATTTCTAACATGAAGTGATATGTCCACCTATTATACTGAGCTGAAATGGTGCCAAAATGTTTATCCACAAGTGTGTTCTGAGTGATCGAAAGTGTAAAAATAATTTTCTGAACTAACTTATTTTCTTACCTCGTGAATAGCTTTAATATTGCTTGTATGCACTTGGTTGCTAATAAAGAGAGTTTCAGTACTATAAAATAGTATCTCTGAACAAACGGTACGCAATTGGGAACTTAATTTTGCGTGTAAACGCGGCCCGCACTTCCGAAACCTAACATTACAGAACAATCAATGTTTCGAAAGTGTAGGGTCGTCGCCTGGAGTCCCAGGGCCTTTTCGTTTCACGTTTAGCTCTGCAGTGTGATGTGCATAATTACCTCCACCAAGGAGGTTATGTTTTCATCTGGTTTGTCTATCTGTTAGTCTGTTTGTCTGTTATTCTATCGTTCTGTCTGTCACCAGGATAACTCAAAATGTGATGGACGGATTTTGACGCAACTTACAGGAATTGTTCGGCATGTTAGGAGGAACAGATGATTAAGTTTTGGTGAGGATCCGTCCATCCGTTTGTTTGTCTGCCTCATTGCTCTCAAAGCCATAACGTAAAAAGTTATTGACGGATTTATATGAAATTTACATGAGTTGTTAAATATATCACTAAGACTAAATGACCAAATATTTTTGATGATCTGTTTGTTCGTTCATACGTTTGTCGCTGTGTTCGATTTTATGATTGTTAGCGCAATAACTCAAAAAATTTTGAATGGATTTTTTTATGAAATTTACAGGAGTTGTTACCAATGTTAAAAAACATAATGATTAAATTTTGGCGCAGATCGGTTAGTTCATTTGTATGGTTGACTTATGTTTGTCATAATATTTGTTAGCAGCGTAGCTCAAATAGTTATGAACGAATCTTAAAAAAATTTGCAGAAACTGTTAATACTATCAAAAGGCACAAATGATTAGACATAGACCGCAACAGTACTTGACTGACGCTGGCGGCCAAAATGGGAAAAACATTATTTTATTAATAGCCATTATGAACATGTCCAGAGACGGTCATGCAGGCAAGCGCCCAAGTGGTTCCCCGCTGTATCCAAGTTACCTTCTCCGCAAGAGAAACATTGGGTACGTTGGAATTTTTTCTTCAGTATTAGATAGGGGGAAAAGAAGAGCTCTAGAGAAAATCCCATTTTTCCGTTGCCGATTTTTGGCAGCCAGCGCCAGACCTAAGAGTCGAGTACTGTTGCGGTCTGTGGATAAGATATTGGGGTTGATAAAAAAATCATGGTTTCAGAGGCAATTTAAATTTTTATTAACGTTGCCTTACATGGCGGAGGTATGCGCTCTCAGAGTGCTCTAGGTAAGCAGGTTTTAGACCCTGTCGTACTCAAGTTGTGCTGCCGCTCCGCCGGGGCTGTTTCATTTGCGGTATTACTAGGGAGGGATACCCTCGTGGCGCGGTGGCTCCACCCGAGTATTACAGGGATGTTCGTAAATAAGTAAAAATGCGTAGATTTTTAATAGTTTTTGAGCTTGTGGATTTACTAGATTTACCGATATGCTTCATTAAATATATTTATTTTATTACAGAATCCATTATTTGAAGTCGGCCAGTTGCTCAATAATTTGAAACTGTGTGACGTGATTTGTCTGTGTTTGTTCAATGAATTATAAAATTATCGTGTTAATTTAATCGGCATCATATTATTGAAATTTCTTTAACCCTAACATCGAAAGCTTTCTAAACCCTTCACCGCGTGTTCAGCAATTGTAAAAAAATCCGTTTTTACATGTGCAGAAGCTCTTTCAATTGACCAGTGTTTTTCAGTCCTCACGATGTAGACGGCCGGTATCTGATGTGCAGTTATCATAACGGAATTTGGCTCATCAAAAGCAGCCTGGCATTTTTATTTTTGAAGCTCTGATCGTATCTCTAGTAGCTACTTAAATGGTACTGGATGTGCTTTTTCTTAGCTGGTGCATAAATGAACCATGTTCACCGGCAAATAGATACTATTTCACATATCCATTCCACGAAAACACTTCTAGAGTCTGGTTCCAATACGCAGAAGAGTTAAGCTCTTTGCCGATTAGATCAATCACCAGAAGTGCTCTATGAAAAACAGGCCATAAAGTGCATGCATTTCAACACTTTTAGCGCAATTTCTACGATCCCATTCATTGAATGCAATTTTATCAACCCTTGACTGATATTAATGCTTATTAAACATAAACATTACTGGCCGTTGCTTTGTGAAATATTGTAGCTCAAGGTATTGATATAATCAACTCCACTGCTGCGCGGAAGTTCCAGTGCCATAAAATGTGCATTAGCTTTTATGTACACCATTTGCTCATCAGGTGCAAATTTCATACATTTCATACTGAGAGTTTCCATGCATTTATATATATATATATATATACGTTTCTGAAATCAAAATGAAACAAGCTAGTACTTTCGGTTTCATTTGTTCACATTTCAAGAAATCTATTAGTTGCCGTCACCATTAACTTAAGCACATTCGCAGCGGGCACATAACAACTGGACCTGAGTGCTACGGCCACATACTACGTACACCGAACAGGACCTCAGAGAGTTCGGCCACAGTCACTACCGACTAGAACCTCAGAGGCTGCGGTCAGTGTCAATGACTTGTTCTCCTCATCAGTTCCCTAATGCACTGCAGGCTTGCATAAGTTATCATGACATTGATCGAATACGAGACCTAAGGGCCTTAGTGACGACATCGGTATATCAATCACACGTGGGCAGCTAGATCGATCTGAAGAGATGCATTGTTACTGAGCTCCGTGACGGACTGCCGGACAGGCTTACCGTGGTACTTCGGGCCATGGTTGGATGCAGCTCGTCTGCTTCAGGAATTGAGTAATGTCTATTTTTTGGACTCGGAAAACAATGCCGTAATAAATATTTGTTTAACATTTTGGAAGGTCTTGGACTGTCGAGGTCACTGTGCATGCTAAATGGTTTCTAAAAATGTTCTTATCATGCACAGTGTGAACCTCATTTTTTTTTTGTATTCTGCTCTGTTGAATTTTTAGCTATCCAAATAATCTCTGGCATTTTTCTACGGTTGGTTGCGAGAGGAAACTCCTTTTTGTTCTTAACATGTTAGATGTACGGTGTTTACATGAAACATTCCAAGATTTTGGCTTATTTATACTGTTTTATATACTGCAAAAGCCTTTTTACTAATATTTCCGTGCCTACGAGCTTAGTGTGATCTGAGCAAACCGTTAGTTAACGTTTTTCTAGTATCCTTGAAGCCGCCACCCCTTGTTTTACGATAGTATCACTATGAAGTCACTTTGTGAATTAGTCCTAAAAAAATACATAACGGCTTATCTCACTTTTTCACTGATAACGCTGCTTGCTTCCGTGCTGAAATGATCGGATCCATTCCATTCGAAATAATCCGATTATCATAACGTGGTATAGATCCGTCGGGTTTTTATAGGATAATAATCCGATCAACTCCACGATTGAGTTTGCAACAATATTATTATTTTTTATGCACACACGTCAGTGAAATTTAGATACGCCCGCGCAAGGTTCTTTCTTTCTAATGCGTCAAAAACCACAGACGCACATGCGGGGGCGACAGGAGTTGCGTAGTAAGAAAAAAAAACTCATTTCTTGCTGATAGTGAGTTCAGCAGTAGAAGCACTGTCGTTGAGGCACATTGTTTCAAGCGTAAATGTGCAAGTAAATTTGAACTGATTAATTACTACAGAAAGTGTTTTTAAAGCTTATTATTATAACACAAACTCAATTCCTGAGACTTAATCCGTGCTTTAATGTGAACCAGTTCGTAGTCTACTCTCCAAACTCAGTAGTGCATTTTTGTCATTCCAATTTGGAAAAAAAAACATGACGTTCAACCGTGCAAGAGTTGTGTCCTTATAGTCCGATAATTTCACCTGCGCAGAGGTTTCTGAAGCAGTTTCACGTCAGTGCTTTAAAGAAAGTACTCCCTTTACTTACCCTTCAGGGTCCTATGTTTCAACAGCAATGCAAAGATATTAATTACCAATAAATAAAAGTAACCAAATGTGATAGAGCGATTTTCTACACAGATGTTGACTCTGTACAGCATTTTGCATTTTAGCTAGGTAACGATTAATCCTCTAAGAATTAGCAGAAGCTGTCTTTCGCGTGCGACCTTCCTCATGCAGTCTCATGACCGAATAACGACTGATCTTTGAATTAGTTTTTGAACGTTTTCACCCATCGGCTATGGGTGCACTATTTCTATGTTTTCTTTCACTTCAAATTTGAGTCCGTACTTCGTGCCTGGTCTGTCGAGGTTTGGAATTCATTGCCGGCATCGGCTTTCGGTCCTGTTGGCCTGCAGGCGTTTAGGTCTGCTGTTACTGTCTTCTTATTGGATTTTCTTTATTATTCGGTGTTTCATAATTAGAGCCCGGATTTCTAGTCCTATAAAAATAGTCAAA
>LQNS02278170.1:23662654-23675431 GCA_001587735.2 Parhyale hawaiensis
GATCCTCTGAAGTGCACCGCCTTCTTCTTGACCTGGACCCCTATGTGGGCACTGATCCATCGGGTATGTTGCCTTTCTTTCTTCGGAGGATGGCTGGTGTGCTCGCAGCCCTGCTTGCTTCCGTATTCCGTCGAATGTTGCGGCTGGACTCTTTTCCGGAGTGCTGACGTGTTGCCCATGTGACGCCTGTTCCGAAGAGGTCGGTTTCATCCCGTACCTCTGATTAGAGACTCATCTCGATCACACCTGTTATGTCGAAAGTTTATGAGAGGTTGGTTGTGTCGAGATTGGGTTGCTTTCTTGAAAAGCAAGGTGTCCTTCCCCCAACACAGTATGGTTTTCGTAAAGGCTTGGGAACCTGTGATGCTCTGCTTCACATTTCTTTCGTGTTGCAGTTGGCTCTTGATAGGGATCATGAGGCAAGGTTGGTACAGCTTGACTTTAGTGCTGCTTTTGATCGCGTGAATCACCTTGGGCTGCTCCACAAGCTGAGATTAATGGGTATTAGTGGTTCGCATTTTGAAAATGACTTATTCAAAGAAAGCTCAAATGTAATACAAATGGTTCAAACCTCTTTAGGCAACTAGGGTGTTTCAAGAGACTGAAGAAAGGGACGCATAGGATGTCCATAGACACCTGGAACCGATTTATACGAGGGTGCTAAAACCCGAAGATTTAGAGAAAGTCAACGAACCTAAAGAAAAGGGCCTAGATTCTGATGTCACTCAGCATCACATGATATGGGCTCCAGCCAGGGGAAACAGTTCTACGAAAGTACAGTAGAAGAGCTCACAAAGAAGGCCTAGTGGAATAAGCCACGAGTTCTAGCATTCATCCTTATAGGGAAGAAAAAAACTATTGTTGGATTGCGTGTTAGAAGTTTAGAAAAAAATAAGCATCTGGTACCACCACTACGGCTGCCCATGGCATGTTTGGGCCGTAATTCTGTAACAACAGGATGTTGCCAGATTGGGACGCCGCGAAAATGACTTCTTCGTCAGGAATCGGTTAACAAAATAATAGCAACGCCAGTGCCTCAGCCCCACGCGGCTACACCATCATGCATTGTGCAAACTATGGTGAGTCCATTCTGGAATAATAGAACAGACTTGTGGGGGATCACGCAGCCGCATTGCACAGCTAACCCCCCCCCCACCCCCGCGCTACACACGCAATAAAAGTCTTTTGCACGAAAAAATGTACTGTTCACACCCACGCAACCTAAATCGTGCAGCACATCGGGTATTGCTGCGGGTCAAAGGCAACACGTATCCTGCAAAAAGTCGCATTGCATCGCTTGTTGCGTCGGTGGGGCCTCGACATTAATGTGAAAGGCTCTCTAATGCTCGCTCATATTTTTCATAAGGTATTGCATAGCTTTACATTCCCATGACCAGTATCCGGGTTTTTCCCAAATTCACCTAGACATTTTTCTGGCAAGGTTACACGCAAGTTTTTCAATGTAGAACACTGGGTAAACAATTTGAGTAAAGTAGCCAATCCCTGATGTCATGTCTAGCCTTCGCATGATAAGATTAAGGTGTGCGCAGATACGACAATGCTTAAACAATTCCTAATAAATAAGTCGACTATCATGAATAAACGCTAACGTTTCGGGAATACTGTACTTCCCATCATCAGAGGTATTAAAATTAACCTAACAGCTATGAATTAGAAAGGAACAATTTTCTGTTTCACTAATGGAGGGGAGAGGAGCAAGGACGTAAGTCCTATCAGAGGAGAGTCTAAAACGTGACTGAACAAAGCCACCTGGAAGGGCCGGACGCCAGTGCCTTTACAGTCAGTGCATGTAAAGCTAATTGTGAACTATTTGAAGCGGTACAGCTGAGGTCATAATGTTGAGGCTAGGTCTTGTTCTGTGGATGTGGAGTGTTTCTAATGTTGTGAGCTCGAGTGGGTTAGAAAAATCTATGATGGAAAAGTCATTTTTGCTTATGGGATGGTTGTTTTGCTTAGCATGTAGGCGAGGAGCAGAACGTGAGGGTTTTGCGAGTGGTAAACCGGTTCCACTGGAAACACATAAATGTTGAGCAATGCAGGCTTTAAAATGTTGTCCAGTGCTAACGATGTAAGAGGCAAGGCAGGCCTGGCATTGGTAACGGTAGATAATACTGGACAGAAGTGGTGGGCGGGGTTTGTTTTTAAATTTGAAGTAGGACCCTATGGCAAATGTGTTTTTGTAAGAAAGTTTGGAGTTTCTATGTGGGTAGGCTTCAGAGAGAAACGCTTTCAAAGAGTTTACTAACGGAGGTTTCGTTGTAGTACGGCAGCGAGTGAAAGAAGTCCAATTAACGGACCGAGGGTATATTAATGCCGGGATCGAACAGTTTGTCTAGGAATAATTTGCAGTAGTGGTCCAGGAGGTGGCGCGGGTAGCCGTTATTTTTGAAGAATGTTCGGAGAAAGTCAACTTCGTTTGAAAATGCAAGATAAGAGGAAGACAAATGGTATGCTCGAAATAGCATGGTTTTTATTGTACTGATTTTAAATTGAACATAGCAGTGATTGAAGAAACTTGTTCCGAGTCCTGAGAATATGGATTTTCTGTAAAACCCAGTGGTCAATGTGGAGTCTTGCTAGTCACAAGAACATCTAGGAAGACTAAAGAATTATTTGATTGGTTCTCGGCAGTGAACTTGATGTTTGGATGTTTACTATTCAAATATTGCATAAGTAAATCAGAATCCGCTTGACTGTTGTACGACAATGCTTAATTGCCGTATTTTGTGAAGTTGACTTCGACACTTTGGTTCCTTAATCGCCCGCAAATGGATGGTTAAGACCGTTACGATTCATCAATAAATCATCATCCATCCTATATGATGATGGGTTGTTGTTCCTGGGGGTCTTGCATCAAGAGCAGCTTGTGTTAAGAACAAAAGTTGATATTGGGAGGCGTGTTTTCCTGTAGCGAGAAATTAGATTAATGTATTTTTGCTTTATACACTTGCTGGTTCGTTCTTCCGTGTGCTTTCTGAATTACTATGCAATTTAGAGAAAATAAGCTTGGTAAGTATAGTGCGAAGGCTAATCGTAAAAAAAGTAATTGCTGTAAATGTTGATTTCGTCCCGATTTAATATAATTGATGAATATATAAAATCTACAAAAGAAGCAAAACAATTCCATATAACTCATTGTTACTGAAAAATATACATAGCTGCATTTACCGTATACATTTTATTCAATGAAGCTTACGAGAACTTGACGAATAGGGTTCCATAAAACATTACAGACTCAGGACCGTATATATCTTCGAAAAAATTTAGCATGAGCAGCAGCTGGCAGTAAGCCAGTCATTTGGTTCAGGAAAACTTCTCACAGCAAATTATTTACTCTTCCAACTTAGCTCGTCGAGAAAAACTTAGTGCCACATCATCTCAATAGAAGCCCGTCGTAAGCAAGAACTTGAAGCACTTTATGAGCATTTGAGTTTTACGATCTCCAACTGCTGCTTCAAAGAGGTCTTTTGCTAGCAATGAAAGGCTCTACAGGTTCTGACGGCTGCTTATTGTCCGCTGTCGCTCTCTACTCACGTTCTGCAAGTGTCAGTGTAGTTCTAAATTCAGCTTCCTCTCACTTGTATTTTCGTTTACGATTCGCTGCACACTTTAAATAATTAAATCGCAAGGTGTCGCTCGGTGCTCACGTTTCACTATCGCCAGAGTGGTTTCAAGTTTAGTTTTTTCCACTTGTGAAAACATTTTTCTGTGTGTGATGTTCAGTTTTTGTCATAAAATATTAATTTTGTCAGGTGCAGCTCTCTGCTCACTTTTTTCATGCAGTATAGGAGCTTTTTCCTATATTCCATCTATGAAAAAAAAAATTGTGCTCTATCGGAATAATATTCTCTGTAGTTCTGCATTTTCTATTGTATGCCGCTAGGAAAAACGAGGGTAATAAATTTGCATCAGTCCCACTTCCGTGTTCCGGCTTGCTGCCATAATTCTGCTGCAACTGGGCTACATGGCACCAATATAGTTGCAAGCCGATGTTCCTTTTCAATTTATAATGATGGAAGCTATCAATTCGGCCTCGTTAAAAGCGTAGTACTTGTTTTCTTGGAAGATCCAAAATTCCGGGAAATTTTATCAATACTTACCTGCAGTAATATTCGTAGAAAAGATATTGAGATTTGTATTTACCTTCTTTCCTAGACAAAAGAAATGTACTCTTAAACCATATTTTAAATCACAACTTTAATGCAACGTTAGGAGTCCAGGTCTTGTCAGTCTAACACACTTAACGTAAGATTTACAGGAGAATTGGTGTAAAAACAGTGATCTACACAGATGGAAACAAAACGAGGGACATCTGTTTCGGATTCCCATGACTCCTGGAAGCATGTACCATCTACTTCCATCGGTTTAAACATGAAATAAACAATCTTATCATGCACTTTGCAACTGATAACGTTTGCAGCGTACAGACAATGAACTCTAGTCAACAATTATTCTTGCTAACGTTCCAAAAAGAAAGCCAAAAGTCTTCATGAATATGTATACGTAAGCATACATGCTTCTTTCTATCCATGGAAGTGTTTGTTTGGTGTTTGAATGTAAAAGCTGTTAGGTCTGTAGAAATGATACGGCAACTAGGAAGAATCGCGTCTGTGCTCTGTTCCTACCTGGCACAGTAGGAGAATCATTAGTATGATCATAAATAACAGTACACATAGCAATATAATTACACCTGTCCATTGCAATATAATTACTCTTGTCCATAGCAATATATTTACTCTTGCCCAGTTCTTCTCTCTTTCAGTTTTCAATCCTCTGTGCTCATGTTATGACCGTATCATTGCCTGTAGACCCTATAACCTCAATGAACTATTTTTTCCCGTGGTGAATTGCAAGCTTTTTAAACTTCTTGGTAACTGGATTTTCCTTCGATACTCTGCCTTCACAATCCTTGATTAGCTAGTTGGATGCCAACCCAGGCACGCGAGCTCTTTACTGGTCTATGTCTATTTGTATGCATGCACTGCGCCGTGGCGGAACTTCCCTTCCTCAGGTGGCGGGACATTTGAATCTTCCGTCAAATTGGCGCCATAGTTCTTGATGACCCGTGGTCGACTGCAGCCGCAATTACTCCTCTGGAGCCACTGGGCCTATATCCGCAGCACAAACCAGTGTGTGGGTTTCCCAGTTGAGGGTGCGGTCATAGTTGACTTACCTTAACGAAATTTTTGGTAGCAAAGCGGAAACCCGGTTTAAATTATGGCTGACAGCTAGAGGGTGTTTGCCCAGGGTGACGTGTGAGTTTCCTCTTGAAGCCAGATTTGAATGTGTATTCGGTGGACAGCGTCTGTAGTACTATTGTCGTGTAATTTCTAGGCTTCCTACAATGAGGCAGCATTAGCAGTCTTATGTAATGATCTTTTTCTCATGTAGTTTTCTACTCACAACTTTGAGTTTCATTTTATGACAATTATGGCAATGATGTAATGACTACACTGCAGCTTCGTTTGAGCGAAGAATGTGTGAACGGTAGTCATGTGCAACCAAAAAGTAGTTGCGATTGGCAAATTTTATCAAGTTAATACTAACTTCATCAAACTTACCGATTATTTAAAAAAAAATTAGTTGCAAATGTAGTTTAAGTCTCAATCGCTTGATGTTTAAATTGATTCATCCTCTGCTGCCGCATCTGTACTCGTAGATCCTACTTAAGTCGTCATTCATATTCAACTGTTGTCTGTAGAAGCATCTGTTTACTTCATATTGGGATCCAAAGTACTAGTTAAAATATCAGAAGAGGAGACTACCGTCAATTAAACTCGCTCGAGGAATACAGTTTCCTGTAGCCGTGCAACGGATAGCGAACAAATGATTAGATTTAACCATCTTCTACACGATACTTCTCATGAAACGACTAGGGAACTGACAAAAAAATTGAATGCTCCCACACTGGTGTAGAAAAGCATCTGCACTCGATGGTGAAGGTTCAGTAGTATATGAATCATGGGTTCCGCATGCTTTAAGTGACAACAATCATACACCAGCGAGCCACGATCTCTGCCGGGTTGCGTATTCGTCACTGCTTAATTCACGGACAAAAGAAACGGTTTATTTAGAGAATCGTTACCGGAGACAAAAATGGTGCCTGTACATAAATAAATGTTATGCATGAAGTGGTGTATCATACTAATGCGGAATTGAAGGATTGGTTGGATGAAATTTCCGAGTTAAAATCAGGTAATTTTTACCATCGAGGTTTTGAAGCTCTTGCTGAACGTTAGCAGAGAGCCATAATGCCCGAAAGCATCTACATGCTCAGTGTAATGCCTCTTAGATGAATTCTAAAACCGTTTCAAGGCGATATTAACTGCCACAAAAAAAAAAAAGCAATGCATCAACATTGGGTCAAGAGACTTACTTGGGGAATGTAATACGTGAGCGAGTTGATCGAGTTGAATGCTTGCCAAAACGCAACCCAGGGCAACAACATAATGTCTCGATGACGCTTGAAACCGGGTTCAAACTTGCGACTTTAGCTGCCGCTATCAGTATAAAGTCAACTCAACTAATCTAATATTAATTTTGTACCGCAATCTTGACCGCAACTTTAAGTGCTTGATTTTTTTGTAAGATGTAAGAATATAAACCTTTCCAATCATTAATACTCGCTGATGATATGGAGACATAGTCGAGAATTTACCATTGGCTCTTGCTATAGTGTAAGAATTACACCTGCGTCTGAAACTTTAAACTATTTTGAGACAGTTCAATAATGCACCAGCTGAAGCCGTGCAACGTAATTGGGCCGATTGACTTGGCTCTCTGCAGGGACTGCTGTCAAACAAAATGTGCACATAGTCAAGTTCCTGACTCTGCTAGAGCGTAATGGTTGTCATTTCATCTTAGTAGCCAAACATTTTCAATTAAATAAAGTTATCAAAATTGACCTATTTAATAAAAAAAATGTGATGTTAACCGTATATATTGATATAATATTATTTTATGGCACTGTTATGCCGTAAATTACCAATTTTAACAAGACTGAAGATGTAGGTTTGTGTGAGGTTAGTGGCCTCTTTATGGAGAGCCAAGTTGCTGCACTTTTAAACTTTACAAGATAAATAATTATAGTTTAGCCTTTGCCAGTGCAACCAATTAAACATTCATGCAAACGAACAGACATAGAAGCAAAAATTTGTGAAACTGCAGCGATTAGTCAGCCAAGCTGGTTTTCTTTGCAAAGATCTGGAGAAAGACTGCATTCTTTTGCTGCAGTGTTTGGACTTTGTCAGATGTTTCCTTCAGCACCAAACCCTTGTCAATATGTGAAGTGATGTACCATAGCTTACGCTTGCTTGGGAGCACTAAGAAGTCTCTGAGCTGTTTACAACTACATGCAATTCAGGTGCGATTGATGATCAAAACAGTAACCATTCATGGAAAGCTGCTGCTGTGATAAAAGTTTCAACTTTTGTTTCAAAAACCAATACCAACTTCTCTTTCTCAGCGTCCACAAAGACTGACGGGAGAAGAATGGCAACATTCTGGAACCTTTTGTTAAACGGAACGTCAATGTTCATGGATTCGGCGAACTAAGTACTGTGTACAATCTCAGACCATCGTTAAGATGAAGTGTCGTACCCAGGGGTACACTAACAACGTTCTGGAACGCGCTGAAGGTCATGCAGTGGGATTGTTTCCGACACTCTGAGACAGGTTGCAGTCTCTTACATTGCCTGTCATAAACAGATACATAAACGTTTCTTCTGATCGTGAAATAATCAAGTTGTTGTACTGCTTCTGTAGGTCACGTTCAGGTTTGAAAGCATGAAATGAAGTAATCTTATCCTTCTGAAGAAAATGCATCAGTTGTTGGTTTTCAACTTCCGACAAGCGAGCTGAATGTTGTGGAGATGGCAGACATGCAGCAGGCAGGTTGAAGATACTGGGTGAGATCGCAGTTCGCGGCTAACCACGAGGTAAGTTGATCAAAGGAGAGTCAGCAGCCTGTGTTTCTCACAGATGAAAAACTTGTCTGGATCAACAACGAAGTTTTCACGAGGTGGAAGCACATAAAACCACTTGTGTGCCTCAGACTGGTCTTTAGGCAGTCGAAACACACGGAACCTGTTTTCGTTATTGTAATTAGTACCACCCCTCGCAATACCATACTTGTTCGGCTTTTGAATACACAGAATCAGCAATGTACTTTATAAACAAGCATTATGCATTCTGAAATGTAGCCAAGTGCTTCGAAACAAACAACAATGTCCTATTCAAACCAAGCGACCGCCACCACGCTGCTTTCACCTTCACTGCTCGCCACACACCGAACTTTTCTCCGCAAGCGGAGTCACGAATCTGACTACGCAGGTCATGTTCAAAGTAGTCATTGTCTCTATGATAATAGCACCAACAAAAGTCGCACTTGAGAACACATCTCATCAGGTTAATATAACTAATTACTCTTTTTTTATCTTAAATTTCTAACAGGAATAGCACTTGTGTTTCAAATTACTGTACCGTGGTGTAGTAGAAAATTGCAAATTTCTTGTTAGTACCGAAGAGTTTGCATAGCGCTGGTTGGACACGCAAAGGTGTTTCCCTAGAGACTATCCATACGACGTACCGACGTCTTATTAGAGGCGTACCGACGTCTTATTAGAGGAGTGCCTCACTAATCAATGAGTTAATAGAGCGTCTTTAGACGGAGAAATTACATCTCCGAATGCATCTATTACAAGCGCATTTGCTCTGGACGCAGAATATTTAGCTCTCAGTCAATACAGAAACATGAACAAATTGACTGGCGTCTCCGGCATGTCAAGAAAATTCTCCACTGAAATTCGCGACCGATAGGAAGAGGCTTGAGTGAGACCGACTGTACTTGACATATTAATTGAAAAGAGTCCATGCAATTTATTGACTCGTCTATTAATCAGCGTAATGCACTGCAGCAGTTCGCTGGAGACGGTCAATATATTGAAGATGAAAGAAAAATACACAGTCTTCCAAGAGGCTATGTTTACGTCTTGCAACTGCATGCAGACAATGTCATTTAGACAATATTGTGCCGTTCCACCTACTGTTTTGAAGCGGTAAAACATGTAAGAAGTGACTCTGCTTCACTAGACGCTAGAACTACAAAGTCTTATTTTGTATACAGGCTATGGCACTTAGTTAACATTGTATGATGTTTATGATGCAATAAGCAGGAATATACATGTATGCAATGATTCAACGTATGTATATAGTTGGGGCTACTTGTAGGCGATGTCATTTACAAAGAGACGCTTCGGTCACGTATGTCTTAAATAGTGCTAATCAGAGCCTGTCTACGCGTTAGTCTTTGCAATATGTTTTTTTGATTTGTCGTTTGGACGTTTAGCTTGAGTCCATTTAAACACCCCTGTGTGTTTACTAAGGATACGTTAAACTCTCCTGAACGTTCGTGACTTATTTCTTCCTTGCTCATGCTACTCTGATATTTTACTTCTATCCATTGCAACAATATTTGTCATGTTTTTTTCCTCCTTTCTTTACAGACTTTCCGTCCTCTATTCAAGGGTTACATGCGTTTCTCAATACAAGTATACTACATACATCCTGCCCATTTCTTTGATCGCCATTGTAGTGAAAAGGGATGCTTAAACACTGAACGGGAAAAATTACCTGGTTTCAGTGTTTTCTCTTTCATGCCAGTATATTTTTGTTCTTATCATTTAACATTGGATGTTAATGGCTTTGACTTATTGAGTATCACAACCTGAAGCCTTAGAGTGTAAGCAACAATGGTGTACTCGGAAACTCGATTTAAGTGGTTCGCCGTTGAGCAGAGCTCACAGAATTCGCTTTTACCTTCCATCTTTTTGTGATTAGCATACTTCCACCAGGCCAGGCAGATCTCAATTTTTATGCTGCAATTATCATTTTATCCTTACTCATGCTATTCATTGCACTAACGTGATGTGTCATGATGAACGTGACGTAATCAATCTAATTGTCGCCCAGTGTAGCAATCAAGTTTGCAGAAATTGCTTCTCTCTAAAATATTATCTTCGCATTGTCCATTGTAGCAATTATGGTTGAAAAACTTGGTTCTCCTTAAAATATCATTGCCAACGCATCATTCACTGTAGCAATCACTGTTTTTTGGGGTGTACTACGACTCTCATGGCACATCATGTGAATATATGCATGTTTCAAATGAACAAATAAATACCAAACTTTAGCTAGCTCCAACAATGCCACCAGTGACCCGACAGCAACACCGTTTTCCCCTCCTGTCTAGTGGCTGCTCTACACGTTTGTCTTTTCAGCGTGTTTACTCATCCAGCCGCCCGGATGTGGTGCTGAGCCCCGGAAACAGCAGAAAAGTGAACTGTTTTCTCAGTCTTATTCCATTCTGAATATGAAGTGATATCTGTCGTATGGCCTTCAGAGGTATATTCTGGCTGGTCCTATCCCTGCCACAATATATTTGGGCATCACGCACCCAAGTTTCCTGAGTGCCTTATCTGCGGGAGATGTTGCAGCTTGCCGCAGTTCCTGCTGACGAGGTTATTTTTTTGTAAAATTAGGTAGGTTCTCTACATTCCTCTTTCTTTTCGTGAGGTGGGCTATCGACCGAGATAGCCGACCTGGTACGCGGGACATCTCTAGTCTCTCTCGTGTGGAAGGACACAAAGCGAGCCGTCCACTCGATTGTCTTTTGCTATTCTTTGTGCCTTTTTCCCGCCACTGGTAGCGCACTGAGCCAAATTGAATTCTTCCGGCAGGAATGCCGAGATAAAATATTCCTACAGATGAAAAAATATAAAAAAATGAAATTCAATGTTGAATCGCCTAAGTTGCGGTTACGGTGGTAAAACTGAAATCTAACTATCTTTCGTATGCCTAGTGGCGCTAGCTGAAGAAATTGATTTGACGGCCAACGTTTTAACAACTTTTTGTGGCGTACGCAGAAGTTGCGTTGACAACAACATTGCAAGTGGATGAGTAAACAAGTAGAAAAGACTAACGTGTAGACATGTCATACAGGCGGATGCACACGACAGTCAAATAAAGGTGTTCTCTCAGCTCAGTGATCAAATGCAATGCATGGCCCTCGTAAATAGCAGGAAAGGGCACAACTCTAAATTTGAAAAGAGACGTGAAAATTTACCAATGACGTTTCCTATGTCAACTTACTTGACACTGAACAGTTTCATAACTTGTTAGCAGGCCCGCAGTTGTTTTCACGAGGATGCTATGAAACATTATAAATATTTTGTAATGAAAGATAACACCCATTTACCTATTGTATGATTCGGTCGTTAATTATGCCCTTGAAATATTCAATTACGCACCCGTTACATATTGTAAACCAACCTTGTTTCCGCACTTGCAATCATGTTTAAGTAAGGTACAATGAGTTGTTGGGTTGGCGTCGAGTTAAATGGAATTGACAGACCATTGTCAAAGGTTGCTGGCACCCATAATCTTGTTATGTTTTACGTAATGTAGCCACAGCATTACTATAGCTTCATCATATCTGCGACTCAATCCCATTAATTTTAATACATTCTATGCATTTAAGTATCTTATCAACATACTAACCAACAGTCTCATTCCCATTGAGTTCGCTCTTGTTGTACCAGCATAGCCCTATCCGTATGAAAAACATCCTTTTCATTTTTCTCGTACAATATCTTCAGTAAATCACCACATCCATAGACTCGGAAAACAGCAATGGTCCTACTGTCTTTGCACATTGTACGACTGTTAGAGACATGTTATCTATCCAGCCTGCAGTCGCCTACAATCCTGTAATATTTGCAGTCTCGATATCTGCCAAAAGATTACATCAAAAACTCGCGTTCCCGTTGCATCTTCTACACACCTTATCCCCAGGCGCATCACTTCACAACGTCTCGGTGTCAGCTCACACTTACATTTGGCCAGGTTCCTCCTGTACTTGTGGTGGCACAGAAGGTTGCGCTGTCTCGCTAACGATCAAAGTTACGATTGAGCTCATAAGGTGACAGTGATGATGGCACCAATCTTGTTAGAGCTGACGGCCTCTGCAGGGTCTGAGCTGCGCACGCCCACATCAAGGATTAAACAAGTTGCGTGCGAGCAGCCATATCGTGTGATTGAAATTTCCTCGAGTCTCGAGGAATAAAACCTTGCCTCAAACTCAGCTACTCACATCTCAAATTTCGAAATGAATGCATTTATATGCTCTAGGAATATATTTACATCAAACTCGGTAGCTTCATTATTTTGTAACATTGATTTAGTGATCATTCCAGTAATTTTGGTCACAATTTATTTTTTTTTTGCTGAAAAGGGTCCTCATGTAGTGGGAAAGTGTGTTCCTTATTATTATGGAGTTACGGTCACTGTAACCCCCAAAGAGGGGGCATGTGGGGTTAAAATTATTGATTGTGGATCGATCGTTCTGAAATTGGCTCAGTATTCTTAATTTTTTTTTTAGGAAATAAACACTCTTTGCCCCCACAACTTTTTTTGATTTAAGCGTTAGTTTTTGAGATAACGGGGTGTGTATATATATATATATATATATATATTAGATTGGCGGCAGTAGACCAACCAATAGGCCCATTCCCAAAGAGACACCGTAACTTACGCCCCGGCACTCTATGAGCTAATACCATTATGTTAGTAGGAAGTAGAGGACTGGAGAAAAGAGAAAAAAACGAGGAGGGGGGAAGAGTCCCTGCCAAAGAGAAGATCATGAATGCACGCAAGCACGATCAAGAGCTGCTTGCATGCGGAGCTGAGAAACGTCAAACT
>LQNS02278170.1:23683816-23703679 GCA_001587735.2 Parhyale hawaiensis
ATTCAACATCATATTTATTTTGGTCAAATACTTTTGTCCCTCATTACTTTTACTTGTATTAAATTTTCTTGTTATAAGTGCACATTTGACTGTTCTGTTTAAATATTCTATTATATATATATATGTTATATAAACTCCCTGTATTAATTATCGTAAAGCAGTCCCAAAATTTTTTAAAATACATAAAAAATAGAGTTGTGCAAATACTTATGTCTAGGCACTGTATATATATTAGGGTGGCCCTTATTTTTGAAAATTTTGTTCTCAGCATCCAAGCTGAATTCGTTCATTGAAAAAATGTTCTGTGTAAAATTTGAGGGCATTCTGATAACGTTTAGAGGTAGACAACAAGTTGTGCTCGCTTACATGGTAGCGCAACTGTCCGAAGGCCGAAAAGGGTATAGCACCAAGAAGAGAGGCTGAAGACATGTGTAAGGAAAGGAGCAAAAAGGGATGTGAAGCATCAACTTCATCTACCAGCAGCAGCAGCTGTGGAAATTAAATAGCACTGAAGGAAGCATTTCTGATGAAAGAGAAGAGACTTGGTTTAAGTGCTCTGAAGCTACCTACTAAGAAAAATGGATTCCTGCCCTTTCTGTTGCAGTTGCACTTCATCGTACTTTTGTATCAGATAGGGCAGCTACATTTATTTTGACTGTAGCTGCTATTAGCCTTGGTCATGATTCACATAAGTTAGCAATCAATCTAACAACAGAATAATTTCCAACGCCCTGGACTACCTCTAAATATTAATTAAATTGCAAATAAATTGTACAACAATGTTTTTGAAGCAATTGCATCCATTTTATAGGC
Source organism: Parhyale hawaiensis (assembly GCA_001587735.2). Lineage (NCBI taxonomy): Eukaryota > Metazoa > Arthropoda > Malacostraca > Amphipoda > Hyalidae > Parhyale > Parhyale hawaiensis. The sequence goes on from LQNS02278170.1 coordinate 23,684,630, forward strand.
TGAGAGCTCTAAAAAAGATAATTTTGATCTTTACCCCCCTAATATGGGCAACCCTAATGTATATACTGTATATATGAATTTCTATGCTAATTTATTTTGTAATTTAAAGTTTTTAACGTTCTCCATATAACTCGGTGTTGTACATTTTCCAGAAATCAAGATGCGAAGCTTCAAAGCTTGCTCTGTAAGAAAATAGTTCTATAAAAGAAACTTTACCGAGGGCTGCACTCCAGCTGCAGGAAAGAATAACGCAGAAGCTGAGCACAAATGCGAACGTAATAATTTACTCAGGTAACTTTGTACGAGCTAATTTGATTCAATTTTTCAAGAATTTATTTACGTGTGGAAGTCTGTACGGGTTTAATTAAAATTAACCCTCTGGAAGTTTACAGAGAAAAAATACCATTTTTTCAACGTACCTACCCGACCTTCAAACGATGACGATTAAGCATTTATAATTACTTCATAGTTGAGGAGGTAAATGTATCATAAATCGTGATGGACTTATTTATAGTACAACACTAGGTTGTGCCTCGAGTTGCGATTTGTAACAGCATTTGCATGGGAACTTTGAAGCTACTATTTTTTTAATCTTAGTTTTTTTTACTATAATAATACTTTAAATTGAATCTGCACAGTCCTTGTTTCTTAATTTTCCCGATAAGTTAGGTAGTTTTTGCCTTTTTACACAAAATGCTGAGGGAAAATAGTGATAATTGGCATGAGTCATATAAACCCTGTGGCAAATTGTTAAAGATCCAGGTTTTGCCCTTTGTCAAAAGTTACTCAATAAAGTCACGCGAAGATTCCACGAAGTAAGTGGAGAAATTTTATATGTTTGGTGTGCAAATTCAGAGACGTTCTGTGCTTGCGTGAACAAACTGCAGTTGCAATATTTGCTTTTAGTCAGTGAATACTCAGCATCCCAAATTATTAACAAGTAATTCCATATCATATACTTATGACTGTGTCGTAAATGGGATTTATCGTCAGCAAGAAGTCTCATGTTGCTGCTAAACTTATATTTAGTAAGGGAACATTAAAAATATGCCCTGAAGATATAGGAAAATGATGATAATCTGAAACAACTGAAGTGCAGAAAGCCGTGCTGTGCCTACTGAATTCAAAATTTCCCCATTGCACCAAATAAAAAAAGTGTGCTTCTGCTGGCTATCCAACTGTAGTGTGATAGCCTTAGCATTTCAAGAGGGCGGATGCGACGCACTGGGATACAGAAAGTTTCGATGTCGTTAAAAAATGAAGACTACAATATCGTGTGTGTAAAAATTTCAAACTTTCCATGAATGTGTTTAGTCCAATAAGGACTTCCGCTCTTTAATTTTTGCTGTAGTTCATTAATTGTAGGGTACATCACTCGGTCATTTGAGTTAGTCATCTGAAACTTCTAGCATAAAATGAGATGCCGTGAAGAACCAATGCATGACTCACTATACTAGAAAATTATTCAGGATCATTTAAACACTGTTGTCAGCAGAACTACATGTTATATTCGGTTAATAGTAGGGCAACCAGAGAAATCGGTGAATGCGTCTCCATGAAACGAAATCCCGATATAAATAAGGGCAGCAGGTAAAATGAACGTCAATTACATATTGAAATATTGTTTATGAATGAGATTCGAGCTGATCTTAGCTTGAAATGTAAGATATGTTATACGTCGACAATGTCGCCAGTGCTACAGATGACAGCACGACGTTACACCGGCGTTTAAATTTGGACAGATATAGGTGGAATCATTATCATTGGTCTTCGGAGAGCACCTTTCATAGAATATCTGCTAACTCTTCTGCAGCTTTTCTAAATGCTTCTTAATTCTTGTTTAAAAAGCAAAGGATTATATGAAGAGATCCAGAATATGCAAGTGTAAGATGATACTAATAAGAAGCTCCCTTGCATGTAGCGCACAAACTACAGAGCAAAAGCCGTAGTGAGGGTAAACATCTGAGGACGAAGTGGCTCTTGAATAGTCCACTCCAGACTTAAGCCACTTAAAAGCGCAAGAAGCGTTTTACACCGGCGGATTCAACAGTCTTTACGCCAATTTAAAAGCAAACACAAACTGTTGCAAGCAATAGGGAATGTGCAAAAGATCAGAGAAATTCTAGAAATTATCTCATAGAGCGGAAAATATAGCCATATGGAAAATTCATGTATACCTTACCTCTTAGCGAGATCACGGGATGCTTTTGATTTAATTTTGCGATTCTTCTATCCACAGTTATGTCCTGATAATATTTTGGTCGCACTAGATTGGATAGGCGGCAGCAGACGAACCAATAGGCCCATTTCCCACGAGATACCGGAACTTACGCCCCGGCCCTCTATGAGCTATTGCCATTATGTCTGTAGGATATAAATGAGTGAGGAAAAAGTAAAACAAGAGGGGAGGGGTAAACAATTTCAGCTAAAGAGACGACCATGAATGCACGCAAGCACGATCAATGGCCGCTGATGTACGGAGCTTACAGACGTCAAATTGTTTAGTGGAGCGGAAGAGAGAAGAAGATGGATTAAGGTGTCCTCTGAAGAGTTTACAACTCCTGGAGGAGGAGTTCTTAGCTGCAGAGGATGTCACTCCCAATGTATGCCAAGGCGATTTTTAAACGCTTTGACTGTCACCGCACCGACAACGTCGGAGGGGAGTCTATGCCAAATGCTCACTATGAAATACGGATTGAACTACTGACTTAAGGTTGTTCTTCGAGATTTATGATTCAAGTTTGACCGTTGTTTCGCAGGCGATCATTAATGTCTCTTTCAAAGAGTCCCGTTGTATGTAAGTCGTTGAAGGCATGCAAATACTTGAATGTTTCTATAAGTTGTCCCCTGAGTCATCTTTGCACGAGAGAGATCAGGATCAGTTCTTTTAGGCGACTTCATACCGCTTGTTTCGCAGATGAGGTATCAATTTCGTTGCTCTGCGTTGGACTCTTTCCATGTTATCGATATCTTTGCACAGATATGGCGACCAGATTTGAACACAAACTCTAAGTGTGGCCGCAGTCACGCCTTTTAAAAGGGAATGATGATGTCCTTGGACTTGTATTTAAAATTTCTGGAGATGAATCCCAGTACTCTACTTGCCATTTTCACACTCCTGTCAACTAGCTGATGTGTATTTTGTTTGTTTGTTTGTAATAGTGATTCCCAAGTCACGTTGCTACGTGACAGCAGCTAATTCAATAATATTACAAATAACATTATAGTATTCGGCCTATCGGTAAATAGAAGCAAAAAACTAATACTTCGACCAGGGAACATCAGGGTAAAAATATATAATATTTATGAGACCCAACAGCGCCGGACGATGCAGGAATGGAGCGATGCGCTCTGTGTAGGAGGGTCCAAAGGATGATGATACTTAACAGGTTAGCGCACGCGGAGGACCCAACCTATCGTACACTTCGGGTAATAAATTTGTAACGTCGCAAGTTACATGTAGGTTGATAAATAACCGCTTTACATTGTTTCTTCATTATCCCATGTGCGTCTTCATAGTGTCCTACACTTTTCATGCTGCACAAAAATACGTATCAAAGCATCTACAAATTTTTTCAACTTTTTGATGAATAAACTTTTGAAAGAACGTTGGCTCAAGGTTTGTAAAAGTGTAGATGAATTTAACAGGGCAAATACCCATACCTGTCGCGAGCACTTCATGGAGTCAGGTTCATCGTCTTGAAAATGGAATAAATCAAGTGAATTTTATCATAAGTAACATAGCATTATGGAGCTGGAATGCTATGAGTCTATGAGTGAATACCTTAACGTTTTCGATTCATTTTAGACTTATGCCAATGATCTGCTGTCCTCTATGATGTCAAACCGCTGCAACATTGTGATATTCGTTCAGAAGGGTATAATTGAAAGCTGCGAAGGAAGAACTTTTTAACAAGATTTGCACAGAAAACATAAAAATATTAGAGAAACAAACTTCTTCCCTTCCGGCGAAGTAAATAATATTAAAGCAAAATTCTACATACACAAAAACCACGCAATTGCTCGGTAAAATTAGAAAAAAAATATCAGCTACTATAGGCTGCGCGCGGTACAGCAATATAACAGTAAGTGTCGCGTCCGACCCGAGCTAACAAACTTGAAAAAAATAAATAAATACCTAACCAGTTCCCCACATATAAACTGTCTCACGGAATGATGTCGTTGAAACTGGTGAATGACAAATACATAATTTTTTTAATGATGCTGTAATTTTTACGGTTTAGGGAGGAGGACTGGATCTGTTAGCGACGACACAGCTTAGGTCAACATTTTACGAACAAACGGTCCGACCGGGTGCCTGCCTGTTATTCAAAAACACTTTAATAATAATTAAATAATATGACAATTTGGCTGACAATATCGCCATTGATAATTGCCTTTTCTAGACTAACTGTGGTATTCATTATTCATATCTGAATTAAGATAGAAAATTATTGCTATGATTCGACGATTCCACGATCGAATGACCTCATGTGACGTCACCGCTCCATCGTACGTCCTCCTCGTACGGCAGTGCGTTAACCTGTTCCGTATCATCATCCTTGGGCGGCTCCGGCCTAAAGACAATTTGATAAAGCTAACAGACCACCCCCTTATATCATCAATTTCCCCCATTTTTTCACATTTTCAGAATTCGTCATTGAAATTCAGCTAGATTGTACCACAATCATTTTAAAATTCCAACATCATCGTGCATGCAAATATATAACATTTGCTGCCTAATACCTGTAAGAAAAACACCTGTGTGTTAATAAAGTTTTGCGTCTTCCACAAAGCGAAGAAATGCATTGGGTATATTTTACAAACCTGCCAATAGATTTTAGAGGAAATGACACACACGAGTAACTTCTAGATACATATATGCAAGACGTTTTTTTTAAATATTGAACTTACTTCATAACTAAGAATTTTTTTTGTATCCAAGATTACAGTTAGCGAGTTTTTTTCAAAGTTAGAGGTTTTATATCGTGCGTAGATGTCAACACCCATTTCGTATCCGCTGTCCTAGGCCACGCATATATTCTGTATCAGGTTCGTTCTCCCAGTGCCCACGCCAGGTATCTTTGCTCTCAGGTAATTATTGTTCCTTTATAAAAGAAACTTTCCTTTAGCGTTCAACGTACGATTAAGTGCAATTTCTTAAGCATTAGTTTAGATTCTCGTGCAATGCTCTTTTGACTTTTAATTATTGCGCTTAAAAGTAACTTTTAAAATAGGAACGGATTTTCACTGGAACAAACTGCAATATTGTCTTATAATCTTTTCACATTGAAGTTTTATCAGAAGATTTATTGGGTTTTATTTCTTTGCAGAAACTCTGACTCTATCGTGCGTCAATGGCGAGAATGTGTCTGACGAAGATTTGAATAAACAGAAGAGAATAGCAGGAGTTTGGAATTCTTTTCAATAACATTGTATAGAAAGATATTTAAAGGCTGCATTATTTACTTTCCTTCATTTTACACAGCATTATCTTACTTTTTTGCAATTCATTCATATACGAATCGTCGGATACATAAATTTTACAGGTTTTCAACAAAATTAATTTCCCTTACCGTCACTACAGCTTAACGTGTTTGCACGTCTTGTATCGCAACAACCGCTACCATTTTTGAGCGGTTTTGCGCATTTACTTTCCTTATAGTGTGTATGTCAATCTTAGAAAGGTTTGTGCTCTCAGGCAGCCGTACATGTAGCAGCAGTTGAAAACAATAGTCATTATCTCGGTCACATAGCTAATTTCTAAAGTCAAGTGGCTAATATTTTATACAGCAAAACTTCAAGTAAAATAATTGCCGACGTTTTCTTTTTTAGAACCTCACTATTTTTACATACCACAGGTATAATCTTGCTACCGACGCTGTGTAAAATTTTTGTTCAAGTCCATGGAGTAGTTTTTCGAATTACTGAAACACTGTTAGGTCATTAGTAACGTACATGGCTTGAGGCTTATTCATGAGGAGTAGCTATTCGAGACACCGTACATTTTCCTTAGCTTGATTTGTTGTTAAATTTTATGTCACGTTTTCTGCTATTGCCCCATTTGCTGGTGTTTCCATGTATTGGGTTCCCCATTCGTTAAACTCGCTACATGTGCCTTGTTCGTATTTTAGATCACATTGATGACTAGGTTGAGTAAGCCTATCGTTTTAAAATTCCAGATAAAAACTCTATTTTCGTACGAACGGCACTATTAGATAATCTCCCTAACAGTCTCCATAGGCAATAAAGACTGAAACTATTAAAAAATACCTCCCTGTATTCATGCGTGATTTCATTGTAAGTTGGTAGTATAGTTGGTTGGTTGGATGCTGGGAGACTCAGTCCCTCTATGAGCCTGATGCATGAGAAATATTTGCTTGCATTGCGGCGCACAGGCCGTTGCTTTGCCAAATGTGAAATCTGAGCATTAGAGTAGCCAGAAATACGTTTTATTGGTAGCTTGGATTCTAAGCTTCACTTCCTACCCACAACAAAGCTTTACTGCCCTGAGTTCATGAACAACAAATCACGCAAATGGTCAACGAGCGCAAAGGAAAAATATACTTTGAAGTAAAACCACGAATAAGAGCGATGAAGATAGTAGCTTCTTTGTTTTAATCATTTTCTGCCGTCATCTCATGACGGGTGGCGCCTCAAGTCATAACTATAATGGGCAGGCATAGCAGATATATACAACCGAAAATTATTAATACTAGCGAAACTAAAAATGCGATGATACTACTGTAAGTAATAAGTTGTTAACGTCCGGAGCAGAGAAACGAATTTGATGTTGCGTAGACAACAGTGTGAAGTGTGTCCTCAGTCGCTTGATACCCGGGCGGTACCGTCTGTTCGGAGGTCCTCAGTACATGCTCGAGCTCTCGCTAAAATTGTACTTTGATGAGGATTGTGGGTTTCCGTGAAAATTCTAGTTTTCGTCAGCACAATAAAGTACGCACCAATTAATATACGGCATTAGAGAAAAAAGCGGCCAAGAGCTTTGCAACATAAATATATTGTTATGAACTCTTTCGATGTTTAAGACGCTATAGATGTACCCGTAGCAAAAAATATCCATGGCCGATACCGACACTGTATCATATTACGTAGAAGGAGCTTTTCTCTGCAAAACAAAGTAGTGTGAGGCGCTTTTCACAGTTTTTAGGCATCATAGAAAGTTGTAAAATTGTAAATGCTAAAAATTGACTAGTGATGTTCAAATTAAAAATAACTGAGCAGTTATCTAGTGTGCATCACAACTGCGCGGCGCTATAGTCAAGGCAAAGATATAGAACCTTTAGGTACACTAGTACTCGCACAACGGTCCAGAGTCTGGTTTTGCTTAAGTTCATTGGAAACGATTTGAAATTGCGGAAAAAAATGAAATACCAGAGATATTGTTTAAATTTGATGGTTTCAAAATAGAGTTCTTCACCATTTTAGAAATTATCCTTATTGTTTCAACTTCTGCCCATAGTACAGCAACAACATAATTTCTCGTGTTTCAGGTTCAACGATACGTACACACGTGCGTGCATTGTCTGGAGAGATGAATGGATTGACGATAGTTATAATAATAATAATTATTGGAAGGTTGCCAAATCTGGTAATCTAATAATGCAAACGTGCCATTCAAAGTTATAAATTTTGAAATTGTGGTGCAGTGCCATTCGACAATCGCTGTTGCAACGCCTGTTGTAAGCGTACGCCTGTTAGGATTGTACAAACTTTAACTGGCATTAATAAAGCGTTCGGTGTTTACATTGCATAAAATATTTAACATGGATTTTAGACGGACAAAGGACACTAATTACATACTTACATTTTAATTATCTGCCTATTAGCTGAGATGTGTAGCGGTTGAAGTCCTATTGTTATTGCATAACTCATTGCATCGACCATTTGAAAATCTTGTTTACAATAGCCCAATTTATACTCATTACCAAAGGATTAACAGTAGCTAAATCACAGCTTATATCCACTATACTTTCATTCGCCGATGTCGTAATATGTATTCAAGGATATATATGATGCTGGCAATGCGAAAGCACATCATTAAAAATCTCAAATTATGGCAGGTCAATACAGTAGTGTAATTCGAATGGGAAAGGCACGAATAAAAAGGTTAGCGTGTTACTGTCCGCGTCAAACATCAGTTTTGGTAAAAAAAAACTTTGCTGGCATGTTGTAGACAGGTTAATTTTTAGGTAATGGGTTAAAGTCATCCAGAGTGAGACGAGAGGTCAATAGACCAACTGCAATTGAGTGAGCACATACTAAGGGCATATTCGATCGGACAGTCAAGCCTTCGAGGCTGGACTTGTCCCAAACTTGCAATAGGTGCTCTGGCTTCGACTCATGGATTGAAGTTTCAGGCGTTGATCCTTAATCCCTTACCTGTCAGACTTCCGAGAACTCAATCTTAATCTGTAAAATGAAGTTTTGAGTCGCTCATTTTAATCAGTTTGCCTTTGTAACCTATAAGGCCCCGTTCGCACATGCACCGTGCCACACCACACCACACGATGCAACACCACGCAACACGATGCAACACCACGTAACACGATGCAACACCACGCAACACGATGCAACACCGCGCAACACGATGCAACACCACGCAACACGATGCAACATCACGCAACACGATGCAACACCACGCAACACGATGCAACACCACGCAACACGATGCAACACCACGCAACACGATGCAACACCGCTCNACACGATGCAACACCACGTAACACGATGCAACACCACGCAACACGATGCAACACCGCGCAACACGATGCAACACCACGCAACACGATGCAACACCACGCAACACGATGCAACACCACGCAACACGATGCAACACCACGCAACACGATGCAACACCACGCAACACGATGCAACACCGCTCAACACGTTTACTTGTAGACATGACTCGACACACGCTGCAGCAATGCTCAATACAGTGCAACAAGACAGAGATCTGGCTCGGTTTTATACTTTCTTGTGCATTAATAAAACTGATAAGCAATTTGCATTGTTGCTATTGAATATTTAATATTAACAACGGATTTTGAGTGTTGAATGGAGGCATCTGACCACTTTTGACTGGACATGACAGGTTATAATTCGAAATTAGGATGTGCGGGACCAAATTTTCTATTCAGCTGTACCGCACACGTCATATGACAAACTTAAGTTCATTCAAATGACATTTGGATTCTTGTGTGAGCGTTTGAACAAAATGAAAAAACGTATAAAGTTGGATTTCAAGAACAAATAGAGAGTTTTGCGTGATGTGGAGTCGCACATGTGCAAACGACCTTACAACACGTGTTGTGTGGCGTTGCATGGTGGGGTGTGGTACATGTGCGAACGGGGCTTAATACGATTCGCACCGCCCAAGTCATAGTTCCTGCCAGCAGTTGTGGATGAGTCTAGTCAAGTAGATTTGGCTTAAATCGGCTTCTGCAGCCCAACCGAACGTTCCCTAAATATCTTCTTCTCTATCGCTGCGGTCTAAAGCGGCATACTTTAAGCTAACTGTAGCACCGAACCTTCAGATGAATCTTCAAAAGAGCAGGCTGGGCGAGAGCACGAGGTCCCAAACAGCGCCTCTGTTCGATCAGGAAATTGTTTTACGGTTTTGGAATCCGGGGTGACCGAATATCTGTTAGGAGCAGAGACAAACATTCCATAGCTACTGATCACACCAGCTAGTTTCATTCCATATGTTCAAATAAGTCAACTGAATTCGCCCAAGTTTACAACGTTTCGGGCAGAATTTTGTATGCGCCATAGAACGCCAAACGTGCCTTTCCGAGAGAGTCAGACAGTTAAACCCGCGACTGCTCATATTTATTCAGCTTAGCATTTGTTTACAGGCTTCTGGGACACACGAGTTATTGAAAGATATGGTATTGGTGAATGGAGGCTCCACTTCGAACCTTCTGTCCAACCGACCAGGTTGATTTAAGTTTAGCGGAGTATTTTGTTTTGCAGTCTAACTATTAATTCTTAGAACTGAAAGAGTTCTATCAGATAGAGATGAAATTATTACTGTGTATATGTATTTGTGTTTCTAACTGCTAATCTTTAATACTGAAGGGGTTCCAATAGATAAAAGGGAATTTTCACTCTACATAATATTATATTGAAAGGCATACGAGGTCTGGTGCCAAGCTGCCGCGCCTTGTCCCACACTTTTTTTTTTTTTTTTGGCCGAAAAGATACAGAAGAGCCAAGTGAACGTAGGCTTGCTGATCTTCGTGCTACTTTCCTATGATTCAAATTAACCCTGACAAGAAGTTCTTAGAGCATTAAAACTTCTTAGTCATAACGCCAGCCGACACTACTACTACATATATGTTAGCAAAGTATACTCTGAATTTTCAGTCTTCAGTCCCTGTGCCAATAGCAAGAAACGTTACAACACAACGGTCGACATTACACTCGAAGCGTTCTATATTGCGAATAGTTAATTAAGGTCTTCCGTTCTTTGATACTCACGCGCTTTGTTTAAAAACTGCTCGAGTACACCCATGGAAACAGAAATTCCCTTCACTTTAGCACGGTAGAGGACGTTTCATTTTGATCTGGGATATAGATAGTCCAGCAAGAGTATTGCAGCAGTTGGCTCTTGCCTTAACTGGATTACAGACTTGCGAACTGTCATGGAAACCAATTTGATAAAAGGCTACCAAAGTCTTTGTAAGTAATACTGCTCCAGGCGAGCTTCTATATTCAATCTCTCGCGTGTTAGCAACGTAGCTGCACGTTTGGATCTTCTGTTAATATTGGTCTCTTCGGTCGACAGAAACAACGTATAGAGTTTGCACTGCATGCATTTTGCGACTGTAATTTTCTAAAAACAGCACCTAGCACATGCCTGCCTAATTTCTGACTTAAAATACATAAAATTATAAGCGCCCTAGTTTCCCACTGGCAAAGCATTTACGGTACTCGTTCATTCTGTGATCCGATATGTTTCCTAGACAGCATCGATTTTTTATGTGCGCCCTGTAGTATTAATACTCTAGCCACAAAACTTCTACATCGGATATAAGATTCCTTTAATTGCTGTGCCTCCTACTATTAGTTTGAGCAATAAATTTTGAACATTTTCACAATGCTTTACTACACAATTTGGAAACATAGAATTGCACGAGAAAGTATTCAGAAATAGAATCCCGTTATTGTACATGATGACTCCTTTTTCTGCTCAACATTCAATAATTTTCTCTATACCTCGGCTATCAAATCTCCCACTTTAATTAGAGCTAAAGCATTCATCTACTCGCTCAATTCTTCGTATTTTTTGAACGCTACAACGTGCGAAGGAGATGAAAATCTGACGATTCCAAGCCTGATGAGTACAGAAGATGAGACGGTATTTTCCATCCAAGTTCTAGAATTGCGGCTTCGGTCCTATTGGCAATGTCACGTTGACTGCGGCTTGCCTACCGGTGGGCACTGACGGGTCGGCTGCACTGCAGGTCCCCACCGGTGGGCACTGACGGGTTGGCTGCACTGCAGGTGCCCACCGGTGGGCACTGACGGGTCAGCTGCACTGCAGGTCCCCACCGGTGGGCACTGACGGGTCGGCTGCACTGCAGGTGCCCACCGATGGGCACTGACGGGTCGGCTGCACTGCAGGTGCCCACCGGTGGGCACTGACGGGTCGGCTGCACTACAGGTGCCCACCGGTGGGCACTGACGGGTCGGCTGCACTGCAGGTGCCCACCGGTGGGCACTGACGGGTCGGCTGCACTACAGGTGCCCACCGGTGGGCACTGACGAGTCGGCTGCACTGCAGGTGCCCACCGGTGGGCACTGACGGGTCGGCTGCACTGCAGGTGCCTACCGCTGGAAAATTCAAGAGAATTCAGCTACATATACTGAAGATGCGGTAATTTCTATCGTTTAATTATTGTTATCCGAAACCTTAGAGCTAAAGTAAGGTTAAACGAACATCAATCAAGTCTTTGAAAGAAATATTTTTGAAATTTCAAATAACTTTTAATGCATGAAAAATGATTATGAAAACTGTGGCAGTATCACTCGCTACTCTCAGAAAAATGGCAAATTGAAAAGAGTACTGATAAATTTATTATAAAAAATAACTTCAGGTGCATGAACGCACAGGGTGGAACAAAAAACACAACCTGTATTAGTTAAAATAAATTTAAAGCGTGTTGCTACTTCGCATAAATTTCCCTTATCTAATAATTATCTGACGGGTGTTCAACGGGTGTGCCCACAGGTCTTACTTCAGATAGGAGTATATAAAAGCAAAAAAAAGTCTTGACCTACAACTTAAGTAAAAGGTGTTTATTTTTCTTCGAATCTCCTGTTTTTTTTTTTTTTTTGCTCATTCGTTTTCAGAGAGTATGATTAAATTGCAATGCTCTCGATTGAGACGGGTAGACTCAGGTATGCATTCTGTCACAGCGTACGTATTTGCAGTTCCGGGGTTGAAGAATAACTCATGCTGCATTCAAGTGCATCGATATTTTTCATCAGGTTCTTAACGATATTAACTCTGAATTACGACAGTTCATCTTTTAAGGTTACCGTTGTTATACAAAACCGAAGCATTTACTGAACTTGCTCTTGTGAGGAATTCAAATTTAAGCTTTCGGTACCATTTCTTTAGTGTTTTTGAGTGCTGTACGGTACGATAATGTCCGATCGGGCCCGTTTGCAGTTGTTTTCGACATAGTAAATTACAGCGTCGGGCTTATTCACCGCTGTACTTGCATACGTTCTTTTTTTTTTCTTTTCAAAATTATCAGTTCAACCCAATGCTCAGGAACACAGGATATCATGAATAGATTTTCTTGCTTTTCCTTTATAAGTATTTCATTCCGTGATCATCTTAATTTGATACCATAGCTCTTCTGTTTAGTATTGCGGAAGTTAGGTCTTTTGGCTTGGGTTTTCGGTGATGAGCGAGCGGAACTGCGGTGTACAAGTTGCGAGCAAATAATTCGACTGCCTGCCTCCCAAATTTATTACAAAAAATCAATTTTTGTTGCATCTACAGTCATATCTGCCGTGACCACAGGTGGGTATTTCGCAGGGACCACTGTCATGGTCGTCTCATGGGTTACAAAATGACTACCGGTGGGCACAGATAGTCGTGGACACCGGTGTCCATTCCGCAGTACAGTAGAGTAAAACATATTTTCCTGTGAAGTGTCCACGGGTGGGCACAATTTTTTATTGTTTTATTAGCTTCTAGTAACCGAAAATATACACCACACAAACTCTAACTTCAGTCGCCTGCGCGGCACTGGTTGAAGGAAACAAAGAATTTCCCGCAGTGCGCCAGGTCCAGCTAAGTCGCAAGATGCACGCAACAGGCGGTTCGTCGTTTTCGTTGAAGGACATCATTTTGCCTTTTTTTCCTGAATTGTTTGGCCGCTTCGGTGCAGTAGAGATCTTCGCATTTATATGATTAGTATGCGCCCAAGAGCTACGCAATGCATTACGCTTGCCCAGTCTCACCATACACACAATGTAATCAGTCGATGCTTGAGGAATCGCTTGTCCGTCATAGCTGCGTCAGTCTTTACTCTGCTTCAAACTGGCGGAAAGAGTCCATTCTGTGTAACGTCGAGGACAGTGCGATACAGGAAGAGCTGCTCGTGGTCATTTATTATTAAAGATGTTGAATGACGAAATAGGCGAAAATCGCTGAGCGCAGTGTTTTTGCTTTATTTGCTCAAAGCGTGTGACACCTACAGCCACGGACAAAATTATGAGGCACCATAAAAATTCAAGTAAAAGCTGTTCATTCGTACTTTATTAATGATACCTGAATTAAGCATTACGTACCATAGCATCTAATAATTAGTATGGCCTCCTTTCGATTTTGTCGCAGCCTTTAAGCGTTGTGAAATTTCCCAGTACAAAACTCCACACGAGCTGCAAGGCGTTCAAATACAAACTCAAAATATCCGTTGGTTTTTTATTCACTTAACAGGCAATTAGTTACACAAGGATTCAACTAGTTTCTGATAGGAATCTGTTAGTAGCAACGCAAAAAGCAACTTTTGGCGAACTAAAATGGTTAGAAGTGAAAAATTATTAGGAATATAGAATTCTAAGTTTTAACAAGATCTTAAGATTTCAAATCAAGTTTAATTATAATTTTAAATAAAAAATTTACCTGGCAGTAAACAACAGTTAGTATGAGATTGTTTTAACTGACTATGTTCAGTAGTATTGAAAAGAAAAAAATGTTTGCTAGAGGACTTTGACTTCTTTCAGGCAGCACGCTCTGCTCACCGTACTAGGATTCACAAAGGTTGTATCAATCGTACCAGATTTAGTACGTACATTACGAACGTATCACATACCTTATACCAGAAACCGTACTAAAAGTATTAAGTTCAACTGATACAAAAAATACCAAAAAAGTACTAGATCATTCAAATTTTTAGGTAAAAAATCTAAAAACAAGAAATCGCTACAGCCAGCAAGGGCTGTTAAATATAAAAAATAATGCCGGTCGACTATGGTTGGTCGCAGCATAATAATACGTACAATTTATTCTCATTAGTTTCATCCTAGGCGTACTAGGCAATTAATAAACTATAATCATAGTCCAATGAAGCACAATAATAAATAAATAAGTTTCAAGGAAAAGGAACTTGGCCGACAGCATCCCAGTAAATTGGCCGGCAGGGAACTGTCGTTGGAGTGAAGACGCCGAAATTTAAAACGTCTCAAGGCGCGAAACTGGACGAGAGAACTAACTCCGTTCAAATCTTCACAGTGACACCGGAAGCTCACACCGACGTATGGGAACTGGAAAATAGAAGACAAGCAGTGGCAGCTGCATAAACAAAACATGAAAGGCTGACAGCCATCGGAGTTGCCACGCAAGGCAGAACGATCGGGTGACCCACCGCCGCAGGAAAGATCGGTTGCACTTAGAACTGATGCGCCTTTAGGTGTCGAGAGAACTGGCCTCAACGAATTGGGTAGTAAGGAAAAGGTCAAAATTAGTCCTCACGCTTGTTAAGTTGAAGAAGAGTAAGTAATAAGACGGCATTAGAAGCCTTAATTAATTAATTCGGAAACGAAAGGCATGTCAACAACAACCGCAAGGTTTACGATTAAGATCTAGTACTTACGTTTCCTAGGTAATAATTAATCAGCGGGAGACTCAAAGAAGAAGTGAGTAACAAAGGACGGGCGACCGACTACCACACTGAGATAGAACACGAAGTAATACAAGATACCATTGCAGAACCTGAGCTCTTCACTCCGAGCACCGTTGCACCGTCACTTACAGGAGCTGATTTGTTACTGCCCTTCTCCGACACAGCGAGGAGTATCACGAACTTTTTATTATTACTAGGCAATACACGAAGGGACCTCTAGCGGCAGCATAGTTTCCTTACGAATGTTCTGCCAGATTCACGTTGACTATCCTTCTTTTATCTCAATCTTTAGTCGACGTACTTCACCGTACTCAAAGTTAATTTGCCATTAAGCATAAAAGGTTAATTTGTTAAAAAAAAATTATCAAACATGATCCTGTACGATCGGTCTTTGCCACAATTCACTCTGCATTATGCAGCTAAACTTAAAGAGTTCTATCATGATTTAGACATTTCAGCTGCTTCACAATTGGCGGGATGCAAAGATGGATACTATGGGAACACTCTTGCGCGGAGTATACTGTATTTAAGATCTGTCTATCATGGCGTATATTTAAGAACTCCTTACTAGTAACGAATTTACCAGGAAGTAAGTTACTATGCAGGCTAAATAGAGCCTGTCTTAAGGTATACATATTTAGGGTAAAATTATCTTCCCACCAAGAGAAAAATTTTACAGTGTTTTGCAGGCTAGAGACTGTACAAGTATATATAAATTTCGAGCCAATTTTCAGGAAGTTTGGCTTATAACTGCCGTTTTGAAGAATATTTATGCATCTCAACCCTTATCCCTAAGTGTGGCACAGATGTATGGTGGGTTTTAAGACGGGGGACTGAGGTGGCTATTCCATTACCCTCACATGCTCCCTCTCATACAAACCCTCGGAACGTTTGTTTGATGAGTGGCATAGAACATTGTCTTGTTGAATGGTAGCACCTTCAGGTATGCTACTAACATAATTATGAATGAATATTTTCTCCATAAGTGGTTGTACACTCTGTCCAACATGCAGGCGTACGCTACTGAATTCATTCTGCCCTCCCTCGTAACTAGTACCTATCGATTCCCTGACGACGCCATGCAGCCCCAAACCATAACGCTGCTTCCCTCACTTTTCAACGTAGGTACAACGCAATGTAGGTGATAAGCTACTCCGACTCTTCGACGCCCATAAACAGCGCCAGGTGTTCAAAAAATCTGCTAGAAAAAAGGCTTTTGGTGTAATTCTCACTTACCAATTCAATAACTTTGCAAAAAAAAGTGGAAGGTGGCAATACACATGTGGCTTAGCGAACCATCATGACACTCTCCTCGAAGTTGCTTCCATCTGACCTTCTCACTTTAGCCCAATCATCACCAGCCCAACGTCCACGTGCTTTTGCATCAGAAAACACAGCTTTTTCATAGCTGTGCATCCTTTGGGACCAAATGCTACTAGCCTTCGCCTTACCGTATGCAAAGCTATTTCTTTATGAGTTTGCTTTCTTAAACTCACCACATACATTTGAAAACTATTTCTCCTGTCAGTACGCGATGCTCTCTTCATAAGTCCCTCCCTAACACTGCTCTTAGCGAAAATGTGTTTTATCATAAACCAGTTCTCCCTCAGTTTTACCTCTCAAGTTCGTTTCCCAGTACGCATGGTCCCGTGAACGTCGACAAGCTCGAAAAGCAGCCTTTTTACCCTCAAGTGTCAGTCTGTTCTGATCATCAGACCATACTCTACTCCTCAAGAATGATCCTCCTTGGTGTAAGAATTTTTAAGATTGAAACAGCCACTCATTGACACAGAGGTAGGATCACTACAGCATTCACACCATATGTCACCAGGGAAGCCTCTTTACCTCCTCAGCGGTACCATCCCAATTTACCGTAATCTTCTCATACACTTCACTCCAAATATCGGCAGCTGGTGCAATCTGGTTTATCTTCAAAGAAAAATCAGAATAGAAAAAGTGATATCGCTTTACTCCAGGCGATCCGTAATAGCCCTGGCTTCGAACTATCTAACATGTACAGCCGATGGTAGCTCATAATCTTGCCAGGCGGGGTCAAACAATGAATAGGAGCCGTAATGCAGTGTAGTGTAAAATGACAGTATTACCCAGTTTTAATTTGTACCTAATGTAAATCTAGAGACAAGCTGTGCCTCGTGCACTCGTACCATGTAACTAAGTGCACTTATTGAAGTGCATTTATTGATTACCTCCGACGAGGAGGCTATTTTTTTTTTTGTCGTGTTTGTCTGTCTCTTTGTCTATCACCAAGTTTACTCAAAATGTTATGAACGGATCTTCACGAAATTTACAGGATTTTTAGGCATGTTAACAGTAACAGATGATTAACTTTTGGCGAAGATCTGTCAATCCGCTTGTTTGTTTGTCTGCTTCACTTTTCTTAATGCCGAATTCAAAAAGTTACGCACAGATTTTTATGAAATTTACATGAGTTGTTAGGTATATTACGAAGAGTAAAGGACCAAATTTTGTGGTGATCTGTTAGTTTATTCGTACTTTTGTCGCTGTGTTAGATTTTACGCTTGTTCGCACCATAATTGAAAAAGTTATGGATGGATCTTTATGAAATTTACAGGACTTGTTAGTAATGCTAAAAGACATAATGAACAAATTTTGGTGATAATCAGTTGGTCCGTTTGCGTGTCTGACTTATGTTTGTCTTGAGCTAAATGAAGTCCACAGTAGTTATCCTAATCAGTTTACGCCCAGAGAGAAATTTATGTATTTTCCCCATTTGGAATGCTGAGCGCTATTGGGCTGACAGGTGACTACTAATACCTGGGCACTGCTCTACTGCTTTCCGTTGTCAAAATGTGGTTAAAAAATATGGTACACTGAATGACTGTGCGGACGTTAGTTAAGTTATTCAGTTCCCTGGGAAGTTCGCATAGACTGGCTGGAACTTATCAGAGTCCCGTGAGAGCGGTGAGACCGTGTCGTCGGCTCGCCTGGGCTTTCTAGCTCAGTAAGAAAAAGAAAAACCCAGTAGAAGAGGTAAAATATTTTGGCCTACACTGCATATGTTGAAACGCAAAAAATACCCTCCCTTAATACAAGGAAATGCTTAAGTGGCGTTATGGAATGATCATCCAAAGCTTAAAATTCAGCATGAATGGATGACAGGGTCATCCCGAACCTCAAAAAAGGACGGAGACGCTGCATGGTTTTATACAAATATACAGTTTTGTAATACTTCCATGCACTAAAGGGTAGCTGCTGATACTAACCTTTAAGATTTTATTTGCATAAGTATATATCTTGTTTTGGTACGAAGAAAGCATAGTGGAAAAAAATTGTAATCGCTGCGCTCGATACTACGGCGTGATGTTTAGAGGTGCCGCAGTTCTGCAGTCTCTTCGCAAGGGTGTCACCGCTGGACAACAAGGAGCGAGTCACTTCTAGTAAATAGTTTCGAGTGCAGGTTTTTCTCCAGATTAATACTGATCTAGAAAATTAGATTCGTACTTTTGGAAATCTGGTGTTGAGACGCTGAATAGTGGTGAGTTAAAGATATACTCGCTAACCTAGGTTAGTAGGAATATCAGAAGACTCATATTTATAAGTAGCATTAGTGGTGTTGTTGTGTCCAGGCAGAGTGATTATGAGTGTCCATGCTGCGAGATGATGGTGCTGCGAGTCTGGGGCTCATTCAGGAACTTTAATTTGTTCTCGGTATATCGCAGCCTTCTGCTGATGATTGGATCTTTGTTTGTCTCCTGGATGCAATGACTAGAATTCAGTCCTCGGATAGGCGCTCTGCCTTTGCCTTTATGGGTGACTTTAATTGTCACCATGTGGAATGGTTAGGCTCTGTGAGGACTGATTGCCATGGTCATGCCGCCTTCCACTTCGCGAGTGCCTCTGGTTG
>LQNS02278170.1:23737789-23749255 GCA_001587735.2 Parhyale hawaiensis
GGGGGGGAGAGTCCCTGCCAAAGAGAAGATCATGAATGCACGCAAGCACGATCAAGAGCTGCTGGCATGCGGAGCTGAGAGACGTCAAACTGTGTAGTTGGAGCGGGAGAGAGAAGAAGTCGGATTAAGGTGGTCTCGGAAGCTTTGGCCGTTAAGAGTTTGCGACTCCTGGAGGAGGAGTTCTTAGCTGTGGAGAATGTCTCTCCCAATGTATGTCAAGACGATTTTTAAGCGCGTTGAGTGACTCCGCACTAACAACATCGGAAGGGAGTCTATTCCAAATGCTGACTATGAAATGGGGAAAGAGCTGTTGTCTTTAGGTGGTTCTTCGAGCATTATGCTTGAGTATTTGACCGTTGTTTCGCAAGCGATCAATGAGGTCTCTTTCAAAGAGCCCCGATGTAGGTACGTTGTTGAAGCCATTCAAATAGATGAATGTTTCTATTAGTTGACCCCTGAGTCGTCTTTGCTCGAGAAAGATGAGATCCAGCAATTTTAGGCGATATTCATACGGCTTATTTCGCAGCTTGGGTATCAATTTCGTTGCCCTGCGTTGGACTCTTTCCATGTTATAGATATCTTGTTATAGATATCTTTACACACGTGTGGCCACCAGAATTGAACAGCAACTTCTAAGTGTGGCCGCACTAACGCCTTGAACAAGGGAACGATTATGTTATTGGACTTGTATTCAAAATTTCTTGTCATGAATCCCAGTACTCTGCTTGCCATTTTCACACTCATGTCAACTTGCTGACTGCGTTGTAGTTTGTTTGTAATGGTGAATCCCAAGTCACGTGTTGGGTGACAGCAGCCAATACCGTCTCGTTCATATGCAATGGAGGTGAACGGTTCATCAGCATTACTGAACATTTATTGACATTAAAGTTCATCTGCCACGCTGTGCTCCATACCATGAGGTGGTCAAGGTCTTGTTGGAGCTCGGCTCTTCTCGTGGCAGGATGACATAGTTTAGTATCATTCGCAAATTTACTCATTTTACTACGGATGTTAAGATCGAGATGACTGATGTAATTGAGAAACAGAAGTGGGCCAAGCACGCTACCTTGTGGAACCCCTGATGAAACGTGCGTCTAGGCCCTCGTCTCTCTTTCAAGCTTTACTCGCTGCTGCTGTCCCGCAAGCCATGCCCTGATCCATCGTAAATGGTCTCACTGGATGCCATGGGCTTCCAGTCTTTTAATAAGACGTTGATGGGGGACTTTGTCAAAAGCCTTCTGGAATTCTAGATACACAAGATCTACGCCCTTTTGTTCATCTTTAATATCTGTAACTTAGAAATTGTATATCAGCATTTTTTTTGCAATTCAATTTAAAAATTCTTTCCACCTTCCTA
The DNA here is from genome assembly GCA_001587735.2 of Parhyale hawaiensis. Lineage (NCBI taxonomy): Eukaryota > Metazoa > Arthropoda > Malacostraca > Amphipoda > Hyalidae > Parhyale > Parhyale hawaiensis. The sequence continues at coordinate 23,739,147 of LQNS02278170.1, forward strand.
AAGCTCGTCATACATTCACCTGTCAACTTTTTCAATACAATCCAGGAATAAAACTTGGTCATCGCATAGAACACTGTGTTAAAATTCATCGCTACGTTTCGACCGAGTTACATTGGTCATCATCAGGTTCTTCAAATTAAAAGTTCAGAATTCATCATCTGCAAAAGTAAAGTGAAAAAGTAACTGTACCACAGTGAAATTTAACTGATAACCTACTTATTTATATTCACGTTTTTTATACTCTATCCTAATATTGCACAAAATTAAAAGACACAGGCACAAAGTGTGAAATTTGTACTAATCTAGTTACTCTGTCGTGCAGCCTAGTAATCTAGTTACTCTATCGAACAGCGAAGCAAGTCCTACATGTGCACACCACCATAGTGACGAACTAACTGTGAGTTGACCCTGGTGCGGTCCCTTTTATACGTGCAGCCTTCCAGAAAGTTCTCGTTCAGTATAGTTTTAAAAAAAATTGTAACCTTGGTCGTACTTTACGTTAATATATGGGTTTTCTTGCTTTATTATGATTGCTTCGGCGATCCTGACACGTGACACAGTAAGTCTCACGTCAACTTTTTGTCATCATCAGAACCCAAATCAAACAGAAAGCAGATGATTAACGAGGCCGACAACAAGATTACGTATCTTAAAAACAATGATCAGATTACTGTACATATTTCCTAATTAGGGGTTTCCATTTACTTGTCTATTTCAATCGCATTTGTTCTCAATCCTGCCATTTCTACACCCATACCATATCTGTGATAACTTTGGGCATGTTCGATTGCAACGTAAAAGCCGATTTAAGCCTAGTCCACTTCACTTAACTCGTTCGAAACCGCAGACAAGTACCCTGGCTTCGACCTGTTTCAGGCATTGAATCTAAATTGGTCATCTACTAGACGTCTAAGAATTCAATTTTACTTCTTAAAATGAAAATTCCAATCGGTCCAACATAACTGGCTTACTTCTAAGAACTGCAACACGATTCAAAGTGACCAAGTCAAAGTTCCTGTTTGTAGATCAAGGCAAGTTGAGTCACGTGGACTTGGCTTAGATCGACTTTGATGACCCAACCGAAGATGCGTTATAAGTCTCACGTCACAGACACGTAATGGATTGTCCGTATGCGTGTGTTCACACAAACACGTTTCATCTTCACATTTACATAACTTCAGACATATATATATATATTAGGGTGGCCCTTATTTTTGAAAAGTTTTGTTCTCAGCATCCAAGCTGAATTCGTTTATGGAAAAAATGTTCTGTAAAAATTTGATAGCATTCTGATAACGTTTAGAGGTAGTAAAGCCGTCCACAAGTTGTGCTCTCTTACATGGTAGCGCAACTGTTTGAAGGCCGAAAAGGGTATAGCACTAAGAAGAGAGGCTGCAGACATGTGTAAGGAAAGGAGCAAAAAGGGATGTGAACTGTCAACTTCATCTACCAGCAGCAGCAGCTGTGAAAATTAAACAGCACTGAAGGAAGCATTTCTGATTGAACGGAAGAGACTTGCTCCAAGTGCTCTAAAGCTACCTACTAAGAAAAATGGATTCCTACACTTTCTGTTGCAGCTGCACTTCATCGTACTTAAAAATTGTGTATTAGATACAGGAGCTACATTTATATTGACTGAAGTTGCTATTAGCCTTGGTCATGATACTCATAACTTAGCAATCAATCTAAAAACTGGATAACTTCCAACGCACTGGACCACCTCTAAGTATTAATTAAATTGCAAATAAATTATAAAACAAGGTTTTTGAAGGAATTCGATCCATTTTATAGGCCGAGAGCTCTAAAAAAAGATAATCTTGATCGTTACCCCCCTAATATGGGCAACCCTAATATATATATACTGAATATATGTAATTCTATGCTAATTTATTTTGTAATTTAAACTTTTTAACGTTCTCCACATAATTCGGTGTTGTACATTTTCCAGAAATCAAGATGTGAAACTTCAAAGCTTGCCCTGTAAAAAAATTATTCCATAAATCAAGCTTTCCCGAGGGCTGCACTCCAGCTGCAGGAAAGAATAATGCAGAAGCTGAGCACAAATGCGAACGTAATAATTTACTCAGGTACTTTTGTACGCGCTAATTTGATTCAAGTTTTTAAAGAATTTATTTACGTGTGGAAGTCTGTACGGGTTTAATTAAAATTAACCCTCTGGAAGTTTACAGAGAAACAGTACTATTTTTTTAACGTACCCAACCTTCAAACGATGACGATTAAGTATTTATAATTACTTCAAAGTTGAGGAGGTAGATGTATCATCAATCGTGACGGAATTATTTATAGTACAACACTAGGTGGTGCCTTGAGTTTCGATTTGTAACAGCGTTTGCAAGGGAACTATCAAGCTACTACTATTTTAATCTTTGTTTGTCTTTTCTATAATAATACTTTAAATTGAATCAGCACAGTCCTTGTTTCTTAATTTTCCCTATAAGTTAGGTATTTTTGCCTTTTTACACAAAATGCTGAGGGCCAATAGTGATGATTGGCAAGAGTCATATAAACCATGTGGCAAATTGTTGCAGATCCAGGTTTGTCCTTGTCAAAAGTTACTCAATAAAGTTACGCGAAGTTTCCACGAAGTAAGTGGAGAAATTTTATATGTTTGGTGTGCAAAATCATAGACGTTCTGTGCTTGCGTGAACAAACTGCAGTTGCAATGTTTGCTTTTAGTCAGTGAATACTCAGCATCCCAAATTATTAGCAAGTAATTCCATATCATATACTTATGACTGTGTTATAAATGGGACTTATCATCAGCAAGAAGTCTCATGTTGCTGCTAAACTGATATTTAGTAAGGGAACATTAGAAATATGCACTGAAGATATAGGAAAATGATGATATCTGAAACAATTGCAGTACAGAAAGCCGTGCTGTGCTGTACATACTGAATTCAAAATTTCCCTTCTGTGCTTCTGCTGGCTACCCAACTGTAGTGTGATAGCCTTAGCATTTCAAGCGGCCGGATGCGACCCACTGGGATACGGAAAGTTTCGATGTCGTTAGAAGATGAAGACTACAGTATCGTGTGTGTAAATATTTCAAACTTTCCATGACTGTGTTTAGTCCAATAAGGATTTCTGCTCTTAAATTTTTGTTGTAGTTCATGGTAGGGTGCATCGCTCGGTCATTTGAATTGGTCATCTGACGCCTCTAGCATAAAATGAGATGCCGTAAAGAACCTATGCATGACTCACTATAGTACTAGAAAATTATTCAGGATCATTTAAACACTATTGTCAGCAGAACTACCTGATATATTCGATTAATAGTCGGGCAACCAGAGAAATCGGTGAATGCGCCTCCATGGAACAAAATCCCGATATAAATAGGGTAGCAGGTAAATTGAAAGTCAACTACATTTTTAAATATTGTTCATGAACGAAGTTCGAGCTGATTTCCGCTTGAAATGAAGGATATGTCAAACGTCGACAATATCGTCAGCTCAACAGTGGCAGCACGAGGTTACACAGGCATTTAAATTTGGTCAGATATGCGTGAAAGCATTATGGTTGGTTTTCGGACAACATCTTTCATAGAATATGTGCTAACCCTTCTGCAGGTTTTCTAAATGTTTCCTAATTCTTCTTTAAAAAGCAAAGGATCATTTGAAGAGATCCAGAATATGCAAGTATAAGATGATACTAACAAAAGCTTCCTTGTATGTAGCGCACAAACTACAAAGGAGAAACCGCAGTGAGGGTAAACATCTGAGGACGAGGTGGCTCTTGAGTAGTCCACTCCAGACTTAAGCCACTTAAAAGCGCAAGAAGCGTTATACCGGCGGATTTAACAGTCTTTATGCCAATTTAAAAGCAAGCACAAACTGGGGCTAGCAATAGGGAACGTGCAGAAGATTAGAGAAATTCTAGACACTATCTTATAGAATGGATTATAAAGCCATATGGAAAATTCATATATACCTTACCTTCTAGCGAGATCAGGGAATGCTTTTGCTTTTAATTCTGTGATTCTTCTGTCCAAAGATATGTCCTGATAGAATTTTTCTCTCACTAGATTGGATAGGCGGCAGCAGACGAAGCAATAGGACCATTCCCCAAGAGACACCGGAACTTACGCCCCGGCCCTCTATGAGCTGTTGTCATTATGTCAGAGCGATATAGATACCTGAGGAAAAAAAAAGGGGGGGGGGAAGAATCTCAGCCCAAGAGACGACCATGAATGCACATTAGCACGACCAATAGATCAATAGCCGCTGATGTACGGAGCTTACAGACGTCAGGCTGTGCAGTGGAGCGGAAGAGAGAAGAAGATGGATTAAAGTGGCCTCTAAAGTTGTGGCCGTTAAGAGTTTGCGACTCCTGCAAGAGGAGTTCTTAGCTGAAGAGGATGTCACTCCCAATGTATGCCAAGGCGAATTTTAAACGCGTTGACTGTCGCCGCACGAAGAACGTCGGAGGGCAGTCTATTCAAAATGATCACTATGAAATACGGAAAGAACTACTGGCTTAAGGTTGTTCATCGAGCTTTATGATTGAATTTTTCACCAATATTTCGCAGGCGATCATTAACGTCTCTTTCAAAGAGTCCCGTTGTAGGTAAGTCGTTGAAAGCATGCAAATACTTGAATGTTTCCATTAGTTGGCCCCCTGAGTCGTTTTTGCTCGAGAGAGATCAGGCCCGGTTCTTTTACGCGACATCATACTGCTTGTTTCGCAGCTGAGGTATCAAGTTTGTTGCTCTGTGTTGGACTCTTTCCATGTTAACGATACCTTTACACAGATGTGGGGACCAGAATTGAACAGAAAATTCTAAGCGTAGCCGCACTAACGCCTTGTACAAGGGAATGATGATGTCCTTGGACATGTATTCGAAATTTCTGGTGATGAATCCCAGTAGTCTACTTGCTATTTTCACACTCCTGCCAACTTGCTGACTGTTTTGTAATTTGTTTGTAATAGTTATTCCCAAGTCACATTGTAAGGTGAAAGCAACAAATTCTATAATATTACAAATACCATTATAGCATTTGGCCTATCGGTAAATAGAAGCAAAAACCTGATATTTCGACCCGGGAACATCAGAGTAAAAATAAATAATAATTAAGAGACCCAACAGCGCAGGGATTTAACGATGTGCTCTGTGTAGGCGGGTGATCCAAAGGATGATGATACTTAACAGGTTAGCGCACGCGGAGGGCCCAAGCTGTCGTACACTCCGGGTAATAAACTTGTGACGTCACAAGTTCCTCGTAGGTTGATAAATAGCTGCTTTACATTGTTTCTTCACTGTCACATTTGCGTCTTCAGAGTGTCCTGCACTTCTTATGTTGCAAAAAAATACGTATCAAGGCATCTACAAATTTTTTCCAGCTTTCTGAAGGATAAAAATTTTCAAAGAACGTTGGCTTAAGGCTTGTAAAAGTGTAGATGAATTTAACACGGCAAATACCCATATGTGTCGGAAGCACTTCTTGGAGTCAAGTTGACCGCCTTGAAAATAGAATAAATCAAGTGAATTTTATCACAAGTAATACAGCATTATGGAGCTGGAATCCTATGAGTGAATACCTTAAAGCTTTCGATGTATTTTAGTCTTCTGCCAATGACTTGCTGTCCTCTATAATTTCAAACCGCTGCAACATTATGATGCGTATTATTGAGATAGGGGAAAGGAGAACTTTTTAACAATATTTGTACAGAAAACATAGAAATATTAGAGAAACAAACTTCTTTCCTTCCAGCGAAGTACATAACATTAAGGCAAAAGTCAACACATAATACACAGAAACCAAGCAATTTCTCTGTAAAATAAGAATAAAAAAATATTAGCCACTATAGGCTGCGCACGGTACAGCAACAAGACAGTAAGTGTCGTGTCCGAACCGCGCTAACTAACTTAAATAAATAATAATAATAATAAAATACCTAACCAGTTCCCCGCATCTAAACTGTCTCACGGAACGATGTCGTTGAAACTGGTAAATGATAAATACCGATTTTTTCGCAATGATGCTGTAATTTTTACGGTTTAGAGAGGAGGACTGGATCTGTTAACGACGGCACAGCTTAGGTCTCCATATTACGAACAAACGGTCCGACCAGGTGCGTGCCTGTTATTCAAAAACACTTGAATAATAAGTAGATACTGTGACAATTTAGCCAGCAGTCTCACCATTGATCATTGCTTGTTCTAGACTAACTGTGGTATTCATAATTCATATCGGAATTATGGTAGACAATTATTGCTATGTTTCGACCAAGCTACAATGAAATGACCTCTTATGACGTCACCGCTGCATCGTACGTGCTCCTCGTACGGCAGTGCGTTAACTTGTTCCGTATCATCATCCTTGGGCGGGTCCGGCCTACACACAGAAAAATGGTTGTTTGCCAGCAAGTAAAATTAGTTACCTGTAAACTACCTTGTCGTTTGAATTTGCGTCAATGCACATTGTCGTTTGTGATGAACAACAGCGTTGTGTTGAACAACAGTGTCTTTTACGATTAATTATTATTCCTTGTAGCTAAAATACTACGTCGTCAGTGATAAGAAACCGGGTGCTTCTATCGTAAAGAACATACTTTTCTGCGCGTAAAGACAGTTGGATAAAGCTAGTAGACCACCCCATTTTATCATCTCATTTCTCCCCTTTTTTCACATTTTCAGAATTCGTCATTGAAATTCACCTAGATTGTGCTACAATCATTTAAAAACTCCAACAATATCATGTATATAAATATATATCATTTACTGCCTAACACCTGTAGGGAAAACACCTGCGTGCTAAAGTTTTGCGTCTTCCACAAAGCGAAAGAATACATTGGGCATATTTTAACTAACCTGTAAATAGATTTTAGGGGAAATGACACACACGAGTAACTTCTAGATACATATATGCAAAACTTAATTGTTTTTATATTGAACGTACTTCATAAAATTAGAGAGAAAGTTATTTAAGGGCTGCATTATTTACTTTTCTTCATTTTACAAGGCATTATCATACTTTTTGCTATTACTTCATATACGAATTGTCGGATACATAAATTTTACAGGCTTTGAACAAAATTAATTTTCCCTAACCGTCACTACAGCTTAACGTGTTTGCATATCTTAATTATATCGCAACCACCGCTACCGCTATCCTATTTACTTCCCTTAGTGTGTATGTCAATCCTAGAACGGTTTGTGCTCTCACGCATGCGTACATGTGACAGCATTTGAGAAAATATTCACTATCTCAGTCACATGGCTAATTTCTAAAGTCAAGTGGCTAAATATTTTAAACAGTGAAACTTCGAGTAAAATAATTGCAACCGTTTTCACTACTTTTACACATCTTGCTACCGACGCCGTGTGAAATTTTTGTTCAAGTCCATGGAGTAGTTTTTCGAATTACTGAAACACTGCTAGGTCATTTGTAACGAACATGGCTCGAGGCTTATTTATGAGCAGTAGCTGTTCGAAACACCGTACATTTGCCTGGAGGGCATTACATATGTGCTCTTTTTCTTCATTTGTTGTTAAATTTTCTGTCACGATTTCTGCTATTGCCCCATTTGCTGGTGTATACATGGATTAGGTTCCTCATTCGTTAGACACACTACATGTGCCTTCTTCTTATTTTATTCAAAATCACATTGATGAATTAGTTTGAGTAAGTTTATCGGTTATCGTTAAGTTCCAGATAAAAACTCAATTTTCGTACGAACAGCACTATTGGAAGATCTCCCTAACAGTCTCCTTTGGCATTCAAGACTAAAACTATTAAAAAATACCCCTATGTTCATGCATGATTTCTTTGTATGTTGGTAGTATAGTTGGTTGGATGGATGCTGGGAGACTCAGTCCCTCTATCAGCTTGATGCATAAAAAAAATTTGTTTGCGTTACGGTGCGGAGGCTGTTGCTTTGCCAAATGTGAAATCTGAGCATTAAAGTAGCCGGAAATACGTTTTATTGGCAGCTTGGATTCTAAGCTTCACTTCCTACCCACAACAAAGCTTTACTGCTCTGAGTTCATGATCAACAAAATCACGCAAATGATCAACGAGCGTAAGGGAAAAATATACTTTAGAGTAAATCCACGAAGAAGAGCGATGAAGATAGTTGTGTCTTTGTCGTAATTATTTTCTGCCGTCATCTCATGAGGGGTGGTGACTCAAGTCATAAACATAATGAGCAGGCATAGTAGATATATACCGCCAAAAATTATTAAAACTAGCGAAACTAAGAATGCGACGATACTATAGTAGGTAATAAGTTGTTGACGTCCGGAGCGGAGACAACAGTGTGAAGTGTGTCCTCAGTCGCTTGACACCCGGGCGGTACTGTCTGTTCGGAGGCTCTCAGTGCATACTAGAGCTCACGCTAAAATTGTACTTTGATGAGGGTTGTGTGTTTCCGATAAAATTCTAGTTTTCGTTCGTACAACAAAGCATGCATCAAGAGCTTTGAAACATAAATATATTGTTATGAATTCTTTCGATGTTTAAGACACTATATAGATGTGCCCGTAGAGAAAATATCCATGGCCGACACCGACACTGTATCACATAACGTAGTAGGAGCTTTCCTCTACAAAACATAGCACTGCGAGGTGCTTTTCATCGTCTTTAGGCATCAAAGAAAGTTGTAAAATTGTAGGTGCTAAAAATTAACTAGCAAAGTTCAAATTAAAAATAACTGAGCAGTTATCTAGTCTGCACTACAACTGTGCGGCACTGTTGTCAAGCCAAGGCTATAGCACCTAGGTACACTAGTACTCGCACAGCGGTCCAGAGTCTGGTTTTGCTTAAATTCATTCAAAACGACTTGAAATTGCGGAAAAAAATAAAATGCCTGAGAAACTGTTTAAATTTGATGGTTTCAAAATAGAGTACTTAACCATTCTACAAATAATCCCTATTGTTACAACTTCTGCACATAGTACAGCAACAACATAATTTCTCGTGTATCAGGCTCAACTATACGTACACACGTGCGTGCATTGTCTGGAGAGAAGAATGGATTGATGACAGCTATAATAATAATAATAATAATGGTAGATGAAGGTCGACGTCGTTCCAGTGGTCATCGGAGCTCTTGGGGCAATGTCCGAGAATCTCAACACTGCCCTCCGAGAGCTGAAGTGCGGCCATCTCCACCCAGGAACCCTCCAGAAGAGCGCTCTACTTGGAACAGCGCACATCATTCGCAAAGTGCTCTGAGCCTTAGGTCGCGGGATGTGACCCGGCGCCAGAGTGTAGAGCCCAACATCGCTCAACCGATCCAATTATTGAGTCGCGAAATTCCCTCGATAATAATAATAATTATTATTATTATTAGAAAGTTGCAAAATCTGGTGATCTAATAATGCAATTGTGTCATTCAGAGTTGTAAATTTTGAAATTGTGGTTCAGTGCCATTCGACCATCGCTCTTGCAACGCCTGTTATAAACGTACGTCTGTTAGCATTGTACCAACTTTAACTTGCATTAATAATGCGTTCGTTGTTTACACTGCATAAAATATTTAACATGGATTTTAGACCGACAAAGGACATTAATTACGCACTTACATTTTAATTATCTGCCTATTAGCTGAGATGTATAGCGGCTGAAGTCCAATTGTTGTTGCATAACTCATTGCATCGACCATTTGAAAACTTTGTTTGCAATAGCCCAATTTAAAATCATTAACAAAGGATTAACAGTAGCTAAATCACAGCGTATATTCACTATACTTTGATTCACCGATGTCGTAACATGTATTCAAGGATAAATTTGATGCTGGCAGTGCCATAGCACATCATTAAAGAGCACAAATTATGGCAGGTCAATACAGTAGTGTTGTTCAAATGGGAAATGCACGAATAAAAAGGTTAGCGTTTTACTGTCCACGCCAAACATCAGTTTTGGTAAAAAAAAACTTTGCTGACATGTGGTAGACAGGTAAATTTTTACCTCCGCCAAGGAGGTTATGTTTTCGTCGTGTTTGTCTGTCTGTTTGTTTGTTTGTCTGTCACCAAGATAACTCAAAAAGTTATAAACCGATTTGGATGAAATTTACAGGGATTGTTAGGTATGTTAGGAGGAACAGATGATTAACTTTTGGTGAAAATATGTCCATCCGTTTGTTTGTTT
>LQNS02278170.1:23749876-23763959 GCA_001587735.2 Parhyale hawaiensis
TAGAATATTTTGTGGCCACAGCTTTTCCACCATCTCTGCGTGGGATACGGATATCACAGGTCTTTCCAGTTCTTTCCGAGTGTCTGGCGACAATCCGCTCATTCACATTCACAGTGATACGTTCCAGAATTTGGGTTAAAGTCATCCAGAGTGAGACGAGAGGTAAATGGACCAACTGCAATTGAGTGAGCGCATTCTAAGGGCGTGTTCGATCGGACAGGGAAATACAGTCTTCGAGGCTTGACTCGTCCTAAACTTCCGATAGGTGCTCTGGCTTCGACTCGTGGATTGAAGTTTCAGGCGTTGATCCGTAATCCATTACCTGTCAGACTTCCGTGAACTCAATCTTAATTGGTAAAATGAAGTTTTGAGTCGGCTCATTTTAATCAGTTTGCCTTTATAACCTGCAAGGCTCCTTTCGCACTCGTACCGTACCACACACCGCAACACGATGCAACACCACGCAACACGATGGAACACCGCTCAACACGTTTGCTTGTAGACAAGACTCGACACACGCTACAACAAGGCTCAACACGGTACCAGAAGACGGAGATCTGGCTTAGTTTTATATTTTCTTGTACATTAATATAATTGATAAGCAATTTGTATTGTTGCTATTGAATATTTACCATTAACAACGGATCTTGAGTGTTGAATGGAGGCTTCTGACTGGACATGACAGGTTATAATTCGAAATTAAGATGTGCGGGACTAAATTTTCTATTCAGCTGTACCGCGCACGTATTAAGCAGTGCTGTTTGTAAGTAATATGACAAACCTAAGTTTATTCAAATGACAGTGAATTCTTGTGTGAGCGTTTGTACAAAATTAAGATAGGTATAAAGCTGGATTTCAAGAAGTACAAGCGTTTTGTATGGTGTGGCGTCGCACATGTGCAAACGACCTCACAACACGTGTTGTGTGGCGTTGCGTGGTTGGGTGTGGTATATGTGCGAACGGGGCCTAATACGATTTGCACTGCCGACGTCATAGTTCCTGTCATCAGTTGTGAACGAGTCTAGTCCAGTGGATTTAGCTTAAATCGGCTTCTGCGACCCAACCGAACGTGCCCTAAATATCTTTTTTCGCTATCGCGGGGGTCTAATGGAATGGAATCCGGCATACTTTAAGCTAACTGTAGCACCGAACCTTCAGAATGAATCTTCAAAAAAGTAGGCTGAGTGAGAGCACGAGGTCCCAAACAGAGCCTCTGTTCAATCCGAAAATTTTTTTACGGTTTTGGGCTCTGCAATGACCGAAAATCTGTTAGGAGCAGAGACAAACCTTCCATAGCTACTTATCACATCAGCTAGTTTCACTCCATATGTTCAAATAAGTCAACTGAATTCGCCGAAGTTTACAAGGTTTCGGATAGAATTTTGTAAGAGTCATAAAACGCTATACGTGCCTTTCCGAGAGAGTGAGACTGTTTAACCCGCGACTGCTCATATTTATTCAGCTTCGCATTTGTTTACTAGCTTCTGGGACTTACGAGCTATTGAAAGATATGGTATTGGTGAATGGAGGCTCCACTTCGAACCTTCTGTCCAACCGACCAGGTTGATTTAATTTTAGTGTAGAATTTTGTTTGGCAATCTAACGATTAATTCTTTGAACTGAAAGAGTTCCATCAGATAAAGATGAAATTTTTACTGTGTATGTGTATTTGTGTTCTAACTACTAATCCCTAATACTGGAGGGGTTCCAATAGATAAAGGAGAATTTTCACTCTACATAATATCATATTGTCAGGCTTACGAGGTCTGGTGCCAAGCAGCCGCGCATAGTCCCACGCCTTTTTTTTGTTTTTGCCGAAAATATACAGAAGAGCCAAGTGAACTTAGACTTTCTGATCTTCGTGCTACTTTCCTATGATTCGAATTAACCCTGGCAAGCAGTTGTTAGAGCATTAACACTTCTTAAGCATAACGTCAGCTGACACTCAACCCAATGCTACTACTACTAAATATATGATATCACTGTACACTCTGAATTTTCGGTCTTTAGTCACTGTGCCAATAGCAAGAAACGTTACAACGCAGCAGTCGACATTACACTCGAAGCGTTCTATATTGCGAAAGTTAATTAAGGTCTTCCGTTCTTTGATAGTCAAGCTCTTTGTTTAAAAACTGCTCGAGTACACCCATGGAAAGAGAAATTCCCTTCACTTTAGCACGGCAGAGGACGTTTCATTTTGATCTGGGATATAGATAGGCCAGCAAGAGTATTGCAGCAGTTGGCTCTTGCCTTAACTGGATTACGGACTTGCGAACTGTCATGGAAACCAATTTGATAAAAGGCTACCAAAGTCTTTGTAAGTAATACTGCTCCAGGAGAGCTTTTATTTTCAATCTCTCGCGTGTTAGCAACGTAGCTGCACGTTTGGATCTTCCGGTAATATTGGTCTCTTCGGTCGACAGAAATAACGTATACAGTTTACATTGCATGCATTTTGCGACTGTAATTTTCTAAAAACAGCACCTAGCACCTGCCTGCCTAATTTCTGATTTAAAATACATAAAAGTATAAGCGCCCCAGTTTCCCACCGGCAAAGCATTTACGGTACTCGTTCATTCTTTGACCCGATATGTTTCGCAGACAGCATCGATTTTTTATCTGCGCCTTATAGTATTGATACTCTAGCCACAAAATTTCTATATCGGATGTAAGAATACTTTAATTAGATTGAGCAGGAAATTCTGAACATTTTCACAATGCTTTACTACACAATTTGGCAATGAAGAATTGTACAAGAAATTATTCAACAATAGAATCCCGTTATTGTCGATGACGACTCCTATTTTTGCTCATCATTCAATAATTTTCTCTATACCTCGGCTATCAAATCTCCCACTTTAATTAGAGCCAAAGCATTCATCTACGCGCTCAATTCTTTGTCTCTTTTGAACGCTACATCGTGCGAAAGAGATGAAAATCTGACGGTTTCAAGCCTGATGAGTACATAAGATCAGGTAGTATTTCCCATCCAAGTTCTAGAATTATGACTTTGGTTATATTGGCAATGCCACGTTGACTGCGGCTTGCCCACCGGTGGGCACTGACGGGTCGGCTGCAGTGCAGGTGCCCACCGGTGGGCACTGACGGGTTGGCTGCAGAGCAGGTGCCCACCGGTGGGCACTGACGGGTCGGCTACAGTGCAGGTGCCCACCGGTGGGCACTGGCGGGTCGGCTGCAGTGCAGGTGCCCACCGGTGGGCACTGATGGGTCGGCTACAGTGCAGGTGCCCACCGGTGGGCACTGGCGGGTCGGCTGCACTGCAGGTGCCCACCGGTGGGACATTCAAAAGAATTCAGATACATTTATAAATAATGAATATACTGTAATTTCTATCACTTATTTATTGTTATCCGATACCAAAGAGCTAAAGTAAGGTTAAACGAACATCATTCAAGTCTTAGACAGAAAGCTTGTAGCTACTTCGCATAAATTTGCCTTATCAAATATCTAACGGGTGTTCAACTGGTGTGCCTACAGGCTGTGCTTCAAATAGGAGCGTGAAAAGCAAAAGAAGTCGCTCCTCAAGAGCTAGTCTGCACTTATCATCAAACCATACTTTACTCCTCAAGAATAATCCTCCTTGGTATGAAACTTTTTAAGATTGAAACAGTCCATTCATTGACTAAGTGAGAGGATCACCACAGCATTCACACCATAGCAATCTTCACATACACTTCACTCCAAATATCGGCAGCTGGTGCAATCTGGTTTATCTTCAAAGAAAAATCAGAATAGAAAAACTGATATCGCTTTACTCCAGGCGATCCGTAATAGCCCGGGCTTCGAACTATCTAACATGTACAGCCGATGGCAGCTCATAATCTTGTCAGGCGGGGTCAAACAATGAATAGGAGCCGTAATGCAGTGTAGTGTATAATGACGGTATTACCCGGTTTTTATTTGTACCTAATGAAAATCTAGAGACAAGCTGTGCCTTGTGCACTCGTACCATGTAACTAAGTGCACTTATTTAAGTGTATTTATTGATTACCTCCGGCAAGGAGGCGATATTTTTATAGTGTTTGTCTGTCTCTTTGTCTATCACCAAGATTACTCAAAAAGTTATGAACGGATCTTCACAAAATTTACAGAGATTTTTGGGCATGTTAACAGTAACAGATGGTGAAGATCTGTCTATCCGTTTCTTTGTTTGTCTGCCTCACTTTTCTTAATGCCTAATTCAAAAAGTTACGCACAGATTTTTATGAAATTTACATGAGTTGTTGGGTATATTACGAGGAGTAAATGACCAAATTTTGTGGTGATCTGTTAGTTTGTTCGTGTGTTTATCGCTGTGTTAGGTTTTACGCTTGTTAGCACACTAACTGAAAAAGTTATGGATGGATCTTTATGAAATTTACAGGACTTATTAGTAATGCTAAAAGACATAAATGTACAAATTTGGTGATAATCGGTTGGTCCGTTTGCGTGTTTGACTTATGTTTGTCACGAGCTAAATGAAGTCCACAGTAGTTATCCTATTCAGTTTACGCCCAGAGAGAAATATATGTATTTTTCCCATCTGGAATGCAGAGCGCTGTTGGGCTGACAGGTGACTACTAACAGCTACAGTAGGGCACTGCTCTTCTGCTTTCCGTTGTCAATATGTGGTTAAAAAATATGGTACCATCAGTGACTGTGCGGACGTTAGTTAAGTTATTCAGTTCCCTGGCAAGTTCGCATAGACTGGCTGGAACTTATCAGAGTCCCGTGAGAGCGGTGAGACCGTGTCTCCGGCTCGCCTTGTCATTCTAACTCAGTAAGAAAAAGAAAAACCCAGTTGAAGAGGTAAAATATTTTGGCCTACACTGCATATGTTGAAACACAAAAATTGCCCTCCCTTAATACAATGAAATGCTTAAGGGGCGTTATGGAATGGTCATCCAAAGCTTAACATTCAGCAGGGTCATCCCTTACCTCAAAAAGGACGGAGATGCTACATGGTTCTATAGAAATATACAGATTTGTAATACTTCCATGCACTAAAGGGTGGCTACTGATACTAACCTCTAAGATTTTATTTACATAAGTATATATAGTATTTAAGTACGAAGAAAGCATAATGAAAAAAAAATTGTAATCGCTGCGCCCGATGCTACGGCGTGATGCTTGGAGGTGCTGCAGTTCTGCAGTCTTTGCAAGGGTGTCATCGCTGGACGACAGAGCGAGGCACTTCTGGTAAATAGTTTCGAGTGCAGGTTTTTCTCCAAATTAATACTGGTCTAGAAAATTAGATTCGTACTTTTGGAAATCTGGTGTTGAGACGCTGAATAGTGGAGAGGTAAAGATATACTAGCCAACCTAGGTTAGTAGGAATATCAGAAGACTCATGTTTTTAAGAAGGATTAACTTCTCCAGCCTGTGACATTTGCTGGAGTTTGAAATAAAATGACGAAAGTAGTGCTAAGACACCCCACAAATACATATGTTCATAACTTATGAATACTTCAAAAGTTCCTAAATGAAGGCAACAGAACTAGGAATGTAGGAACATCAGATTGTTTCTATTGCAAACTTTTTGTAAAGTTATTTGAAATACACTGTATGGTTTAACTTGGGAGGTTGAAAAAATGGGTAGAAATATGATAAAACACCTGTGCAATAATTCTTGTCAAAAATAGAAACAAATTAGTACTTACAATCATCGTCTCTGCTTTGTAGAACATCTACACGACGAAGATCCATTGATTTAAATAATTTTAAGACTATATCCAGGAAAATTTTGATTCAGCCACAGTGTATCTTCGTTTAATGCCGTCGTCCATTGGCTTAGACTTGCTTAGTTAATATGTTTTAAAGATTCTCAATGGCCTTAAATTGAGAACCGCTGAGTTCGCGGGCCAACCCAGAATGGCAATATTATTTGTTAGGTTATGTGGTTCGGTGATGTGATGGTTTTCTGAAGCACATCCTTATTCTAGTGCTTCTAACTATCCAAAAACGGAAGAATACTTTTTTGTTACCTGCATTTTGCTTTCTCTCAATTCTTATTAGACATGCCTTATCCTGTACTTCTATGAGAAACCCTCAGTACGAGTCAAAGAGCCCCCACTGAAAAATCACTAGCTAACGATCTGCTCCGTCTTCCTTATATCATGCCAATGATGTTGAATTCATTCAAGTCCGTCCACAGTGAACATATTTCCACCTGAAAACACTATGTACTTTTGATTAATTTTCATTATTCTATTTGATTTTTCTCCCTCCCACTGTTATTAGCTATGTTTTACAACTACTGTACGGTATATCAGTTCTGGTACTGTATTCCTTGTTTGGATACGAGATTTTTCTGGCTTATTCAGTATCTGTTGGACTCTTTTTGTTGTTTAGGACATCTGAAAACTTACGTACGAAGCTGTTTCCCGTGCTAGAAACATATCGGAAGATACTGTGGCGACTGATCATGTTATGCTTGGTGAAGGTCCGTCTGGTGTTTTGAACCCATACAATTCTGATTTCCCTAAAAAAGTACAGATTTCTGTTCTAGAACTCATCTGCCTAGTAATTAGTTTAATAGAGACTTCTCTATCGTTGAAAGCTCTTGTTTCACATTTGTCTCTGCTGTGAGAGAGCATACATTTTTCCTAAGCTGATTAAAATTTAATTCAGATAAATATATAGATTCCAAGAAAACTGTAAATTTTCGAAGGTTTCAAATACATTACAGACTAAAACCGGTATGTGCATTTTTTTATCTTGTATTCAGTATTAATGATGTGAGAACGCAGAGAAGGCAAATCAGACAGGGTGTCTTACCTTTTTTTTTTTACCTATAATTACCCTCTCCCACAAAAATCATTCTGCAATGACTCTTTCTAGATTTTACAAAAAAATGAAGTGAATATAGGTTTTTCCACTGGAAAAAATTATACTAACTTATGAGTTATGAGCAAAGCATTAATTCAGCCAATCAATCATTCCATTATTTTCTCCACTGTCGTAATCGGTCGATCAGGCAGCTAGGATAGTTACCGTAAGGAATTTATTTCTTTCATATTATTTACCAATTATTCAACCCGTCAATACCTCTACACATTTGCAGAGTACAACAGTACTGAAACATCAGAAGCAAAAAGTTTTCCGGTACGGCTACAACGGCAACATTCCAGCCTGTGGACATTTTTCTGCGGGTATCACAATTAAGGGGCCTTCCATGGGTCGACGAAAAGCTCCTGTTGATTCTGCAGTGCTTTTGCTAATAAACGATATTTCAGCAGTGGTAGGCAACCACCTCCAAATTGCGGCGCTTCATCTCGCGCAGGCACAGAAATAAAGGGCTAACAAACGAAATGTGCCTGATTCTCTTTAATTATTGGCTTAATACGCAGAGTATTTATTTTTCTTGGTAATTTAAGCAACGCTACCCGTATTTGTAAAACACAGACTGAACAACACAGTTACCCTGTAGTATTCAACCTTATATAGTTTTTGTCACAACCCTAAAAGTCAAACATATTCTCAGAGCGGTTAAAAACAATAATAGTTTAGGTAAGGACAAAAACGGTAAATTAGCGGGACCCGTAGAAATTCCATGTTTATTTTATGTTTTCACTTACTTTAGTTTGAGCTAAATAGTGGTGCTAACTCGAGGAGCCCCTTCGTATTATGTGGCAAAACTTCGAGTGTCAAAAACCATATCTCTTAGCATAAATCGATTCTTAAGCAAAGCTAAGATTGCTAATGAATGTCAGGCAGCTGACAGTTGTTGGGAATGGAGTGCCGTATACCGTACTTTTAAAGCTGTGTCTAGGCAAAAATTCAAACATTTGCTTGAGAAACTTCATCGAATAGACAGTTAAGATTCGTGAACAATTTTTTTCCGGTATGCAGCGCAAAATGTGCGAAGATGTTTTGTTTTTAGCTATTCTATGTCAGCCGTAAGATTTATGAACATATCAGCCTAACGGCTTGTAACTAGGTCGCTCCTATAGGAGCTGTGCATTGAAGTTTTCTAATATTTCCAAGCAAGCAGTGGAAGTTAGGACACGTCATAATGCTCAGTGAAATCAAATGATTATTGTGTGAAATCAGTTTCATTTGCCGCCTAAAATATCGAGAAAATTAAAAAAAAAACATCGGAGTTCAAAAGAAACTGTTGGAGGTAGTAGCAATTAATTGTTGCCAGAGGTGCGAAGTAAATTTTCCTGCAAATAGGCGTTTAGATAAATAAAGTTAACAGATGATTTTTTCGTGAAATTTTTGTGAAAATATTTGGAAAACATTAATATTAGCTAATGTGAACCGCAGTTGCACTCGTCTCAGACCTTTTATCAGCCAGGAATAGTATTACTGGTTTGAAGATTGCACACAGGCCGAGGTTATAAGAATGCTGATTTTATTCCATGTTTGTGGTCAGAGATGTTTGCATTTTTAAAATGTGTTGATGCGATGGTCCATCACCGATTGTGACGCCCTATACGATGGCCATCGCCGATGGTTATTGCATCGTAGGTCATTGCCGATGAAAATTGGCGATTTTTGGCTTCGATGCCGATGGAGCGATGGAAGTGCCGTCGCCATTGTACAAACGATGGCGATGACCATCGTACCATCGATTTTGCCATCGTAACATCGGAACAAATGATTCGAGAGATTCTTTAAGCTAATGCACTGAAGATGTGACAGTCTGAAAATAAGTCGTGTGTGGGGATACTTTCAAAAGTAGAATGTTAACAGAAAAGTGTCATTGAATTCATCAACGAATAAGTTGAACTAGTTAACATGTAGGTACCGATGGTTGGTGATCCGCTGTCGAAGCCAAGTATTTTCCTCACGCTTAGAAGAGTTTGCCGATTCCAGAGTGGGGACAGGTCCGGGAGAGACGGGCCGCACCATGCTTTCCTGCCTGGACGCTGTTGCATAGCCACCACACCGGAAAACGAAGCTTTTGCTGAACTCTGAGAACGTCTGCAAAACTAAAATCTGAGTAAGAATATTTACTCGTTTTAAACCTGTGCCCCAGGCAACTCCCAGGTCAATATTCTGTGTTTAGTCATTTTTAGTCGTTTCTAGAACAGAAAGAACCATCATATCTCGAGTTAATACTTAAAGGCTGGGATTTTCATTTCGTGCTTTTTTTAACTTATTGCCAAGTGGCGCTCGTTGGCGCTAACGCAATATTTCGAACTGGCGGCAGGGATGCCGCCAGTTGAGAGCATCCGAACCTGCGGCGCGCAGTACATTTCCCCCCATCCACTTAGCTTAGTGCTAGAGAACCTCGTCATATTTCCCTGCTACAAGCAAAAATGATTGGAGTGAATTACGAATGAAAAGTTTACGAAGCTTCAAGGGAGGGCTCATGCTTTTGATGACTTCCAAAAGACTTTTTTACTGTTCTGGTATCCTTAACTTGCGCCGAGATGAGCTGCACCTTTTCTTTCGAGAATTATGGCGAAACTTTAAGGAAAAACGCGTTCGTTCTAAGCTCAAACACAGGAGAGGAAAATTTTTACTGCTGCGTAAAGGGACCGCGTTGCTCGCTGGCGAAAAGATGCTTTGTTTATGTTTTTTTAGAATCTTTCCTTAGTTTCACTGCCACCGAAAAGTGTCTTAGAAAGACAGTTGAGTGAGAGGGGGACTTGCAAACGATGCTACTTATACAGCGCGCTTCGAAACGGACTTTTCGAGGTGTTAGAAGTTCTATGAGAGCACACTAGAGGCACGCGTGATGCATGGTGATGGAAGCTCATCCACTCTACTGTATTAGATAGTAAGAGTCCTGCACTGCTATTCTAGCTTGGCGATAATCAGGTGGTAAGTTCTAAAGGCACAATCTACACTGCTATTCTAGCTTGGCGATAGTCAGGTGGTAAGTTCTAAAGGCACAATCTACACTGCTATTCTAGCTTGGCGATAGTCAGGTGGTAAGTTCTAAAGGCACAATCTACAATAATAACGACGTGTTTTGAGACCTAGTTCATCAAATCTAGCATAGTGAAACCCTGCGCCAGTAGAAATATTTTATAATTCGTGTTCAGTGTTTATCCGAATTCAAACTTCAGCGACGAATAATTGTTCCGACAACTCTCATTGTAGTTTTGTAAGCACATGCTGTTATATCCTCCTGTAAATATATTTTAACGTCTTTGCAGACTTAACTGCCTCATCCCATCCATTTACATCACATACGTCCAGGAGTCAATTCAATGCAAGGTACTATAGTCTGTCCATTTTATCAAGGCATTTCGGTCATGATCAAATTCCTCTATATAGCATTTACCAGTTCTGTGGGTATGTATTTCTGAGATTTTGTTTGACCCATATCTTACCCGCCCACTACCTGTATGCAGATAAATCTTAGAAATACCCATAGAATTGGCACCGCTATAAAGGAATTTGTTTCTACCATGACCGAACTGCCTTGGTATAATGGTCAGACTATGATGATGGGATAAGTATACAGGGCTTTGCAAAAGTTCTGCCTGTTTTGTATTTTCAAAGTGTGAAACTCAATTCAAAGACTTTATGAAATTTATTGACAGTGACTCATTCCTAAACTATTGCAGATACTATAATAACTGGTAACAGTGCTCATTTTTATGCATTGTTGATAATAGAAACAAAAAGGATAAAGATGGCACCTCTCCTTCGCGCGCGTCAACAGAAGGCTGACATTGTTAGGTAGCAAAATGTGAGTTTATCAACGGTGAAACGGGTCGAAAACCGCCTTAAGAATACTGAAAGCCTCAAAGATCGACCACGTTTAGGCAGACAAGATATTCAATGGAAGAATGTTCGAAGAACCTTTGGGAATGATCAGAAACTCAAAATGACTTAATTTGCGAAGAAGATATCTGTGTCAACCGTGACAAGAGCTGTACAGAGTGAAGGCGGAAAGAGCTTAAGGCGTCAGAAAAGACTGCTGCTAACTGCTGACATGGTTAAAAAGGGCCAAGAGCGATGTTCCCGCCTTCTTAACGACGGGACAAGTCATGGAAATCGAGTCATCATTTTCTCAGCTGAGAAGACCTTCACCGTGGATCCTGTCTTCAACAAACAGAACGATCGAGTCGTGAGCTTTGGCCAAGACATCTTTGATGTTCGTTATGTCCCCTCAACAAAGCATCCGGCCTCTGTGATGATGCTTGGCTTTGTGGCCTCCAAAGGAGGGAAGATGCCTCCAGTGTGGTTCAAGGCGGTTACAGGTTGACAGGGGCTGAATACAGGGATATCATTGCCACAAAAGTTCTTCCTTGAATCAGAAAAATCGTCAAAGATGGAGATTACGTATTTCAGCAAGAAGGTGCACCAGCGCACACGTCTAAAACCGTCCAAACATGGATGAGCCAAAACATGACTTGCTGGCCCAAAGACTTCTGGCTCCCACAGTGGCCAGATCTCAATCCTCTGGACTACAGCGTGTGGCCGCATATTAAGAGTAAAGCATGCAAAGATCGCCACAACAACATTGAGGAGTTGAAAGCCTCTGTAAACCGCACTTGAACCCAGATGAGGATGGACTACGTCCGTGATGTGTGTAAGGACTTCCGACCATTGCTGCCAATGGAGGTCCTACTGAATAGCAATCGATCGAAATGTTAGAAATAATGTGACTAATCAGAGAATGTAAATAAAATGTCAAACTTTGGTGAATTCATCTATCACCTGCCGCCTGAAGAAAAGAAACTAGTGCGTCGTATTGAGAAAATACAAACTAGGATACATGCTTGCAATACAGCTATTTTATTTAATGAAACAATAAACTAATACATTACAAATCTTGTATTATTTCATTGTAAGCAAAGCTTCTACGAACTTCGGATGGTAAATTATTAAAACTGGTCCGGACTTTTCCAAAGCCGGTTTAAACACCTTACCTCAATCAGTATCACTTGTCAAGTGTGAAGTGTTTCACAAATTCCTAAAAGTAATGTGCTAGCAGCATACTTTTTTTAAAGAATGAGGCCCTATTGGGCGTTATGCTCGTGGTAAGTGTGTTATAACAACTATTGGACTCAAGTGAAAAGAGCTGAAAATGACCTAGTTTCTACCAGCCGTTCTGGCTTAGGGCTTAGGAGCTTCTCTTTCCCTAAATCGCCTGTTGCTCTCATTTCCTCGCACGATATACATTAGCGAGGCTTATTTTTCACACTGTCATATGCGTCAATCTACTTGGATTCTGCTTGTATTTTCTTATTATTATTCTCCTTAGTTTTCTCTCTTCGAGTGACATGTCTTCAATAGAGGTGACGCAATCCTCGCTGTGTAGACTCCAGAATTGAACTTCAAACTTTCACTACTTAACCCACCTTGACAGACCACTCGCAGTAGCTAAGACACCAGAGTGATTAAGTTTCTATCTTTCCTGAAGTTTTTTATTGTAGCCATCCAAAAACGAAGATCGAGGGTGGAGCAGGTAATTTACCTTCATTCTGGGGGACGGCACACAAGTAATAATCATAGTTTCTTTGGAGTGATGTTCAAAAATTTATCACTAGCAAAAATTTATCTATTTTTTACTGTAGTTAAAGATGCATCGAAAAAAGAATCGTGTGTCCACCGAAATGGTATTTTTTTTTTATTTTAAGGGCACATCAGGTTATGGTTATAGTTATAGGGGATCAAAGAGCTTTGAATACACAGGAGAAGAAACTCCACGTACGGAAATTTTTGGGACAATCGCTCAAGCTGAGTTTGCGCTGGTGTCACTTTAAACAACAAGCTTACATAGAGGAGGCATAGCTCTAGAGGCAATAGCTCATAGAGGACCGGGGTGTAAGTCCCGGTGTCTTTTTGGGAATGGGCCTTTTGGTTCGTCTACTGCCGCCTGTCTAATCTAATCTAAATTACCTAGTTGATTTTGCAGCAAAATAAAATCTTTATATAGCTGGGAGCGTCCAATGTTAATCATACTTTTAATGTTATTAATGTAGTGTCACGATTAACAATTTTGCCACTGAACTTTCAGCTTGTCATGCACTGCCAAGACGCTGATAAAGCTTGGGATTTTCTTCAACACACTGGGTTTTTTCCGCAAATTTTCGGGTTCGATTCTGACAAGCTTTTTTTTTTTGTTTCCTTATATTGATATAAATAATAAGTCCATCAAGCATTCTAAGTTATTATGTAAACTAAGCAAATACTGTATTTTGTTGATTGAAATCTAGGTGTTGTTCTAAATCTTGGGTTTTCGATCAAAAATCCCAGTATGAACCCTATAGTCGACCGCCATCAGAGGGTGATGGAAATTTCTACAAAAATTTTGCTCTTAATCTCTGCTTTTATTGTATTTGAAATTAGTGACAAGAAAGAACAATAACTTTTTGCACAGACTTACTTACAGTTGTAACTTCGCTTTTTATGATCAGTCGGCTATAGTGGCCAACTCCGTTGGACCCGATGTGGTCGCATTAAGCGGAATCGACTGTACATGTTTTAATACATGGGAATATAAACCACAATGTCTAGTTTAATGAGCTAGAAGGAAAAACTTTGTGCACTCGTATCATTAAATATAAACTTCGAATTTGTGCATGAAAATGGATTTGAGCATTTTTAAATCGCTATGGTACAGGGATCTGAATTTTTAGGCATTCCAATTACGACACTTCTACCACATATCTCTATATTATTTGTGTATTGGCGTTCATATGCTATATCCAAGTAATGCAATCTTACCAATACTGTGAACATTCTAATGTGAATGTAATACATATAGGCATTACCACTGAGCCCCATTTTCTTCATCGCCCTTCACCGTACTGTCGTGCCCTGGCCCGGTGTTGGAGGCACGCACATAACAGCTACCTGTATTTTCATCCTAATCCAGAGTAGATTGAGAATAACTTGTCGGGTTCAAGTACACGAACATTCCAGAGCCACACGCAGGTCCACAATCAGTAATGTTGATCAGGCATATACTGGTGGATATCTGAGTGTAACTGGTAATCATTAACACTAAGGTTATGACTCTTACCTGGGTCATAAAATTACTAATGACTTTCGTGATAAGCAGGATATAGAGAAAGAAACACGAAAGCTCCACGCAGTGGGCAACATGCTAATCAGAAAGTTTGGTCACTGCTCGGATGACGTTAAATGCCAGCTCTTTCGAAGCTACTGC
>LQNS02278170.1:23775917-23799770 GCA_001587735.2 Parhyale hawaiensis
TTTAGTTGTTGGACTCGAATGCTAAGTGCAAGCTCCGCTTATGTACTTTATCGGCTTAGAATTTTGCGTGAGGTTTGACATGTGAATTTGTTCTTCACTGGAAATAGTTGGACAATAATCGCAAATGAAATGTCTAGAGCCCAGTTTTTGGAGTCACCACTGCCAGTAATTAAGCTAAAAACTGCAGTCATTGGCTAGGAAATAAAAATTCAAATGGGGCATATACTTATTAAGCAGCTTCACGACGTCCACAGCGCTGCCAATCAGATTAAAAAAAAAAAACAGTCCCGGCTGACTTGAAAGTCTGCACATCAACCCGGCCAGGGAGCGATCAAGGCAGTAAATTCTGTGCCAACACTAATTAGGGTAGAATGCACCGACACAACTGACTAGTTTGGCACGTTAATGCCTTCAACGTAAAGGCATGGGCTTGATCACAGTTTGAGTGTATCTCCCAAATACCTTAGGGACAGGGAGATAGGAATGCAGCCAATGGCTCACATTGTTGAATGCCGTATAAAACACAAATGCAAGCAACAGTTTGCCTGTGTGACAAATTTACTAAATTATTGTTCTGTGCTCATAACCGACTGGCTAAGCCAATTAGTCGGTACAGTAGATGGAAATGGATGGCGAGAGAGTAGCCTCTTCGCATCTGTTCTCAAGCCGCGGCTTCCGAAAGTACTCACCCGCTCAATCTTCGGGTGAGCCAGCTCAACATCTCCGTCCATCATTCTTCCCACTCTTCCTCGAATGTATCGCTCTTCTCCTTCGTCCCTTCTGGAGCTTCCTCCAGGAGAAGTTTCGCAGTTAGGCGCAACGGCAACAACAGGGTGGCTGGCAGAAATTGAAGCTCAGAATGGCAAACGATACTACAACAGAGACAGTAAGCTTGCATAGAAGCATATATGGCCAACATAAGTATCACCAAACAGAGTACTGACCTTATACAGAAACTCAGCCCTACTTGAAGTGTATGAGACTATAGGCGACTGATATGCTCCTGTTACGTAAGATTCCAGTCAAAGAAAACACTGCGCATCTCCAGAACCCGAGACACACTGCAACACAGAAGCACCCGTGTTGAGAGTCAGATGCTGAAATAAACGCTTTCGGCACCGACTGACAATTATTATAGATTTAGTCTTACCTGTATTCAGCTGCATAGACCAGGCTGCAATCAGAGCATTACACACTAGTTCGCGACCGGTGCGACTTTGGTTTCTCAATGGTGTGAGTATCCTGAATCGGTTGGTTTGATTTTTCAGCATAACACTTGGAAGAGATTGAGGGAACGAGCTGGTGGTTTAGAAGACTGTTGAGATAGGGAAAAGATAAGAATCACTACTGTAGAATTGAACTGCAGCAGGGCTTCAGGACATGTTCCTTGCTGCACCCATACGTCTCCTTCCCGTTTTCTTACCAATATCATAGCAACTCGTTTTTTCCATAGGCACAACATAACTTAACTGTTTCTCTTTGAAGCATTGCAGTTTATCTGCAGATCATCTAGCTACCTTTTGCTGAAATCGGTGCATTTATTTTATGTAAAAATGGAAGAATAGCACTTGAATTTACTTTTATGTTTATCCTACTCAACTTCTGTTGTTAATCAACTTTCAGTTGTGGTAGCTCCATATAGAATAGCCGGTAACAACTTTCATTCTCACCCCTATAGTTACCTTTTTCTATCATTTCAATCATCAATAACTTTTATTGTGTCACTATGCCAGGCACTTCTAGTTACACGTTGCTGATCTCTGTACAGCTTTTAATTAATTCAGAGGTAAATAGATCAAATACAGACTTCCTAACCTGAATCTGTATGTTACTCTCAGGTAATTAACGTTCTCATTTGATGTTCATTGGCGATTAGATTCGGTCAAGAGTAGTGCATAGTGTAGCGAGATAGCACTCTTTGAGGCTAACCTACACTCGCGGCTCTCCTCGCGCGTGAGCTTCCGGTTTATAACGGCTAATGCACTACCGGTGTAGCGGGGGTCTGGGGGGAAGGGGGCCTGGGAAACCGGAATTAGATGGAGCCGGAACCTACCCTCAAAAAGAGCTATCTGGTGGCTTTACATACTACTGTCAAGTATATCGCTTAGAGCTATTACTTTGTACATGTTACTGACAGAATGTGGCATAATTTTAACGATGCAAGGTGCATCACATTCACTTAACCTACTTGTAGCGGGTTGTTTGTCCGCTGGCTTGGAGGCCTAACGAAATATAATTCTAGTTTATTCTTATATACCCAGCCTTGCACTTCTCTGACTGTTTAGCTTCTGCACAACCACAGCATTAAACTGAACTCACTGTAGAGCTCTGTCTGTGTATTCTTCCTATGTACGAATGCAATTCCAAAGTTGTCCCTCACAATATTCAATTCGCAGGTAATATTTTTATTTAGTATTACACAAATAAATTATTAGTATTATTCACTGCGGACTCATCACATGACTACAGAAAGTAATTACTTGCATGAAACCCCGGTTTTCTTTGCTCGATTTCGTGTTCTATATTGAGAAATATTTTGCTACATTCTTTAGAGTTAGCTGGTCTGCTACTCAACTTCGGTACCGTGCGCTCAGCACAAATAGCTTTGATATGGAAAGAAAGTGAAAATCTGCATCCATGACACCGATGAGCGATACTTACTTTAGATTTTAGACGTCTTCAAAATTTAAATTTAAATAATTTGGAGATTCAGTAAGTACGTGTTTTTACTTCTGAGGCTTTCTGGGTAATCTCTAGCCCGACCTAGTTTATCAGAGCGTGATAGGAGAAACATAAAACATTAATATGTATCTGTCCATATATAATATAATCATGTGCATTAATGCAAAGCCCAAGAACTCTCATCTTTCACTCGCACTCGTTAAATTAGCCCTGCGTTTTTAAACTCCTTTTACTGATGTATTCATTAGTAATCTCGTTCGGTCAAACATTTATCCAACGTGGGCTGCTCTTCCATTTCACTTTCAGCTAACTTACGTGCACTTATGCGCATACAAGCTGCTGCGAACCAATTTATCACTCGTGGCTGACTTCTATCTAACATTTCACTCACGCCAAGCATTACAACTCCCCTGACTAGCGGTACATGCTCTTCAATATTTCACTCAAGCTCAAGCTGCAGCCAACGTTTATCTCTCAATGAATAACTAACCCTCCCACTGCTCTCGAGCGCTTCATTTTTACCCGATTATCTCAATTTTCAGGTTTCCAGTTAGGAGCCGAGAGCGAAACGTGACTGTTGTTAAAAGATATGGACAGGATATCGTCAGAAAACTTTGGTATCTTCCCTCTAATCCAGGTCGTTGAATGGAAGACTGACGTGAGATGAGCACGCCACTCTGCTGCCCAACACGCAACCAGTGATAATGGTATCTGCCCTGGCCGCTACCCTAGCGAACCCGGTGTAGCTGGATGATTATTGTCGATGTCAGAGTATAGTTGTTATTGATTAGCATAACGATTTCAGTGAAATGTGTTCGACCGGCACAAATCATTGTGTTTACTAAACTGTTTTATGTGTATTATTTAATAACAGTGCGTTGAATAGAGCTGGCCAAGCATGCATAGCTCTGTTTGGTTAATGCAATAACATCAGTGCATTGTGTCGGTCCAGAACTAATCGTTGTCTCTGTTGCACTTTACCATTCACTATTTATATTAATTTCATAGTAACTAACTCGTGTGGTATGCAAGCTGCTAGGCGGTAAGTTATTTATGAGATGCATCTCAATACAATAGAATATTTTATTACACAAAATCACTATAACTTCCAACATCAACGGTCTACCACCTCACCACCTCACACAACTGCTGTAGCATTATGACTATGTTGTTAATCAATTGTCTCAAGGCAAGGAAAATATGGACGTGTCATAGTTAGATTTGCCAAGCTATTTGTTAATGTTCGCCGCAGAAAATGATCACTAAAGTTCACCCTGTTGGTATCCGTGAGAGATGTGCTACATGGATCGATTTTTTTTAATACGACGCAATATAACCATGCATCGGCGAGGAGGCCCGTGTTCAGTGCAGTCCTAAAAGGTAGGGACAGTACTTGGCCCAAAACTTTTCCTCATCATGATCAGGACATGGGACATCAATGTAAATTTGTAGTTGCTTCTCTGTTTACTGAGGACCCATGAATTTTAGCTACGACAGACAGTAACAAGCGTAAGCAATGCCCAATTAGAGTCAACCAGCCTCTGCCGATGGTCATGAGATAACATAACTTTCAACCCGAGATGTTAATGGCTACGATACGGTTAAAACTCCCATCTCCTCTCGTTAAATCAACTTCCCGCAAAAGGAGTGAAACTGAAAGAAAATATGAAGACGTTTTAGAGTGAAAATGCAAAATAATGCCCTTTTTGAAGGTCATGTAGCTAGAACTGTAATCGTAGGAAGTAAATGGAGCGGATGAGTGGTCCAGCTTTCTCATGTTGAGAGACAAACTCTCAATGCTTACTTTGCGGAAGCAACTGACACTGTCTAGGATAGAATATTGCTCACCGTTTGGGATACCGAGCAAACAAAGAGCTACCCAGACATCGTTTACTGCTAAGATTCGAGGTATACAAGAATTAAACTGTCACAGAAGATTTGCCTACCTTCAAATGTACTCAATTCAACAAAAATTCAAGTGCTTCACAGTCATAAATGCTTAGAAAGTTCTAAAAGGAATTGTAAATTCCAACGAGCGAATTATTGCCAGATACTCGGAACGTATTTAGTGTACTTACAAGTCCCGATTAGAATAATTGGTAATGTAGTCGCTACAAAGTATCTAATAGCCTCACCTTTTGTGGTTGGAGGCGGTTCAACATATCGCTCCTCCATATTCGAAAAGCCACTATCATTAATGTTGGCGAGCACAAAGTCTTACTGTATTCATACTCAACTTTGTTGAACTTACCAATAGCAGCGGACAAACCAGCTGTAAGCGTTTACGTGCAACGTATAGATAACTCGCTGCTGGTTCTCCTGTGCACAAAATAGGAGTGCGTAACACCACTTGGACGTCGTCCTAAAACTTGTACACAAGTGATAAGTACAGTGCGAGGGGCTGTCATAAAGTTCTGAGACAACTCCTAAAATTTTGCAAGTGCGATTTTTTAAAACGTTTCTGTGGTAACAGATATAAATTGGTGGTGTTTTGGCATTCTCTCAAGTGGTAATGTCTATAGAGAGCTTGTATTTCAAGGCGTTCTTCTGTCAAACAATAAGGATGATATTATTTGAATTATGAGCTAATATAAAATTTCTGACTGAACTCGATTAGAAGCCAATTATTATTGAAGCTATAGCAAATTTATGGAGGCCGATCACCATGCAGAGCAGTTGTTTATGAGTGGATTAAGCCTTTTAAGGAAGTGAGAGAACTACTGGAAGACAATCCACAAAAAGGGAGACCCACCAGCTCAAAAACTCGAGAATCATCCAGCTTGTGAGCAATCTGGTAGAAGAAGATAGACAAATAACAGTTGACGAATAACAGTATAACGCTGATGAAGCCCCCTTAATTTTTCTTTTTACGAAACTAAATGAACACTTGAAAGGGCCTCCATTTCTTTCACTTGATCAAGCAATGAAACTGATGTGAACTTGGTGTCAAAAACAGCTCCATGGTGATGTATTTAAGGAATCCCAAAAGTCTGTTTTTAATAATGTTTGTGAATACTGTGGTACTTCTATTTATCATAGGAATCAAATTCCCAATGAAGCAACCTATTTTTAAAACACCCGTGTACCTGCTTGACAAAAACCGAAAATGAAATGAAACAGTAAACATTGAAATACTATAGTTAAGGGTCCCGGCACACCAAAAGCAGCTCAGCGAGAAGTTGACTACCAGGCTGGCAGTTCTTGAGAAGTACGGTAGCTAATGCATTGGAGCGCACATACCGCACTGCTGCTGTTCGTGTGTGCGCTCAAATGCTATACCATGCTTCTCAAAAACTGCCAGCTTCTCTCTGAACTGCTTTTGGTGTGCCGGCACCTAAGAGTGAAAATCCTATGAACGTAATGAATGTCATACTTCTAGCATAGCCGCATTGCACTACAAAACTGTATCGTGCAAACGTTTTTATGTGAAGATTAAGGATTGTAGGATAATCAGAAACTACAGTTTAGAAAAAAAGTGTCTTGCATTCTGATAATCTAGTCGGTAATATATTTTCTCCCATTTAAGAACGCATGACTCATTAAGAACCACTCAAAGCAACACACCAATCTGAACCACAACAATATTTGGCAACATTCCAATAGCAATACAATAGTTACTTTTTAACTAATTTTAAAACCTTTCCTAATGTTAAAAACCCTAATGTCAGGCGGATATCAAATTTTACAGTTCGTAATGTTAGACGTCTTCCAAATTTTAAAATTCCTAATTTTAGGAGTTTCACTGTAATAATATTGCTGTATGTGTTACACAGTTCTGAAACTGCAGCATATGTGCGGCAGCGTCCCTCTAAATTTTGCTCCACAACTTTTGGAGAGCCGCGATCGAAGAGCAGAAGAAATACAGTGGCTAGGCCAACTTCGAACCTCTGAAGAGAAACGCTCTTGTAGTAAAAAGCTTTTCCAATTAAACAAGAATAATGATCCAATTAGGCAACTTTCCACGGCGTACAAATGAGAGATAACGGAGGAATTGGAGAAACGAGTTCTGGTAGTTTTTCGCGTCGTCAAGTGCTCCTTTCTATTTTCTAGCGGAAATTAATTCAGCTCGACCACTGAAGTCAAATGGTTTAAACGGTATTAGTCTTAAAGGCGAAGACTTAATCGAACGCTGGCACACTTTGGACTGCATGTATTGGTGTTTAATGTTGCACAACGTCATCCTGCCATTTCTTTACCGGCCTATGCTGCATCACCGCCTTTCTGTTCATGCTTTACTTTATAACATTACTTTATATTTACTATATAACTAAGGATAACGACTGGTGCTTCATCGCAAGTTTCTTAGTTTCCTAGAATCAGCCATCTTTACTTTTTTACTTGATAAGTCTAAATAATACTCCGTAGTATGAACAGATGTTATATAGAGAGAATTGGCCTAATAAGCACTTAATCGCATAGAAAGCAACCAAGTTAATGCTTTCTATGCTCTTTTCCGTGTCGCTATATGATGTTTGATTAATATAGTCCATTCATAAACTAATAGTAATTTTCAGATATCCTCATTCTTGCATTTCTCTAAAATAAAGCTACTGTTTGTGTTTTGACTCCTAACAGCGTGATATATATAGCACATACATTCAGCTTTTGCTTTGCTTTGTAGAATATTATTTATTCTGTTTGCTCTGTAGTTACTCTTTTATTT
The DNA here is from genome assembly GCA_001587735.2 of Parhyale hawaiensis. Taxonomy (NCBI): domain Eukaryota; kingdom Metazoa; phylum Arthropoda; class Malacostraca; order Amphipoda; family Hyalidae; genus Parhyale; species Parhyale hawaiensis. The sequence continues at coordinate 23,783,263 of LQNS02278170.1, forward strand.
CTTTGCTCGGAAAGCTTCCGAAGCTATGTTCCATGTAATATATTGTAGTCTATCCTTACGCGTTTAGTCTTTTGTGTATGTCGTATAAAACACCTCTGCGCAGTATCTACTTCATTAATATTGCGGTATCCATTTACTACTTTTCACTTGTTTCCTCCTCATCTTTAGGTCGCTGCCACACCAGCGAGACAAGCGACGTGCAACGCAACAAATTTGTTGCACGACAAAATGTAACGGAGGGTACAGCAGTCTGCTGCCCCCACCACCGCAACTGCGATGCCTCGCGACACCGGTGCATTGCTGCAGCACGACTCCCGGAAAACATCGCATTGCTTCGCTTGTTGCTTTCTGTGGGCCCGGCCTTACACTACCCAGGCTTGCTATCGGCTAAGGCCGCCGCCACACTGACGAGACAAGCGACGTGCAACGCGACAAATTTGTTGCACGACAAAATGTAACGGAGGGTACAGCAGTCTGTTGTCCCCACCACCGCAACTGCGATGCCTCGCGACACCCGTGCATTGCTGCGACACGACTCCCGTACAAATCGCATTGCGTCACTTGTTGCATTTAGTGGGGCCCCGGCCTTACTCTAGCATGACGTACAGTATAGTGAGTCCATACTCTTCTCACCCTGTAGAGTGTGGCTCACCCTAACAACTATGTTTAATATCAGCTTCTGAATATTGTTGTCGCGATATTTCGGATTTGTCTTAATCCCATTTTTTTAAGACTACTTAGTGTGTATGTTAACCACAGATTGCGATTCGTGAGCGAGAACGTTTGACATAACTACTACTATTTCTGAGAGATCAAGTGCTTTTATCGGTCGGCTGTGTAACTTTGGAGTGCATTTAGGTCTCGGAAATGACCAAAATTTCCTGGCCAATAGAAAAGGCAACAAACCAGGACATACATAGACTGACAGTATTTCAGCGCCATAGACCATCGCGAGTTACACACAGCATGGATGCAGATGGACACGTTGTGACCTCTTGAGGTGTTAGTCGATTGAAGCTATAGAGAACAGTAAAAAATGGGTAAATTTGCTGACGAAGCTCTGTTGGTCCTCAAAAAAAAAAACTAAATAAATAAATAAAAATGTTCCTAAGTATATGGACTATCTTATCGCTGTACATAAATTTTGCCAATAGTTGGACGAAGGGTTGCCGTTCTATATAGGAGCAAGGAGCGTTTCTCTAAAAATTCAAGTGGATTACACTTCCTTTGGGGCATTTAGCTAACTGCGTAAATCACTATACTACTAGCGCCAGTAAACTCAGTGTTGAATGAAAACTAGCTGGAACCAGCGGAATTTCACAGAGCAAAAGTACTATTCATCAATGATATCTCAGATCTGAATCATGAAGTGGGAAGCATGTTCCAAGTCAGAAAACCAATCCTTTACCTATAACTTGCGCGAGCAGAGGCAGGTTGAAAATAGACACCTGACCCTTGTGTTTAGTAGTAATCACGACCTAGTTGGACTACGGCTACCTGAAAAAGTTACCGTAACCGGAAAAATGACTGTGGGAGCAGCATCTAGCCACGAGCGGTGTAAGCTTCCCAATTATGGGACTTCGTGTTAGCTGGAAATTTGGGAACAGAAGCCCGGAGTAAGTGATTTGATCCACTAGTTCTGAAGTGCGGAGTTTATTCGTTGCTTACTTGCATAATTTTGGTTTTCTCTTTGTTTGAAAAGATAATTAGATTCTGCTGAGCGTCTACCAGCGTCACCGTAACTCGTGTCGCGGTTGTCGTTGCCGCTTTTCGGGTTGTCATTGCTGTGCTATTGGTGATCGGCGGGGTCACCGGTATTGCACCGGTAAACCAGAAATTCCAATTAGAAGTTGAAATTTACAACACGCCTCTGTTGCCTTCCTACCCTTCTCCCCTCGAGACTATATCAAGGATAGGTACCCTAATTTCCCGCATCTCCACCTGAAAGCGTTACGGCCGTATTATAATGAAGGAAGGACGGAAGAAAGTATCGAGGGAGGTTCAAGAAGAAATATTGCAATAGAAGATGGTCTTCATAAAATATTAGCGCTGATGGTGATGTTAATTAAGTTATAATTATAATTAGACCGTCAGCAATCCTTTTGTAAAATTAGTCATGAAAATATTTATTTTGGTACATCTTAGCATCCCATCAAAAAAATTCGCAATTCTGCAAAATCCATCAAGTCCTATAAAGCCCATAAAGTTCACAGCTCAGAAAGAACACCAAGTCCACAAAGTCCCGAGCCCAGGCCCAGAGTAATTAATAAGCAGTTTCCGGGTTCGTATTCTGGATACTGTTTTTGGAAGGCTTCAGACAGAACGAACGGACGGACCGACATCTCTCTTATTATAGTACTGGCTAGAGCCGTGGAAACTCCACAGTTAATTATTGTGTTCACTTACCTTAATTTGACCTGTAGCAGCGATTCTAACTTAACCCACCCCGTCTAGACATAACTAATGTCCGCCGCTTGACTCCGTCAACCGTTACGCAGTCTGTCTACCGTACACTTCGTCTAATCTCTATTAGTATTCTGCTTACACCTGTGAATCTCACATATATTCTGTCACAAAGAATTCGCACTCGTGCTTTGATAAAGACAGAGATACAACGGTACTTCTTGCGTCATTCCCCTATGCATTTGCATGTTTTTCCAAGCTCTTTTCCCACCGTTTACTGATAATTTAGCCCTTCATAATCTTACACGTGACATAATCTACTGTACCATCCCTGTGTGTACCTAATAAAATTGGTTGATTGATTGTTACAATTTTTTATTGACGTGTCTGATTTCTTCGCAATATTACGGGACCCTATGATATTGATCAGCTGACTATCATTTTTTTGCTTCGTTTGATGTGTTGTGCAACAAAGTACACCAGATTCTGCTAATTTCTGCTGTCACAGCAGCGCAACCCTGTTTTCAAAGGGTCTTTTATTTCATCAGATATTGCACATTCGCTTCGAAAAATACTTTAGAGCCGAGATGTCGAACACTACTCACTCTGTGCTCCATACAGTATCCTAGCTATGCATCGGGCCCAATTAAAATGTCATACGCCGCCAGCAATGTGAATATAATATGGTATGAAAAAAGCGGTAGATATGAGACGGGTGAAATGAGCATAATATCTTTCTTCAAAACTGATTTATTTTTTGCGAATAGAAGACAACTATCGGCGGGGTCATGAACTTCCTTCAAGCGTAAATCAGAACTTCTAGCATCTTGAATTTTCCCCTAACTAATATCGTAAAGCGTGACGTGCAAACTGCAGAGCCTCAAGCAAAATTATAATATAGATAGCATTGATGAATTAACTTTATAAGGAGTAGCTAAAATGTCGGTCTTTCCCTAGAATAGCTTTAGTTGAAATATTATTTAAGAAGAACATTATACAGTATTTCACAATATCACCCACCGCCTTAAATTCTGTAACAATCTATATTATGATTCTGCTTGAGGCTCCATCCGTACGGCCATCCGTACGCCCATCCCTGCGTCTGCACGGTACGCTTTTCACTATTAGCAAGGGTCAAATTTAACTTTCCAGAAGTTCTTTTTTTTATCTGGGAGGGCCCTCAATAATAATCATTTTATTATTTCGCTTTCTATTAAAGAAATTTTCAGTCAGTTTCGAAGCAAGGGCATGAAGTTTCTTTAACTCTTATCATACCTACATACCGTACCGATTTTCATATCTTGAAATATTCACGTTGCTGAGGACGCATAACGTTCCAAATATGGGAAAATTCGTATCCAGAATACGGTGCAGCGAGCTCTTCTGAACTGCTTCATTCTAAAGCATTTATGAAGTGAAAGCACGATGTTTAAAGAAATCACTTGAGCTGACAGAAAAAGTGCTCTCGGTGACATGAATTAATTATTGAAAAACGTTCTTGAGCCTGTTGTATCTTTATTTTGTGGGAAAGCTATCGCACATATGAAGTACAAAGTTGTCACGGGTTCCGCTAATGAATGAAAATCACCAAATTTGCCGATGAAAAATAGAAATGTTAAAAATGTGAAAAACTATTAAGTAATATTTTCAGATGATGAGAAACAAAGGTTAGCGAAGACGTGTAAATATAGAAGAAAGCACTGAGAAAAGTACTTCCGAAGAGTGAGATTGCTATGTTCATGTTTATGCTGTCTTTATGTTCATATCATGAAATACAAGGACGAAAACTTTGCTGGTAGAACATCGGCGCGGTCTACCGGTGATATAGAGTCTGGCATACAATGGCTAAGTTAGGCCTCCTGCGTACGAGTCGAAATACGGAAGCACTTCACGTTCTTGGGATATATGCTTCTAAGCGGGTGACAACATCTGAAGCTATTAAGACACATCGATTCGAAATATGTTCAGTTACTAATTGAAACGTAATAGAAATTCACAGAGAGCTTTGAAACTGAACAAGTGGCTCTCGCTGTAGTGGGATAGCTGCCGCGGCTCGTAGTTTGAGCACTTTCTTTGAAAACAGTAATATTAGACAAACATACAAAGCAGCGTAATGGGAAGGATAGGCTGAAACGTTCCCATGTTTCGACTCCCGTCTGTAGCAAACTTCAGGTTAGATGCAGCTCTCAAGGATTAAGAGATATGCGCTATATATGGGCATGTACGGTAGAAGATCTGTATTATGTCGAATTAAAGAGAGTTATAAACGCGTAGGTTAGGATGGCTTCATTTTAGAAAGTGATAACATAAACCAACCGTGGAAATTCCACGGGTCCCGCTAGTACCGTAGAAATACGCTGTATTCTAATTCGCTTTCGATTAGTATTTTTATCAACTTTTCCTTGCAAGTTTACCCATCATTCCCAAAGTTGGCTGATGAAATTTCTTCTAGAGCCCGGCAGTATATTTCGCACGGCGCGAACCCCACCTTACGCGTGACTTCCTAATCTCCTCTAAAACTAAGCGAAGCTGCGCTACTTAAGCTAACTTACACTCCCGTCCAGGCAATAAATGTTAGAACATGATACACCTGATGCAAATCAGCCCTAAAAGTTATGGGGAAAGTTCTGGAGGTTGTTTAGAGTAAGTTGATGCAAGCATTGGGAGATTGCCTGGTCCGCGTAAAAATTACGTAATTTCTTAAGTAAAGCAGCTGTCTGGGCTAGGAGTGAGTTCTAGAGCATATTATTTTACAACGTTCTTTCATTTATTGGGTGATCACGCTAACCATATGAAAAGTTAAGATGTCAACATGTGCTAGTAAGTTTACTTCAGCATTTTCTATTTCTGTGCTTTGGAAAAATGAGGTGATGCTGTGCTCTAGAGTCCCTCTCAATTTCTTTGCTGGATCAAACCTATATAATAAACATAAATGTGTGTTTAGATATATCTATATATTTATGTAATTCAATAATATGTATCAATAGGTGTAGATTTATATTCGCTCGTATTTGTTTCTCTCGTGTGAAAATGGTTACTACTGAAGTAAATAGCTTAAGCGAAAAATACATTAATTTGACGAGTGTATGATTATCATATGTTTTTCGTTATTCCATACCATATAGCACGTGAACCATTTTTGATATAAATACATATGTATTTTTTGGGGAAATTTGTAAAGAATATGACTCAGTGAGTTTTCATGCTAAAAAAATGACAGTTTGGAAATCCTTGAAACATTTCTTACAAAACTATTGAGCTGGATTCTCCATTTTTTTATTTCGTTGCAATCGCTATCTATAATAGCTACCGTATAGGGGAAAACCAAGGGATTCGATTTTGAGCTATGATAAAAAAAATATATTATGAGGACAAAAATGGAAAATCCGGCTTCATTGTTTTGTTCGGAATCTATCAAAGATTCCAAAGCTGTTGTTTTTTCCAGTGTGAAAACGAATTGAGTTCTATTTTTCAAACTTCCAAAAATACATATATATTATATACATTTCCCATTATCTCAAAAACTAGGACCTAAATAAAATATGTAGGAGCAGAATGTGTTTTTTTTTCAAAAATACATATTCTGAGCAAGTTTCACAACAATCAGTCCACAATTGTTCATTTTAACCCCCCCCCCCCCATGCCCCGCTCAAAAGTGTACCAGGGGCGAAAGTTATACCCAACTTTTTTTTAATGTCCTCATCATATGGAATATTAAAATACATGGTAGAGCTGTAAAGAGAAATGTACACAGACACTCCTCCAGAGCCTGGACTATAATCCTTTTCTTCTTTGAAGCAATAATTATTGTCACGCTACGAACATTCCTGCGCTTCACTCGCCTTAATGACTTTCATGATACATTCAGATCTGTAGCCATCAGGAACGACTTGAATTCGAGTAACGAGCCGCTACTCCTTTCATAAAGCACAGGATGGACCACAATGTTGGGTTAGTTAGGTTTACCATTCCTCTTTCTTTTTGTTTACAAAACAATACTGCAAAAAAAAATCTGCTTCAAGCATTAGCAGAAATTCGACAAGTATTGTATCCGAGGTGTATATATTGATGTGTCAAGCCCAATACACTAGTGAACATCTGAGTTTAAATTCTCGAATGTGCTCTGCTTGGACAGCGCTATCTCCAGTGAAAACATTTTATCCACTCTATAAAAATGCACAGCATCTATAGTTGGTTGGTTGCTTGTTTAGTTGGTCTCTCTGTTCCCATTTGAAATGAAGGATAAGAGAAAATTCATCTGCAAGCGACATGGGATGAGATAGGAAGAATTTGAGCCATAAATTGACTGTTAAGAAGTTTTTCATAAGACTGTTAAGAGATGAAAAACTTCTTTACTATGATATATAAATCGCCGGTTGCTCCCAGTAGTTGATGTTGTACACTAGCAGTGTAGATGTATATATATATATATATATATTGCAATTCCAAGTGCGTCTCTTTCTTCGTATTCCGTTTGCTTTACTATTTGTCCATTCTCCTCAATATTCTTTATTTGCTTGAAATATCTTCACTCGAGATGCTGTCCAGAATTTATCTTCAGCTTTTCAGTACTTTACTGGGCTTGATGTACCAATCTCTGTAGCTAGTGCACCATTAGAGTTAAATTTGTGTCACTTTCTGATGTTTTTGGCTTATCGTTTGGAAGCCAAAAGAAAAAGAGCCAACATGCATTCCTTCTCTTCATTTCGACGGTCTGACATCTTATTAATCAATCAAGCAAAGAAGACTGAGAAAAAGAGATAAACAACAAGACAAACGAAAGGAAGCATTAAGTGATGTAATTGGTTTCGGTACAAAAGTCCACACTACTTGGGGACGCTATGTGAGACATCTGGAGCAACACAACTCTCATCAGTCATCATCCACATTCCCAAGAAAAGACGTCAAATGTACAGCTGCCGTTCATTTCTTTTTAAATTCGGAGAAAGAAAACTTCAGTTGCACTGCCATTTCTCTATGTTCTTGAAATTCGGCATCAGTTTCGGTTGGATGACTGCAGTCCATTTCAATTATATCAATACTACAGTTGCTTGAGTAAATTTTGGGGTAAAACCACGGCTAAGAGCGAGGAGGTTTGAGAGAACGAGGGAGCACAGCCACCTTTCGCTGTACTGGCCAAAGAAGTTCCTTTTTCTTCGGTGGCTGCTCCCTTCCCACCAATCACAGGCTCCCAGCCATTCTTTCTCATCAAGAAGAGGCTTCCAGCCGTTCCTGCAGCCAATCATCTCGCCAGTCAGACTTCAGCCATGCTAGAAAAATAAGCTTCAGATCTCCTCAGCCGTGACTACCTCCTACTATTAAAGCTCCCTTGCTTCGAGCATGAAAAAGAATACTGACCGAGTTTTCACTACAGTTTCGCAGCCGTTATATTTCTGACCAGAGGGCCCAGCCGTCAAAAAATGACGGCAAAAATTTTGTGATTGAGCTTTTTATTGTTCCGGTTCCCAGTACAGGTTTTGCTGTATTACAGGTCTCATCCTTGCAGGCCTGATCTTCCATAAGTGAAACGAACGCAAGCTGTACAACCATGAGTTTTGCGATGGCAAAATGTCCCCCTGCAAGGTAAGGAGTGAATATCAGCTTGGAATTGATTGGGCGGTAAGCTGCACTGAAAAAAATGTAGTTCAGTCAAAAGAATTAACTGGAAATGCCCAGGGCTCACCGTATTGTGAATACCAACTGATTGTTGAACCTCCAGCGTCGAACTTTGGCTGCGATGTAAATTCAGTATAAAAAGGCGTCTGCTCAGCATGAAGATTCAACTACTTCGATATCATTCAGCAATGAAAGCGGGGATCAAGAGGCTGGGGATCCAGAGCCCGGGATCCAGAGGCCGGAGATCCAGAGCTATATTTGTCACCGGTACCACAAGCGCTGAAATTGAATGGTATCTCAACTTGTATTTCAATACATGAATTTTCTCCTATTAAACTCTTAACTGCGTGATGGACCTACATTGGAGCAAGCAAGGGAACAAGGGGGGGGGGGGAGCAAGAAAGCAAGCAAGGTAGAGACCAACAACTGTGTTTTTTTTATATAGTGAATAGCGGAGTATACTAGTTCACTTGACGTTAATACACATTTGTTGGTTGGTTGCTTGCTCCTTTGGTTGGTTCTTCCCTCTTTCAGCTCTAAGGATTTAGATAGGAGAAAATTCATTTACTGAATAACAAGATATAATACCTTGCAATTTCAGAAACGAAGTACGATGCCAAATATTGTTTCTGGCATGTATGCTTGAAAATAGTTCCTGCATTTTCTGAAGCCCACTCCAGTTGGAAGAGGAGTTCGGCACTATTTGGTATAATTCTTCTTTGGAGCGTTGTAGATGGAAGGCTGTATCTCTCATAGAGTTTCTAATCCTATATTGCAGAAACTATTTTGTGTGTTTTTTTTTAACTTCATAGCAGCTAGTGAGGCTCAGTCTTGGATGAAGTCTTCGTTCCTTTAGTGCATAATCCATTTCACTTATGTTTTACATGGCTGAATTTCTTTGTGGCAGTTGAAACTTCACGCAGAGCTGAGGCCAAAACCTATTCATTTTACGTTGCAACCAAATTTCGATGCTGAGGGTTCACGTAACTGCTGGTGTCCAAGATACAGAAAGCATTGAGTATTTCCGGTGACTTCGTTTGGTTGGAATGCATTTTCATAGTGCTGCTCAACCATCGAGCATTTCAGAACTGACATTCACACATTTACCAGAAACCAGAAATTAAGTTCCAGCAAACTCATGACGGCACATCCTTCGTTTCTTAAATGAGAGATCAAGTTTAGAGGTATGAGGCCTATTTTGCAGCAAACCCATAACGTAAACAAGAGCAACTAGAGAGCACTCTGAGAGCGCATCCCTCCGCCAAGCAAGGCAACGGGTGCAAAAAATTCAAATTGATTCTGAAACCATGATTTTCTATGTATCAAAACCAAAATCTAATCATTTAGGCCTTTCGACTGTATTAACAGTTTCTATTGTTTTCGTGAAGATCTCTTTATAACTTTTTGAGCTATGATGCTAACAAATATTATTACAAGCAAAGAGAACTACACAAATGGAATAACCGATCATCACCCAAAACTTAACCATTTATGTCTTTCAACATTAATAACACTTCATGTAAATGCCATACAGGCCTAGATTGATCCATAACTTTTTGAGTTATTGTGCCAACAAGCATAAAATCACACACAGCAACAAACACGTGAACTGAATGAACTAACAGATCATTACAAAAATTTGGTAATTACTCATTGTAATATACCTAACAATTCATGTAAATTTCATGAAAAACCGTCCATCATTTTTGAACTATGGCAATAAGAAAAAATAGGCAGATAAACAAGCAGATGAACGGATTTTCAACAAAAGTTAATAATCTATTACGCCTAACATGCCTAATAATTTCTGTAAATTGGGCAAAGATCCGTTCATATTTTTTTGAGTAATATTGGTGGCAAACAAATAGACAGAAAAACACGACAAAAACATAACCTCCTAGGCGGAGGTATTATGAAGTCTAATTACAAAATTATTGCTATTGTTTCTGACGGCTAGTTACTCAAGTTAATAATTATCACATCATCTAATTTATCGGCTATCTGGGCCCCACTGTAGCTACATAGCTCATCGCACGAAAACTTTTTATAATCAGATCTTACCTATTAAGCAGAGCGAACTCTTAACACCAACCGCCGGCCCGCAGAGAAATCCAAAAATGAAATAATAATCCATTTCATTTCCGGTACTTGCAAAATGAAAGCGCCATCTGTCATTGGAGAGACACTGCTTGCCTTCCAAATGCAATCTCGGGCCAGAGCTCNAAGTCGGCTGTTAATGGTTTTTTGCTGGATTTCCTTTAGCAGCGTTTTGGGCTTCCCGGTGTTGCAAATGCTTCATTTGCGTTGTATTACCTGTCCGTGGGAGCTCAAGCGTGAAGTTTTAATGATAATAATAATAACAATAATAATATGTCTTTTAACATTACTAACAATTCCTGTAAACGCCATAAAGGCCTAGATTGATCCATTACTTTTTGAGTTGTTTTACTAACAAGCATAACATCACACTAAGCAACAAGCACGCGAACTGAACCAACCAACAGATCATTACAAAAATTTGGTCATTTACTCATTATGATATACTTAACAACTGATGTAAATTTCATGAAAATCCGTCCATCATTTTTTAACTATGGCTATAAGAAAAAAATAGGCAGATAATCAAACAGATGAACGGATTTTCACCAAAAGTTAATAATCTATTACGCTTAACATGCCTAATAATTTCTGTAAATTTGGCGAAGATCCGTTCATAACTTTTTGAGTAAAATATTGGTGAGAAACAAGTAGACAGAAAAAACTCGAAAAAAACATAACCTCCTAGGTGGAAGTATTATAAAGTCTAATTACAAAATTATTGCTATCGTTTCTGACGGCTAGTTACTCAAGTGAATAATAATCACATCATCTAATTTATCGGCTATCTGGGCCCCACTGTACCTATATAGCTCATTGCACGAAAACTTTTTTATAATCAGATTTTACCTTCTAAGCAGAGCGAACGTTTAACACCAACCGCCGGCCCGCAGAGAAATCCAAAAATGAAATAATAATCCATTTCATTTCCGGTACTTGCAAAATGAAAGCGCCATCTGTCATTGGAGAGACACTGCTTGCCTTCCAAATGCAATCTCGGGCCAGAGCTCGNTAACACCAACCGCCGGCCCGCAGAGAAATCCAAAAATGAAATAATAATCCATTTCATTTCCGGTACTTGCAAAATGAAAGCGCCATCTGTCATTGGAGAGACACTGCTTGCCTTCCAAATGCAATCTCGGGCCAGAGCTCGAGAGCAAATGCGAGCAAAAACGGAAATTCTGAAGCCTACGCTTAATGCTGGCACGCAGGCAGGCTTATTTCTGGCTGCTTATTACATCAGGAGCTCTGCAAACTTGACTGAGTCGTGCGTGGGAACCGTTTTACTGAAGCCACGGCGCACTTTTTCGTTCTGGCATATTACATGTCAACAACACTGAAAGTTTGACCGAGTCGATCGTGTGTAAAATTTGCTTCGTTGAAACAGCGGTGCACTTTTAGTTTTGGCAGCTCTGCCGGCTGGACAGTACTTCCGCCTCTGCTAATGATTTGTAGATGGGATTTTTCTATTTTGTATATTTCTGCTTCAACTTCATTTCTCTTTTATTTCGTTCGGGGGATGTGGAAACAAACCCGGTACTGGGCCAGGCTCAGGGATGTCAGCTCCTCTTTTGGAATATTGGAGGACTGTTTGCGAACCTCGGAGCTGGCTTGTGTCTAGTGGTGTAGATGTCGTGCGCTGTTCCGAGACGCTGGTGTCGGGTAGGAGGAACGACGCGGAGCTTGCCTCGGCGGGTTTTCAGTCCCCTTTTCCCAGGCCACTGGGATCAGGCCTTGGATTTCGTAAAATGACCGTCTATGTCAGGAGTTGTTTCTGCGCTTACCAGCAGTCAGCGGACTACTGCGTCTGTTATGAAATCATGGCTGTTATGGTGTGCAGCCATCTGATTAATTTTCATTTATTCTCGTTGTATCGGAGCCTTAGAACTGATGATTCTCTGCTTGATTGTTTACTGACGACTGTGGCCTCGATCCAGAGTGCTGATCGTAAGTCAGCGTTTGTCTTTCTGGGGGATGTTAATGCACACCACAAGGAGTGTTTGGGATCAGTGTCACCGACTGATGGTCATGGTGAGGCTGCGTTGGACGTCTACACATTATCTAGATGTGTGAAGCTAGTCCGTGGGTCCACGCATATTGCTGGCAATATTATTGCCTCAATCTCGTCATGACTGATGCACCTGACTTGGTGACTGGGTCAGTTGGCTCTCCTATTGCTACTTCAGTGTAAAACCACTTGCATCTTGTCGTGTAATTAGAGCTGAACTAGAACGCTTCGTGGCGTAAGACCATCACCCGCGTTAGGATGTCGTTTTCGATGGCCAGCTAATCCTAGTTTTCCATATAGATGTTGTGTCCAACAAGGTTATATCGCTACGCCCCTACTTTATTTCCTCCTTAAGAATAACAAATCAATAAAATAGAGCGCCCCGTGCTCCAGACGATCTGTCGCGGTGGAGGCAAATTCGCCCCTGTGGAGGAAAATTTAACGCCATGAATTATTATGGCAAGCTAGGAATAGTTATTTTGGCACGGGTCACATCCAGGTCAACCCACCAAACCACTACAAAAAATTATGAAAATTGCTCAACTCCTTCGACCATTTATGGGGCGGGCCCACAAATATACTTAAATCTTTAAAGAAAACATTGTCACCTCTCTCCCTTCGTTCGCGGAGGATAACAAGGTTGTTCCTGTGAAAGATACCAGGAGAGTGGTGTTCGTTAAGAGCAGGGCTAACTGGGGTGCTACTACTGCAGCAGTAAGGGCGTTACCTTAGCACCAGACTATTTGCACTGACGATCCTATCTTTAAGCCTAACCAACAGGCTGTGTCTGTTTTAGAGTTTCGTCCCGAAAAGGAATATTTATGTGAGGTAGCGGGACAAACCGTGATTTGACGATCAGTGTCGGTTAGCTTTCGAAGCTAAACAAGCGACTTATCGGGCTTTGCGGCGCGAGCATTCGCATAACCGCTCATTGAAGCAGACCTTCGTAGATCGTAGGGCCTAAGCTAAGCGTGTATGTAAGACGGCACAGCATCGTCAGACGCAGCGTTCCAAGGCATATCTGCTGAGATAAACCATCCACATCGTTGGTGGAGTGAGCTTGAGGGTTCAGTTTTCGGTGCTGAACCGTCGTTGCCGCCCCTTGTTGGTCCCGGTGGTAGCATCATTGCTGATTCGTTAGCTAAGACGGAGCTCCTGTCGACTCACTTCGACGGGAAGCAGGGCAAAGATGTGTTGTCATTGCCTCATGGATGTCACCCTGAACTTGTTTAACCTCTTTGGCGTTCAGATCAGGTACAATCAATGTGATGCTTGATGGCTTTGATCCTTATGGAAGTGTGGACCCGGTGGGGACGTTTCCATGTTTTATAAGCAGCTCGCTGGCGTTCTTGCCCGTAAGCTAGCAGCGATTTTCCGGCGTCTGATACAGTTTGAAAAATTTTCCCGTTGCTGGCTGACTACCATTCCCAAGGGTCTAGTGTCGCCCCATCTCATGTTGCCAACTAACGACTCATTACGCTGACGCCCATTTTGTCAAAGGTGTTCGAGAAATTGGTCGCTTGTAAGCTTGGTCGTTTTGCTGAGGTTACGGGTTTGCTGCCTTCTGGTCAGTTTGGGAACAGAACTGGTTTGGGTTGTTGTGACACATTGTTGTCGGTATCATATCATTTACAGTCTCCCCTGGATTGTCGGTCGGAGGCACGCAAGTACAGTTGGACTTCAGCGAGGAGTTTGACAGGGTCAACCAAAGGGGTCTATTATACAAGCTGGAGTCATTTGGTATGGGTGGTAAGGTTCTGTCAATTATTCGCCAGTTTTGTTTCTGAGCGAGCGCAGCGTGTGTCTGTTGACGGCCTTTTGAGTGCCTCGGTCGCTGTTGAGACTTGCATCCCTCAGGGTCGGTAGCGTACTTGGCCCGCTGTTGTTCGTTCTGTATACAAGTGACATGTTCTCTTCGCTGGAAAACACGATGATTAACTATGCCGACGATTCCTCTTTGATGGCAGTGACACCTGCTCTCTGTATGGGTAATGCTGTCACCCAGTCTCTGAATAGGGATTTTTCCCACATTAGTGCATGATGCTCGGCCTGGAGTATGAAGCTGAATGCCAGTAAAACCAAGTCGATGATTATCAGTCTGTCTCAGACACTTGTACCGCAGCATCCACATCTGGAGATAGATGACCCTTTGCTTCAGGAGTCTAGCTCCTAGGAGATTCTTGGTGTTGTCTTTGATGAGAAGTTTGCATTTGAACTGCATATTAGGCGACTGGTGTCACGGGTTTCCCGTAAGATTGGGTTCCTGCGCAAAGTGAATTCTGTGTTTGGTAACAATGAGGTTATTTGCAGATGCTTTTATGCTGCCTGTATAGGAGTGTTGCTCACCGGTCTGGGCTTCAGCTGCTGACAGCCACTTACGTCTTTTGGACCGGCTTGTTAGTTCTGCCAGAAGGCTGTGCGCGGATAATGATCTGGTGAACCTGTCCCGCAGGAGAAGTGTTGCCGAACTTTGTATGTTTTATAAGGTGCACAATAATGAGAGGCATTGGTTCTATTCTTCCGTCCCTGCGCTCAAGGTCTCTAGGAGAATTACAAGTGCTACGGTCGGCGCTCACAGTTTCACGTTGGAGAGCGTTAGGTGCCGAACTAATCAGTTCGGTCAGTGCCTCGCACCCGCAGGGGCGGCCTCCAATGCGACACAGGTTGGGAAACACTGGGTGACACCGATGATAACCCTCCTATATTTTAGGGTGATGAGTTGATAACACTGCCTTTCTTTACAAACAGTGACTATGATACTCGATAATTAGTATTACCTAATGCATGACTGCCATACATTGCTTGAATTCTAGCATGTGAAGCAATTTTGTGTAGTTTACTTAACTTTGTATTCTAAAATGCAGCCAAAATAAGGCTCCGCCAGAAATGTATGTGTTTAAGCTTACTGAAAATAACTCAACACTTTGTTTAGGCGCTGAGATCGCACGTCGCATTCACTGCTACACGTGTAACACTGTGAGGGTAACACTGGCGTCTGATTGCAACACGCCCCTGGTCTGTTGGGATTTAGAATTCTTTGCTGGCGTCGGCTTTCGGTCGTATTGGAATGTAGGCGTTTAAGTCAGGAGTTAATGGCTTTTTGTTGGATTTCCTTTAGCAGCGTTTCGGGCTTTCCGGTGCTGCAAAGTGCTTCATTTGGGTCGTACTACCTGACCGCAGAGGCCCGATCGTGAAGTTTTAATAATAATAATAATTATGAAGAACACTGTGAACTGAATATGAAGTGTAAATAAATAAGAGTTCACTTAAATGAAGATATTAAATCAGGGCACTATATCGCCCCAGGTCTTGCCCCTGAGGCTGTGACCGCTTCCACAAGCCTGCACTGCAAGTTTCTATTGATAATAATTAATAACACCTGTTTCATGTTGAATTAGTATAAGTTCTCTTCGTTTAGTTATGTGGTTAAAGGAGGAAATTTGCAATTGACGACGACTTTTCTGGCGAAATTAATAAAATACTCCTAGGTTGCTCAGCTGTACTGTTCGTCGATGTTGACGTCATTGATGGCGTCACTTTTCGATGCCAGTTTCTCGTGAGTCCTCCCCCGGTCGTAATTAATGAATGTTACATAATATTACAATAACGGATTTTCACTCACCTGTTTTTCATTTTGTACTGGAGATTTAGATGGGCAGAAGCCTATACGTTTTTTTTTTAATTCTCTGTCGTGGTTTCGTATTTCTGTGTACTGTGTGGGTTTAATTCCGACGACTACCAGCTGGACCTTCAAAGAGAACGACAAGGCTTTGTCAGCTTCTTGGCGCCATGATGCATATACAGTTATTCTTGCTGAACCCGCATGTACAGTAGCGGGCAAAATAAGAGAACGATTTTCATTTCTTGAAAATAAAGGTTAACCATGTAGAGAAGGTTAATGAATCATTTGATGGGGCCCTAAGGAATGTATTTAACATAATTCTACAAAATATCAGGACAAACATAACTATATTTAATACATTAGAGTAATCTAACAAACAATAACAAAATTGAACAGTGCAAAATAAGAGAAAGATCGTCTCTAAATACAATTTTACAAAGAAACAACATGGAACAATGGTCAAATTTAGGTTTAGAACAGTTAGTATGGAGTACTAAAACCTTTATCTTCAATAACTTTAGCACAGCGACGATTACACGACATCAAAAGTTTCTTACAAAACTCTGGAGTTATTTTTTTTTTTCATTCTTCTTCAATGTTAGTCCACAGATCATTTACTGGTTGTCGTTCTCTTACATTGTCACCTATAATTTTCCATAAATTTTCAATAGGATTAAGGTCCGGGCTTTGGGCAGGCCACTTCATGACTTCAATATTCTCTTCCGCAAAATATTCCTTCACTTTCTTTGCAGTATGGCACGG
>LQNS02278170.1:23814976-23828428 GCA_001587735.2 Parhyale hawaiensis
GCACCATGGTCCGAGGAACCAATGGGAGACACCACTGAGACTCCAACCAGATCAGAAACATCAGTCATCAGTAGGTCAAGAACACCTCCCAACAAATGGGTAGGACCTTCAACCAATTGCTCGCAACCAGAGGCACTCGCGAAGTCGAAGGCGGCATGACCATGACAATCAGTCCTCCCAGAGCCTAACCACTCCACATGGTGACAATTAAAGTTACCCATAAGGGCAAATGCAGAACGCCTATCCGACGACTGAATTCTAGCCATTGCATCCAGGAGACAATCAAAGACCTTATCATCAGCAGAGGGGCTGCGATATACCGAGAACAAATAAAAGTTCCTGAATGAGCCACAGACTCGGAGCACCATCATCTCGCAGCATGGACACTCATAATCACTCTGCCAGGACACAACAACACCCTTTCGAACGTAAGCAGCCAAACCCCTAAATCCAGGTCAAGAGTCTCGCAACCGCAGCACTGGCTTTTCAAAGTTCGGGATCATCAGCTCAGAAACATGGCGATCGCTTGAGACGAGCGTCTCCGAACATACATAGCACAAGGCCATAATTGGAAGAGGCTACAGCTAGTTCAGCCAAATTACCATATAAACCCCGAACATTAGTGCACAAGATCCGGCAGGAGCGCGACCCAAAACCACGAGGGCCGGGTTTTTGGTAAAAAAAATTATAAAAAAGCAAATCGACAGTCGTGATAGCAGCGAAAGCGGCCAGCTATCCACGCGCCCCAGACCCTACCATCACCAGTACGGGCTTTAGCCGAAAAGAGGAAGAAGAGAAAGGAAAGGAAAAGAGCATCAGGTGGTACTACCCGAGGGAAGGAAAAGAGGAGCAGACTGCGGAAGACTGAGATCCCAGTTATGGCACCAGCCTGTTCATCTCCTCTCAGGGATGCCGTTGGACCAAACGGGTCTCATCCGCCTTTAGAGTGGCATTTCTTCCGACTCAGGGGCTACCCAGAGCCCCAAACCCAAAACCAGCTCATACAAACAAAGCGGCGTCCGGTGGCCGGACAATGGGGGCGGCCTGATAACGCGCAGGCCACGCAGGCCTCATCACTTGAAAGTCAGAGATGATAATAAAAAATCCTAGTATCGTGAAAGCAAATTAAAAAATGCTAATAACACAATGAAAAACTCCTGAAACCGGCGATCTGCTACTCAAAATATCGGTTAATCTATGGCAGATATATAATGTACTATATAATAAAACACACTTGCTTGCTCCATTGTTGGTCCGTCTCTCCGTCACGCTGTTAAGAGTTAAATAGGAGGAAATTCATGTATTGAAGAACAAGTTGACATACCATAGAATTTCAGCGCTTGGAGTACCGGTGACCAATATAGCTCTGGATCTCCGGCCTCTGTATCCCGGGCTCTGGATCCCAAGCCTCTGGATCCCCGCTTTCATTGCTGAATGATATCGTAGTAGTTGAATCTTCACGCTGCGCAGACGCCTTTTTATAATGAATTTACATCACAGCCAAAGTTCGACGCTGGAGGTTCAATAATCAGTTGGTATCCACAATACGATGAGCCCTGGGCATTTCCAGTGAATTCTTTTGACTGAACTACATTTTCTTAGTGCCACTTAACGCTTTATCATTTCCAAGCTGATGTTAACTCCTTACCTTGCAGGGGGATAATTTGCTATCGCAAAACTCATGGTTGTACAGCTTGCATTTCACTAATGGAAGATCAGGTCTGCAGGGATGAGACCTATACCTTGATTACCTTGATGATACTTCGGACGAGATCCAGGTGGCGTTATGCACGCAACCCATCTTGCGCAGAGGTGATACTGCAGTCTGTGACCAGCGGGATGGCTAACAGCGAGTTATCCCCACAGTTCACATAGCCGCTTACAACAGGTTTATCTGGCACTTTCTGTAAGTATGCCTCTAGTAAGCTTTTAAATTTCACAGTCTCTGTACCGGTGACATTTCGGATGTGACGTGGCATTTTGTTGAATAATCTCGCCCCCCAAACCGCGAAACTATTAGAACACTTTTTGGCCATTGCGTCACCACCAGTTTTGATGCAACCGATCATACTTGTACAGGCACCCACTGGCAAGGTAAGTAGGAATCTGTAGATTTTCATATATGAATAACAGAGCCGTAGTTTTTATCGAGTCTCTCCCGATTTCGGACCCGGAGCCGAGGGGAAACCCTTGCTCATACAACCAAGTAGATAATGGTCGGTGGATTAGATGACTAACATAATCTACATACCTTCCACATAAAGTTATATCACTTTTAAATAGACTAATGACGATAGCAACGTCAGCTGGTCATAATGATGAAATAAACTAGTAAGTTAATGAGCATATTAGCTGTATTGTGAACCTGATTCTTATCAATATACATTTCTTGACTAGCTTGTGCGACAGTAAGGCATGATTAAGTAGAAATATGGACATAAGATGCAAGTGAGTATATTTTTCAAAATTATTTTACCGTCAGTTTGCTGGTGCTCTTAAGTACAGTACTATTCGGAGACCTTAGCTGTTCCCTTGTGCTACTGTCAGCAGATTTTATGGAAGATGAATGATGTTCTATAATTTATCCATCTGTGCTATCGTACAATTTGAACAGTATCTGTGTGAAATCGATAACATTGCCATTTTTGTAGAGTTACTGAGTTGTAGAGTATTACTTTTGAAGACATTAAGGAACTGCATTAGTACGCATATGCGTACTTCATGCTATTTATAGTTGGGTTTACAGAACACCGGTTCAAGTAGAGTTACATAAAAGAAGATATGGAACAAATCATATCTGCTTTTCTTTTCAGATTACGAAGGAGAAACGGATGGTTAGTATTTGAATAGGATCTTCAACAAACTCCTGATAGCCTTCAGTGTTGTGAGTAAACCGAAAAATTAGAGCCGAGGTAGTTTCCATCGAAATGAAACATAAATTTACGTGAAAATACAGATACTTTTTTTTTAATCTGGAAGGCATCCACCGACACTAACGTCCCCAGAAGAAAATTTGAAAAGGAGGTGGCGAAATAAGCCTTGGACTACTAATAATACTTCAATTTGTAACTATTCTCGCAAAGCTAGCACTGATATTTCAACTTTAAATGAGACTTTTTAATTCACTTACAAACGGTAAATGATAGCATCGTTGCGAACAAATTAGTCGTGCTTGGAACGATAAGTAGGTGAGCTAATGATTCGAAATATGAGACCAATGTTTTCTGGAAGTGCCTTCAACGACTCACGTGCTGAGCATTGAAAAATACTTGAAGACGCAGCAGCTTTCCGAACATCTTCCCGTTAACGAGTTGATATTATTTTCCTCAGACAAAGTGTTAACAAGAAAATAATCTAATGAACGGCAAGTCCAGCTGGCTACTGTATTTGCTGCCTTCTACATGATTGAAGGAGCGTCCAAGGTGCTCCTACTGTGGCAGACACAATTACTACAAGTTAAAAAATTACACGGACTGTCATAAACGATCTCGTTATTATTGTATTGAACGGTTTAAGCCACTAGTATTATTATTAATATTATTATTATATTCCTAATTTAAGCCTCCCTACGAGTATACTGTGATCCAAAGAGATGAAGAAAGAAGGGGCAAAGAGTGTCAAGAGAAACGTGGAACCAATGCGCGAGTCAACGCGCATGGGAACAGCAAGTCGGGAAAGAAGAGGAAGAACCGATTAAAGCATGAGCAAGTAGGAGTATGAAAAATCCAAAAGGAAGCAAAGTGGGCACGAAAGATAGACGTCCCGTAAGCCTAACTAATGGCTAAGGTAACCTACACGAGCCCCCTGGGGTCGCCGGGCCGTTTCCACAAGAAAAGAGATATGTTAGAGAGAGAAATAAGGGACATATAGCATGTCGATAGAAACGTGAACCCATGTACGATGGTGTTCCCACAGAAGATCAACGCGCACGGGGACAGTAAGTTGGAGAAGAAGACGAAGACTTGAGAAAAATAACATCAGTAGGAGTGTGTAAGCGGAAGGAATCAAATGGGCACCAAAGACACGGTAAGTCGGAGAAGAAGACGAAAAAAAGACCTAAGAAAAATAACAACAGTAGGAGTGTGTAAGCGGAAGGAAGCAAATGGGCACCAAAGATAGACGTTCAGAAAGCCTGGCTAATGGCTACACAAACCGCCTGCATGGGGTCGCTGCTCCCAATAACATAAGAAGGCCTCAAGTGCCAATATACACCATTGAATTTTTGTTTGTTTACATCTATTTATCCATCCAGTTTCTCCCTCACTTGAATTATTTCTATCTTTGCAGTTCTTGAAGACAGTTTTTGGCTGATTCAAAGGACATATATTTGCTTTTGTAGTTAATATTTTGCTGCAATAAAATTGGTCTGTCTTACGTTAGTCAATATTATGAAATTTAAGCCGAAGCAGGCTAGTGAAAAGTGTCGTTCAGAGCGGAATTATCTGCAGAGGCATGGACCATAAATTACTATCGATCCAACTTCTTGGCCGCCGTTGTTGGCGGCCTACTGCACCAACTTACTTTTTCAGGAACTTAACGAGTGAAGATGATTACAATGCGATATCGCATATATACTCTTCATGTAAGTGTCAGTATTAACTTTAGTCTAGAGGTAGATCTCTACTACACCCCTTATGGATCTATTACGAATTTTAAGATGAGGTATTGATCATATTTTTTTCTAATTTTAATGGGGAATTTGTGTTTTTCTACTCGTATACAATGAATGATCTGTGCACAATATTTTTTTAAAGATGCTAGTAATGCTTCGTTTTTCTCAATTTCCCTATCGTAATGAATATTCCACTGTTATCACAACTACGGAATGTTCGAATGGGTCGGGCTTTATTTCTACTGACGGTATAATTAAATACTCTGATGCGCCACATTCGTAATTAGCTGTAGGACTAAAAAATTAAAATATTACAGTACGCAACAAGTCTGCTATATCCACTAAGCTGAAGTAGGTAACCTAGAAACTGGAGTTACAAACATGATTCACAGCAGCGAAAAGGTTAACGTTGACACTACTTGCCCATCAGGCACATGTAGAGGTAGTAGCCCAATGACGAGAATTTCCTCGAAGCCAAACAATACGTTACAGAGCAATGCCCCGCGCTGTATTATAATCTTAACTTACATTTAGGGCAATTTTTTAGAGCATTATCTAATCCAAAATCAATTTTCCTACTTTAGCATTATAATTACGTTCTAGTAGACTGAAATGTTAGCTTACCCGAGCAAATGAGACCACAATAGGTAACATGCTTCATAAAATAACATTCGCCCTCAACCAACCTATACTTGATTACATAACATGATGGATATCCTTCAGAGTCATTATTAATACTTTTCACATTCGATTGGACCTTAATATACTTAGCGAATGCCAGGTTAGATTTAATATATAGCCTGGTCTGCGAGCACATTCGTTGCTGGGTCATAAAATCCCTTCATTATCTCAGCCTCGACTGCCTGTGCGCACCTGGCGCTGTTCCCATTAATAATTCCTGTGCCAAGCCTCGTTTTTCACATAGCTCACCAGATCATCGATAATCCCGACTGATAAATAATTCCAGAACCTATAACATGCATGATAATTACGGGCTGCCATACTGCCGTATCTGTGGCTTATGATGAGGCAGGATGAGATGCATGACGCGTCATATGCCACAGATATTATTTGTAGCGTATTGTGATTTGCATATTGTCCAGGACTGTCGTATTTCTGTGGTAGTTCTTGTGAGTTTATTCATTAAATGGTTGCAACGTGTTTGGGATTTAGGGGCTCCCGCTGCTAAGGGCATAGTTAAGAAGAGTCTGTAGAGTGTTGTGATAGTGAGTTTTATATATGAACGTCTATTACAGAGTTCGCATTCACTGGCATTTTATCTATACTCTTATAACAGCTTAGGCTATTTCAGTGAGAGCAGAAAAGGGCCGCTGTTACCTTTTTTGATCTTTAAATTTGGCAGTCTTAGGGCATCAGTCATAACCAAGTCAGGATCCCAAATACGATCAATGAACAAGCAATATCGTAAATTCTCTGCCGTCGAATCCGGGGTACACGAGTTCATTTGATGTTCGCCTAACACTCTGCAGTGGCGATGGGGATATTTTATATTGTTTCTGCACTGAACTGGTAGCGTGCAATTCATTTCATAATTTAAAATGGTACGTAGCAAAGCAGAACGCTGCATCTTCCCACACAAATTCCTTGCCACTTAGTGTGAACTGCGAAGAAATGCTGGCGCATGTTTATTACTGTTATTTATACACTGCAGCACAAACAATTAACTATATTACATGCAAAATATGCATCAGCTCTGCCTCTCTTTTGGTGGCCATGGGCTTAAGTTTCGTTCTGTTAGTAGTGCTAATTAATTTAAATACAATCTGTTAGTTACACATAGTACAAATGCACTGATCACGGCTTATTACTAGAGCTATGTTAGTGACAAAGATTGGCTAATATTACCATTACCTACATACTCAGACTGCATTGAGGGTCACTGTTCGGCCTTTAGCTGACTGGTATTATTGTGTTATAGTATGTGTGTTTATTAGCAAAATCACCATAGAGGCATATACGGAGTTTAGTTAATGTCTCTTACGATAATCATATGCGGCAGAAATTGCAGAATTATGTTTTTAATGGCACATCAAAGTCAATCCAAGCTTTCGGTCCAGTGGGTTTGTATTAGGTCGATTTTGAAGAACCAATAAGACTACCCTACCTTGGTGATATGCATTCAACGTGTTTGGAATGATTTTTTGTTCAAAGTCGTTTCAATTGGTTACGAATAACCTCCAAACGTTAGACGACAGCATGCTGGGCGGAGATAATGGGGCTACTCCGTTAACGGGTTGATTAATGGCATCAGTAACAAATTCAAGCTCCCATGAGAATTTACCTGTTGCCGCTAAAATAGGCAACAGCTCCACTTGTCTTTTTGTTCCTTCATCACTCAGGCGCTCTTAACTAGACAATATCGCGGGAGTAAATTGAAATCAACGCTATGTCAATTCTCCACGATCACAAAAGCAACAAGAGAGCACTCTGAGAGCTCATACCTCCGCCAAGCAAGGTAACGGGAACGAAAAATTCAAATAGGTTCTGAAACCATGATTTTCTTCACATCAGCACCAAACTCTAATCATTTGTGGCTTTTGATGGTATTAACAATTTGTAATTTTCTTGAAGATCCTTTCATAACTTTTTGAGTTATGCTGCTAGCAAACACTATGACAAACATAGGTCAAATACACAAAAGTACCAACCAATTATCACCAAAATTAAATCATTTATGTCTTTTAACATTTCCATCTACTCATGTAAGTTTCATAAAGATCCATCCATAACTTTATGAGTTATTGAGCTAACAAGCATAAAATCGAACACAACGACAAATAGACAAACAAACGTATCATCACAAAAATTTGGTTAGTTACTCTTCGTATTATCCCTAGCAACTATTCTTAATTTTGTGAAAATCCGTCGATAACTTTGAGTTATAGCCTCAAGAAAACATAGGCAGGCAGACAAACTAACAAACAGATGAACAGATTTTCACCAAAAGTTAACCATCTGTTACAGTTATCATGTCCAACATTCGCTGTAAATTTCGTAAAGATCGGCTCATAACTCTTTGGTTAGGTAATCTTGATGACAGACATATACGACAAAAACACAACCTCCACGGCGGAGGTAATTGACGCAGAAGTAGAATCGTGACAATAGGAATCCAACTAGCTAGATTATTTACTACGTATTAGATACGCTCAAGTGGATTGTACAATTTCTAGAGCTATTCGCGTCTACTCGTCGAAACCAGATTTCATCGGTCAGTTGCAGTATTAATTTAATTAACGGTCAACGCGAGTGTGTGCGCTTTAGTTGTTGCGTTACACAACAGAGTCATGGGGTTCATGTCTACAAAATAAAGTTAACGATGTAGGCATCCGGCTGTCAGCTGCGTCGTCCTATTTCAAGTGGAATTGAAGCTTCCGCGATATTATTCAATATATTTCGATCTATCGTTGTCTCAACGGGGCGAAAGCGAGAAACACAGAAATGTACAAATCCATTGCACTATTCTTTTAAACTTCGCCAAAGTTACGTAATAATGTTTTGATTGAAAATACTCCTCTGTAACAGCATTGCCGAGATATGCATAAAAAAAGCCGTGTTGATATGACTCCTCACGGAAGTACTGCATAACAAAACTTTTTTGTTGGAAATCTATATAATTTCGGAAAACTAGCTCAATGCGTCATTCCTGAATTGTGGATATCATAAGCAATAGGATGGAGTGGTTGGTCTTCGACCGTGACATAATACTCGATTCAATATAGAGCAAATGCTGAAAAAAATCAGTTTAAAGTTTAGTGCACAAATTTGTTGAAGGAAGTTACGGGTTAATACTACTGGAAGTTTTAGGAGGATGGATTGAATTTTTGAAGCGTGTTCACAGCAAATGATAAGACTAAGGAGATACTGGTGTCATTTCTAGGGAGCTAGGGTGTCAAATTGATAGATTGAATACTCTCGCGTTCTGAAATTATGAACACACATCTTCCAACCGCACCGCAGTCAGCACTCGCTTCAAATTCAGCAAACTAACGTAAAATTTGAAGCTAGCGAATTTACAGTGACTTTGGTGTCGAATCGCTTTGCGTCAAGCTGTATTAAGTTAAATCACTGATATATCTATTCAAGAAATTCAAACCTGGCTGAAACTGTAGAACAACTTCGAATTGGAGAAATGTGGAACAGTGGGCGACATAATAATATTATATCTGGAGGATATAAAGAAGTTTTCTATCTGAAATTACAGTTTTTTACAATTTCTACAAATTCTGACGTACCCTTGTAAGCAATTGAAAAATGAGCATGAAATAGATGGATAACAAATGTGTGTAGCATCGAACTCGATTATTACAGTACTTACGCCGAGGAGGTTATGTTTATGCTTAGGTCTGTTTGCTTGTCTGTCACTAAGGTAACTCAAGTTATTGACGGATTTTAATGAAAGTTACAGAGATTGTTGGGTATGTTAGAGGAACAGTTGCATAACTTTTGGTGAAGATCCGATCAGCCGTTTGTTTGTTTGCTTGTCTACCTTTTTTTTTGTAATACTTCAAAAAGTTATGGACGATTTTGATGAAATTTGCAGGAGCTAATAAAATACTTAAAAGCCCAAATAGTCAAATTTTGGTGATGAAATGTTGGTCTGTTTCTGTGTTTAACTATGAGTTAGTTATATATATATATATATTGTTTGTCAAAACATAACAAACTCAACTAGATATGGAGGGATCTTCACAAAACTTATAAGAATCGTTAGAAATGGTAAAAGGCACGATTGACCAAATTTTTATGATCTGTTAGTCCGTTTGCATATTGAAAATATCTTAGTCCCATGATTTGTTAGAACATAACTCAAAATGTTATGGACGGATCTGCAAAAAAACTTAGATGAACTGTAGAAATGTTAGTGGCCAGTCACAACGAAATTTTGGTCTATATTTTTTTGGTTAATGGCTTTGCTTGGTGGACGTTTGCGCTCTCAGATTGCTTCTCTGTTTTTATCACCAAGATTACCGAGTTCCACTTTTTATTATTCCTTAAATTATGTTGTCAAAAGCTAGTAAATATACTTAACTTCGCGTAACTTGGGCACACCTAACTAATAATCTTACAGAAACTAACATAATTGTTGTAGTTGGTTGCCATCGCCAGGGTCCACCATTGCTAGCTTGGAGACGATGTTCCGGAGAGGTCTAGGCAGAGGGGGGAGAAAGTCGATGAGAGGAAGAGAAGCGAGGAAACGCGCTGCTCCAAGCGGGACCAACCAGAGACTGCTCACCGAAAGATTAGTCGGGTGCCAAGATCACCATAAAAGGTGACGAATAGACTGTTCGTCCAGTCCGCACAGTTCACAGGAGGGATCAGCGATCCGTCCCACTCGGAACTTATAATCCGCTAAGACCAAGCAGTGGCCAGAGCGTAACTAGGAGAGAGTAGTTCAGAAAGATCTGGGGAGTAGAGACTCTACCGCACAGAGAGGAGGACAATAATAGCCTAGAGCCCTGCTAGGGGGATATGCAACTGTAGCAGTTGCAACAGCAGAGGGGCGTAACGCACTCAGGGCATTGCATTACCGCTGGGGAGGGATACCCCATCTCTCAGAAGGGGAGCGATGTCTGTTTCACACTTTGATTGCAGAGTGTGCTGGATAAGGCGAAGGCCGGAGGGGGCCGTGATAGTGCCGTGGGCAGGATGATGTACCCGCGATGCGCTGAGGAAATACTGTTTAGACAGCAACCCTAGACTGTCGCCAACTGGTAAGGTCGAGGTCTTTTTGTGGAGGTGATGCGCCGAGGCCATGTGGTGGAATCCGATTACTATGCGTAGGGCTGCATTCTTTACTGCCTGCAGCTTACTCACGGCGGTTCTTGAGACATAAGGAAACCAAACCGGGGCGGCGTAAAGCATGACACTTCTGATGAGGGCCCGATAGGTCAGTAATAAGGTCTCTCTCTGTTGTCTCCACCTTGCGCCGGCCAGCGCGGCGAGAATCCGCAGGCGGGAGCAGTATCTGTCGCGAACATAATTCGCGTGAGCAGCAAAAGTAAGGTGTGGGTCAAACACCACGCCCAGGATTTTTGGGTTACGCTCCAGGGTTAGGTCCGACGCACCCATCTTGATTGCTGGGTCCATCGTAGTTTGATGATAGTCTGATGTAAACGATGTGGATTGGACCTTGGAGTGGGAGACGGCCAAGGCTCTCTCTCTCTCTGGCACACTTCTCGATTGTCGAGGCATGGCGTGATAGGCTCGTCGCTGCCTCCGGAACGCGAGTATCCGAGGATAGGACGGTAAAGCCTTCTGCGTAAGAAGATGTGACGTCACCAATCTGGGGGAAGTCGTTGACATAGTAGTTAAAGAGGAGCGGCAAGATTACCGAACCTTGGGGAACTCCTGCGTGCATGGGTCGAAAAGGCGACCTCCTACCAGCCCATAAACAGGAGACACGGCGCCAACGAAGGCAGGCAGAGATCCACCTAATGAAGTTATTATGTAGGCCTGCTCGCGAGATCTTGGTTAGCACATGGTAGTGGGAGACCGTATCAATGGCCTTGGAGAAATCCACTGTTAAAGCTATTGACCGGGTGGGGGCTGATATTGGTTGCACCCTTGTGCAATGTGTTGGACTAAGGTAAGCAGGGCTGAACTACGCAAGAAGCGGTAGGAGCAAGCCGGACGAAGCAGGGATATCGGACGGTAGGACTTACTGTCGGAGAGTGGTTTGCAAGGTATAGGGATGGATCGATAATGTTGGCTGTTTTCCAGACGCTCGGTAGGTTAGCATGCGCCTGGGAGAGACTGAAGAGAGTGGTCAGGAATAGGAGACCGTGGGGGCCAACGTGTTTGATGGGTAGGAGTGTCAGTCAATTAGGGCCAAAGGCCGAGAAGTTACTGGAGGCTCGGATGGAGGCATCTACTTGCTGAGGAGTAAAGAACTCCTGGTCTTGGTCCAAAGGCAGCTTACGAATTCTTCTCGTTAGGGCCCGTATTCTTTTTATGAGTTCCCCGTCCAGGAGCGGACGTGTGCCCATGAATTGTTTGCAAAAGCCGGTGGTCACTTCACGGTCAGACCTGAGTGCCATCGAAAGTGATGGGCTGGTTAGAGGTGGTGGATTTACGTTTGCCCGACAAGCTACGAAAAAGATTCCACAGTCGGAAGAGGTGAGATCTGTGTTGATCCATGCCTTCCTGGCACAGGCCGTCAAGGCATTCGTAGTGCAACCTTCAAGATCTGGAGGGTTGGGGTGGTTGGGGTCTAGGGTGAAGTGACTACGGCTCGGCTTCATACCAACGGAGGCCCAGGTTCGATTCCTCGGACGGCTCGCTACGGATTTACACTGGGTGGAGCACTCCAGAATCGAGAGGGCCAGGCAAAGCACGGGGAGGGATCCCAAATTGACTCTCATCACGGACGGTTTCTCTTGCTCTTCACACTTCCAGTTCATCAAAATTTTAGAATTAGGGCTAAAAGAAAACCTCGATAGGTGTATTCACTGTACCCTGTATACGAGAAAATAAATGATGTTTGTTTTGTTTGTTAGGGTTCGGAGCTCATCACGCTGTCGAATCCGAGCTCTGGCCTCGTCCGACAGCGCAGGAATGAAAAATCGCCGGCATCCTGCCAGGATGTAGCACTTTGACGCATTGAGAAGAATACTTCTAAACGATTTTTCACCCTGTGCGCAGGACGTGGGGAGTGGCAGCTCCCGGAAGGTTTGTTCTGTGAGTTCCGTGAAGCTTTCCCAATCGGCCTTCTTATAGCTGAAGAACGTTTTCCAGGGATAGGGAGAGGCGGTGAGAGATGGTCAAGGGAGATCGTGATAGGAAAGTGGTCAGAACTTAGTTTAATGCAAGTTGACCACTTGGCTGAGGGAACCAGATGGGCTGATATGACTGATAGATGAGGAGAAGATGCGCGTCCATCCGAGAGTAACCGCGTAGGAGTGACTTCATTCAGTAAGCATGGAGGAGGGAGGCGCAGAGCGCTTCAAAAAGGTCCTCTCCCCTGGCCATAGCCCCACCAGAGTCCATGGTGCTATGCCAGCTGGGGTGATGAACATTCATAGCGGCTGGGATAATCTCATCCTCGATGGTAAGGATAAATGAGAAGTCGCTCTTGTAATTCGGAGTATACAATATAGTGGGAGGAATGTAATGTTAAAAACAACAAGAGGTTTGTCCAGGAGGAGTCTGATACCCTGATGTTTTGCGGTGGCGTCACCGGGGAACAGGCCAGAAGTGCCGTAGTTCTCATAGGGGACGGGATGCCGAATCAGCAGGGCCAAACCGCTCCCACGCCCTACGCATGGGCAATCTACCCTGATTGGGTTGTAGTTCTGAAAGATAGGCGAGGAGACTTTGCTGGTAAGCTTTTTCTCTTGAATAGCCACGACCAGGATCTGCTCCCTAGTGACGATGTCGTCTAGTTCGCTTCTGACATGTCGAAAGGCCATTGCAATTAGGCTGCAAGAGGCGAACCAATCCGCCCGCACCCAAAATAGGGTGGGCGGCAGAGGCAGGCTCGGTGTCCGTTGAAGTGGTCAGCTGACCCGAGGTACAAACTGAGCATGTCCAGTCTTGGAAGTAAGAAGAGGGTCTGGCATTCCCCGAGCACCGCTTACGTACTCACCGATGACACTTAGCACAGAGAAATGTCCACCTTCGGGAAACCTCGGTTAACCAAACGACACAAGGCCACGGACCCGGGTTGGGGGGTACATCACAACACAGGAGGAGCAAAGAAACAAGCACTGTAGAGGAAATGCTGGCCAAGTTAAGAAGGGTATCTCCAGGCTAGCGGGATGAACCCCGAAGAGAAGAGGATAGCAAGTAAAGCAGAGCAAAAGTGAGGGGACAAGAGA
>LQNS02278170.1:23857598-23884793 GCA_001587735.2 Parhyale hawaiensis
CGGTTGCCTCACGTGCATCGCAGAAAATTGGTCTTATGAGGCGTGCTTGGAGGGTGTTTGGCTCGGTAGAATTGACACGTCGCTGCTTTAATTGCTTTGTCCTCCCTCTTCTGGAGTACGGCTCTGTAGTCTGGGGTTCTGCTGCCGACTGCCACCTGTGTTTGCTTGACAAAGTGGTTCGTCGATGTGCGTCCATGCTGGGTGGCGTTGTGCCTTGTGATCTGGCGCATCGTCGCAGAGTTGGTGGGGTCTGTTTTCTGTATAAAATCTATAGCTGCCGAAGTCATCCACTGTCTGAGTTTCTTCCGGATCCATTTGTTCGGGTGAGGTATACTCGGCGGATTGATGCTCTTCATGAGTTTGCCTTGGAACCGTTACGATGCCGTACGGGCCAGTATTCCCGTTCGGTTTTTCCATTGTGTGTGGATGTTTGGAATGGTCTCGATTGCTCTGTCTTTGCTGGTGCTGGTACTGGCAGCTTTAAACGATCTGTACACAGAGCTATTCTGTGATCTCGGATCTTCTTTTTTTTCATTCTTTTGTTTTCTCCAGCCGCTGGGCTGGTTGCGTGGGGGTTTGTCAACCTCATGGAGTTTCTCCGTTCCTACGTCGCCAGTCTGGTGTGATTTAATAATAATAATAATCTAGAAAAAAGAAAAAGTTTGCCCTGTCTTAACAGAACGGCGCTACCCCGCCACTAGGGCTCCTTTTCCTAAGGAATAAGGTAGGAACAGGAACGCCAGTAGCGAAAGGAAACAGCCCGAGCAAAACAGAGTGCTAATCTGAATAAGGATAAGTTAAAGCAATTGAGCTTAAGAGCTAGTTTAAGCATGTGAAGAAAGCTCCCTAGATTAGATATCGCACTTTTTGACATAAATAATTCAAGGCTGGTTAACCATCCTCAATGAAGAATATAGACGATTTCTAGTTTTACTCTAAGAAGCCCTACTGAATATAACATTATGGTCACTAAAATTCACAGGGCAACCCCACTACCCCCAGCACCAAGACAAAGTTAAGAGTGGCACGACTAACCGCTGTTACGTCGCTGTACTGCCATCATAATAATTGTATAGTACTCTATGGTTGCGGTAACAAGATCAGTTGGAATATTTTCCCCTATCTCTTCGTTAACTGTTAACGAAGAGATAGAGAAAAAAATATTCCTGAGACTAAAACTGTGAGGAGCAAAGGAGACGAGGCTTCGTTGAAGTATTTATATTCTGACGTCATTTAGTTGATGACGGGTGGCCACTATATAGTGATATAAGAAGTGTTTTAAAGGTAGGTAATGCTCTAAAAAATTATGTATTGATCTAACTCGCGCAGCCACTAGCTAGAGGAACATTGCGTTAGGGAATCGTAAGGTGCTCCAATCCAAGTTTCCCTGTAATTTAGGCGCATATTTTTGTTATTTCGAATTTTTTATAATAATATATCATAAAGTTTTCTTAAGTCCAGTAACTTGCAACAACATCATCATTTTTTATTTTTGGATGAAAATCATGATGCCACCTGATTAAAATTGGCTAAATTTCCAATTGTAATGATGCCAAAAGTTAATAACGATCTGTAGCTGTTGTCAATAAACAAAAGCATTGCAATTAATACTATGATATTCCAACGTGATCCGTACTTTATTAAGATATGCTAGACTGGCGACGTGAGAACGGACGGAACTCGATAAGGTTAACAAACCCCAAAGCAACCAGCCCAGCAAGCAAAAACAAGAGAGAAAAGGTCAGAGAATCTGATCACAGAATAGCTCTGTTTACAGATTGCTTAAAGCTGCTAATACCCGCACCAGCAATGGCAGAGCCATCAAGACCATTCCAAACTTCTACATATGATGAAAAAAAAATCGAATGAGAATACTGGCTTGTACGGCATCGTACCGTTTCCAAGACTAGCTCGTGAAGAGCACCAGCAAGGAGAATATATCTCACCCGAGCAAATGGCTCCGGAAGAAAAGCCGCCAGTGGATGACTAGGGCAGACCCCACTAACTCTGCGACGGTGCGCCAGATCACAAGGCACAACACCATCCAGAATGAACGTACATCAACGAACCACTCTATCAAGCAAACTCAGATAACAATCAGCGGCGGAACCCCAGACTAAGGAGCAGTATTTCAGAAGGGGGAGCACATGGCAATTAAAGCAGCGACGTGTCAACTCTACCGAGCAAAACACCACCCAAGCACGTCGCATATGGCCGATTTTCTGCGATTCTCGTGAGGCAAGCGAACGAATGTGGAGCTCAAACGTCAATGTTAGATCAAAATTGTCACCGAAGATTACCAACTCGGTAACCACAGGAAGTTGCATATCATCCAGTATGAGTGCGGGGAAAGCAGGTCTCACTGTACGTGGCCTAGACACGAGCATGGTCTTAGTCTTGCCTGCATTTAGCCTCATCGCCAACCTAGAACACCAGGAATCAATCACTTCTAAAGCACGCTGAATGAATTTTGCAACCTCCGACCTATTATAGTAGGATTCTCATGTTAGAAAGAATAGAGAAGAGGGGCGGCGATATCAAGAGTAGTGACTAAGTCAGTGGAAACAGCATAACAGCATTTAGTGTTATGAATAATGCATTGAAATTTAAAGTATCGGCTAAGTATGCTCCAGTTTTGCATTGAAAGCAATGCAAGAGTTGTAACATTAGTTTTATGTTCAAGAAAGTAAACATTTTTAAAGTTACTCGAGAAAAAATCAAATCCTTTTCATTCGCACCTTTTTCTACCGAAACAGTAACGTCTCTATATTTTCCTCTGTTTCCTTCACCACCTGAAGTATTCAAATAAACTTTCTCGTGTGTCTACAAACTTTAGTCCTCTTTGACCATAGGCCATCAAAAGCATTCCGCCACAGTCGCCAGGAACTTCATGTCGCCGCGATGATGGCCGATCCGTTCCCGATCTTTTGGACCGAACGGTCGCCAATATTTGTCTTCTCTTCCATTGAAAGGAACTTTGGCAGTGCGAAACTCCAGTTTATCCAAGATTTTTGGACTGAATTATGTAGTTTCCTCTTTTTTTCATATCTGACATTCGACCATTAACTACTACGACCGGACTTTTCTATCTTTGATGACACCGATTGGTTTCATATCTATATTTTTAGCTGGTGTAGAAAAAAAAAGATTAGGGGCTAAAACTTTTTAATTTTTAGCTGACGATAATCGCCTCAGTAGTTTTGTGTTTCTTCGCACATATTCCTGATGACGTCCTGTAGTGAAAGGATATAGTGTGCTGTAAAGAAGTCATTGCGTAGCATGTAATAAATCGAAAGAAGAGACGCACGCATACCGCCCAATTTTACATATTATTTTTTCTCGTCTGTGCAATTTTTTGGGCAATTACCGGCATGGAAATAATACGGCTGCAGTAAACCTCCATGGCTGTTGGAAAACTCCATGAGATATGACTATGTAATAAACGCCCAGGGGTATGAACTACATGGATTATGAACGTCGCGGCTGATAAACTCCATGAGGTATGAACATAAATTGTTTTCTCTTTGAGTTAAGCACTAAACGATTTATAAACACGAATTAGGGACTCCATTGGCAACGCAATATTAGTAACGACTTCCAAGATTGGTGAACATGAGAACATGGGTTGAGAATAGCATGAATTATGAAGTCCATGAGCTATGAACACCGTACGTGAATTTTGAATATTGGTTGTGAACTTGCGTTATGAAGATGAGTTAAAAATTCCATGATTAAACGAGAGGTACCGGTATGAACTCCGTGAATCGTGAATATTGGCTTTGAACTCCATGAGCTATGGGCGTCATGAATTATGAAAATGAGTGAGGAACTCCATGCATGAACATGAGTTAGGAACTTTATAACTTATGAACATGAGTTACGAACTCCATGAGAGAAACATACTCCATAAGTTATGAACTCCATTTGGTATGGACCCGATGAGCTAAATTATGTACTTTTTATATTACAGACATACTGTTTAGTTACATTAAGTTAGTCAAAGCGTCCAGTTAAATGCAAAACAGCAACAGAATATCAGCTTAAACTATGCGTGTTCGTTATGAAATATTCACTGCTGTCATCGAGTGGATGCGAAACCAACAGCGAATTGATAAAACGTAGCAGCGGAACTTTCGCAATCGTTGATGTTAACAGGAAAAGAATAAAAGATCTACAATGATCATCATATGAATTTTTTAGTTTTGTCCGCTGGCCACAGCTAACAAGTCCCATTGAAACTTTCGGCCAGTTTTACATATTTTACGCACAGGGAATACAAAATGCGAATGTAAACCATTCTTAGTGTGGAGTTGCATAGTATTCATAAATTAAATATGCCAATATCGTGTGATATTTTGATATGTGGACAATACGTAAGAAACTAATAGCGGTCTGGTGATTGGTT
Source organism: Parhyale hawaiensis (assembly GCA_001587735.2). Lineage (NCBI taxonomy): Eukaryota > Metazoa > Arthropoda > Malacostraca > Amphipoda > Hyalidae > Parhyale > Parhyale hawaiensis. The sequence goes on from LQNS02278170.1 coordinate 23,862,004, forward strand.
TTCGCCACCGCTGATATTTCTTCTTTTCAAATCTAATTTTTTCAACGCCCGCCGGGTTTACACGGTCACGTTTCAAATAGTGACATGCCTATGATTTATTGCTGCGTAACTTTTTATGATCCAGCGCACTTCATAAATTCCATTCCAAACCATGCTATTCCTACCAGAAACCGACGTTTCTTTCGTTGTGCTTTGTAAGGCTGACTTGGCGCACTTCATAAATTCCATTCCAAACCATGCTATTCCTACCAGAAACCGACGTTTCTTTCGTTGTCCTTTGAAGGGCTGACTTGGCGCACTTCATAAATCCCATTTCAAACCATGCTATTCCTACCAGAAACCGACAATTTTTTCGTGGTCCTTTAAAGGGCTGACTTGGAGCTTAAAGAGCTAGGCAGGCTGGTGTAGGCTGCTGCTAATGAGTAGAATGAGAACAGATTGTGAGACGTATATTACCTGAGCGACAGTTCAGCTGCGCTATGTACCTACTAGTAGGTCAAAATATTATTATTATTGCGTGAAAAAAAATAACTTTTGGCTGATTCAACTCAGTAAAGAAACAACCACAGTTTATACATCCAGTTATTATTATCCAGCGTTTCAAAGATTATTTAATCAAACTTGGAAATATTTTGAAAGAATCTATTTTGTTGCAGCATGGGCGTAGTGGAACAGAGTATCGTCTGACTGGCATCTACTTGCTGTAGGTCATTATATCTTTTTAATCTATAATACAAAGAGACATTATTCTTACATACCTCCTCACTGATAAAAAAAAATGACTGAAACGTACGAGCTGTGGCTGAAACCCATCTCTCATCATCGGTGATTGCACCGTATCAATGATGCAGACTTTAAATGTATATCAGATCGTTGTGCGAGCTGCACGTCCTCGCTTAGGTTGTGGGTGTGAATGCATACTGCAGCTCAGATATTATGTGTCAAACTCGTCGGTTCAGTCAATGGTTTATCAGTACCACCCGATCTGGTATAGCCGGGATCCGTGTTCGGCTGTATAGTTCTACATTCTCTCTAGTCAGTATTATTGTTTTTTAGAACAATTTCCGACCTCGTGGCTTTGTTTATTGCCCATTTGGGTTTACTGGTCCCGTAACGCCCAANAAAAACACGTCACTGCATAATGAAACGATTTTTGTTAGTTGCTTACTCCTAGATTGAATGGTTTGTCCGTCTCTCTGCCATGATGCTAGCACATTGAGACGGACAGACGATGCTATTAATGCAAGGTTGCAGATAATTCGAGTCCTACATCATTATAACTAATACCAGCGGAACCCATGGCAATTCCACGGTTGATTTTCGTTTTTTATTTTATTTATTCATTTCTTTGTCACTTTACAAATCCTGACTGGGCCAGAGAATTGCATAGCGACGTTAATCACATGAAATTGAAAACGTTTGCAGGGAAGCACATTAGTACCGTCTACTTCAAATAACCCTATACTGTACACATAACCATCAAAAGCTAACATAGATGTATAATTATTATTAGCACGTCGATATACAAAAATTTACAGCATATAAAGAGGAGAAACACTGAACCACAAGCCAACAGAGCTCTCACCTACCTAACATGAAAAATATAATACTCAGAAAGCAGTGACCGCCTGCTTATCAATGGCACGCTAACATTTTCATCATCATTTTCAAAAATTTATAATATTGAAAACCGCATCAAAAGTTTCGAAAATTTTCAGTCCAATGAGTAAGTAGCCTATTACTTCCAGCCCACACAAAATGGAAAACCATTCGATGCAAGCATCCAAAGGTGGAAACCAATGTGCATTATTGCATCGTTGACGACAAGCCAAGCGGCAAATTATCTTAAGGAAAGCAGGGACACTGCTTCAAGAGTAAAAAAAACACACACGTAATGTCGTCAGACAATATTTTCTCGAGTAACAATAAAATAAAGCAATCGTCTGAATCCCAATAAGTAGCGAATAACAGTAACTTCTCATGTTAAGGTATTATCTAACCGATTAACACTCAATATATTATCTCAAAAAAAGTGTGAGTGCCTTTAATATATTTAAAATAGATCTAAGCGTTCCCAAGGAGTATGGGAATCAAAAGAATTCTCTTACAGCAAACACTCAGCATATCGCGCATGTGCGAGAACAACGTCGTAACACAAAAAATGCAAAATTTGAGTTATGACAACCATGAGATTGCCCGTTTCCTGCTCTATATTGTGGTAAAACTACACATTTCTACCTGCAAAACTCACCACTAGAGGGCAATAAATGTAACTATTGCACCGGCCTAAATGTTACCAACCCTTGTTGTCAACAATGGCAACGTCATATTTTGTTATAGGACAGTATTGGTGATGTGGCTGTATAATATCAAAATCCTCTTTACTGTAAAATTGCCTTTTTTGAGTTATGACTTTGTTCCCGCTTATGAGCGATATGATGCGCTTACACATGTAGTTAGTTCCATTACTAAACATTTCGCATGGTTGCCTGAATAATTGAATGATACAGTTGGGTTTATAGATATATACAGAAATTAATTTTTCTCGAAGTTATTTGATAATGATTCCACGTTGGCAACCAACACAGTACTTTCGTCGTCCATACGGTATAGCGAATAACAAGAGTTAACCGTAAATAAAAATCAGAAACCCGGTTTCATGCCATTTAAATTTTCAACAGCTAAAACGTCCCATAATTTGGCGAAAACATCGCTTGAGGGTGGAAGTATTTTAGGTCAGTGTCGTGATGAGTAGAGGCGTAGGGTGATGAATCCTTAAAAATTGCATACCCTTAATCTTATAGCTTTGCATTTCTACCATGCACGACTTCTGAAGTTTGGTATCTCAGTAGAGCGCCCAGTTGTCAAAAAATGACACCAGTAACAATGTGATTGAGCTTATTGTTCCAGTTGCCAGTATAGGTTTTCCTGTAAAATAGGTCTCATCCCTGCAGGCCAGTTCTTCCATTAATGGAACGCAAGTTGCATAGCCATGAGTTTTGTGAGAGCAAAATATCCCCCCTGCAAGAGACGGCGCGAGTATCAGCTTGGAATTGGTCAAACGTTGAGCAGCACAAAGAAAATATTGTTCTGTCGAAAGAACTCCTTGGAAAGGCTTAGGGCTTCCGTATCCTGGAAACCAAGTGATTGTTGTAACTCAGGCGTCAAAATTTGGCTGCAATGTAAATTCAAAATCAAAATCATCTGCTCGGCGCAAAGTTGCAACTACTACGGAAAGATTCATGCAAAGAAAGCATAAGCAAAATGGATTATGTACAAAAAGGGACAAAAATTCCAGCCAAGTCTCAGCATCTCAAATTGCTAAGAAGAATTTCAACTAAAAATATGCGATATAGCTTATGCCCGACAGGATCAAAAACTTCATCAAAGATATTGCCTTTCATCTACCAAGCTAAGAAGAAATATCATCATCGTCATTTCGAAAAGTACAGAGCTAGTCTACTCTGATAATGTGGACCTACTCAGTGCTGCTCACTTGATGATCATACGAATGTACAGGGCATCTAAAGTGTTTCTGAAGATTAAAAGATATAACAAAAGAAAATTGCGAATAGAATTCATTCAATAATAGAAATTTATTTTCAAGCAAACAGTACTGATATTTGAGTTTCAAAAATGAGCATGTGCCCCTCGAGAAAAATTGGCTCGCATCTTAACCACGGAGAAGAGCAACTAAAGTAACGGTTTCTTATTCAAGTGCAGCGTTTCTCCGAGCTAATATCAAAAGCGTAACGTGCAGATACACGGAAGGATGGACGTACGGAAGGATGGACGTACGGATGGATGTACGGATAGGGCCTCAAGCAAAATTATAATATAGATTGTTTCTTTCTGGACTATGGTCGAGCCCCGGCAATTTATGGAGCCAGAATCGATTAGAAACGCAGTTAGGCACAGTAGGTACTATTTGGTGTCCTTTTGAGCGCTGTATACGAGACCCTCAGTCATGGCTGGAGTTTTTAGGTACTATTTGGTATCCTTTTGAGCGCTGTGTACGAGATCCTCAGTTATCCCTGGATTTTTTAGGTACTATTTGGTATCCTTTTGAGCGCTGTGTACGAGACCCTCAGTCATGGCTGGAGTTTTTAGGTACTATTTGGTATCCTTTTGAGCGCTGTATACGAGAGGCTCAGTCATGGCTGGAGTTTTCGTTCCTGTCCTGAATAATCCATTTCGTTTATGTTTTCCTTAGCTAAATCTTTTCGCAGCTGAATCTTCACGCTGAGCAGAAACCAAAGTTTTTTTCATTTCTTATCGCAGCCAAATTTCGACCTTGATGGTTCAACTACGGGTATCCGAGATACAGTTGGGACTGAATATTTCCGGCAAATACCCTTGATTGAATTTGAATTTCTTGGTGATACTTGACCAAGGAGGTATTAAAGCTCCTTGTACTTGACGTTCAAGCTGTCATTTCGAATTAAATATTCGAGTTTTTACATGCAAAGGGGAAATTTTGCACTTGCAAACTCGTGACGGCGCAGCTTACGTTGATTTGATGAAAGATCAAGCCTGCAGGCATGAGCAAAACCCGTACAGCAAGCAAAAACAATACAAACCTTCATTGCGAAATTATTGCCTGTATTTTTGATAGCTGAGTTATCTATGTAGTACAACTGACGCCCAAAGCCGTGGATGTCAAGTTCATTTGAATTTCATTTCTTACTTAACATTGTGTAATATACAGCATATTTAGAGTATCATGTACGTATGTATCTTAACGAACAAAAATGATAGCAATCTCCGGAACCAGAAGTACGATGATGCGAGATACTTGACGATTTTTGATTATGCAGTAAATTGTTTTTGGCTAAGGCACATTTAAGGGCTAAACTTTTCCGCTGAAATAGGACAATTCCGGCGAAAACTATTCGTTAGTGTGGACAGTAAATGCATAGCCGCTTCGGCCTCGCAGCTCAACTAGGAAATCCCCATGCACTGTTTCGTGTTGCAGATGTATCTCTTTCAGGGCCTGTAGGAAGCTGCAGCTTGAATCGGCTTTAGATTATCTAAGCTATAGCTTCATAGAAGAAAGACTCATGGCAACTGCGTCCCACCCATCCAACCGTTAAACCATTGTCCCCTTGGGAACTGAGAATGACAGAAAGGTTGACGCTGCATCTTTGTATGTCAATACCTCCTCGTCCTCGGCCTATCAATAATCTGTTTCTCCAATATAGACCAACCCAAAATCGTGGCAGAGGAGGGGGGTCAATGATATATATCAAAGACCACCTCAATCCCTTCTGTGAAATTTTTGAAGCAACGGCATTCGACAGCCGTTGAATATCATGCTCCGATATCGGAGCCCTCGCAGTACCGTCGAAACTGATACAGTACTATACACAAAATCGAAAACGCACTGAGTACTCAGAATGATATAATTCTGATGGGAGATTTCAACCTCCCCAAATTGATGTGAGTACCTTTGTGCAGTCCAGTCCAAGGCAGTAAACTACTCGAACTCCTCAGCCACAACCACCAGACTCAGCACGTTATTGAACCCACGAGATGCGGCAATATTCTAGATCGGGTCTTCTCCACACCTGATTGTGAAATAACTGACCTTGCCATCTTAGTCCGGCTTGGTGATCACAACATGATCGAATTTACTCTCACACCTGGCAACAAACTCACAGCCAATACGGATCGCCTCAAGCTGCCAGAATATCGGCAAGCGAATTTTCTAGCAATGGCAACTGCTAAAATTGGAAAAAAATGACCTTCGAAACTCCTATGAGAGACGCCAGTGTTGAACATTGCTCTGATATTTTGAAGACGAGCATCCTGAGAGCTGCTCAAAAATACATCCCAAATAAACGAGATTGTATAAGTAATGATCCCCTCTGGATGACTCGGACAATCAAAAGCTGCATTGCAAGGCAACATGTGCCTGGAAAGGTCATTCAACAGAGGAGAATAGGTTCAGCCACATAAGGGTATGTCGGCATGTGAATAAAAAAAAAGGACTTCTAAAAGGGAAAAGAAAGTGTCCGTAGCCGCTATGGCAAAACTCAACCCCAAGGCAACTAATAAAGGAAACTATTGGTCCGCTCAAGAGACCTGACTAGAAATCACCAATGACCTAAGAGACAAAGCCACTATCCTGAACGAATATTTCAGCCCTGTATTCACAATGGAAAATATTATGAGTATCCCTGAACCAGCACCGATATAAATTGCTTCCATAAGCAATTGTGTATTCACGGCGGCAGAGCTCCTTCAAGAACTGACCCACCTGAATTTGTACAAATCCACTGACCCTGATAGTCTTTCTCCACGTGTTCTACGAGAAATCGCTCCAGTCATCACGAAACCATTGCACAATATATTCAATTGCTTTTTCAGAACGGGAGAAGTTTCGCAAGGTTGCAAACTAGCTAACGTAATCCCGATGCAGATATATAAGAAGGGGGATAAGAAAAGCCCCAGCAACAATTGACCAATCAGTCTCACATCGGCCGTCAGCAAAATCATCGAATGCCTCTTGAAGAAGAGCATCACTAATCACCTGAGGATGAACCATCTCATTTTCGATACTCGACAGGGCTTCCAAAACAGAAGCTTTACAATCCCACTGGACTTCTTTTCGAAAGTTACCGAAATTAGAGATGAATAAAAGGGTGTTGACCTCGTGTTTCTAGACTTCCAAAAGGCTTTTGACAAAGTCCCCCGTCAACGGTTAATGCAAAATTGGAAGCCCATGGCATCCAGGGATAATATTTACGCTGGATCCGAGCATTGGTTACTGGTCGGCAGCAGCAAGTGAAGTTTGCAGGAGAGACAAGCGACTGGACGCAGGTATCATCTGGGGTTCCACAAGGTAGCGTGCTTGGCCCACTTCTGTTCATAATTTACAACAATGATCTCGATCATAGTATAAGTAGAAAAATCAGTAAATCTGCGAAAAATGATACTAAACTATGTCATCCTGCCACAAAAAGAGCCGAGCTCCAACAGGACCTTGACCACCTCATGGAATAGAGCACAACGTGGCAAATGAACTTTAATGTCGACAAATGCTTAGTAATGCACGTAGGGCCAGAGAGCCCCCCTGAACCCTGTTGAAAATGAACGGGGCAGAATTGGCAGCTGTCATCCAACAACTTGACTTGGAAATAGCTATTACAAATAAATGCAACACAGTCAGCAAGTTCATAAGAGTGTGAAAAGGGCAAGCAGGGTACTGGGATTCATCACCAGGAATTTTGAATTCAAATCCAAGGACATCATCATTCCCTGGTACAAGGCGCTAGTGGGCTTGCACCTAAAATTTGCTCTTCAATTTTGGTTGGCACATCCCTGCAAAAGATATCGATAACATGGAAAAAGTCCAACGCAGAGCTATGCCACTGATACCTCAGCTGCGAAACAAGCCATATGAATGTCGCCTACAAGAACTGGGCCTGATCTTTCTCGAGCAAAGACGGCTCACGGCCCTCACAGGGGCAACTAATAGAAACATTCAAGTATATGACTGACTTCAACGTCGTACCTACAACGGGACTTTTTGAAAGAGACCACAATGATCACCGACGAAACAACTGCCAAAAACTCAAGCATAAAGTTCGAAGGAAAACCTTAAGCCATCAGTTCTTTTCGTATTTCATAGTGAACATTTGGAATACACTCCGCACCGACTTCGTCGGGGCTGAGACAGTCAACGCTTTTGAAACTCGTCTTGACAAACATCGGGGAAGACATCCTCCATAACTAAGAACACGTCCTCCATGAGTCACAAGCTGTTAAGCACCGTAGATCAGCCACTATAAATTTTACTTGCGTGGATACATGATCGACTCGTGGCTTAGATCATCCTTTTTTCATGTTCTTATTTTTTCCTCTATCATCAATGTCATGCTAACACAATGGCAATAGCTCATAGAGGGTTGGGCCGTAAATTCCCGTCTCTCTCTGGGAATGGGCCTATTGGTCCGTCTACTGCCACCTATCTAATCTAATCTAGATAACGAGCATGGCAGCACTCTTAACCCCTCAACCACTGGGGACAAAAAGATAATAACGTTTGCGTTTGAATTTATAACTAAATTTGATTCAGTGCTGCAAGACCAATAAAACACAATAAAACTCACCTACAATAACCACACTCATGACCCACAGCTCATTCGTTAAAACTGGCATATAATTATTTTCCCCAACACTGTGAGGACGAGACCTACAGGAATTATTGTAGCGTGATTGGCAGTAATGCCAACCTGGTCACTCAGCTTAGGAACAACCCCGAGATCCCCCCTCCAAAGCTGCTTTGTGGTCACGACTCGGACAGTCTTACCTCCTTTCCGCTGCACTGTTGGTTTGCAAACTTCCACAGGCCCGCTCTTGCTTAGTATGTGAGCTCTAGAGGTACACCAGTCCTATTATTGTTGATCATACATAGACGCGAAGCAACGAACAGACAATATTTTTCATTTCGGTATGTATTTTCTATTTATTGGCTGCCGCTGGTGCTATTTATCGAGTTGTATTCTTCCTCAGTGCTCTCTAATAATATTAACTAGTGCATCCCTTGAGCTCATCATCCCATATACTGCTTGAGTGTGCTCTGTTAACCTTAAACTGAGCAGCTTCATCCGTGAAAGAAGTTTCTAACTGTAGCTGGTATACGGAAAGCAACATTTAGAGCTTTGGAGAGAAGTTACATTTTTTCTTCTAGTATTATTAGCAACGCACCGCCACCGTCTGTCAAGTGCTATAATATATAGTCCTTATTGGACTGCCCGCATTTTTCTGCTGTTCGAGTACTTCTTGGTGTAGATGCTGTAGTTTTTTACGAAAATAACACCTATAGCGCTGAGGCTCTTCATCCGAGTAGCGTAGTGTATGAAACCCGTCGTGCTATAGGACACTTGCAATACAGGCAATGGAAGACCCAGACAGACAGTTCTTCAGTATAATCGCAAGAAGAATAATTGTACTAATTATGACGTCAAACTTGACATTTGATTGATTTCAGAATAAATTCGTAGACAGGATACAAGTTTCATCTACACAGCTTCAGCCTTGAGAAATATCGTTGCTGCACAAAGGCTAGACAGCTAAGAACACGGAAGACTTTTAAAATTAAACAAACGATCCTGAGAGTTATCTACTTTCAAAGACGTTAAGAATACGAAATACAGACCCTCGATTGAGACTATGATTTCTTAGCTCGCATGTTTTAAGTTTTGCTTAGGCCAAATATTTATTGTCTCTGACGAAAAAGTTCATTGAGACCGGTGCTATCGATGACGTCACAGGGATTTTGAGGAAAGCCAATGTACGCTTAAAAGTTATGCGTCGGTGTCTCTCTTAAGACGGATCCACGCTTGCAACTTCAGTAGAATCAGCTGAACTAATTCAATTACGCTTCCGTGACTACAACTCAGAGTGCTTCAACATCGCGCTGAGAATGATAAAATCTATATCTTTGTTATCCTAGACTCGCCCAAACTTAGGTGAGATAGACGAAAGTTTACCACAGGCACTGGCTATAGGTTGCAGCTAATGGCTTAAGTAGTCAAGCCTCGATATTTAATGCACTTCTTGCTGTGCGATTTTGAAATACAAGTCAGAAAACCATCTAATATATCTCTCAATACTCCCTTCCATCCTGATTTTTACTTTTCTACCGGATCACATTTTTTATTTGGTCTGATTTTGTCGACGCGCAAATTGCGTTAATGATCAACGATGCATTCTCATTCTTTGACAGTGGGGTGAACGACGAGGAAATCATCCCTTCCCTACCCAAATTGTTTCCTTTCATTTTCTTCTCCAGTTTTTAGCTCGAGCTCTTTGGCTTTTCCTATTCTCTCTCTCGTAATTTTGCGACGTTTTATCTTGGTCTGGTCCCCTATGTTGATTGCCTTACCTTGTCACCCACTACTTCATTATACTCTTGAAACGCCACTGGTGTCACGGCAGGCCTAAGCTAACATATAATTTTATTAAGCTGGACTTGACACGTGACCAGGATCAACGCGGGAGTATAATCGCTAAAGAACATAAAATTAACACAAGTCCACCAGGAATATGTCCCCAGAAAATATGACCTGTGACATGCATGTTTTTTTCTGCAGAGAGAAGGTAAAAATGTGTACCATTTCCTGCAGAATGCATTTTGTATTAATTAAACAATAAAGGATTTTGCTGCACTATATCGCATAAGAAAAACTATACCTGCCTGTTAATTACAGGTTAACAGAGTATGAAAACTAAAGTAAAAATGTCATCTTAAAATCTCACTTGCTCTGTTGATGGTTTTACATAGTTAAATTTTTCATAAAACGTCATGAAAAATGAATCTGATTGAATCTGCTGCCCAATGATGATAATTATCAATATCTATTAACAAGATAAACGTAAGAAGGCACTGTATATAATGTAGGTAATTATGTGCATAAATCCAAATGCAAAAAGTCATGAACCTTCAACGATTTTTCATTTACAGTTCTCAATATTTTCCTGATTTCCAGAAGTCACCTTAACGAACTCAAATTTTGCTCGCCCTTAAGGATCGTTACACGCAAGTCCAGGAGCTCGGCTCGGTGTAAATGCCACGACCAAAAGTAATTACAATGAAACATTACAGGCTAAATGCAAATTTACTCAAGCCACGGCCCCTTCATTATGGATATTTACTAAAGGTAATGAGATCATCTGTGCAATTACTCCAAGTTTATTAGCATGCACAGACGCTACTTAGCCTTGCTCTTAGTTACTTGAGTTTGCCTTGTCAAAAATAAGGCGGGACTTGCCTGCCGCAGGAACGCTCGCGAGCTTAGACACTTTCTGCAACTTTTTTTTATTGGGCTACTGTTGTTGCTTTCGAGTTTGTATGTGTGTGTGTGTGCTCAGAGAATGTTCTAGTTTCAAAGTTCTCAGCTAGAAGAGGACTCTACCTAAGCTACTGTTTGTATTGGGTACCTTCAATTGCATTCTATTCGGGGTGTTGTCCTTCAAACCACCACCAAGGGGCTTTCGTTTTTGTCGAGTTTCTCTGCTTATTTTGTTTCTTTGGCTGTTTGTCTGTCACCGAGATGTCTCAAAAGGTTATGGATCGATCTTTTCAAAATTTACAGGGAGTGTTAGATATGTAAGAAGGAACAAATGATTAATTCACTTTTGATGAAAAGATCGGTTCACCCCATTGCTTGTTGGTTTGGTGGCCTTTTTTTTTTGGTAGAATAACTCAAAAAGTACTGGACCGATCTTTATGAATTTGCTTGAATTGTCGGAATTATTATTAGGAGCTAACGGCAAGATTTCTCTGTTGATCTGTTCATCTTTTCGTTTGTTTATATCTATGTTTGTTTTTATGACTTTCCAGTAACATAGGTGAGAAAGTTACAAATGGATTTCATGAAATTTCTAGGTGTGGTTATATATGTTATTTGACAAAATTTCGGCTATTATCTGTTTGTCCGTTTGTGTGTTTTATTACTATTTGCCAAAATGTTTGTGAGAATAAAACTCAAAGCCCTCTGATCGGATATTCATGAAATTTGCAGCAATTGTTAAAAAAATATTATAAGGCACCAATGACCAAATATCGGTCACGATCGGTTTGTCCTTTCACATGTTTGACTGACGAGTGCCAAAATGATTGTCAGAGCATAACTCAAAAATTACGTACGGAGAGACATTCAAGGAAATTACAGAAGCTGTTATTACTGTCAAAACGCACAAAGGAACAAATTTTGATACGATTAAAAATCCTAGTTTCAGGACCAATTTGAATTTTTCGTTAACATTGCCTTGCTTGGGAGAGGTATGCGCTCTCAGAGTGCTCTAGGCGTAGCTATCATTACCTCCGCCATGGAGGTTATGTTTTCGTCGTGTTTGTCTGTATATCAGTCTGTCACCAAGATAACTCAAAAAGTAATGAGCCGATTTAAAAGAAATTTACAGGGATTGTTAGGTATGTTAGGAAGAACAGATGATTGTCTTTTGGTAAAGATATCTCGCTCCGTTTGTTAGTTTGTTTGTCTGCCTCATTTTTCTCAATGCCATTATTCAAAAAATTAAGAATAGATTTTTATGAAATTAACATGAGTTGTTAAATCTATAACAAAGAGTAATTGACTAAATTTTGGTAATGATCTGTTTGTTCGTTCGTTTGTCACCGTTTTTAATTTTATACGTGTTATCACAATAACTCTGAAAATAATGAATAAATCTTTAGGAAATTCATAGGAATTGTTAGTAATGTTGAAAAAAAAAATAAATGATTAATTTTTGGTGCAGATCGATTCGTTTGTTTGTATGATTGACTCGTGTTTGTCATAACGTTTGTTAGCAGTATAACTCAAAAAGTTCAGAACGGATCTTCTAGAAAATTACACTAGCTGTTATTACTATGAAAAGGCACAAATGATTAAATTTTGGAGTTTATACAAAGAAAATAATGTTTTCAGTGCCAATTTGAATCTTAAGCTACGGTGGCCTCGCATGGCGGAGGTATGCGCTCTCAGTGTGCTCTAGTTATTATTAGCTTCGTTAACCCCCCCCCCCGCGTCTGTGTCTCTGCAGATAAGCAGTCAAACTAACTGCAGCTAAGTAACACCAGGGAACCAGACGACACCGATAAGAAAGAAGCATCAAAAAGCCACATCAGCTGAATTGAATGCCTACAGATCCACAGGGCTGAGGGCCACTCCTGACCCTGACTTCTAAACCGAAACAGACGAAGGTAAAACACATCGATTAGCTTATGAGTTCGCTACAGAATAGGCTCCAGTGTGGAGGGGTTGGCAATAGCCCCGGCACGTGTTTGGCTCGCAAAGACCATGAGGCCAAAAACAGAAAAGTGCAATCTACCAGTGCTGCCGAATTCTAAAAACGCTTTGTCACCACGATGCAGGAAGGACGTTTTATTTGTGCATACAGTAACTCGAATGCGAACCTTGCAACGAGTCAATAATTATTGTATGCTCACGTTTGCTCCACCCATCTTGAATGCTCCCTGTTGATAAAGATTAAATCTGAAATGGGAAATAACTACTCTTGATATTTTTCTCGTGATGTGATATCTGCCATTAAAAACACAGATTGTAGAAATCATACAAGTGATATATGATGATAAAGAACTCGTATACTATTCAGTGTTTAGGAATGTACTGAATCCACTTATGTCTAATAGTAAACAAATGATTTTTAAAAAAATATTTCTTAATTCTGGAAGTCACCTTAGAATATGTGGCAAGTCAAGGATGGCATCTTAAACAGAAACACTAACTCGAAAAATATCTAAGTTTAAGTGGCGATGTACTTGCGGATGTTGACTCTGCCAATCTCTTAAACAATTTTTTCACTTCCATTGCAACGACACTTGTTCAAAACCTTCCTCAACAGCCCGAAAATTTCTAAATAATACCAATCTATGTTCATGATATGTGCCTTGAGACCTACCAAGTCCAGGAAAATTAAATCTTCGAAGTATTCCTCNCTGCCAATCTCTTCAACAATTTTTTCACTTCCATTGCAACGACACTTGTTCAAAACCTTCCTCAACAGCCCGAAAATTTCTAAATAATACCAATCTATGTTCATGATATGTGCCTTGAGACCTACCAAGTCCAGGAAAATTAAATCTTCAAGGTATTCCTCGGGAATCGATGTAGTTACAATGAAATTCAAACTTTTTTTTCATAACAGCCTTACATTATTGTATATAGCTCATCCTCTTTGTTACATTTTCAACTTGCGTTTTGAAACTGACATCTACCCCAATGTTCAAAAGTATGCTGGTGTTATTCCAATATTCAAATCGAGTAACTAATGAGGTAGTAAATTACGAGCCAATATCATTGCAGCCAACCTTCAATAAAATACTATAAAAAAAATCACTCCAGATTAAGCAGTTTCTACTCACTCAGCATGATTTCCAGCCAACAGTTTGGCTTCCGTGCAAAGTCTAACACGTACAACACTAGTGTTAGCAACTGTTTTCAAGATAAATTAAATGGAATAGGTTTGTTCTTTGCCTTGAAGGCATTAACTACGGATTATAAATTTCTGTTTTTAAAAGCTCTATCATTATAGTATTCGTGGTACGGCGACTGCATTAACGGTAAATTTTCTGACATAGACCAGCATGTACTTTGTAATAATGTCAAATGTCATGTTTTGCCGATTAACACGGGAGTCCCGCCAGGCAGCGTGCTCGGTCCATTGTTATTAAAAATTTTTATTCATGTAATAGCTACTCTTGCTGCGAAGCATGTTCTGTTTGCAGATGATGCTGTGATCTACACTCAGCAATAACCGATACTCAATATATTTCAGGTAGGATATCGGAATGCTCAACTCAGAAGAGATTCAAAAGGCGACGAAATATGTCATAACAAGCCACACGTAGGCGTCCAATGGTCTTCTGCTTAAAGTTCGACCAAAGCGAGTTAGAGTACATAGGGTAGCAATAGCTACGAAACATCTGACACTTGACCTCTTCAGAACAGTGACCAAACGTCCTCACTAGCATGTTGCCCACCGCATGGAGCTTTCGAGTTTCTCACTCTATGTCCTGGATATCACAAAAATCATGAGTGACATTGTGGCCACGGTACGAGAAGCTGTTTACATAGTGAACTCAACACCATTGAGATATGTCACTTTGTCTGTCGGCAGTTTTTGTTTTTCGTTTCCTTGGTTTAATATACATGCAGATCGTATTGTACGCAGATATGTGCGCAATAAACCTATAAAACATAGTGTCTTTCATTGCTGTATACCTTATAAAGCATACAAAGACTAGAAACACTCTGACTACGTGACAGATTCACGAAATCATTAAGAGCATGGCCGGCCTACTAACTGTACTGACATGTCGGTTCGGCAGACACAGGAGTCTGGCTTTAACCAAACCGCAGTTCGGGAAGAAATACTCCAACAAAGACAGAAAGAAAGCATACAAGCATCTACGAAGCCGGGATATACGCCTTAAACCTAAATCATATTCTGTTCTACTAGCGGGACCCGTGAAACTTCCACGATTAAATAATGTTTTCACCCTCTTTTGTTTGACACCAGGTAGTGTCTAAAATCCGCATGACGAACCCCCGTCTACCTTAACACACTTTGTCTAGCGGACTTTAGCCTCTCTCACTTGAGAATCTTGCATACAACGGTACTTCTCGCATTGTTCTCTTATGTTTATGCACGATTTTTGTACGCTCTGTTCTCCACTGTTACAGATAAATTAGCCGATCATCATCTTACCCTTTCCAATTTTTCGTCAGCGTGTCCGAATTTTTTACGACTTCGGGACCCATGGCTGCTGATCAGTGGCCCATGATTTTCCTGCTCTCTTGACGCGCTAGATATACCACAAAGAGGCTCGGCCAGTTCTTAAGCAGCCTAACCTTCTGTTTTCAAGATTGTATTGTATTTCCTTAACTAGACATCGCACATTCGCTTGAAAGAATATTTTAGAGCCGATATGTCCAACATTACCCGCTCCATTCTCCAGCAGCGTATCCTAAATACATATTTGGCTGGCTTTAGTATGATTGTCGAGCGCCACAAGCAAAGCAAACATAATATGTTGTGACAGACATGAAAAGCGGTAGATGAGATGCTAGTGGAATGATCTTCATGTCTTCGCTTTGAAAGTGACTGAAATTTTTTTTAAAGAAGCGCAATAGAAGACAGCTATGGTTGAACTTCTTCCCAGCAAAAATCAGAGCTTCTTACAAATTGAAGGTGCCCCTACCTTATACTGAAAAGCGTCACGTACAGACACCGGACGTACGGACGGAGCGTAAAGCAGAATTACAATATAAATAGCTTCATTGTTCTCCAGTAGATTCAGCTTCCAGAGCGAATAGCAAGATTTGAGAGCAGGTAATTTAAGCAATGTTAGGCATGCCTAAAATTTTAACTTTAAACTTTAAATAATATTTTAGCATACATGTATTACCGTTATGTGAAATTTACCTTCCCGACAGGGAGTCCGAAAAAGTGGTGATGGCGTGCTGACATATATTGGAATAACTCCGTAAGATAACCGCTGTATGTAGTTGATAGAGCCTTATAATCGCTATTACGCACCAAATTGCGAATCTTTTGATATCAAAATGCAAGCCACAGCCAGTTGTATGTGCGGTCTATGCATAAACCAATAATTATATTCTTTTGGTCTCTACCGAATACGTATATTGGATCACATAATATGTAATGACTTGGGTATATTCCTGCTCATGCATCACCATTTATCCCAGTAAAATATCTGTGCTTCATTTTAAAACTTTTCCAGCTTTCACCCTTTAAGGTAGAGAAAGAGAAACTCATTATCCCACGCGGGTTATAGTTTTCGAAGCCTGTAGTATTATTAACGCTCTCTATCAGCTCCAGACTTTCTCGCGAGCTAAAGGTCGTTTGATTGGACCAATGCTATCTCACAATCATTTGTTAATTACCTCCCATTTTGAAGCAAGACCTTTACTGTGGTATTTCATTCCCGTCGCGTGGCCGGTAACGCTGAGGTTAGGCACATAAAGTGTGGCTAGTTAAGCTAAACGCGCAAGGCTGGACATGATCTGTACGTCAGACAGTAGCGTTGGCTTCGCAATTTTAAATCGTATTGCAGGAGTTCGACGCGACCCGATTACGTTTGGGAAAGTCTAAATCTCAGTTTTAGGGAGTAAGTTTGAGTTTTTTTTAATTTGAAGGGGTAATCAATGAAAGGTTAATGCATGAAACTCAGTTCATTCGGTTGAGAGTAACCAAAGCACCTGCAATAGCTTCAAGGTGAGTCAAGTATATTGAACTTTATTTACTGGCCAATTGGTAGTGCTTCACGCCACGTACATAAGTCTAGCATGTTTTTGTGATGTTCACGTTGCTTCAAGATGGTGGCTTCCACTAGAGCTTTGGGCCAACGTGACTGCCCCGTACCTAATATGTCATGTCAATGGTTTTGTCACATTTGTCCATGTGATTTCCACACCACGATTTCTATACTTGGGACTTGCTGTTGCACTCAGTGCGCTTGTTAATCACCAGCGTTCAAAAATTATGGAATGTTGAAGCTGCACTAAAGAAGAGTAGGGACGATAGCGTCTTGTGGAGTCCACGTGAGCCTCACCCATTTTGGTTTTAAAAAAACTACTTTTATACAACCTCCAACAAATAATATGATACGCTTCTATTTCATTAATTTATGTCACGGTTTGTAGTAATAGTTCTGGCCTGCTAGTTTCCGGGGCAAAATTTTCAGTCATTTACCCATTAGTCGGATCTGAACAATGAGCTGACACGTTTTATGTAAAATCCAGCAAAACTTAGTCTGATACATCCTTGCACGCCCGCTCCATAAAAATATGTACTAAGTTATACTGTTTTGATAGTGAGATACCAGTAGATTGCCTTCAGCGTGATTTGACAGGGTCATTTTTTTCAACACATATAGGATAATTTCTTCTAATTTGCCTTCTACAGTAAAATAAAATAATACCATAAAAATTGTCGTATGTTAATATATTTGTATCATTATACAGCAGATATTCTTTCAAGCATGTTTCATCGAAAACAAAGGAATGTTTATTATTGTTCAGCTTTTTATTAGTTTTCCCAATTTTTCGAAGAACTTTCTTATGTGGTATCTGTTTATATATTTGTATGTTTCGAGTCACGGTCTTATAACGAAAGAGGTAAAAAACAGGCCAGGTTACAGATTTTGTAATTATTGTAATTAATTTGCGTTCTCATGGAGATCGATGACCAGGTTGCAGTAGATGGCGAAAGTGGGATCCTTATGCCTTTATCTGAGTGTACTTTTTGCTTGAAACAGTTCTTGACATCTTAACAATAAAGATATTTGCAGCTAGTGCGGCCATGGAGTCTGATTTTTACAACTTTCTCCATTCACCAAAACATAAATATATATATATATATATTCTCTATAGAGAATGCTTCCACATGTCAACATACTTTTACCGAAGCGAAATACATCCATAGTCGCGTATTCGACGCATATCGCGCCGAGTTTGCACTGTATTATATGTACATGTTAGATTTCAAATCGTAACTTTCTGATAGCCTGATATGCTAGACTGCATCGACGTGTCTACACACTCGTGGGGAGCTGATTTAAATCTTTATTTTCTAATTCCTCAAACCCCACAATGAGTATTTACCGTAACTGTTTATATTGGTTCATAGTGGCAACTTTCGATGGGGTTGAGACTTTCAGTCGTTCAGTGATTGTGTTAAGTACGCTATTCGCAATATTTTCGTTGCTCTTCCGTTATTCAATGTCAGTTAAGTGTCTATATGTGCAACTAACACCGTTTTGTGCCCAAATCATGTTTCAGAAGCACTTCATGAGCCGAATAACACAGCATGTTCGGTGCTATCATCGCTACCTCTTTCGGTTGTCTGAGTAGCGGCGTCGTTTGTTGGCCGACGGGCTGTCACGGCTACAAAAGTTGCTAGTGTGAACACGGCTTTATATAGTAATTTCCGTGCCATTCAAGATCCTGTCTCGACCTCTCTCTAGGCGCCTCCTAAGCGAGTGTCTCATGCGTGAGCAGCCACGTGCCGCGATTCCCGTGCCAAGGCTCGACGCCTTCATGAAATATTCTCCTTGACAACACTCGACGCCAAGGCGCTGCACTTCGCTCTACCTCGCAGTTTCATCTCCCCTCAAATACAATTTTTCAAAGAACGCTGCCGACTGCAGGGCGGAATTTGCGCTTCTCGCAATAAAACAACACCGACTGGAACGTGCCTTTCGAGAGTACTGCTGGATTTCTGAACAGACTACACGACCAAAAAATTGTTCCCTTGATTACTGAATTATTTCACGTCGACACTTTCCCGCATGCTGGCAGAAGTTGAAGTAACACGTTGAAAGTGCGCTAGCTGGCTAAAACAATGGTCGTATCATGGAAATTTCGCTTGCCTAATTGACAAGTAATAATATTAAACGTCAAGTTTATTATTGTGCTCAAAAGAATGTAGCTACTGAATCTAAGCATTAAAGCTAAAGCATGATACTATTTTACCCGCACGTTTGAAGACACTACTATTAAAGTCTGAAACATGTTTATATGCAGCGCCTCTGCAAGAAAAAAATGTTTTTGTCATGATAGAGGGTACTTTGTGTGTGTGTGTGTGTACACAGGTCATCGACATATAAGTGACCGTCCGAGCTCCGACTATCTGTGGCAATAAGTCGTGTTTGCATAATGTTCTCTGGTAAATATCTCATGGTGAGCCAGGGCCTATGTTCAGGCTGCTATCTGAGAGTGGGCCTGTTGGTTCGTCTACTGCAAGCTATCTAATCTAATCTAATCAAAATAAGGAAATGACTACAAAACATTCTTACGTAATAAAACTTTGTGCATTGGGGTTTGTTGCACGCGTCCATGGCATTGAATGAGATTATTTTATAGAAGTTTATACGATATTAATGTTTTGGCAAACATAGGCGCTTTGTCTTCAGGGAAATGAACAGGGGTGGGAGGAGTAAAAAAATATCACTACACGCTGTGACTTATAAACTGGATATTTACTAATATTTCTCTGGTGTAACTAACGGAGCTTCACTGTTTACCATGACGTTTCTGGCCCTTTCATCAAGCTAACGGGTTGGTATAAGTATTCTTTCCGGAATCAAACAAATATAGAAAAATCACCTAGTAAAATTCTGTCCCCTTTCTTTAATATTACTGCAGTGCCAATTCCGACACCGTAGTGATCCTGTTTGCCATTCGACTTGAAAAAAAAATTGATATAAAAATACGGACTTGTTACTCGATTGCCTTTTCAAGCCACCAGCACAGCTCTCTACGCATATTATTCTTTACTTGAACGTTTAATTCGACAAACTCCCCAATAACGAATTAAATTTGATTAACAAATGTTAAAAAACATTTTTAATAATATTATTGCACTTCCCGCGCACAGTATCATTTCTTGGGACAGGCAACAAATTCCTGGCAATAGCACGCCCGCAGCTGGGGGCCGTGGGCACCGTCGGAAGAAGTTGATGGATGCAATTAAAACTTCCCTTCAATTATGTCTACTGACGGAAGAGCTCACAAGTTGGCAACATGATTAGTTGGTTCCGTGAAGTGGAAGTTAAGGAATATTTTCCCCGCGACATCCCATTACAATAATGGACAACTGCTTCGTGAAGTGAGAGGTGATAGTAACTTCACAAAGGCATGCAACCACAATAGCGGGCCAACTGGATGTTACGCAATACAGTGCAAAGTGTGCACCCCATAGAATTATGAACATTCAAATAGTGAAGTGGAAGTTAAGGAAGAGTTTCACAACGAAATCCTATTACAATAGTGAGCCAGTGCGTGATGCAATAGATGGTGATAGGCACTTCACAATTGAATGCCACGATAGTAAAAAATGCAGTTCGCGAACTAAAAGTTACAGACTACACTGCGTAGAGTGCACCCATAGAATAGTGAGCATAGTAAGTACAGTGCAAGTTCTGTAGAACCCACGAAGAGCATGTGTGTTGATGAACCTCTCCTTCCACATCTGAGCCGCCACAGCTTAATTGGGTTCTTTTCCCAAGATCTTGGGTTTAATAAAAAATCCCACTAAGTGGACCCCTTCTTGTTGCGAGTCTGCTGCCCTGTGTCACCGCGGCGGCGGCGGTTGTGGGAGGGTGTGCATGTGTCTCTGGGTCACGGGCTGGAATGTCCGATATGTTTACAACGTTAATTTTAGTTGAAATAGGGCAGCATCTTATTTTGGTAAACAGCAAGCTATTATTATACTGGCGATTACGAAATATTGTTGATTGAACAGTGCGCCAAGCTCAATTTTTCCTTTCACCTTTCTCACTGATATTGATCTCGTATTTATTTGCTGTTCGTTCGCTTCCGTTACTGTACCCATATTTGGGTTTCTAGTTTTTATTGGCATGCTACGCTTCCCTTCGTTCTTTCTTTCCCTTCGATTGCAACGATTGCTGTAGGTATCAAATTTTAAAGCAGGCGATATAATTGCAGTCATTCCGTTGAGACGCAGTGTCTAGAAGAAGCTTTAGATATCGTAACGGCATATAGCACACTAGACTTCAGGCTGTATATAAAGACAGAAAGCATATAAAATAACTGACAATTTTCATGAAATAGGTGTTGAGTCCAGACAGACTTAGTTTACAGTTATCAACAGAAGTTACTCGCGAATTAGAAAGATTTGAAGCAATTTTCTACCTCGGCTTTCGGCCCAACGGAAAGAGAACGGTTCGTATTCAGTGTGGAGGTAACTTGATCTCGGCTATATACTTCGATATTTTCAATAATACACCTAACAGGCACGTGCACTGCACCTCCCACTGCAGAATCTTGACCATCGACGGCTCTAGTTTGCTGCTGTGGTGTTTGACGACCCTAGTACACTGATATAACACTCATATAGGCAGTGATGGGCAGTATTTAAATACAATTATATTTAAATACGTATTTAAATACATTTTGTCATTTAAAAATGTATTTACAAATACTTTCGAAAACATGTAATTAAATACTGTGTTTAACTTCATTTTCGAGTATTTATATGCAATGTATTTAATATTTTTCAAATACATTTTTAAATACATTTCGTATTACTTTATCTGTTTTTTGCTGTGCATTCTGCCTTGAATGCTTTTCACCTTACTTCTAAATTTCTCGTATTTGTACGTATATCCGCAGCTCTTGTCATGTGTTTATGACTTGCAGTTACGATAGATAGGGTGCGTAATAAGGCTTCGCAAGTATTGCTTTCCTCAGTTCTTACAATACTTAAGTATTGGGCTAACAAACTGTGACATAAAAAGAATGAAAAACATAGATTAATGGTGCTGTTCAGCATAGCAATTGAATGCTGTATTGACTATTTAAAGCAAAACAGCGCTCTGCTTAAAACAGCGCACATCATTCGCGAAGTGCTCTAAGCCTTAGGTTGCGGTATGCAACCCAGCAGCGTTATCGTCGGTCACGACCGATTTGTGTGCGCGTTTGTGTACGCAGATGGTGGGCGTGTGAGCGGCTGACAGCGCTTGTAAACTATGTTAATAATTTTTTGGATGCTGCTCTGAAACTTGCATTTTACATTTGCCGTTGGAATAAAACAGTGCAGATTGGTTTCACCAGCAAGAGTAGAGCTTTAAGCATTTAACTTTCTTCTACTACTCATGAAGTGGGTAAAAACTCTATTAGGTGTTGTTAAGTCGACTGTTCAGCGATAGTCGGGAAAATCGAGTTCCTAATTACGCTTGCAACACGATTATGAATGGCAAAGCCGAAATTCTCGTATGAAGCTTCAGACAAGTAAAAAGTATGCGAAACAGATTTGTCTGTGGGACCGCAAATAGGCCGACATGCATTCGTTGGTTCTGCAGGTATAGATAGCTACATGCGCATAGCCCGGTAGGCCCCAGTTGACTGCACGGCCCTTATCAAGTATTGTAGAAGCTGTTACGACAGAGACGGAAGGGTTGAATGATTACTACGACCCTCAGACCATCCCCGTGTGAGCTTGGGACAGTGAACCCACACTGGGGCTTAAATGCCAGGTACGGTATGTAGGGGCGAGCATGGACATCAGCGAGTTTCACTAATATATTCAAAACTGTCATTCCTCTCTCCTCCGACTTTCCCTTCGGCACGGCAACACCGCTTCCCGTGCGCAACCTCCGGCCTTCCGAAAGTTCTAGAGACATACTTACCGAATCCTCTTGCGAGGAGGGGGTCACGTTTACGTGGCGTCCTGCTCGCTCTGTCATTTCTGCTTATATATGTAGCCCTGTGATT
>LQNS02278170.1:23901650-23916839 GCA_001587735.2 Parhyale hawaiensis
GTTGAAAATATCTACTTCACCTTGTGTTAATTCTGAACATTTAGCGCAATAGATGTATTCACAGCCAGAGCACACCATTTTCATTTTTGTCGTTGTATTTGCATCCTTGCACTTTCCTTGCACTTTCCACGTTAGAATCAAAGATGCGTCATTGAATTGCTCCGCGCAGAAAAAAAAAAAAGTTAAACCAATCACCATTACTGGCGCCTGGTGAACGTTTATGAAGCTGATTCAGCTAGTGTCAGGACAGTTTGAAAATGGGTTCATCGATTTCAGAGTGGCGACAGAGATGTGAGTGACAAAGTGTGCTCTGGACGTTCATGAGCAGCCCCGGAAAACACAGCCCGCCTCGATCATCTCATAATGAATAACGTCTTGGTTTTTAAGATCATTCCTGAATTGAAGTTTATCCCTATTCGTAATTTCACCAACGGAGGGTCAATATTTTCAGACAGCTTGCCCTGTCACAAAGGATCGTAGATAAAAAAATATTCAGTTTACAGTGAGACGGTACTGTGGGTACACTGTCGATTAAATTAGATACTACTACTGTTTGCTCTGGCCGTGTTACACCGTTTTTCGGTGTAACAACAAATTGTCGGATCACTATGGTATTTCTACACTGAGCCTTTTGAACCCCTACCTAATTTTTGGCCTACATAACATATTGCTATATGAGTTCACTGAGGAATTTACTCATGAATATTAAGCCTATATTAAGCTGAAACCCGAAAGCTGCGTCTACACATTCGGATTACTCGGCCACACGCTACACCTCCAAAACACTCCTCTTCTCCAGGCGGTACCTGTTGACTGCACTGTAGGTTCAGCTGGTGACAGCCTGTGTAGTACCGACCCACTCGATCCCTGCAATGACCCATTCTGGTAGTAAACCACATCTCGCCCATATAAACCACCATCGTCCCTTCCTTCTGGTAGTGCTGGAGAGCATAAATTTGGCGAGGCACGACGTCTGGAGATTCCTATCTCACGTACATGTATCGCTGAAATACCTTGTATTTAAACCCCATGGTGTGTACAAGCCTCCAAACCTCCGTCTGTAAGGTACGTACAGAGATAATACCTTCAGTTCTAAGATCCGTCGATAATACACTGAGTCTAAGATGTTACTTGTCGGCAAATTTTTTTATAAATGTAACGCCGTGAGGCACCGGTAAAGTTGTCAATTGGTGCAATTGGTGGAAATAAGGGAAAATGTGGTAGCGCGGTGGACCATCTGTCTCACACCTCTCATCATCATGCCCATGGTGTGCGCAACCCGGTCATATGGCCTCTTCAGACCTACGTAAGTTCTACCACGGGTCCTCTCACTGTTGTACAATGTGGCAAGACGGCAAACAAATGCAGTCATGCATCCGTGTGGACAATGAAGCAACATGCGTGACATCGTTGACGGCTGTTGTGCTTGTGCCTTCGTCTGCAGTGTTATCTTCCTTTAACATGGAGGGGGATTAGGGATGGAAATGTTCGTGTATTGGGAGTGGGGTTGTTTCGGAGGAGGGGTCGAGTAGTCCAACTGTGTAGACGCGACTTTCTGGCGTAATATACACGAGTAAACTCCTCGGTAATCACATACAACAATATGCTATGTGTGGCCATAAATTAGGTTAGGGAGTAAAAGGCTTTGTTTTGAAATGCACTAGTGATCGGAAAATTTGTTTTAAAATTATTAGCGAAAAACAGTGTAACACGGCCAGTGAAAACTGTAGTAGGTATTACAGCGGTGTGTATTCTGTAATGAGTAATGTTTTCTT
This sequence comes from Parhyale hawaiensis, assembly GCA_001587735.2. Classification (NCBI taxonomy): domain Eukaryota; kingdom Metazoa; phylum Arthropoda; class Malacostraca; order Amphipoda; family Hyalidae; genus Parhyale; species Parhyale hawaiensis. The sequence continues at coordinate 23,903,426 of LQNS02278170.1, forward strand.
AAAGTAGTGGTTCTCGTACTTTCATGGCTGACCGGTTACGTAAAGCAGTGTTTCTCAAACTCCACAAGCTGGCCGTTTGAATGTATAGCAGTGATCCGCAAACTCCCCAGACTTGTCCTCTTTAATTAACTACTTCCAGGTGAGTTCCTAGCACATTGCCCCTCCAGCTCTCATACACTAGCCAACACACACCAGTTTCTGTATTCCTGCCTCCATTAAACACTAACTATTTTTGTGCCTATTACTTTTAGTAGCAATAGAGTTCACAATTTCAAAATCTATTTGTAACGTCAATCAATGCGCACTGCAGGCACGAAAATGTTAACTAACTGTTCTTGATGCCATGCTGCGCTGTGTCTAAAGAAATTTAAACTGGCGAATTAGGAATGTAATCTCATCTGAAAGTATTTGTGCTCTACTAAAATAAAATATAGGTAAATTTCAGCTACATTTAAGTTTAACAAATATAAAGAAATACACTAGTATCGCGTTTTTTTTCGGGGGATCAATGCGGCTACTTAAATTAGGCTAAACAGCGAGTGCAAAATGCATTATTCAGTACCCCTTGCTGTCTGCTTGTCCCATGATTGGTGATCCTTTAAATGTGGGTACCTTCTCGTATTATTTGATACACTACATCTCCCTTATTCCTTCCTGTCTATATGAATCGTCAGTGTCTTGGGCAGAGAGCTTCTGTGCTCTGTCAATTGTTACGGCTTGGCACATTTTCAAAATGCTGGGGTGTTGATCATGTAACGCATAGCTGTTCCTAATGGCGGTGCTTCATTTCGAATTTATGATTAGAGACCCATCTTGATCACACTTGCTTTGTCTAAAGTTTATGAAAAGTTGGTCACATCAAGGTTGAGTTGCTTTCCTGAGAGGCAGGGTGTCCACATCTGACGCAGCGTGGTTTTCGGAAAGGCTTGGGCACTTGTGATGCTCTGCTTCATGCACATTTCTCATATTTAAGTTACAGTTGGCAATCGATATGGGTCAAGAAGCTAGGTTGGCCCAGCTTGTGCTCAGTGCTGCTTTTGATCGCGTGAATCGCCTAGAGTTGCATCATAAGCATGAATTGATGGGTGCATGGCGGTTCAAATTTTCACGGTTCTGAGTCAGTTTCTCTCTTTTAGACGCCAGTTTGTAGTTGTTGACGGAGAATAATGAGTTTTTGGACGTGGTATATGGTGTCCCTCAGAGTAGTGTTCTGAGCAATTTATTTCTAGTCGTATACACACCGGACTTGTGTGTTTGATCTTGTTTATAATCTAGTTGTTACGCTGACGATGTAACTTTACTGGCTATTTGCTAGCATCCTAATAATAGGTTGGAGGTTTCAGATTCCAATCAGCGTGATTTGGAGGTGATGTATTCCTTGTGTACTAGGTGGGGAATGAGATCAAATGCAGGTAAGACTAAGACTATGCTCGTGTCTAGGGTAATTAATGCCTGCTTTCCAAGCACGGATACTGGATGGTTGCACTTCCTGTGGTTAATGACCTGGTAATTTTGGGTATCAGGTTGATCCTAAGTTGACGTTTGATGCCTGAATCCTTTTAGTTGCCTCATGAGCGTCGAAGAAAATTGGTATAATGCGACGTACCGGGAAGGTGATTGGTTCGGTAGAGTAGATCCATTGCTGCTTTAATTGCAATGTCCTTTTCTTTTAATACTGCTCCTTAGTCTGGGGTTCTGCTGCCGATTGTCATCTGAGTTTGTTAATAAAGTGTTCAGCGCTGTGCGGTTACGCTGGATGGTGTCCTATACCTTGTGATTTGACGCATCATCGCAGATTTGGTGAGGTTTGTTTTCTCTTTAGAATATATAGTTGTTGAAGGTATCCACTGGCAATTTTCTTTCCGGAACCTTTTGCTCGGGAACGGCTAACTGGCGTGCTGGCGTCTTTCTTGAGTTTGTCTTTTATCCTGTACGATGTCGTACAATCCAGTATTCTTGTTCAATTCTTTCATATTGTGCAGATACTTGAAACAATCTTGATGGCTCTGCCTTTGTAGGTGCGGGTATTAGTAGCTTTAAACATTTGCATACAGAGTGAATCTGTGTTTTTTAATTTTCTCTATTTCTTTTCTTGTTGGACTGGTTGCGTGGCTGTTGATAGATTTATGAAGCTCGCTCCGTTCCCACGTCGCCAGTCTGGTGTACTTCTAATAATGATGTAGGATTAATAGCTGCTCCTCTCTATTCCTCCACCATGTATTGAAGATATTATAGTGTGGTAAAATATAAGGTGCATCTTAAAATTATCTCTCAAGCATAAAAAAATAGAAACATATAGTGTCATAAGAATCGTAGCGCTCGTTTGAGGCGAGGCTGATAGCTATTGGCGCGTTAAAAAAAAAAAAAATATATATATATATGTATATGTCAGAGTACCTTGGGAGCAGCCCTTGATCCACATGATCCACAAGCGATATAAAAAGTGCGTTAAGTTCAGTCTTGCTATAGGTTATTGATAGAAGAAAGTTGTACAAAACGTCTTACGGTGCAATTTTATATTTAAATTGATTAGACAGCAATTCGTTAGCATTTGTATCGTTTATCTTTATGAAGAGTAAAAATCAGTTAGAAAATTTATGTTCATCCACGCAAAATAGTATTTATTCAGTTTTTCAACCAGTCCCAAACGAATAACCTGGATTGTAGCTACACAGAACGATAGATTTTTTCAATCACTCTCTCAAGTAAGTGACTCCAGAATTACTGAAGGGCTTCTAGCACAAGTGCACCAACAGTTACATGGCTGAGTTGCTTAATTTCAACGATAAATTTTACTGGGTTACAGCAGTTGTCTGAGCAGCCCTTCAGTAATTTCGCTGTGACATCTCAGCCAGTTATGTACTTGTGTTGAGGAAATTCTTGTTAGCCGTTTTCTAGCACAAGCAGCTCCAAAATTATAGTACGTCACCTTGAACTTTTGATCTATGCAAAATGATGAAACCATTTTTGGACTATTAATTTTTAAATTTTTGTGATTTAACAATTAACCTAGACGAGTAATAATGTTATTCATTAGCAATTTCCTTCAACTGAACAAACTTTTAATTTTAGCTTTACTTTTTAGTAGTAAAGCCAGCTGCTACTTGAGCCAGCTCAGTTTCCAGAATTCCACCCCAGCAGCTCATTGCTTAGCTTTACTCTTCTTCACGTTGAACTAGTGAAACAACGAATCCAAAAGAACATTACGCAGCTAGCAATAAGCACTACTGTACAGCATTGAATGGTTGCTTAGCCTTGTCAAGTCTCAACGAAAAAGCCTAACCAATGACACTGAAACAACCATCTGCCACCTTGCTGGCTTTAAAGCGACCGAACATTGTTATTTCACAACGCACCCCAAACATATCACACCACTTAGCCTTATCTAACACAACCGTGAGGGCTTCCAGCCGACCCAGCCCAGTTTGACCAACTTGCCCGACCCGTCTTTGATATTTAAATTTAAGCCCTCCATTCTGAATTCCCGTTCCCTTCTCGCAAACTACCCACACAGGACACTCTGCACCAAACTTATCGTGTTACCTGAAACTCCAATGTCCCAAGTTNTTCCAGCCGACCCAGCTCAGTTTGACCAACTTGCCCGACCCGTCTTTGATATTTAAATTTAAGCCCTCCATTCTGAATTCCCGTTCCCTTCTCGCAAACTACCCACACAGGACACTCTGCACCAAACTTATCGTGTTACCTGAACTCCAATGTCCCAAGTTTGGGATCATTCAGCTATCAACTGGCTGTATTTAATTGAGTTCTCTTTCCATGTTACTCTGGATGAAGATTGCCGGCAAACTTTTCAGAGTTTCAGATTTCTCTGCGGGGAGGATTCTATAGCTCCCTGCATTTTAAAACGTGACCCCACTGCTTCGTTTTCTAAGATCATTTCTGATATTCTTCCCGTTATTCGATTGTTTCCTGACTCTCAAATTGTGCTGATAGCCCTTACGAAGTACAAGTCCCAATCAGAAAGGGCGGGCGAGGCAGTTGCCATGAAATATTCTGATGGTTTCACTATTCGGCATACATTATTGCCCAACAGAGTGCCCCGTCGTATTCGAAATTCCACTAGTACTGCATCAGTAGAGTTCAAAAACATAGTGGATTCGTGCGCCCTGAAAGTCTCACACACGAGTTGAAAGCGGCGGTTACGTGCAGTGTGGAGATAACTCACTACTAGACCTCCTACTGGCCACGGGATGCATCAGTTTTGCACTAAATGGTTGGCTTGGGTTTGCACCATCGCTTGACCAATTTGCGACTCTTCTGCACATCTGCCAAGCTTAAGAGCAGCTAGTGCTGTTCTTGTGTGAGTTTACGAAAGTGATGCCAACAGAAAATCCAATTATTGTTTATTGGTGTTTTAGCGCATAAGGTAATGAAGAATCGACAAAGGGCTACTTGAGCAATATTGAAGATAGAAATGTACCAGTAGAGATGATAAATTTGCAAGTTTTCCTGCAGCTGTCCTGCCAGTATGGGCAAAGATTGGCTTCATCAGTTGCTCTATAGGTAAAAGGCAGCAAACAATTCAAATTTTACACTCTGAAGCTAGTCCGAGTATAACCAGAAAATAGGTTTAAGCCCTAGCACTTGCACGCTGCTGTACAGTTATGTACCGTGGGCGCAACGTGAGGTATCTACATTCTAGCTTCCTAAATTGAGGCACGTATTGCTAGCATACTATTGGTTTACATTAACTTGTTTATGTAAGCAATGACACCAGCAAGTTTATTGCACGCTTTTTTTGAGATGCTGCTATCAAGAGACTACAACTTGCAAGCTCTTCTATTGTGCTGAACATAGTCCCCCTCATTTACAACAACAAAAAATTAGAAATGATCGGTTTTAGGGCAGATAATTTAGATTTACAGGTTGACTTTTCTGTCGAACGTGTTTCAACTGACCTTCGCATTCTGACCTCTAGTTGATGTAGGTATACGTAGTTTTAGATGGCTAGAATTTTTGGCTATTTGAACATTTATTGAGGAAATACTAGTTTTTGATAATTTACATAGTTGTTTCATTTTTCCATACAATGTCAAACGTCATTTTGTTTTCTATACACTGTGTTAAAATATGCGGTAAAGCAAATCATTTGGAAAAATCCAGAGGATTCTTGCACAGCGCTTTCAAGCCATGGAGAGCCATGCGGAATTTTTGCAATAAATCACATTATTTTACTTGAACAGGTTGGACGTTGCAATAAGTAGGTAGCAAAAGTTTAATCAAATGAAAAAACGCAAGTCGTTATAGAGACTATAGTGAGCAAGTGCCTTTTGATTTCCAGATGACGTCACTCAGCAAGCAAAGGGGGCCGAGTCGGAGATGCGCGTGGGCTACCTTCACATAGTTAAATATATCATGGGTGGATTGCAGAGTGTCAGTTGGACCTCGTCCGAAGAACGTTCAACAGATCCAAGGTAAGGGTACATGCAGTGCTGCTTCAACTTACAGGTTCCGTTCATCCCGTTATCAAGCTCATAATTACAGTTTCCTCTTCATATAGTAGAGTTCCCTTCGTAACCCTATAGTTGCCCCCATGCAAGGAGTAATAACTAGGACACCTCGGTGGCGTGAGACTATCACCCGCGGAGGGGAGTAAAGTCAACGAAGTCATTTTTGATGAACGAGGCTAGGGCACAGCCGCATTCTTTCCACGGATTAGTTCTTCAATAATAACATAGGAAAAAATAGAACGCCCCGTTCTCCAAACGATCTGCCGCTGTGGAGGCAAATTCGCCGCGGCGGAGAAATTCAGCGCCGTCATTTTTTATGGCCAGCTAGGCGCAGTTTTTTGACATGGGTCACATCTAGGGTGACGCACCAAACTCCCTACAAAAATTATGAAGATTGCTCAACTCCTTCGACTACTTGAAGGTGGACAGACATATATACAAATATATATATGTACAAATATATATAGTTAAAACTTCAACGAAAACATTATCACCTCTCTAACTTCGTTCGCTGGTGATAATAACGGGATGAACAGACAAGCATATAAAGAAAAAAGAACGCTCGGGGTCGGCGTTCTGGCGGACCCAGCGCCGTGAAGTTTTCTTGATGTTTATGCTTTTATCGTTGGTGTCACCGTCTATTCTGTTCAACCTAGACGTTCTAGTTAGAGCTCATAATTTTGTATTGTAGGTATTGTATTTAGGCCTATCATTCATAGATATTTTTCATCACATTATGCAGATAAACTTGTCGTGCTGTTGAAGCAAACCACTGGCGATATCACTTGAGTGGAAAAAATGGTAGCAAACATATTCATATGTTTGTTTGTTCTTTGATACATTTTTACTTTTCATTGTATGGTGTTTCAAATTGCGGAACATGAGTTTCACATATGGCGTAGTGTTGTGTATCGAACTGTTTTAAATAATGGCACAGCAGGAAAGCTACGAAAGCTACGAAAGCACAGCTCAGTAAAAGAAGTAAACTTCTGTGCACTGTGACATGCAATCACTCATAGTGACTGCTAGTGGTAAAAGAGATGTACCAACTGTTGTAATGATGAAATTCAACTTACAATATAATTTTTATCCAAAGTGCAGAATGAAGCTCCTCCATAGTAAACCAAAAAACTTCGATGTATCAGATATGTACAAAAAGCTACAACTGATATCTTTGACACTTTTGTTTATTTGTGTACATGCATGCAGTGGCGGCTCGTGCTATGGGGCCAAATGGGCTGACCCCACCAACAATTTGGGTGAAAACATACAACATTCACATATAAGACTGAGTGATGAATATTAATCGTTTGAACAATCCAAAACTTGAATTCAGCATAGAAACGAACATTTTCCTCAGAATCGCTTCCAATTGCATCCCGAGGGGCCAGCATTTCCTGGCCCCACTTTGCCTTTCATTTTCTGAAGCGTGAGGAGCGACCAGGAACCGCGCAGTGCCAGAGTTTTCTATCCAATGAAGCCGCAGAAAAATATGGGCCCGCACCTCCTGGCACTAGGGAGCTCCTTACCTTGGCTGCGAAAGCTTAGGGTTTTCCCCAAGTTCCTGTTTTTTTTTTTTTTTTCTCAACGCCTTGAATTTGATTCTGGCAAATTTGGCTTTTTTCGTTTTTTTTTTTCGTGACAGCAATGCAACTCATGAGCTCGTCAAACAAACTCAGTAAGTATATGTTTTTATTAACATTGTGATGTTTACAGCACTATTTCTTTGTCGCATCTTGAGTTTTTTTTTTTTTTTGTGGTGTGATTTTTGGTTTTCTCAGAAATCCCATTGATAGTCCAGTCCTGTCTCTTTGCAAAATTACAAATGTCTGTGTGCGTCAGGACTCTGTGGGGTGTGTAGTGCTGTTAGGCTCGTGTATGACAGCTTACCCGCCCTTCCAAACACTTATGAATCGCCACTGCATACATATTGACATCTTATGTGTATAACTATCCCTGTAACGTTCGTACCATTGTTTTATTTAAACTCTGATTGGACTGTATGCAAGCTGGCCCTACCATATCCGAGAGGCACGTGCCGCTACTGCTTGTATGTATCTATTATTGACTTTTGATCTGGTCACACATTCCCATATAACTAAAAGCTATTCATTAACTAGGCCCTGCTCACTTTCCAGCTCATACGCTGCATAGCCTAGTGCATAGCATGCTAAAGGGGGATGGCTGTACAACAGCCACTAATATATCTTCAAAACCAGGTAAGTCCACTTCTCTAAGCTAAAAAGGAAAATATGCCTAATTTTCTTTCATCAAACCTCATCACAGCAAAATGTCTTTCTTCCAATTTGCTCATCGTCAAAATAATTCCCGTCGAAATGAAATTAAGTAAGTTTTGCATCGTATACTCAGCTATTGTCTAAAAATTTTCACCCACAATTTTATGACACAGATATTTTAGCTCGATAATATCTAAGCTCAAATATATTTTTCTACACTTATCCCCCACACAAAAAAAAAAAAATCCATTTCTAACCACAATGTTCACCAATTTTATCTCATCTAATGGAATTACGTCAATTTATTTAGTAACTAATCATAAATACATCTAAAGTTCTTTGTCCTACCTTCCCTACGTCAAAATATTTCACATCAAATAATTGTTCTACCATGAGAATACCGCCCACTTTTCTATAGGCAACTCATTTTTACCCTAAAAATATTACACAAATCAGTCCTGCACAACTTTTTCCTACTCCAAATTATAGGACACCAAACCTGTGTTACCTCCATTCACGCGACAGCTAAAAGTTTACGCGCAAATCTGTTTAACCCTTTGCCTCCTGAAATTCAGATATTATTTTCACTTTTATTTTGTTCAATTTATGAAAAATAGGTTAGTTTAAACACATATTTNAGGACGCCAAACCTGTGTTGCCTCCATTCACGCGACAGCTAAAAGTTTACGCGCAAATCTGTTTAACCCTTTGCCTCCTGAAATTCAGATATTATTTTCACTTTTATTTTGTTCAATTTATGAAAAATAGGTTAGTTTAAATACATATTTGAGAAAAAATTTAGTTTTACTTGCAAAAACAGTATTTTTTTGCATCGGCTACTACAGCTGCCGTGAGTGTCTTGGGTAATTTACATGATGCATAGCTTTTGTATAGGAAAAATTGAGAGTGGCATCTGATAATACCGTCAGGAGGCAAAGGGTTAAGCCCAAACCTGCCTAGCGTCCAATTTCTCCTCTCACCCTACTCTCGTGCCTCCCTCGCGTGAGCTACTGCGTTACCATTCTCAACGCTATCCCGCTAGATACGTTCTCGTTTGTTTTTGCACGAATCATACCTGCCATAAACCAATTTTGCTTAGGCATATTATGGAATAGAAGTGTAATTCGTTGGTGAAAATGACGGCAGTGGAGGTAAATAAACAGTTCTTTTCTGTACAATCCGTAAAGATTTTCTTATGAGGTCCACGCAACTGACACTGGCGGCCGTTTCGTTGTCAATTTTGGCGATGACAGAAAAGTGGCTTAGGTTAAGCGGGTTGTTGGAGCAGGATTTGGGCGTTAGCTGAAACTCGAGCAGTAACAATGATTCCCTTATATATAGAGGAAGCATGTTTCTCTCCCCATAACCAATCTAAGCTTGGAATTCTAACTTCACAGTGCTGATATTCTATTTCAAAATCTTTTCGGGAACATTTCCTAGGTGTTCAAGAAAAGTTTGTATGCTGCCATTATTTTATATAATTCTGTTGTTTTTTAAACTAAGCAATTTTAGATTCGACCTACGCCGTGTCAGAATTATGAGGACTGCTTGTTATGCAGTTTTCATGGATAAATTTGAAATGATCTAAGTTCAAGAAGTCAAACTAGAGTAATTAAAGCTGTGTTCACTTCTCTAAATCAATTGGAACTTCAAAGTCGGGTATCTGTATCAAAAATGCCAAAACTGTTGGTTGAGTTACAAGTAAAATTGACCTAATTTTCTCCCAATGGGAAATTCAAAGTCAAATACAAAAAAACTAAACATTTGCTACGAAATTAGGCTAATATTCATGAAAAAATGTCTTAGAACGGCTTCTTTAATCTGTAGCAATAGTGTCAAAACTTCAGAAACTGACAGCAGACCTAAAATGCAAATTTAACTAACTAGCATAATATTCTTTTGTAACTAGGCCCAAGTATTATCTTTCGCACTGTGAATAACTAGGCTAGGCTATAAAGAATTATTGTGCTATTTCACGTCACAAAAATAGGCCTAAGAAATCAAATGGCTAAAAAATCAATAAAAATCTAACGAATCATTGGTTAGAACAAAATAATAAATAAAATCACCAGCCTCGCATTTTAGTCACTTTGCCCATCAACCCTAAAGACAATTTACCATTACTATAATTTACCATTACCATTGATTACTACTTTGCAGGGAGATTTAATGCTTTAAGGCTACGCGCACACCAAACGCGTGATGGCAAGATGGCAGGCAGGCAAGCAGGAGTGAAAGGAAGGAGGCCCGCACACTAGAGTGTGAAGTCCCAGCAGTACCGCAGGCAGTGGCCCGGATGTATAACCAAGGAATATGCTAATGTCGACTCTTTTATAGATGATAATAATTAAGCAGCCGTATGCATTAAAATAAGAATAATCTACGAAGACAATTTTCAAGATTTTTGCAAATTCACCGTGTGTATGTATGTATAACAATAAAAAATTCTTAGAAATTGAAGAATATACTTCAAATTTTAAAAACATCTTTTCAGATGTCTTCGTGCAGTTTATAATAGTATAGTGGTAGTTGTATTTCTTTAGTTTGTTTATCTCATTTATGTACGTGGATAATGGTGGCATTCATGAATGTTAGAACAACCGAAGTATATAACGCACGTCGCTCAGACCATGTCCAATAATTATTGTCCACGACTATAAACATATTTTCCGATTTGAAGAGAATCATGTCGCTACATTGGATTGTAGAAAGCCTGCTGGTAGAAGATGGTGAGACCAGAGAAGTAACATTACCTACAAAACTGCGACTTGAAGCATTCACAGTGGGTGTAAAATTTTCCAAATGTAGCAGGTACATTGGCAACTAATGCAATAAGAGCTCTAAACATTAATGTGTTTTACTAGTACATCTCAAAACAAAAGTATACTGTATAATATGTGGCCGATACAAGATTTCAAATCGGAGTTGGTGAAGACTTGAGAATTGATCAGGGTTGCCAACTCGAAATTAAAAGTTAAACCCACGTCATATCAGATACTAGGTCCAGTAAGGAACTACACCGCAAATTGAATGAAATGTTCGAACACGTGTTGCCAAATCAATAGTTTCATTTTTCTATTTTAGGTAGTAGTTAATCTTTATATACAAAAAATAATTGCCATTTAAAGCAGTTTAATAAAAAGCATTCTAAAAAATAAAACAATCATATCTTTTGCTCTCTTTTTCATGAAGAAAATAGCAAATTTTCATGCATACTACCTTTAAAGAACATAGTATATTCTATGAAGGATTTGCTTTCTTCTACATTTGGAAGAAGATAGAACATTCTTTAGATTAGATAGGCGGCAGTAGACGAACCAAAAGGCCCATTCCCAAAAAGACAGTAGGGTAAATGTCTGGTTTAGAGGTGCTGGGAGACGTCTAGCTAGACGTCCCACACGGCCACGGCAGGGAGGCGCGCGCAATCACCTCAAACGGCGCCTGGTACTCTACTGCCTTCCAGCCTTGAAGTTCCAGGGCTGCCGAAATTATTTCTGCTGATCGTACCAAATCCTCCATAAAAACGTACCAAAAATTAGTAAAACGTACCAAATCTATTTACCTATTAATAAAACGTAAATTTCAAAGGTTTTACCTACTTTTTGAGTTAGAATGAAGCTTCCTCCCATTCTTCTTCCTTCTTAGAGTACCAATGTTTTTTATTCAATTGTTGACAACTGCAGCAAACGAACGGAAACAGAACGAAGACAAGACGAGTACAGAGCAAATCAAGCAAATTCATTACTCAAATGCTCGTCAGTCTGAGTCATATATAAGCCCTTTTAGCAAATAACAAACTAACACTGCATCAAAATTTTTGACTCTCTATATTTATATCTAATGGGCACACAAAACTTCAGACTGTAGAAGTGCAGCGTGGCACTGGCGACAATACGAGTTCTAACTTCTAACTGGTATCAAGCGCGTTGCGTAAGATGAATGATCACACATTCCATTTGATGTACCTTTCATCCATGTGAATTCATAAAATTGACCGTTTTTATTCCGATTATAAAGAACGATCCCGTAATAAAGAACTTATTTGATCTCGTGAGACTCTCGCGTATGGAGGCGGTTCACTCGGTTGCCATCGTTTTTAAGTTAATGGCTCTGAAACCATAATTTTCTTTGCATAAACTCCAAAATCTAATCATTTGTGCGTTTTCATATTAATAACAGCCTGTTTAATTTTTTTGAATATCCGTTCATAACTTTTTGAGTTACACTGTTAACAAATGTTATGACAAATATGAGTGAAACATACAAACGAACCAACTGATCTGCACTAAAATTTGATCATTTATGTCTTTTACCATTACTAACAACTCCTATAAATTTCATAAAGATTCATTCATTATTTTTTGAGTTATTGTGCTAACAAGCATAAAAATAAAAACAGTGACAAACAAAAGAACGAACAAACGGACCTTTACCAAAATTTGATCATCTACTCTTTGTTATATACCTAACAACTCATGTTAATTTCATCAAAATCCATCTATAACTTTTTGAGTTATGGCATCGAGAAAAATGACGCAGACAAACAAACAAACGGATGGATATATCTTCACCAAAAGTTAATCATCTGTTTCTCCTAATATACCTAACAATCCCTGTAAATTTCATTCAAATCGGTTCATAACTTTTTGAGTTATCTTGGTGACAGACAGACAGACAAACAAACACGACGAAAACATAACCTCCTTTGCGGAGGTAATTATAAAAAATGTTAAAACGTACCAAAATTTGGTGCTTTAGGCTACCGTCGTTCCAAAAGTACAACACAGTGACAATTGGAGCATATCGTACCAAATTTGTACGAACGTATTAATTTCGGCAGCCCTGCTGCCTTGTCATCCTGCCAGGCTGCCCATCCTGCGGCGTTCGATAGGAAGAGCATGTATGCCGACACCCTCCTGCCATCTCGCCTGCCATCTTTTCGCCAAACTTCTTTTCGTGTGCGCACAGCCTAACACACCTTAGTAGCTTGCAACCTTGTCGGACCCTCATTCGCCAACAGATTGGTGAAAACTATCATCCTTGGTTGGCTATTTCACACGAGTCCTGCGTCTTTTCAGAGAGATATGGTAGACACCTTTATAAAAATACAGATTTAAGGCTAAAGACAGGCGGGGTTTGGGGTCAAAGACATAGAGACTAAATTCTCACAAAACTAGCGGAGACGATGAACTCACGATATGGCAACGCTGCGCACTGGCCGCGTAGGTACACCCCCATTTTTTGCTCCGAGATAATTTGAGGATAATTTGGTTAGGCGGAAAAACGAATTACGGAAAAAATGTGCGGAATGCATATTTGCGGAGAGGATGTTTGGGGCATAAAATATTTGACGATATTCCAATTGAGCAACAATTTTTTTATGGGAAACATTTATCGCTAGAATAAGTTGGCGTAAAAGTATTGGCTTATTGACGATTAGCGATAAGTTGGTTTGTCGAAGCATATTTAGAGGATTTTTTGGTTTGAGACAGAAATTTTGTGCTCAGTAAGTTTTGATGATAAAAGTTTAGGGTATATTTTAGTTGACGAAAGATTTTTCGACGTGTAAAAATTTGTTGAAGCAAATTTATTGCCACTAAAATAGTATGTAATTATTTTGGTCTTAGTTTTGTTTGAGACAAAATAATTTGGGCATTTCAGAGTGGCAGAACTTTTATTCAGAGTGAATGCAAATGAGAAGATGTA
>LQNS02278170.1:24012790-24026684 GCA_001587735.2 Parhyale hawaiensis
CTACTCTCCTTGGGCAGGGTTCAGTTGGTTAGTAAAAGCAGTTAGAAAAAGAGGTTCTTCACTCACACTCACCAGCCGGTAGAGAAGCCGAGCCTGATGCCGTGGAGATGCGCAAACAGTACTTTTCCAAAAGTCCCGGGGATGGATAGAAAGTTAATGCCTTCAGCAGATCAATTTCATATACAACCTCCGTAGACAGGCGGGCGTGCCCTTTTATAAGCGCGGCCTTAGGCGGCCAAGGCAAGGTGTGGCTCTCACCTGATCATGAACTGATGGACGAGCGGCGCCAAATACCTCCCCGCCTAATAAGTTTTGCGGAAGGCCAAACCTAGTAATCGGTTATGGGCTTCACGAGTGGAAGACTCGATCATATTAGTAGTGATGTCGCCAGTCTATCATGTGAATGACATTACTTTACTGAGCAGTTATTGATTTTTTCTTTACCCTCACGTGATCACAATTGCGTCAAAGATGCTTTAAGCAATATTTAAGAAGCACGACAGGTATAACATGACGATTAATATTTTTTAGTTTTTCTAATGCATCTTAAAGATAACACAGAATTGCACAGGGATTTCTGACATCAGAATTCGCAATAGTACAGAAGAGTATTGCCTACAGTAATAATTGCATTAGCGCCTTGCAACTAATAGGTTAAATACATCGTACTAGCTTATACATAGACAGGAATATTGCACTACACAACTTCTACAACGGCTTATCCTAAGACTGAACGTTGGCAGTTACATTCAGAGTCATCCTATTAACCGATTGCAGCAGTTACATAGGTCGTGTTAGTGTGATGAGCGTGGATTAGTGGAATCTCGATCAGCTCGCTCGACCTGCTCCGAGCGGTGTTTTTGTTGTTGTTACGGTTCGGGTTCATTGAATTGCTCAAGAAACCATCTCCGAACCTCAGGATCACGGTTCAGGCGTAGTGTATTCATTATATTCTCGTAATGGTTGAGAGCTCTTCTCAATTGTTTGTTATCTTCTTCGAGATTGGATATGTGTGTCATTAGTCGTTTTTGTGTTGCTTCACATGAGGCATGTAGTGTGCTGTGTGTAGTGAGTACGTGTCATGGTAGTGGTGGAGGATTAGTGTTAACTACCGGTTGTGTGCCTGAGCTACCAGCTACCGATAGTACTGGGGAAACAGATTCGATCGCTGCCGATGTAACTGGTACATCTGCAGAATTATTCTGAGAAGGTGAATCCTCGGTTCTCTGTGCTGAAGACATGGTGTAGGTGTTGCGTGGTGTGTGTATGGTACAATTCAACACAATCTTAACACAATCAACACAAATTCAAACTCAAAGCTTGGCTTAAGATTTTTGAAATTGCCAGGAGATTAGGAATAATTCATCACTACACTAGGGGATGTTCCGATTCAGTATTGACCCTATCGCTCACCCTATAGTAAGGCACACGGCAGAGTTCTAGTTGGTCAACCCTGTCACGAGTTTCCTGCCTAGCTCTGCGGCACTCCCGTATTTCCAAGTAGCAGCTGCAAGCAATTAGGAACAGAATAGCGGCAAGGGCGGTTACGACTATAGTGATGAAAAAATACAAGCATTGGGTTTCAAGTGTATGTACTCGTTTTGTCAACTTAGTGACCAGGTAACCAAGATACTGCTGACTCAGTCCGTCCATGCTACTGCTAAACGGAACTATCGGAGCGAACGGTCTGTCCCAAGTGGTTAAGAATGCCTGACAGCAAATTTCTCTTGAAAATGGACTCCTCAGACAGGAACTTTTTCCTAACCACTTGCAATTCCCTGTTCTGGCAATACGCTATCACGGATTGCGCGATAACGATTACTGCCAACAACAGTATGAGCGCATCCGAACACCTGTCAGGAACTAAATCCAAACTGGTCGGTGCGTGGCTACGTAAGTATTCGGCCGTTTTTTGCAGGTTCAAGTCGTGAGTTTGGCCAAGGGCGGCCACAAGTGTCAGCACATCTATGACGGAAACTGTTTGGCCCATTGATAACTTACGGGTGACACGGATTACAACTATAGAAATTCTATAGAATTCACATGAAAATGAATAAATGACCAGAAGACCATGAAAAATGTTTTCCACTTTCACTTTCCACGATTAGTCCTTTTCACAGCTTTTAAGTTCAGCACCACCACTCGATGATAGGCGGCTTCCGGTGCAGAATGTGCTTGTGACTGTGTGTTCTGAGTGCTGGACGTTGGTCGCTGGACGTCGGTCGGCTCGAGATGCTTGCACCCATATTGTCCGTCTCAGGAAAGTGCATTTTGCTAACACAGACACATCCTCTCCTTTAATTACATCTACCTAGTAGTAACACTAAGTATATGCAGGAATGAATGGTGATCAGTGTCAGGTAAGTAATGACATGATAATGATATTAATGGGAGGATTGAGATTGAGGAGGTAAGGCAATGAATGGATTTAATGATCTCGTATGAAATGGATTTAATATAATAATGGTCTTGTATGAAATGAATAATCTGTAAACGTGACGTGATAAGGTTCATGGTGTAGAATTGAAATGTTTTAGAATTATACCCCATCACTCCCCCCTGATTAACAAGATCGTCACCCTGGTGCATCAAGGAAGTTGATCGAGGGCAAGGTAAGTAGACCGGAGCTTGCAAGACTCCATGTCTAACTGACCTTGAATGCTGCTTGTAAACAGATAGGTTTTGTGTGTCACTGTACATGAATGTAGAGCGTGTCGACTATATCGAGGTTATGACATGAATTGCATGATAATTGTTGTTGCAGAATGTGATAACATGATATCGATGTGAGGATGTAAGTGTATCGTTTAGACAATGATTGTTGTAATGCTTGATGACTATTATGAATCGAGAATGATACAATGATACAGTGATAAAATGACACAGTTCAGATCGCTTATATTGGTTATCTCGGTACATATATGTCGATATACCTTTTTTACCTCTATACATGGCAATTATTACACAGGTTTACACATTTTCTACTTAAAATGTGTGACAATAGTTAGTGCGTACAATAGTTAGTACAATAGTGCGTATCCAGAACATTCTATTACCATATTTTAGACGTTGGAACAGTTTCGAACAGTTCCCTTGATCGTACGTAACATGTTTTTTGTCTGTGCACGTGAAATGAAATCTGTAATTTCGTTGGAAATTTGTTAAATGTATAATGTTTTTTTTTTGCCTTTACAGCTCATCATTGACAGGAGAATTCTTTCAATTGGAGTGAGCGTGATTATTCTCTTCTCACGTGCAATTGAGAACGAGTTCCAGATAGCCAGCCAGCTGCTGACTTGCACTTTTCCCAGCTTGCGCTGCTGTTTAGGCTGCAGCCTCGGCAGGGGTCATTGGGAACTCTCTTGCTCGACATCTTTTTCCTGCAGTGCATTCCTTGAGAATCACCGACCTATACATCACGATGCTCATATATTGAGATCGGAAAAGCATGTGTATCATTGATAGACATCATTTCTATTCTTCGATACTATCTTTAACTTAATAAGAAATACGTTCGTCGAAACGTAAGCGTTAATAACATTGAAACGTCTGTACGTCTCTATTACAAGAATCGGTTCAATAATATAGCTCTCGTTGCTCATATACTTCTATCAGGGTAGCACCTGTGCCTCCTAATAGAATAGAACAAGTGAACAAGTGAAAACAAGTATGAGTAACTGGCCATTTTACCTCAAGCTTAATTCACACTGTTCTGCTTTCGATTATCTGCATAATCTTCAGTCTGATCTATTGCTTCGATTAATTACGACTAACTTTCCCTCGCACAGCTGCAGTTGTCTATGTTTATGCAGTACTTCGCAATAACTTAGAGTTCATAACTACTGCAGCCGCAGGTTCTACGTAATTGACAGACTGTGTTTCAACTCTATGCGGTTTTCTACGCATATCTATACAATGCATACTAACAATACTTATAAGGTGATCGACCTTTATTCATTACCGGGTTTTTCTATCGTGTATACTCTTAGAAGTGACAATTATTGAGTTCAAGGAACAGTCAGCTAATCAGTATCACATTTAACGATAGTCTGTTGACCCTTATTTTTCTCAGTTAAACATTTTTTTATAAACGGCTATTAGCTTTATGTTTAACTTTCTTATCTCAGCAAGGTTTAAACTACTGTACTTGCTCTCTATCTATCAGCAAGAATTATCTATTATACATCTATTATACTTGCTCTCTTGGTTCGATAGGAAACTGGTCACAGCTGTACGTCTATCAACCCTTACATAATAGATTCTCAGATTTCGCGATGAATATGTCGCATATATAGTACTCTTTATCTCGTTCGCGTGTAAATGCGTAAATATTTGTCGGAACTATTTATCTCCATATGCACTATTATTAACTATTATCCTTCCATAGTTAATATTTCCCTCTTCTCTTACCGTTGATGCAAGGAACACTGAATATATCAACTCATGGAGCTTTTCTTGTACAACGAATCATTCGGTATCAGATATTTGTCCAGATCTTGAATTGAACTAATACTAGTCGTAATGCTTCAATGATCTCAGCACTGAACGTCTACATTTTGCTTTGCTGTGTTCAAGATCTTTATCTGAACATGTAACATTCGTAGAACCGTATAACAATACGTGCTGTGGTTCTGAGTGCATACCACCTCTGCTACGCACTGAGCGTGGCAGCGTTGCAGCAATACAGCTGTAGCTCGGAGCTTAGCTCTAGTATTGCGATGCTACTACTCTGCGGTAAGCTTGTAATTATAAATTCCTACGTTTCTGAAGTGGGCTTATGCTTGTAACAAGGTTACTAAGTTACTTGCTGTGCAACCCATCTGAAGTAGACTTTCTTCCGTGACGTTGATAGTCAGGACCAACACTTACTCGCGTTTTTAGCAGCGGTATAACATTTCTGCGGTTGTACTTTTTATTTTTCTTCTTTTTCTTCTGCTAGCAGTATGTACCAGCTTTACTTTACCATGAGTAGGTATTCAAAACATCGCAGTGGCTTATTGTACATTGCACTGACTAATACAAAATTCTTTCTGCCGTAACGACGGTCCTTGCTAAAGCTGAGGCTGTTCCCTGTTGCTAAGGCTCTAGTTATACCTGCCTGCAATATTCACTAGCTGGGCGTATATGATCACGTCTACTCCGTATTCTGCTGATCATTACCTCTAAACAATTGCTATGACTACTGTTTGTTAAATATTTTTTATAGCGTAATCTTGGAAGAAAAGACAGCTCTCATTACTTTTACAGTATTACCTTCCCCCTTTGATAGAGAAAAACTGGTAATCTTATTCTGCCTGAATTGTCTTTTACGTGTGACAGCATTGTAAGGATCACACGGAAGGTGTATGCACGGGGCATTATAGAGTTACCGTTACCATTACGCTTCTTACTCATTGGATTGGTTACAACATTTCTACTAGGAATGGTCTTGAGCGGATACAAGCGTTCCCAGTTGGAATACTTGCAGACACTTTTGCAATAGCTATACAGATCTCTGTAGTCAGCTCTATATTTTCCATCAGGGCAAGGGCAATCTAGAATTACGCTTTCTTCCTTATCAGTTAATTGCGTTTATTGCGTTTATTTACACCCACAGGTGATATAACTTTCATCATTACCTTCATTGTTAGCTGGTATGCTGAGCGGCACTGTATTCATATTCATCAGTAGGATACAATAACAATCTTCTACTTTAGTTTCATAGTGGCTTACGCTAGCTAATTGTTCGGCTTTACCAGAGTTTATTCCTTCAAATACACATTGCACATTTACTGCATGTTCAATGTCAACAATGCCTTACGTATTGTATAATTAGTGCATTTATTGTTGACTACTAGTGCTTCTATATTGCCAAGAGAACAACTCCTACAGTGCATCATTGTGTACAGCTGACCTTGGAGCCCGCTGCCTCTGCACAACCTACAGACTTTTACTTTCTCTGGCTTGCTGTATGCAGAATGTGCACTGTATAGGCGACAGCTCTGCATCGCAGCCTTGCGACGCTGCGCCTCTAGTACTTATTGCATTTGATCTCGCTTCTTGTGAGACCTCAGCACCCTGAATCGTTAAGATCTTTCACTTCGTGTCTGGTTACCATGTGAGATCTTCGATTCACGCCTGAGTGTCGCGAAGACACAGATCTAGGCTCCTCCACTGCTACGTGGAAGCGCGATATATATGAATTAACTGCTTATTTAATAACTGCTTATCCGTGCCATCACGGATACTTAACAGAGGTTTATTAGCTTTCCTTATTGAAAGAAAATCTGCTCACTGCACTCTGTATCTGCTAGTTCAGTTTCTTGAAGCACATTGTGCCTATTTGAAACGTGGAACAGGGGATCGATACTAGATCCAGCTACGGTGGATTGTTTCGTGTGAGCACCGACACCCACAGAATCGATGGCACTACGAGGTACCGACTCTATGCCAAAAAGTAGTTTGTTTCTCTTTTGCGTCGGAGGTAGTTACCTCTGCAACATGGGCTGCTACTCTACCGCGACCCCTATGACCGCGGCTGAAACATCCTCGTCTTTTCCCGACTTGATCACAGTTTTGATACCAATGTGTTTCTGACCCACTACCCCAGCATTTGTCAGACATTTCTTTCTTCTCGTCTCTTCTCTTCTTCATACAGACACCTGGAATATGATTCAATTTGCTGCAATAGCTGCAGATTTGCTGATTCCTACGGTCATCTGACTGGATGGAACTTTTAACACCTGGAGGTTGGGATTTGTGTTCCTTTTGACTAGCTGCGCAGCACTCGTGTGCACCCCCTTCACTGTCACCAATATATCCACTATTGTAGTTGTAATTGGCACCATTATACCTATAGTAAGAGTTTCTGTACTGCCTAGTTGCCCGCCTCCTGCCATGGTTTGCGCGTCTACTGTAATTTGGGCGACGTGGAGCTGCGTAAAGCACTTCCCTATCTTCGTCGTGTTCCCAAGTCTCACTGAACTTATTTTCTTCCACAGCATCCGCGCAGAAATTTTCTGGGGCATACTGCGGTTTATTTAAAACAGGCTTGTGTTCAGAGTAGTTTCGCACGGCAGTAATAAGGCGCTGCAACAGCTCCTTGGGGCTGCGTACTGGCTTGTTGAAGATTCGCTTAGAAAACTCTTGTGAAAAGTGAGGTGCTAAGGTCGCTATGGCAATGCTGGTATTGACCAGACCTGACGCAAATTCTACGAGTTCGCCGCTTGCTACGCAATATGGTAGAGTAGCAAATGCAAGTTCTGGGCAACTTAAGATATGATCTGTCAACTGGTTTATTCGGTCGAATGCCTCTATGAGTTGTGCAGTAAGACTCTCGTTTCTAACGAGCAAGAGTTTTGACAAGTCGGTGGCAAGACTATGCAAACTTTTTTCACCTTTACTTTTTGACGTATACGTCGTCCAAAAATTGTATAGCCTCCTCGAATGAGAAATTAAGCTTGTCCGTGACCACTTTCGTGCAAATTGCATTGAAATCACCGAAGGTACGATCGGCTGATCTTAACAATATTTGTTTCTTTTCCTCATCAGTGTTCACATTTTGGAGCATATTAATGTAGGCCCTAAGGTTCTCGATGTAGACCCAAAAACTCTTGGTCTCAGCAAATTGCATATCTGTCGCGCGCTTCCGCCCACGGAACAGTGGTATCTCGCTGCTCGCTAAAAGTGCAGTTTGAGTTCTAGGCAATGCAGCTGCTATCTGCTGGGCTAAAACGGCACTTTGGGCTACTGTGGAAGTCATAGTCATGTTTGCAACGGACGTCACAGTCACCGGCACTTGAGGTATAGGCACATTCGCAGCACTGACAGGAGCACTTGGAGCGGTTGTGGTAGTGGGGTTACTGATGGTGACAGGTGGACTAGGTGTGGCAGTTACGGCACTCGGGCCTGCTGGATTGCTATTGGCCATATTGCTCGTATACCTAGGTTTACTTATACAACCACTCTGAGTTATGAACTTTGTAGATCGGATGACCTCCTCGTCGGAAGAATCACTCATTTATTTTTTTGCAGGATTATGTGGTCGGTGGGTATTATTTGGCTTTTTTCACACCTACACTGTTTGCACGTTTATATTTAATAGCAATTGCAACACTGCTAAGTTAGTGATAACGTATGTATAGTGTAGTTGCCGACACAATCATCGTACTTTCAGTCACTGATGGACTGAACCGAAACTATAAGCTTTTACAATATCAGGCTAATCTTGCGTAAATCTACGTCATTACAGCTTCATAATAATGGTTACAATTTGCGATTCTGCTTACCAGTTAATCAGCAACAGCTATCCAAAAAAGAACAGGAACAACAGGCAATTAACACTGCAATAGACAATGTCTCGACTGCGACTGACAGCTACCTAGCAGGTCTCTGCGGTGCTTAATGGCGTGGCTGGCTACCTCACGTGATCGATGGCGCATCCGGTCGCTTTGCTTGTACCTTTGATGCAATGGCTGCTCTGGCTGGCACGCACCTATATGAAAAATGCTTTCTGAAAGCGTTCAACAATGGATATACTTAGCTCAGTTCCGTTTGGTGACTGCAGCTTCTTCCAATCGTTGAGATGAAGTTGGCGATGGAGTCGACACCCAGGGCTCATTGAAGTCGCTACGTCCACATCAGGATGGGCTGCTCGCTGTTCTAGGCGTCGAACTTGTTGCCACTTTTTACACGGTCACACGGTCACGCACACTGAGAGTATTACTTGCTTGCAATTGAATTTCGTGTTGTAACAGTAGCCGCTGCAGTTGCTGTACTGTTCGCTGGTTTGAACATGTCACAGGCTTAACTGGTTACAGTAGCTGGTGGTTGTCAGTAGTTGAATCTTGAATTCTTATTCGCTGAGGACGATATCGATCTTGTTGAATCTTGAATTCTTCTTCGCTGACCACGATACCGATCTCTCCCTCCTTTAAATAGAGGACTTGCACTTCGAATTGGCGACCCGTTGCATACTGGCCACCATTATGTCGAAGCTCCAGTGTGACCTGGCCTAAGCTGGTGGTTTTAGCGGGTGCGGGCGATGTTCCTAGGACCAGACGATAGCGCAAGTAGAAGGGATGGAAGAACACACCATCGATGCACTGCTACTGTATTATAATATTTTGTACAGTTGACGTCTTAGTACTTTGAGTAACGTAGGTACACAGTATAGCTAGACAGATCGAGTCTAGTCCTTATGAGCTGAGGTATGACGGAGCTCTGAGCTGGCTCGACCGGCGGGCGTGCTCTTTTATAAGTGCGGCCTGAGGCGGCCAAGGCAAATGGTGGCTCTCACCTGATCATGAACTGATGGACGAGCGGCGTCACAAGAAAAAAGAAGAAACATATAGTGTATCGATAGTCACGGGTAACCCATGCCCGTAGCTGTTCCCACACTAAATCAACGCGCATGGGAACAGTAAGTTGAGAAGGAAGAGGGAAAACAGACGAAAGTAATATCAGAAGGAATGTGAAATCGGAATGAAGCAAAGTGGACACAGAAGACAGAAGTCCCGAATGCCTAGCAAACGGCCATGGTACAACATTGGAGATTGCTCTTTGATATCTCTTTTCCGTTTACCTATCTTTGACAGAGCTGTCTCATTTGCCGAATTCTTTTCAAGTGGTGCAACTCATAAGCGAATGAAAATGAGCATAAAATTCACAAGAATTTTTGCAGGGAAATGTACGGCTATAACTGCATGGTTCCTTACTTATATCAATTTCACGTATATCTTAGAACATATGATGACACCCAGTCATTCATATTGAAAGAGTTTTGAAAGTCTTCTAGGTTTTTGGTACAAGAAAAGAACAATCAACCTTTAGCTACCGACACATCAAGGCTGAACAATGGAAGATGAGCTTACCATCAAACAGCAAATAGCAGGAAATCTGATGCATTCTCCACAATAGATATATTAAGCAGCTGATGAAGAATGAAATACATTGAGCGACGAAAATCTGATGAATATTTAGTTTTTTTTCTAGTCGGCAGCCAAGATACGACTGTTGTGTACTTTCTGAGCTCTGATGCTGATTTTTTTTTATATTTTGTTCCCCTTAAGACGGGCAACGTTTATTGGTCCGAAAGTTTCGGGTTAAATATAAATAAAGAACCCAGAAGACTTTCAGAACTATCTCCCTCATTAACAAGTTCGTAGACTGGAAACCTGTGTCTAAATATACCTGTAGCTCGGTGAAATTTGAAGGAACTCATGGATCGACTGGGAACCTGGAATGAGAAGAACTACTAGGGGGAAGAGCGGGAATTCTAGAGAGCCAAGCTCCATTTTTGACATCAGAGACCCGTATCATCCGAGTACATACGAAGCGCAAAATTTATGATGCATGGAAAAATGAAGCGTTCATCACTGTTGCATGATGGCCAGGCTCGAGTAATGCACCTCAGCCGTCGATAAACAAAACCAAAGCCCAGAAAAGCTAAAGAAAACAACGGTTGAACTTCATTCCAGCGTTAATCAGAGCTTCCCACAAGTTAAATTTTCCCCTAGCTAATAGTGAAAAGCGTCACGTACAAAACAGGGTTGAACGTACGCATGGAGCCTCAAGCAGAATTATAATATAGATTATACTTTACTGAAGTCGATGTCCCAGACAAGTTAATCCAGAGAGATTCTAACCCGCAAATTTGCCAACGCCCAGCATGGTAGCTATTACGCCAGTATAATCCTGGACCACAATCAAAACACTCAAAAGCCGGCAGAAAATGAATTCCAGACATCAGGTATATATATATATTTTAAATTTCTGTCTCTTGCCTTGGCTTCAAAGTATTAAATTCTGGTTCTAGATGGCTAAAATTATCCATGGTCACAGGGGCCGAGCACTGCTCCGCATGGAGGCGCACTGAGGAATGAGGTGGGTTGCCTAATACATTTCCTGTACGGAAGCTCCTCCCACGATGCTCTTAGCTTAGCTGAACTATCTGAATTAATTCTACTTTACTTCTTTATCTGTGTTTACAGAACTGATGATGGAGCAGGTCTCCGAAACGTTTTATAGAATATGACTTCAATTTTAATCTTCGCCTTTGCTTTTAAATTTTTAATAAATGCTTGGTTGTATTGCGAATATGGGTGTGACTGGTGAAGCGGCAGGGCAATTCGCGCGCAGCACAATTTTTTTTTTACTGGTGATGTCCGGTTACAGCAAATTTTGACGTTAGTCGGTAAATTTTACGGCTAAGTTAGTCAATTACCGTAGAAGTACCGACTGCACTTGTCAAAAATATACCGACTATAGCCCGACCAGGAATTATTGGGGGGAGTCCCATTCCCCCCCCCCCCCCCCCCCCCCCCCCCCCCCCCCCNTGGGGGGGGTCCCATTCCCCCCCCCCCCCCTCCCCGGTTGCGACATCCCTAGATTCATCGGGATATTTCCATGTAGTTTCCCAAGATCTAAATTCGCTGCGAAGAGCTGTTGGATCAGGCAGATCTTCAAAATATATGTTTGCTGCAATAATAAAGTTCTCCATATCCAATGACTCAACGCGTGACGGAATAATTTGTTGCTGTTTCGACGCTGGGTGGTTTTGAGGAAACCTGCTATTTAATTCAGCAATCAAAAATTCAGCAAAATGATTAAAATGTTTACTTTATAGATGTCGTAGGCTGATGCAATTTCTAGGTTTGAACGATGCTTCTGTTCTCCAGGAATTTTAGGTCTCTACAGGTTTATTTTCAGAGTGTTTTCAATTTTTTCAGCAGAACTAAACACAATGTGACTGCTTCAAATTTATCTCTGCATGATTATAAAGATCGGACACACAAGGACGTACGTAAGTCATGTACAGAAGCTACACCCTGCACTTTGGCGTGAAACTGCACTGATAGAAACTTAGTTATACCGAAGACAATAACACATGACCTAGGTCAATAATTAAGTCAAATTTCGTCCTGATGTTTTTGAATTGGTCCCTGGACGTTTCGAGCGGGGGATCATTCTAGCGTGGTAAACAAATGCTCTTTGGGAATACGCTACGCTCAATAATTATTCATCTATTTTTGCGTGGTAATTATTTTGGGTATTGGGGCAGCTTGTACGCATACATATGTACAGTATGCGTGATAATTGATCCATGTTAATTAAGTTTTTCTTGAATTTACGTTTTCATAAAACATTAATTCGGCTACTTGCAGGCTTAATTAGGATACGTGATAACACATGTGGTTAAAAATGATACATGTACGGTCAAACGAAAAAAAATAAATAAATAAGACATGAATAAAAATGTCAGTAACTGAGACCATATCAAAGCATTTAAAACTCGGTTAAAAGCCTATAAAAGTATCGAGTAGCTTGACTTGCTGTATGAAAATTCCCTCGAGCGACACATCGCAACATTTTCACGCTCGAGTCGAACCCCGCTCAAAAGTCTCATATTGAACTCGCTCGAACTGGTGGTTCGCTCGAAACGTCCAGGCCCTCTTGAATTATGGCCTGCTGCTAGGGATACAACTTTATCATCTGGAGAGCTTTCCTGTATTGTCAAAAATGCCTACATACCATATTATGAATGCGAGGAGATCATGAAACAAAGTAACAGTATCGTGTCGCCCCACCCATCTCTTGTGACACAATGAAATAGTTTTTTTTCTTTTGTTCTAGTTTTGAGTTTCTCTTCAGATTGATTTTCGAGGATATTCAAACGCTTTGGAGAACGAGTAACAAACGAAGTTATATTTTTTATCATTCCCATAACGTGCTTGATGCTTTGAACTGAACAAACACTGCCTAGAGCTAGAGTAAGACAATAATGACTTGCGCAGTGAGTTTAACAATGGTTGTCTTTCTCGTTTTACGATATTGATGGCTTCAAGGAAAGGCACACTGGGCCGGATGGTGTGTTATAATGAATGGAACAGAGATAACAGTCTCTGCTTACGGTAGTACAGTATGTGAGCCACGACTTTGTTTCGCGAATTGGATGATTTTTTGTTATTGTTGTTAGCAGTGTGTGTACCACACCCGGACATCCCTAGGTTTTTGCTGGAGAGAGTAAAATGAAGCTAAGCGATTGTACTCTGTAGACCTTAGGCTGATAACCAAGCAAGACTCGAGTCGAAATGATTTTGTTGGCTACAATGCACTGTTCAGTGTGCGAGTGGATCTGGTTACATATACAGTTTTGTCGTTAGCAAGGTTCTTTAGCGTTGCAAAATCCTTCCTCAAGAACAGTGGACAATAGTATTGAGATGGTTTAAAACTGTAGTACAATAGATTGGCAACGACTTTTAACTGTTTCGGAAATTTTTCATGGCATCGTTAAGATGATTTGTCAATTTAAGTGTTTGGCAACGCATAAAAATTCGTTCGCAAAATAAAAAGTAGTTTGGTAGGCCTAGCTTATTTACAGGTAATGCACAGTCTAATCCTAAAAGTAATAGTCTACATTCCTCTTTCGTTAGGTTTCTGCTCGGCAGGTTCTGGATCAGTTTACTTGCATCATGACTCGATGATAAACCTCTAATGCTTTAATTATGGACCTCAGGAAGATGGGTTGCAATAACTTGCTGTTTTTGCTGTCGTTGTTGGCGTTGTAGCCACAATTTGAGACACGAGAAATCAAGTGCGCTTGGGGTTTGCCGGAGTTCATTTTCCATTTGTCTAAGTTCTTTCTTTTCTGGCGATATCATTTTTTTCTTCATTTCCATCCGTAGATAAAATGTGTGCAATATTGAACGACAGTACAAAATTCCAGATTCTTGCCGTAGACGAGAATAACTCATTATTAAATTCGAAGATAAAGTTAACAATGCAAGTAGTATAGAAAAGCGAGGCTACCGAGACAACCGTTCCTCTTCCGCTTTTCGCTGCAGAGGAACGCTTATCTCGATAGCCTCGCTTTTCTATACTACTGGAGTGCATTTATTACTTGGTACATCTAATA
>LQNS02278170.1:24056035-24068097 GCA_001587735.2 Parhyale hawaiensis
CTTAACGGCCAAAACTTCCGAAGCAACCTTAATCCATCTCATTCTCTCTCCCGCTCCAACTACACAGTTTGATATCTCTAAGCTCCGCATATCAGCGGCTCTTGAACGTGCTTGCGTGCATTCAAGATCGTTTCTTGGCCATTGACTCTTCACCCACTCCCTTTTTTTTTCTCTCTCTCTTTTCTCCTGTCCTCTGTATCCTACTAACATAATGGCAATAACTCATAGAGTGCCGGGCGTATGTTCCGGTGTCTCTTTGGGAATAGGCCTATTGGTTCGTCTACTGCCGCCTATCTAATCTAATCTAACTAGTTTCATGAACGATGCGTCAAGCAATAATATTTCTAAAAGATACTCATGATTCGTTTTTTTTTTCAGTGTTAATAGCATGCTTTTCTTAACAATGCATGTCAAATGGAATCAGAGTTATAGTATTATCTAAGTAACCAATAAACCTTATTTTACTCAGGTTATATTATTTATGGTAGGAAGGCTATTTTGGGGTATCTAGTGGAATATTCAACTTCTGATCATGATCTAATATCACCTATGTATGCTAGTTCGATTGAGAACTCAAATTAAGCCTTCGAGGCTTGAAATCTTCCACCCCTCAGTAGGGGTTTCGACTTTACCCCATTAAATCCTGTTAAAACGGAGAAAATTACGCCGAAACGGCTGGAAACTCCATTTTACCGAGTAAGACTGAGTTTCTGGCATTCTCAGGGGGAAATCATTCAAGGCAAAAGCAAAACACTCAATTCAGCAGGTCGACACCAGCGCACCTATCCGTAAATTCTGATGAGTCAACCATTGCAGGCTCAATTTCGGGGCCCAATTTAACGTGCTCCTGATAAATCTTCCAGTAAGTGTTGAAAAAAAATCACCTAATCAAAACTATATAATAAACCCCGTTGTGTGTTTATATATTTGTACATTTTCCTTATTGGCCTAATCGATGTACCATGGTTTAATAGGGCTCGCGTGTAATGTTAGGAAAGGCAAGGACTGGTTCTGGTAGCGTTCTACATGAACACATTCGAAAGAGTTAATGCATTTTGCACGTTACTTTAGTTGAACCAGTCCTTGCCTTTCCTAACCTTACACAAACCAGCTGATTTTTTCCGCAAGCTATTTCTGGTGGGTCGGAGTACTTGCTGGCAGCACAAAAGAAAATTCTGATCGTTTATCTGTCAATAAACTGGGTTTTTGTTCTGCAGATTTTTAAACATAAGACCATCGTACAAGCTCAAAAACATGGAGTTCGAAAGAAGTACCAATGCAATGTATCGAGAAGAAGGCCACCTATCGAGAGGTATTAGCCTTCAAATAGTTTAATTAGAGATAAATATACTTTTACAGATATATAGGTTTTTATCTTTTGCTTCCATGCCATGACCGAAATACGTAAGCGAAAAATAGGCCAGGTTGAAGGTTTTGTAATAATGTTGCGCTTGGATGAAGATCGACAAGCGAAACTTAGACCAGGTTGCAGAAGAAGCTCAAAGTGGGAATCCTCTCCCTTATAATAAAATGTACTTCTTGCTCGGCCAAAGTTGATAGCCAATCAGTGAATATATTTACAGTTTCTCTTAGCGCTCTCTGTGAGTTTGATCTTCATTACTTTCTCCAAACAGAGAAATTATGTATATTAATTTGCTATTGAGTTAACGACGCACAACCTGAGTTGATGATCGCCAAATCGTAGAAGAAGCGATTTTTTAAGATGCAGTAGACGCCGTAATTACTTTTTTCAGCTTGATTTCTTCCTCTGACGAGGCAATTAATTATCGCATGACTCAAAAATCCCGAAGCAGTGAAGGTGTATTATGGCGTATACAGGACACGCGGGGGCAAATTTAATTAAATTCTGTAATGCTTCACTGCTTGTTAATATTAACATCTTTTCTCGCATATCATCTAAGGGAAGGAAAGAGCATACTGCTCAGATTAACTGAAACAGAGAGTATTCCTCTCGTATGGCAATTCAAATTGGCGTATTGTTCAGCAATCATGTTAGTTATGGAAGGGCCATCGCAAGTTCCTCGCTGTCATTTTCAGCGCGAGCACCCTAGCCTAGTAACTTATATTTACCTCCTGCAAGGAGGTTATGTTTTGGTCGTGTTTGTCTGTCACCAAGATAATTCAAAAAGTTCAGTACCGATTTGGACGATATTTACAGGGATTGTTAGGTATGTTAGGAGGAACAGATGATTACCTTTTGGTGAAGATATGTTCATCCGTTTGTTTGTCCGCATCATTTTTCTCAATCCCATAACTCAAAAAGTTTTGGATGAATTTTTATCAAATTAACATAAGTTGTTAGGTATATAGCAAAGAGTAAATGACCATATTTTGGTAATGGTCCGTTTGTTCGTTTTTCACTGTTTTTAATTTTATGCTTGTTAGCACAATAACTCAAAAAATAACGAATCGATCTTTATGAAATTAATATTGGTTGATAGCAATGTTGAAAGACATAAATGATTAAGTTTTAGTGCAGATCGGGTGGTTCGTTTGTATGTTTGACTCATGTTTGTGATAACGCTTGTTAGCAGTACGGATGGAATCCAAGAGGCGTTTCATTTTGCGGTGCCTTGAGTAAATAATACGGCAAACTGAGTGTTATGTTCCTTTATCGTTGGTTTAAGTAAAAACTTGTAGAGCTGACGAAGAAATAAAATTTTGTTTTTAAACTATGGTGCCGTTTTGAATCCCGTATGATGTGGGTTACGTAAAAACATATCACTAGCAATGTCCATTTGGAAGTCTTCAGGAAGGCATGCATACCTGTTATTACCTACTGTACATATGGCAGGAATCATATAATACGAGAACTACAATATAGCAAGATATATTCTTCTGGAAGGTTCGAAATCATAATTAAAACTAGATCATCCATATTTCATGTTACCATGTTTAATGGGGTGGTATCACAGCAGACATTTATTTGTTGTGTTTGAGACACAATAGCTACTATATCACATTAAGATTGCTTATTTCATTGGTTTTCATCTAGCCAAAGAATGCTATAATAAATGCCCCAAAATCCTCCACCCTAGTCACCTGACAGGTGAGTATACGAACTTCGTTTCATTTGGGATGCGTCATAAACTCGGACAAGCCTCAGTAGAACGTTTTCTGCTCCGATAACGTTATTATATTGATTGAACTGTTCCACTGAGTGCATTGTGTTTTTATTGGTCTTTTCAATATTGCTCTAGATGCACTTTATGTATAGAGACTGTCATTGAGTATTTAAAATGTTGCTGGACGCCTGCCGAGATTCATGATATTTGATTATTAAGGTCTGCACTTGTCTCTGATTACCATATATCAGAGACTGTTGTATATTTGTGAACAAAATTTAATGTAGAAGCAATTATGGCCTCCACACACACTTGTGATTTACGGCACCGACTGAAGCAGCCCTCAGAACTGTCATGTCCGCGAAATTTCTTAATCTGCAAATTCAACTTTCAACATCTATAGTTACCTCCGCCAAGGAGGTTATGTTTTCGTCGGCTTTGTCTGTCTGTCTGATTGTATGTCTGGCTGTTATGCTGTCTATCTGTCAGTCTGTTATCAACATAACTCAAAAAGTTATGGATCGATTTTATGAAATTTACAGGGATTGTGAAGTATGTTAAGAGGAACAGATAATGAACTTTTCGTGAAGATCTGTCCATCTGTTTGTTTGTCTGTCTGCCTATTTTTGTTAGTTTTCTAACTTAAGAAGTAACCGACGGATTTTCATGAAATTTACATCAGTTGTTGAGTTTATTACAGATTGTGAATGAACAAAGTTTTGTGATCATCTGTTCGTTCGTTCGTTTGTTTGTCGCTGTGTTTGATTTTAGGTTTGCTAGCGCAATAAATAAAAAAAATATCGATGGATCTTAATGAAATTTTTAGGAATTGTTAGTAATGTTAAAAGACATAATTGATTAAATTTGGTGATGATCGGTTTGTTTCTTTGTGTGTTTGACTTATGTTTGTTAAAATGTTTGTGAGCAGCATAACTGAAAAAGTTATGAACAGATCTCCAAGAAAATTACGGACACTGTTAATAATATCAAAAGGCACAAGTGATCAGACTTCGTTGTTGATATAAAGAAAATCACGGTTTCAGAGCCGATTTGAATTTTTCGTTACCGCTGCCTTGCTTGGCGGAGGTATGCACTCTCAGAGTGCTCTAGTTCTCTAATATAGAACTTAATTTTAAACTATTTACCAGGCATCTATACATCATCAAACATCTGTCTTCCATCTAAATCAGTCCGGTACATTTTCAGAAACTTCGATCGACACCACCCGTTTAAGGTCTAGGCCTCTTTTATATAGCCACGAGATAATTATAGTGACTCAATAGAGTTCACCGTAGTTAAAAATATCAGTGAACCCATTTAGTTTCGAGTCCTCACTAGTCTGCTGAAGCTGTCCCCTCGCTTGCCGCAGTTGCTTGCTAAATTACAGGTGGAAGAAGAAGTTCCTTGTGAAGCTGTTGTTTATGGCGACTGTTGGTGCGGCCGAGGCTGGAGAAGGTTAACCGAAGTCCGGCGACACAAGACAAAGCCCGAGATTCGGAGGGATCAGCCAGCATCACTCCCGACAGCTGCTCGGCGTGTCCCTTAGCATGGCACGGGGAGGACCCGAGTAGGAACAGAAAATAATTCATCAAACTATAAATAAAAACAAATTCTCTGTCTGTGTTGCAAATGTGTCGGATAATGTAGAATTGGCAATACTGCCGTGGTCTCGAGATAGGGTATGTCAATAAATACATGGAGTACACACGCGAAAAAAGAAAAAAGTAATTGACGGCTTAGAAAATCAAAGATCTATAATAGGATTCTGCTTGTGGTTCCAGACGTACGTACGTCCGTCCATTGGTTTACACGTTACGCTTCCATTATTAGGTAAGGGAACATTCAACCAGGGGCTCTAATTTTGGCGGGATAGAACATCAACCGACACCGGTGTCTTGTTTACTTCTTCAAAAAACTTCAGTCAGCTTTGAAGTGAAGACATGAAGTTCACTTTATTCGTTTCATTCATACCGATTTTCGCCTCTTATATTATTCACTTTGTTGGTGCCTCAGACGACCCAAATATGGTAAACTTCTGAGTCAGGACACGGTACGAAGCGAGCTATTCTGGACACTATTCTAAAGAATTTTTTTTTTTATGAAAGCGGGATGTTTAATGAACTAAAATAAACTGACAAAACACGGGTTATGGCAACAGGAACGCGGGTTATGGCAACAGGAACACGGGTTATGGCAACAGGAATAAGTTATTTAAAAAATTTGGCAGAGCCTGCGCGAATATGTGGTACAGCTCTTACATGAAATAGAACAGAAAAATGATGGGCTTCTTTAGAGAATAGCCACGGGTCCCGCTATAGAATAAAACATCGAATACGCTGAAAAAAACTTGCCAATGTTAAAAACATAAAACGCTAATATTATCTTTCGACGATCAGAGACACACTTTAGCAAAGGCGTCTAAATATGGATGAAGAGAAGTACCTCCGAAGAGTGAAACTGCTGTATTTTTTTCTGTCTCTATGTCGTTATCAAGGATGAATTGTGCGTATCCTTTGCTGGTATACCATTTGCGAGATCCACCAGTATTATAAGTGTCTATATATAGATAGCCGTTCTATGAAGCATGTTATGATAGACTGGCAATGCCCGCTGCGTACGAGAATTGAAACACGGGAAAGTTTCACGTTCTTGGAACAAATGTTCCTGAGAGCGTGACCCAAGCTTAACTTGTTAGCAGATATCGATTCCAACTATGTGCCGTTGCGAACTGAAATTTCAAAGAATATAAGAAATATATTCAAAACGGACCAAGGGGCTCCCGCTGAAGAGGAATGGCTGCGTGGCGGTTCTGATTTTAAGTAATTTTGAATACCATAATAGTAGAAAAATCAAAGCTTTATCCACGGCAGCGAAATCGGAAGGGTAGAGAGAAACGTTATCGTGTTTCAACTCTCGTGCACAGCAGACCTTAAGTTAAACGGATTTCGACAAGATTAAGTGACAGGCGTTACTTAGATGGAGTGGCTAGGTTAGGTTAATTTAGAGGAGCTGCGTGAGGTCGAACTAAAGTGAGTTATAATAGTGTCACTGAAGATTGCTGTACTTTAGAAAGTAAGAACACTAACTTACTGAGGAATTTCCGGGGTTCACACTAGCGAGAATAAATAACTTAATATGAAAGATATTCAGACCAGAGAAAATAAATGGAAGTTACTTTGGGGCACAGTAAAGCGAAATTCAAACATTGGCGGCTATTACTTGCAGATGTATTCCTTCGGAAACCCACAACTTGGGCAGCCCGCATGCGGTGGAAGCAAATAACCGTGAATATTTGGTCTTAGTTCTGCCTCTGTAATCGTATGCTTTCGATACTTAAACATAATACATCCACCGAAGTACGTAATTTTCATTACATTTGTATAGGCCCTTTTCTAAGTTAAATTTTAATATTTGAATTACTGCTCGTCGATAAAAAAAACTATGATTCTATCTCTGGAAGCAGCAGAAGACGACTTATTTACAAACTCGGTCAATGTCTTTCTTTGAATAACATTTCACAGTCACTATTGCACTGAATGAAAGTCTGCAATCAATATCCAGCAGGGCTGAATGGCACAATAATTAATGCAATCTTCCTCCAAGGACGCCAGGTAATCATGATGGACGCAGAATTCTCGTAAGTCATAAAAATATCATCGGCGTCCATCAAGTACCAAATACACTGGAACGGCCGCCGTGCATCTGCCAGTCATGTCCGTGAGTCGCAAGGGAGTGACGGCAGGGAGAGAGTTTTGCCTCCGCCAGGAAACTTGACACGTAAATGGACGAGGGAAATGTTACGCGTGGGAATTGTGCTATGGGCCGAGGCGGTCTCTTCCCGAGCCAGCTACTATGCGCTTCATAGGCTATGGTGGTCTCTTTGTGAGCCAGCTACAGTGCGCTTAATGGGCTGTGATGGTTTCTTTGTGAGCCAGCTGCAGTGCGCTTCATGGGCTGCGATGGATACTCATTAAGCCAGACGCGGTGTGCTTCATGGGCTGAGATGGACACTCATTAAGCCAGCTGCAGTGCGCTTCATGGGCAGTGATGGACCTTTTTTTGCACCAGCCGTAGTGTACTGTATGGACCGTGATGTAATTATTTATAATTGCTCCAGATGCAGTGCACTTTATGAGCCGTAGGTAGAAGTGTGAAGATCAGTAGGTGCTAATCTGTCCTTTTTTGTTTTCGGTAGTATAACTGAAAAAGTTATTAATCGATCTTTGTGAAATTTCCAGGCATTGTTGGGGTTGTTACTACGAGCAAATGACCAAAATTTGGTGTTGATCTATTGGTCCGTTTGCTTGTTTGTCTCTATCTTTGTTTTTATGTTTGCCAGTAACATAACTGAAAAAGTTATGAACGGATCTTCTTGAAATTTGTTGGAATTGTTAGAAATGATAAAAGACACAAATTACTAAATTTTGCTGATGATCGGTTCACATGTTTGACTAACGTTTGTCTAAATTTTTGCCAGAATTTACCTCAAAAAGTTATCGACAGATATTCGAGAAATCTACAGAAGTTGTTAGAATTGTTAAAAGGCACCAGTAACCGATTTTTGATGACTCCGTTTGTGTGTTTGACAAATGTTTGTCAGAATATTTGTCAGACCATAACTCAAAAAGTTACCAACGGATCTTCAAGATAATTACAGAGGAACCATGACCATTACTGTCAAGAGGCGCCATGACCAACTTTTTGTAGTGATAAAAAGTATATCCTAGTTCCCGGACTAATTTGAATTTTTCAGTAAATTTACCTTGTTTAGCTGAGGTATGCGCTCTCAAAATTTTACTCTTACCCCACTCAAATCCAGTATTTTTGTTGACATATTAAGGTAAAATAAGGCATTCTAAGACTTTTAGATAAATAACCTTTTCGTCGGAGATGCTTAGTTTTCGAAATATTTTACTTCAATTTTCCCATTGTTTTTCTATGAGAGAAAATAACCGGCGTAATTATAGGCTTGCTAGCGACCACATAGGAACCTAACCGACCCTAACCTAACCTATCTTAACCTAGCCCCCCCCAAAAAAAATACAAAAGAGGTTTTCCATTGCACTGTGTGAGTGTGGCTACGAGAACATTGTGGCTATGGGAACTTCAAAGTCAAATATCTCGAAAACTAAGCATATAGGGTAATGTCTCAATTACCGAATGCCTTTCTATTACCGAACGCAATAAGATTCCTACCAATATTCGGTAATAGATGGGCATTCGGTAATTGAGACATTACCCTACGTTAAAAAATGATGGACATGAAAGCGTCTTAAAATGCCTCATTCTATCTAAATATGTGCTTTTTTGCTCCAAAATTCCAAGTACAATCTTCAGTAGCGCTACACAACATGGTAGCGTGTACCCGAAGCGGCGACACCGCGCTCTGTGTCTATAGTGTATAGGTATATCCTTGTACGTGTTTTTAGTTCTGTGGCATTTATTTAATCGCTTGTTTATCCTTGGAGTTTCAGTCGCTGCTGCTGAGCGGTAATAGTCTCCCTGATGCCTTGGCTTTAATTTTCTCATTAACCGTTGATGGGGGACTTTCTCATAAGTAGAGCATTGTAGAGTTGAAAAAAGTGTCACATCTGATGAGACAAGAGTGAAAAACATATACATATCTATCAGCATAACCTATCTAATTTTTGTTTTTTGCATGCAGGAGACATGTGCGAAAACCACGTAAATTTAACCGAAGTATGAAAATTTGGGTAATTATACGTCTATAGAAGTTATGTTCCACTAGATTGAATTAAATGTACATTTTAATTTCACCGAAACTAAGCCGTCTTTGATGTAACAGCCCATTAGAGCTAATAGTAGACGTCAACTTTGTGGTGGAGAACCTGCCAAACAGTGATTGGGCGAGGCGGGCTATGATGTCACACGTGGCTTTCTTATGGTCTCGTGAGAACAGATATACTGTTCTCTCTTCTTTCAATTGATTACGCAGCAGCTCCTGCATGCGCGCCAGTGTTGTGTAATGCTTCCATTGCATCACCATTCCCAATCTTTTTAGACCAAATTTTCTGCAACGGTCTAAAAATGCAAAATTCAACAGATTTCCCCAGTTAAATCCTCCTGAGACTTTTTCTCGCCAGACTGAAAGCATTTGCACTATGGGCTGCGGTAATTTTACAGATGAATATCTGAACTGGTGGCTCTAAATATAGAATTCTTTTTGGAAGAGTCTTTGTGTGAAGGAAAAAGAAACAGAGCGTTAAAGATATATTCGCCCTGACTCAGAACTGCGGGCTCTCGAATATAGGGACAGGGTTATTTGAACTTCCCAGCAATCGAACCACCTCCAGGACAAATGTTGCAAATGTAAATGTTACCCTTGTCGACATATTTGTTACAACCTGAACTATACTAAAACTTACAGGATGGACGGGCCAAGTGTAAACAATAATTTACTTACAATAAATTAAATCAGTGGAAACGATCATTCCAAACAAAGTTAGCCATCAAGTACAGGTCTAATTTCACTTTGCAATATCCATCCCTAGATCTTAGTACACTTCTTAAACTAGCGGTGAATTGACATATGAGACGGGTAATTTCTGGTGAGCTGCTCTCTGGAGCCCTAGTTCCAGGACATTACCGGTATGTGACTGCTCTACATAAGTATTACCAGCCCTACCATAACCCCCACCATTATAAGCTTCCTACTGTAAGTACTAATTTTCTATTGATATATATCTTGGAAATTATTAAAGCATTATCAAGCATTAGGGATGGAAGAAACTGTACGACAAAAACTCAGTTTAAACAAGGCAATAAAAAATTCCCAAATAGTTGTTCCACAGCCACAAATTTCAGAACAGAAGGGGTAACACATTTTCATGAAGTCGTGGACCCTCGATGATCCCTAAAGAAAAGACTCGTGACCTCTTTGAGGTTTTGGAATCAGTACTTCAACTTACTTCACCTTAGTTTTTTAGAGCAGACAGTCTTGTCATCGGATGAGGAAGCTTTAGTCTTCACGTAACAGAGTGCAGATCCAACTCGAGACATGAAAATTTGAAATTTCAATAGGGTGTTTCTCCTGTTGTTCTCTTCATTTATTTCGCTTGTAATTATTGAGTTTTTATAACTTCTCTAGAGGAGATTTTCTGAGGCCGATAAATAACAAATACATGCATTGGAGCCTTTCTTAGTACATCCATCAAACTCTATTTTCCGTTCAGTGCTGATATTGCTCCATCGCTTACTATAAAATATTGTCTTCTACGTGTAGTCCTGAATTATTCCATCAAGCACTACAGCATGTTACTTCATAATTGCAGTCATTACTTCATCAAGGACTATTTTATGTTGCCCAATATAAGTACGATCAATACTCCATCGAGCGCTATTGTATGTTCTCCAACAAGTGAATTGTTAATTCATCCAGCACCACCGCATGCTGTTTTATTTTAAAAGCGCAGTCGTTACTCTGTCAAGCACTACGGCATGTTAGTTTATAAGTGAAGGCACTACTCCATCAAACGCTCCGTAAAGATTTTTCATAACTGCAGTCATAACTCATTATTGCGTCAAAAACGGAGGTACGTTATTTTTTAAGTACATGCCTTGCTCCATCAAACACTACCATATGCCATTAAGTGCAGTTATTACGCCACTAAACACTACTGTATGTTATTTCATATGTGCACTCATTACTCCATTGAACACTAAGGCATGTTATTTCATAAGTGCAGCCACAACGTCCATCAAACACCACGGCATGTTATTTCATAAGTGCAGCCACTACTCCATCAGGCACTACGGCATGTTATTTCATAAGTGTAGTCGTTACTCCATCAAACACGTTACTGACAACAATGTCGCAGCCTCGCAGAGCGTTTTGCTCCAGACGCTCGGAAATTATCTGTGACCAAGCAAAATTAAGGCGCGGCTTATCTGCTTCTGACAAATATGGAGGTCATATTGGGTAACGAGGAGCCCTTTTATCAGAGGTCCCCGGCAGAGAGACGGCCGGGCCAGACTTGCCCACCACAATTACTGGGAATGACCACAACGAGCGCACTGCCGCTTGTCGTAAACGTGACGGATGCCAACGACGCAAGGGGAAGGTAACTTGCCAGAACAAATCTTAACTGAAGCAAGCCATTTGGTCGGCTGTTAGGCTGCACTTCGTTACTGTCGAGCCGCGTCGCTACAGCTTGGTCAGGCGCCATTGATTCAACCGGGGCCATGGGTTCGAGTTTCAATTTAGTCCTGGCAGCACATCTGAGTGAGACAATGAGAGCTTCGGTCTAAAGCTTCATTTATCCCGCTTTCGGAAATATGATTATTTCGCTAATAGCCGCCGCAGTGACCTACAGTCTAACTGACTTAAAGCAAAACGTATGATGGTAAAGGGACCCATCACAACGTCATGTTGAGGCTCGTCATGATTTTGGAAGCAGAGTGCTGTTCACGATCAGTGCAGTGAAATACTTGAAATCTGAATTTTTCTCACGTGGACAGTATTTTCAGCTAATGCAAATGAAGAAGAGCACGAGTCTACTGTTTAACACCTAAAAGGAAAACTAGATATCAAACTAAGAGTAAATAATCAAATTAACTTGAGCCGACATTTAAAAAAAACGTTAACGTTTCGGGATT
The DNA here is from genome assembly GCA_001587735.2 of Parhyale hawaiensis. NCBI lineage: Eukaryota > Metazoa > Arthropoda > Malacostraca > Amphipoda > Hyalidae > Parhyale > Parhyale hawaiensis. The sequence goes on from LQNS02278170.1 coordinate 24,067,738, forward strand.
AGATTCCCATCTTCAGAACTAAGAAATTTAAAATCAAAATGTAAGGATGTGAAACATTAAAACTAGAAATTGATTTTTATCTACTAGTTGGGAACAGAGGTGTTGTCGTGTGGGGGTGTAAAAGATGAATGACTAAGTAAGCTCGGGGAAGTCCTAATTTCAGTGCCGGTACAGTCGGGCAGTTAGGTAACGTCGTTGGCGGCAGGGCTGTACAGTCGGGGGAAAACGTCAGTTGTGAACTGTAGTGAGGGGAACGGCTGAAGTCATAATGTTGAGGCTCGGATTAGTTTTATGGATATAAAGAGATTCTAAAGTTGTGAGTTCTATTGGATTGGAGAAGTCGATAATGGAGAAGTCTTT
>LQNS02278170.1:24107232-24122610 GCA_001587735.2 Parhyale hawaiensis
CCGAACTGTGTTTCTGACTGCAGAGAAGAAGAAGCTGTTTGTCTCTCTGCCGTTTTTCGGCCCTCAGTCGGAAAAACTTAAAATCGAATTGGTGTCTCTAGTGAATAAATATTTCATGTGCATAGATTTTCGAACTGCTTTGGTAAATGGCTTTAGGATAGGCACAATGTTTACGTATAAGGACAAGCTACCTACTCATATGCTCTCCTCTATTGTTTACTATTACTGTTGCCCATCGTGTGGGTCTGCGTACGTGGGTTCTTCCACGCGCGCACTAAGAGTTAGAGCCTTCGAGCATATGGGTAGGAGTTTTAGGACTAGCAACCCCTTAGCTTCACCTTCCCATTCAGTAATACGCGCATGCCGAACAGTGCAATAGTCCCATTTTACAACAAAACTTTCCAATTCTTGGCAGTGCAAATTCAAGTCCCGACCTGCGAATCCTGGAGTCTCTGTTCATTAGCAAACTGAAACCGAACCTTAACGACATGCAGTCGTCCTACCCATTGAAGATCGCCCTTAATAGATGAACTGTTGTTTTTTTTTCAGCTAATTAGAACTAGAACTAGTTTGTACAAGCAGTGTATCTTCTGTTTTACTTGTTGTTTCAGAATGCTGATGATGACCTATAGGGTCGAAACATTCAAATTTAGATCTAATTTTTAATAATGTCTTTTAGATCAATCGTCTTTGCCCTCACCTTGATTTTAAAGTGGTGCCGTGTTTTACAGCCGTTTTTAATACTATTTTGCACTATTTGAAGCTAACAGTCCGTTAGACGGCCTAGCTATTTTGGCACCTTTATTGAGACGCCGTCCACTCAACAGGCCGTATTGAAAGATTGTTGACTATCTAATAGCACGTATATCGAAATATACATAATATATACCTGCTCCAATGACCATATCTACTCGGTGCTCTGTGCCTCTCCGAGTATTGCCGCTTGAGGTCGTGCTAAGCAGCGGAATGTCGGCTGTCGATGATAGTACATGCTGGCATGATGCATGTTGTTCATATTTTAACTTCACAATTACAGCTTTATTTTACTGGAGGCACGTGGTCTAGTGTGGTTCCCATACGACTTACATGAAGCGGCGATGCTAGTCTTCCACATTGCAAGCTCTGTGAGTTCATGACTTTTTTTTTAACTCCGCCAATAAGGTTACGTTTTTGTCGAGTTTGTTTGTCTGTTTCTTTGCCTGCCACCAAGATTACTGAGAAGGTTATGAACGGTGCTTTACGAGATTTACAGAGGTTATTTCAGCATGTTAAGAGTACTGCTGTGGGTGATTAACTTTTGGTGAAGATCCGTTCAACCGTTCATTTGTTTGTTAATCTGCTATTTTGTTTCTTATTACCATAGCTCAAAAAGTTGTGGACGGATTTTTATAAAATTTAGGCTACATGAGTCGTTAGATGTATTACGAAGAGTAAATGACCAGATTTTCGCAAAGATCGGCTAGTTCTTTTTTTTTTGTGTCTCTGTGTCGCATATTATGTTTGTTAGTAAACTAGCTAAGAAACCACGAACGGATCTTCATGAAATTTTTCAGGAATTGTTATAATTGTTAAAAGACATAAATGATAACATTTTTAGTGTTTGACAAATGTGTGTCAGCAACATAACTCAGAAAGTTATGACCGAATCTTCAAGCAAATTACAGAATAAATTATTGCTTCTGATAAAAGGCACAAACGACCAGATTTTAGTGCTGATAACAAAGAAATCTCAGTATCAGAACGACTGTTGAATTGTTCCTTTCCTTAACGTTGGTTTGCTTGGCGGAGGTATGCTGTCTCAAAGTGCTCTTGTTATAGTATTCTATTCTGTCGTAAAGTTGCGCACTGTATTTAAACGGAAATTAACTTCTGGAGCACCGGAATTGAAGCGGTCTGCATTTCGTGAGGAGACTACTAAAAAATATACTGTATAGGCGTCTTAGGTAGATTATTGATGAGATTGTTAATTTTAAAACAAGCTGCAAATTGTACAGGAATTAATTTATTGTTCAATTCCAAAGCTGTCTGTTTAATATTGAAATGCAGGCACCACTCGCAGTAAGTTGCGTCAAAGATTGTGAAATTGTCCCCTAAGCCATGTAGCTTTGAACTTTGACTCCAGCTTGGGTCATCGTAGCATCTCAGCATTTGCCCACTGTTCATTTTCTTTTTTATTTTTTTTTTTTGAAAATCGATCCAGTGTTATTACTCAATCTAGAAAATACATTTTAGATGAGTGTTCAACCAACGGAGCAGCTGGGAATCCTACCTACATGACAATGAAAGCTTAGTACACTAATGATGATATTGATTAATCATCGAGTATTATTATAAACAGTTAATGAGCGTATCGACTTTGCCTTAAGCATTATAAATAGAATAAATAGACGAAGTTAACGACAGTAAACAAACGTCCTTGTAAAATGTTCAATATGTATCAGATATGTTTTTTCAATAATATTTACATTCTTCTTTGATATATGAGTGTTAATTTATAAAGTAATTCAAAGTGTCATTATTTCTAAGTACGAAATCACTAAAACTTGGTTCGATGTTGGAAATTATTACTGGCCCAATTTCGGTATCTGATGTTATTCACTTCGGTATGGATTTTCCTAGCAGGAGTAATTTTGTGAATTGCCTGATACTTACAGTAAACTATGCAAAAATTGAACAATCAGTATTATTTGTTACGCTTTTTCGTAAAGCATTCCCCAAGAATGGCCCAATGTCGGCCCACTATTGCTGAGCACAGTATAAGTACCCATATCCTTGACGCTTATTCATAAAACATTGTTCCAGTGTGTCGGTTGACCAGGCTCCAACATTCACTCACACTTCTAACATTGTACCTGCTTCGATCCTTCAAGACTATTTTTGCTTCGTGGTTAACAATAACAAATGTGTTTAATTTTAGTCAAATTAAAAAAAAAAAATTCATGCTCAACGCGTATCTCTGATGAAATAAATCTTCTGCAGCTGAGTGGTATCGGTCTATGCACTATGAGCACAGCAAGATAACTCCTACTGCTCACATACTTTACTTGAAGCGTTTGCCCTTAACGAGAGTCCTTAAAGCTTCACGCAGTTTCTGCTACAATTCTTCACGCTCCTGCCTAAAGTGCCTGAACTGCAGCCCCGTTTCCTATGGAACAATTTTTTCACTGGTTTAACCGTCGGTTATTGGACGCTAGCCAGCAGGCATCTGTCTGGCGTCGGAAGCAAGTTCAGTAAATATGGTTTTTCGGCACCGAAAACTTGCATTCACGCCATTTTATTTATTTGTTTTTTGTTCTTGTCTTACAGCAATGCTGTTTTTGGTCAATGAAATACTTGTTTTATTGAGTGAGATAAGGTGCTGCAGTGGAAATATCGATCTATATTATATTGAAATTCTGTAAACTTTAATCATTTCTCTGTTTGTTTATTTATTTAGATGCTTGTTTGCTCACAGCTTCTTCGCTTTAGGATAGGAAAGATTTCGAAATCTGAAGATTTAATTCGACTGTATCTGTGATGCGGAAGATGAACCTGAGCTTGGCTGCATGAACGTGTTCGATAAAATTTAAAGGTGGTGCTCGGAATGCAACCTGACTACGTTACTTTTGAAATATATAAATTTTCCTTTGCTTACAGGCTGAGTTTTGAACCTTCCTTTGAGAAGCAAGAAGCAGGTGATGGAGACCTGTACTGGCAGGAGGGCATGGCCAAATAGCGTGTGGTCTGTAGCCAGCTAAACAACACTTTTTCGTTTTTGCGAATACAAAGAAGTTGGTGATGGTGACACAAATTGTCACGGGCCGTCTAGTATACTGTATACTTATAAAAGTCAAATAATCTTGCTTGCGTGTTAGCATGTTTGTTTGTATGTTTGTTTGTTTGCTTGTATCTCGCCGTACACACAATCTTCACTTTCACACATAGGGCTTAAACTTGAACGAGTTCGGAGATTTCAAAATAATAATTCTTACTTAGTTTGCTAAGATATGAAGCATTTCTAACCTGGGCATCAGCTCCCCCACTCTATCAAATCTGTCCTAGGTTTCGAATAATATTACTTAAATTTATTATTTCAATTCACCATTAATACTGCTCAGTGACCACAGTTTCCTAGATACAGCTCGTCCGTACTTTTGTTTCAGAAAAAATATTCGTCTTTTTTCCTGTATTTTGGAATAACAAAAATGAAAGTTCATTTCCTTATAGGATTTTAGTGACCCAATGGGTCACGGCCAGTCATGTAATTGCATTTTCCCCGCAGTTTTTTTTTTTAATAGCTCACTAGACTCCACTCTCAATGTTAAATCTAGTTTTCTCTGCGCAACTTAACGTGTTGCAGCACTGACGACAGCCGGTCGAAGTTTAGACCATTGTAGTAATATCATAATTAGTCAAATTTGAAGAGTTGTCGTCATATGCAGCTATGTTACATTTTCTCTATCAAATTCTGTCGCAAGTCTGCTTTAGTTTCCTGTACGCTGACTGGATTGGCTATGTGTTTGTAGTATCTAACAGAAATCACATTTTTAACTGGATACTTAAGGTTTGCAATACGTTCTACCCTCTTGCAGTCGTTATCCATGTTCTGTCACCATGTTCTGTCAATAACCGTTATTACTTCGGCCAAGAAGGTTGTTTTTGTCGAGATTGTCCGGCTGTCTTTCTTTCTGTTCTTTTGTCACCAAGATGACTTAAAAAGTCAGGGAAGGATTTTCATAAAATTTACAGGGTTTGCTTGGCATGTTAAGAGTAACAGATGATCAACTTTTGATGAAGATCCGTTCCCTCGTTTGGTCGCCTCTTTTTTCTTAGTACCATAACTTTATTAAAGGTTATGGGCGGATTTTTTTTTTTAATTTCCATGAGTTGTTAGGTTTACCACGAAGAGTAAATGACCAAATTTTTGTGATGATGTTTGTTCGCTTGTTTGTTTGTCTCTGTGTTTCATTGTATATTTGTTAGCAAGATAACCTAAAAAGTTATTAACGGATCTTTACGAAATTTACAGGAATTGTTAGAGAGGTTGAAAGACATAAATGATCAAGTTTTGGTGATGAGCGGTTGGTCAGTTATGTGTTCGACTAATGTTTGTCAGTACCCTTGTTAGCAACATAACTCGGTGAATTATGAACTGATATTCAAGAAAATTACATAAGCTTTTACTACTGTCAAAAGGCACAAATGATTGGATGATTGGTGCCGATACAAAGACAATCGTAGTATAAGAACCAGCTTGAATTTCTCGTTATTTTTGCCTTGCTTTCCGGATGTATACGCTCTCGGAGTGCTCTAGTTGTACGGTAACCCTGACGACCATCAAACAATGATGTAATCAATTTGCAATTGTCTTTACTTCAATTCTACACTGTGTGAAAATCAGATTTTAAAATGAATACGTGTTGCGCAATGGCTTTATTTCTTTGAATGACTTCTCTTAACGTTAGTTTTGCCAGGAAACTTTGTATCGCCCATAAAAACGTTCTCGTTTTAGGCTTAATAAGACTGCCAGTTTTCGTATTTTAACTCAAGACGCACATGGTCAACTTCAGCCATTATATCTTTGTTAATAGTGATGTTTATTGAGACAAGAAATCTCATTAAATGTTGAAAGAAATACAATAACAAAATATTTCTACGGTTGCCTGTTAAGCTTGGTATATATATATATATATTTTTTTTTTCATTTCAGTCAGTCAATATCCAATTTACTTGAAGGGCAGCAACCCTTTTTGGCATGCTAAACAGATGGTAAATGGAAAGGTAAAGTCAACTTCACAGTACCCCCAACTGGAAAACTCACACGCACTGGTTTGGGCTGCAGATATAGGCCAATAGGCCCCAGTGGAGTATACAGCTGCAGTCGACCACAGATCGTCGAGATCTATGATGCCAGTGGCGGAAGACTCCATGCGACAATGTGCGCCTCCCGACCCGACACATTGCTGGGATAGGTCAGTAAACCCACAGCAGTACGCTTACTGGATGCTGACCGATCACGTCAATCGTCGCGAAGAACGTGACTACTTGGTAATCAGGTTTGAACCAGCGGTCTTGAAAGTCAATGTCAAAAGCTTTAGTCTGCTGCTACTGCGGGTCATACATTGTACCAACTAACACGTGTACTACTCTGCTGCGTTCAGTGTAACTCGAAAGTAAAGACTCTAATACCCAGTGTAAAAAGTATATAATTTTTTCAGCATAGCAACTACTCTATTAAAGGTTTCTGGGCCCAATTATATCATATTGCCCATCTTAAGACACCTCGAGGTTTCTAGTTATTCTACCAGCAGTACAAACAGGATACCGTGTATATATTATTTTTTCAAAAAGCTATAATAAGTCTTCGTGTGCTGGATTAAATTGGTTACTACTAGTACAAGACAATTATCATGGAGCCCGTATATAGCACTCAGCTATACGGGCGCAGGGAGCAAACCTAACCGTCAATGAAGTCAAGACGGTGGCAAGATCCATTCTTTATCTTGCCTTGCATGAGTGCTATCTCATCCCTGCAATCTATTGCCGCTTTCTATGTTTGGTGCCGCATTCAGTCGCTCCAGGGGATGCCTTTGTACTCGGTTCTAAATGATTTGCGACTCTACACCATACCATTCAGCTCGCAATATTGCATTGATTTTCATCATATTTACAAAACATTTCGGGCTGGGACACTTCATTTTCTTTTTTCCTGTGTTACATCGATCGTCCTCCCCAATTAGCTTTTCATACTTCTTGAGGCTATTGCACTACTCGTAAGGGTATTTATAGCACTCGTAATGAGAATCTATTGGCTTCTCTATGATTTTCTACGTAACTCTAGAGGATTACGTGATTTCACTCGTGTGTACAAGTTCAATTTATTTTGTATCGCCTTAGACTGGTGCTTGAATATGACGGTACCTAAGTATCTAAAGTCTTACCTAATCCATTCACACTATATGCTTTTACTCGTCGTTGGCCGTATAAGCTTAGATTATATAGGCGGCAATAGACGAACCAACAGGCCCATTCCCAAAGAGGCTGGGGGACTTACCCGACGGCCCTCTATGAGCTATTGCCATTATGCTAGTAGGATATAGAAGACTGGAGAAAAGAGAAGAAGAAAAAAAAAGAGGGAAGAATCCCAGTCAAACAGACGATCATGAATGCACGCAATCACGATCAGGAGGCTCTGATATGCCAAGCTTAGAGATGTCGAACTGTGTAGTTGGAGTGGGAGAGAGAAGAAGACGGATTAAGATAGCCTGGGGAGCTTTGGCCGTTAAGAGTTTGCGACTCCTGAAGGAGGAGTTTTTAGCTGTTGAGGATGTCTCTCCCGCTGTATGTCAAGATGATTTTTAAGCGCGTTGACTGACTCCGCCCCAACAACGCCAGAAGGGAGTCTATTCCAAATACCCACTAAGAAATACAGAAAGAACTGTTGACTTAACTTAGTATAGGTACGTCGTTGAAGCCCTTCAAATACTTGAAAGTTTCTATTAGTTGCCCCCTGAGTCGTTTTTGCTCGAGAGAGATCAGACCTGGTTTTTTTAGGCGACATGCATACGGCTTGTTTTGCAGCTGAGGCATCGATTTCGTTGCTTTGCCTTGGACTCTTTCTATGTTATTGATATCTTTACACAGATGTGGCGACCACAAATGAACAGCAAATTCTAGGTGCGGCCGCACTAATGCCCTGTACAAGGGTATGATGATGTCCTTGGACATGTATTCAAAATTTCTGGTGATGAATCCCAGTACTCTGCTTGCCATTTTCACACTCGTGTCAACTTACTGACTGTGTTGTAGTTTGTTTGTAATAGCGATTCAAAAGTCACGTTGTTAGGTGACAGCAGTCAATTTCGTCCCGTTCATTTTCAATGGGGTTGAAGGATTCACCAGCTCTACGACGTGCATTACTGAGCAATTGTCGATATTAAAGCTCATCTACACGTTGTGCTCCATTCCATGAGGTGGTCAAGGTCATGTTGGAGCTCGGCTCTTTTCGTGGCAGGATGGCATAGTTTAGTATCATCCGCAAATTTACTGATTTTACTACGGATGTTAATATCGAGATCATTGATGTAAATTGAGAGCAGAAGTAGGCCAAGCACGCTACCTTGTGGAACCCTGATACCTGCGTTCGGTTGCTCGTCTCTCCTTTAAGTTCTACTCGCTGCTGCCGACCCGTAAGCCTTGTCCCAACCCATCGTAAATAGTCTCCCTGGATGCCATGGGCTTCCATTTTTTCATTAGCCGTAGATGGGGAACTTTGCCAAAAGCCTTTTGGAATTCTAGATACACAGAATCTACACCTTTTTCTTCGTCTTAAATAGCCGTAACTTTTAAGAAAAAGTCCAATAGGTTTTTTAAACAGCTTCTTCCATTTTGGAAACTATGCCGAGTGTCAGATATGAGCTAATGCCTCCTCAGGTGATCAGTGATGCGCTTTTTCAAGAGGCGTTCGATGGTTTTGCTGACAACCGATGTTAGACTGAGTGGTCGATAGTTGCTGTGTCTTTTCTTATCCCCTTCTTACGTATCGGAATCTCATTAGGTTGATTCAAATCCTACGGAACTTCTCCCGATCTTAAAGACCGATTGAATACTTCGCGCAGTGGCCTCAGGATGACTGGAGCCATTTCCCGTAGTACATGGTGAGTAAGATTATCTGGGCCAGTGGATTTGTACACATTTAGGTGGGTCAGTTCTTGAAGGATCTCGATCTCCGTGGAAACACATGTGTTTATGGGAGTAACTTGCTGGTTCAGGAATATTAGCAACATTTTCTGTAGTAAATACAGAGGTGAAATAGTCGCTCAGGCTGGTTGTTCTGTCGGTTAGGTCATTGGTGATTTCACTTCACCGTCAGTTCCTTTAATGCTCTTATAATGCTCTGTCGCTTCCTTGTAAACATTGGAAAAGTGCACACTTTCCTGGGCTGTGATGAACTTTAACGAGATATTAAAAACTGTGGTAGTCACCACAGTTTATTTACTACAGATATTTATATCAGGCAATGGAGTGGCAGCATCTGCGGTTGCACAGAGTGACGTCACAGTCGTGACGTCACAAAAATGTATCAGCCAATAACGTCACTCCTTTTGCATGGGGCATCCTGGGTAATTTCCAATATGGCGTCGTGTGTGCGAGAGGTCAAGTGTGTGTCACGATTGTGTATTATATAAACGTTGGTAAAATTTTTCAGTGTATTGTGCTTTTCATGTGTGTATAACATTCAACTCTATAACTTGTGATGCAAAGCATTCTTGGTGAACGAAAATCGTCTAATTTTTTTTTTTAAACTCATGCGAATCATTCTATTCCACGCAAAGCATTCATTTCAACTTTGGCATATATTTTCAGCTAATTTTCTCAGTTCTTTTACGGCGCTGAAAATCAAGATGCAATTCAATACATCAAATCTATGATCTATTATTTTCCTCCACTTATGTAATTAAGTGTATGGTCAGTGTGGGTAGTTCCAATTTGAGGTATTAAATGGTAAGCAATTAGCGGGAGAGCCTTTCTGGTATACTGCAGTACAATGAGCCGCTGCTTGTCCCTCTTTTGTTTACACCAGCAGAGTGGCGTCGCAGTCGCCCATTGGCTGAAATTGACGCCGGTCACGGCGGTCGCTGATTGGCTGAAATGGTGTCACGGTGGACGCTGATTGGCTGAGACTGGGCGAATGGGTGTTCCCTTAGGGCTTACTTAACTATCTGTAGTAGATGAACTGTGTAGTCACTCATGCTGACCGATTTAACTTAACGGCCGGCAATTTTAGCAATTTTTTTTTTTTTCGACACAGTTCTGTTCGCAGGGTCTGCGTACAAGGGGTATCACCAACTACAAGTGAGAACCCCTCGATGCTGCCCCAAAGCGAAGGCAAATTTACAAGTCTGCGAGCCGTTTTGTAGGTATCAGTGAACTTGACAATGCCGCCCCAGCCAAGGTATATTTATGGGAAAAAACACCCTGCCACCATGGCTGCAGTTATATCATCAGGTTCCCTAAGATGTTCAAAAAATCACTTCCACTTCAAGTTGATGATTCAATGAACTAGATAATACTGCCCAGGCATTTTTTGCCGTTTTCTTATGTTTCTTCCGTTCGTTAAACCAGAAAATTGTCTCAACTAGTGGACCATCGATGCGCTATCCAGCTGATATTGTTACTATACAATTTAAAGCAGCTTAACAGCGCTTTTTCAATGGCATGTGTTCACTGTAAATCCGTCGGCTGAAGTTCGATACACTGCAGCGTTCGATTTGATGCACGCCATGTCGTAGCTTTGTCTATTTCAGTGATTCTTGACCTGGAGTTTCTTTTGGGTCTGGCGGAGCACAAAAAGTCTTGTTAATTTGCTCATATTTTATTCTTCTTATTAATCAACCGGAGTTTCATCCCTTTTGCGAGCGGAGCTGTGATCAAAATTGTGCATGATTCAAATATATGTCATAACGGTTACAGTAGGTAATACTTTGTAGAGTCCATAGAATGGTTGGATTTATAGTGTCAAGAATCACTAAAACCATGCCATTTTAAATCGTAAGCATAACTTATGTACTTCGATATTATCAAAGAGTGGGTGGAATTTTTTCTAGTCTTAATCTGACATTTTTAATCACTAGCTGGATTAGAGTCAGTTCCATAAATGGTTTTCGTCGACGCTTTATAATAGCACACAGCGGCTTTAAAATCATAATTTGCTACCCGAATAGTTTAGAAATTCCAGTACCGTTCTGTGAATATGGATTCGGATGCTGCTGCTCGAAGGATTACGATTCAAAGTAGCTGCTATTTTGAAGGTCCGTTGTGAGTTCATACAAATTGTGAGGCTTATCATCGGTGTACGTACTTACCTTAAATACCTTGAGAATCTTTGGATGAAGTCCAGGTGAGGTTGCACAAAACCACCTCCGTGTGTGTATCCATAATATTGGGTTTCTACTGTAGTTCTACAGCTAAAGACCAAAGAGGGAGTCAACAGAGAATTATCTCTACAGTGCACATAACCGCTGGTCTATCAGACATTCTTCTTAAACGGGAATCCAGCTTATGTTGAACTCTACAACTTTCATATCACTGGTGTTTCGCATTTCCCGAGGCATTTTGTTAAACAGACTTTGTCCACGTATAGTGAAGATATGATATTAAAATACTTTGTGGTTACGGCTTTGCCGCCATCTCTTCTTGGAACGCGTTTGTGTATCACAAGTCCTTCCAGTCCTGCTGACCATAGTTGAACTACGTTACCAGGTTAACTCATCGCTTGACCATTTTGAGACGGTTCTGCGCATCTGCTCGTGTGACGTCAGGTGGAGAGAAGATCGTCGGTGTTGCACAAGTATCAATAGTATTCCTTATTCATTTATACCAATATTTCCGCTACCATGGGCTGATGAATGATGTTCGGCTATCTTGAACACGGAAAAAATAACTTGGGGAACCTGCTTCTTTAAAGCTCCGGAGTAACGAAAAAAGAGAGTTTTGGCAGCATAAGAGTTTACTAAGTCTTCGCTCTCACCGGTAACATCTACTGTGCTTCAAACATTTTTTGCCCCTGTAAAAGGATAAATTACGATGTAGTAATTATGAGTAATTCAGTTTTCCCTCCAGATCTTCCCATGTAACCACAGAAAACGCCAATTTTCTCCTTAAAAAGGCATGAAACTTGAAACGAAATCTTTCTTGTTAAACTTTGAACGCATGCCTAGCCGAGTTACCCTAATAATTGCGATTTTCTCAGAAAAGTCGAAAGAAGATGCTATGTCGACGGGGAAACTGTTCAAGCACATGAAATACCGCCTTTGAACAACTAATATATGAAGCTTGAACTAGTAACAAAATCACTCCTCCGGTTGACCATTTGCAATATTTTGACGAGAAAAGCTCTTAAGAATACTAATTTCATAGATAAAGTTTATAAATTTGCAAATAAATTGCTTCTAGAGCGATTAATACTGCCCCGATAATACGTCTGCAACTATAGTTTTTCCCTTTAAGCCATGTTCTTCCGCACTAATTTTTCATGGTGGAGTGTACTAGTATGTAAAATGATATATGATGATTACAAAATAAGCCATATCAATGCTTAGGAAGCCGTGGCTATGCTGTTGTAATTCATTTTTTCGCCTGTCATCCTATTCGCTCGACATTTATTGCCTTATTTCAAGAAAACGGATTTTTGCATCGCACAGTTAACAGCTGTGATAGTGTAGAAATGATTACCCTTCTGTTTTGTTCATGGGAGCCCAGACTCGCCTTATTTATTAAGCAAGCAAAAAGTATGAACTAATTAACACTGTTTGCTATCTATCTCTCCACCTGACGTCATAGGAGTGGGCGGGGCTTAACACCTACCTGCACGTGAGTTAACCTGTTCGCTGTTCAGCCATGCTGCTGAGTCTCTGGCGACAATCCGTTCATTCGCATTCACAGTGATTCGTTCCAGAATTTCCAAACATATACATTATAATGGTAAAGCGTTCGAATCTTTGCTTTATTGAATACAACTTGAGACAGCGAAAACGTATGTAGAAGTAGTGTTCTTGTATGCCTCGAATTTTGTCTATGAACGATCTTTGGATAGCTTCAAGTTGTGCTAGCTTTTTTCTCGTACTCGGTATCCAAAGTGGAAAACGGTACTCAGTCTTTCAAGTTTGCCAGGATATAGTGCAGAGTAGTGAAGGGACGATGTCAAGTTCTTGTTCTCTATTTAGATTCCATGTGTTTATATATATTATACTAAAACTCTGCCAATTTTCCTTGTTTATTTATTTAGTTGCTTGCTAGTTTGCACACAATTTATGTTATTACCCATTGGGAAAAATAAACTTAGCAAACAAGTTAGTGGTACCTGTTGCCAAAACAATATGTTTCAGGTGTCAGGATGAGACGACACTTCAGAAGCGTCGTAACCTGGATACCGATTGCTATATCTGTCGAGCGCACTAAGGAATGAAATTTTTGCCACGTGGCCAGCATAAGTAGCTAAAACGATTAAACAGTAGCATCAGTCTACTACTTTTAAAGCTAAAGGGAATGTTAACATTCACTATCAGATAGGATACCCTCACTATATCAATGGTGGGAGGCTTCGTCTGAGCTCGGCTGCATAAAAGAGTACGGCAAATGTGAAGGCGATACCTGTGGGAAATCCAACTGGAATAGGTCATACATACATATATATAATATATATATCATAACTTGGAGGCGCAGTGTTGCATACTCCTTTAAGTGGCAAAGAAGATCGTGATGGTGACACATGGGTCACAGGCCGTCTAGAAGAAAAGTAAATCCTGGAATGTAAAGTCCACTCAATTTAAGGCTTCAGTGTTCTTCTTTGCAGTTCTTCAACTTTTTGAATTAAAAATAGGAAGCATTTCTTTCGAAACAACCAATGTGTTTCTTTATTTAGGCTATCTGTCCATTTTCTGTTATGCTTTAAGAAAGTAGATACGCGAAAATTAGGCCAGGTTGCAGACGATGGCAAGCAGCGATGTAGTTGAATCCACTTCTTGCATTGACAATGTTGTAATCGAAGTGCTGAAGATGCGTATATGAAGCTTATGTTAGCACTAATATGCATACCCATTTTAAGTCTCTTTTTTTGCAGTTAATTTCGATGTATTAGTCATTCTTCTAACCTTATTTCAATCGTCGATGAAATAGCTGCTCGTTAAGCAAAAATAAACAATGGACCTGTGTTAGCCTGGGGTATTCATGATACCGAATAAAAATTAATATTTTGAATGATGCTTGACTGCCTGACGAAAAAACACTAATTTTTCTCCATGTCAGAGAGAGAAAAGTAGCGTTTCGCTGCTCAGCGGTTGTGATGCAGTGAACGCTCATCTCTCTGTTCCTTTAACTTGGTAGTTATAGTAACGAAAGTTAGATAATTGATCGGTGAAGACGAGACATCGCAAATTCCTCTGTGTCAGCTTTGATTGCGGGTGTACTGTAGTATTACACTAAAACTCTCTGAACTTTATGTATTTATTTGCTTGCTTGCTTGTTTGAGCACAATCTATGTCATTACTAGTGTCCCGAGCCGTCATTATAAATGACGGCAGTAAGTTACCTCTTTAGGAAAACCGCCGATGTCTCCTGTGCTTGTTACTGTTCAGAAGACTTCTTAAATAAAAATTCAACAGTCTTCCTAAAAAACTGGATGTATATGATGAGGCGCAGGGAAGTGACATCACCCATATCACCGTTAAAAAATGAACATGTCCAGACACGTTCATAAAGGCAGGCCTAGGTCCCTCAGCAGGAGCGCCCAAGTGCGACCCCCGTATCCAAGATACTGTCTTCGGCACCTAAATTTTCTCCTATCTTATTCCCATCCCTACCAAAAATTAGGGCCGCAGCAGAAGCTAAAACCCCTATTTAGCTGCAGATCCGCGCCCAAATTTTGATAGGGATAGAGCGGACAGGAAAGATATAAATATAGTTATAAATAAATAAAAACACGACGTGAATTATTACATAGTATTGATACATACTTAGGAAAAAATAAACTAAACTCTCAAGTCAGTAGGCCAAATATTTTTTTCCGCCGTCAGGATCGGGCGGACACTTAGGCCCAGTTCGCACATGAACCACACCACACCACGCCGCATCACACCGCGCCACACCACGCCACACAACGCCACACCACAGCACGCCACACAGCGCCACACCACGCCACATCACGTAACACTGCATAACACACAGCACGTGTTGAAAGGTAGTTCGCACATATTTATACCACACCACACAACACGCTAGTGCTTTCTCCTTAAATCCAGCTGGATATCTGTGTTTTTTTGTTGTTGTTCGAACGCTCACACAAAAATCCAATGTCAGTTGAATAACTTAGGTTTGTCTTAATATTAACAAACAGCACTGCTAATTACGTGTCCGGTACAGTTGAATAATAATGTAGTGCTGCACATCTTTATTTCGAAATAAAACCAGCCAGGTCCAGTCAGGAGTTGTCAAATGCCTCCATTTAACACTCAAAATACATTGTTAATATTATATATTCAATAGTAATTGTATAAATTGCTAATCAGTTTTATCAATGTTTATGAAAATATAACACTTGAGCCAGATCTCTGTCTCGTTGCACCGTGTTGAGCCTTGTTGCAGCGTGTGTCGTGTCTTGGCCCCAAGCAAACGTGTTGAGCGGTGTTGCATCGTGTTGCGTGGTGTCATGGTAAAGTAAAAGTAAAGTCAACTTTGATTGTACTCTCCCTGGGAAACTCACATGCACTGGCTCGTGCTGCAGATATAGCCCAAATGGCCCTAGGGGAGTAAGTAGAGCCGCAGCCGACCACGGTTCGCTAAGAACTATGGCGCCGAAACGGAAGGTTCAATGACCCGAGCCCCCCCCCCCCCCCCCCCCCC
>LQNS02278170.1:24143404-24157351 GCA_001587735.2 Parhyale hawaiensis
GCATCAGAGTGCAACACCATCACTGAGCATCACCCTTCGCCCCTCCCACTGTGGCCTGTGACCTGCCACGCCATTGGCTGCCTTGAGACTGTACTTGCTGAAAGGTTCAGGAAAAAAATCGCTTTCGGGCGATCTTTGCGGCATCCGGCGTGCTGAGCGGCAGTTTCTTGGTATGCGAGCTGTGTGGGGGTACCCGCCTGACCAGGAATGGGAGGATAGGGGGGGGGGGGGTTCGGTCGTTGAACCTTCCATTTTGGCACGACAATGCTTAGCGCCCCAAGGTCGGCTGTAGCAGCACTTTCTCATCTGGGGCCAGTTAGCCTATATCTGATGCACAAACCAGTGCGTGTCTGTTTCCCAATGGAGGGAACAGTCAAAGTTGACTTTACCTTTACTATCAACGTTCAATAAAATTCTTGAAACACTAATTCACTCCAGATTAACCGTGTTCCTAACGATTCATAATGTAATTTCTAGCCAATAATTGGCCTTTCGTGCAATGCCTAATGTAACATTAGCAATATTTTATCTAGTGATAGACTCAATAAAGTGTTTTCATGGTACATCGTATGGCATATGTCTTTTTCTTCACTTGAGGAAAGCATTTGATACGGTTGATAAATGGCTGTTGTGAAAAAAATGATCATTACGGTATTCGTGGAACAGCGAAGGCATTAATAGTAAGTTACCTATCTCACCTATGTAAATCAGTATGCACTGTGTAATTCTGTCAAGTCTCGTCTTTTGACTATTAACACTGCAGTCCCTAAGGAAGTGTGCTCGGACCGCTGCTCTTCAACATTTTATTGATAATGATATATCTACTCTTGATATAAAGCGTGTTCTGTTTGCCGATGATGCAATGTTTTTACTAGGAGAAGTAATTTTCAGTCAGCCATAACCGATACTCAATACATATTAAGTAAATTGTCGGAATGGTTTTTCGGCAAAATAAATTCGTGTTCATCCAAGCCACTCTCGAACGATTTTTGCGGTGTGGGCAGGTGCACAGCTTTACTATAACATGTATACTTCATTTCTAGTTATTTTCTTATCAAAGACAGGACTTTCGTGGCCAGAATATCTTTGTAGCGGGCAGCGGTCAACCTGTAGCCATCTGGGAGCCACACTGGAGACATCGTTTCTCCATTAGAGGCTACGACTAAAAGCATCATCACAGAGAACTAGTGTTTGGTCGTAGACATTTTGCGTAACTCAGAGATGCACTGCCTGAAGCTAACAACACGCTCATTCTACCTGTTCATAACCGAATCAAACGTGAGAATTTTCTCTTTCAAAAAAATTGCAATCCGATACCGATGATTTTTGAGGTCGTAGAGATGCTAGCTATATTGCTCCAGGCACTTCTGTTCCATCACAGGGACTAACAGAAGCTTTTTGAGGCGTCTAACGCTCCTTCCCTTACAATTTGAATAAACCCTACTCATTATTGCCACGTATATCTTCTTTTTCCTCACAAGATGAGTCATTTTGATCACTGAATGTTTTTCAAGGGCTTTTCTAATGGTCCGCCTTCACAAGTCGGTGCCTGCCTGTACGAGGTGGCTCTTTGAGAGTTTCCCTCTTCCTTTAATGGCTTGCAGCTCTGTACATTCTCATTCGACTGATATTAACTAAGGCGCTTGGCTATGTTCGACGTGTGATGGCACGCACGTTGAAGAGCAGCAATCTCAATTCTCTTTGATTCCATTCTTTAACCTATTAATTATTTGGATAGTACTGACACAATACGAAGTGAAGCATTACTTTTCAGCTACTATCAAGATTATTCCACCAAGTCGGCAAATTATTGCCAAACTTCAGAAAAAGAAAGTGTAACAAAACTTTTTCAAACCCTGTACATATAAAGTTGCGGAGGTCTGCTGATGATTTCCCCAGTTGACCTTTACCTAGGGCGTTTTCGATTGGACGCTGAAATTAAGTCGTCAAAGTTTGACTCCTCCGAAACTTTTGGCAGGTGCTCAGGCTTCAACTTGTACAACTGACGTTTAGACGAATGCCCTCGATCGGTTAATCTCGAGCTTCCAAAAATTCAGTTTAACTCGGTAAATTAGAGTTTTTTGCTATCTTAACCCAATAGGGTCGCTTCTAGCACTTGCAGCGCGATTTCACGCGACAAAGTCAAGCTTCTGTCTCAAGTTCGAACAGGTCTAGCACTGAAAGCTTCATTTCGCTACCCAAGTGAACGCGCCAATAATACATCGACTTTTTCTTTACTGTGTGAAGCGTTTTGGGAGGCTGGAATTAACTCATTCAATCATGAAGAAATCATCAAGCTGTAAAGTTGCAGGAAATAGAATGGACGGAAACAGTATATTCTTTGGTTGCTATGTACGAAGGAAAATTACGCTGACCAGATTTTAAATCTGCCTTAATGGCTGTTGGCTCCACCGTAGGTGTAGTACTGCAATATTTCTCGAACTCCTAAAAATTTGCTTGAGATTTCATTCCCTAAAAAACTGTAATCTCAAGCAAGTTTTGATTATAATACTTTTATTGCGCAAACAAAAAAAGAGAAGCCATTGCTGTACACTGAATTTTTACACGAATCCTGCGTTAAATGCACACATTTCGTTTCCAGTCGGACGGCTAAAAATGAATAAAAATTAAGCCCACTGTGTAACTACAAGAAATCGTATTCGCTTCAATTTCGATAGCTCGTACAATTGCCCATTGGTTAACTGATGTGCTCTTGTTTACCATGAATCATACGATACTCCCTCTTGCTTACTCTTTCTGTACTTACTTCCGAAAGACGGCACACGACGTGGACAGGGCAAAACATTTTCACTTCACTGTTTTTGCCTAAAAGAAAGTGATCAATTTTTGAACTGCTTTTCTTGTATGTACGTACGTTACACTAAACACCACCACAGTCTCTTCTCATCGCCTTCTTGCCAAGGCGGTAGGCTGTTTGAGCGCAGCAAAACATTTGCACTTCAAGCGCGATGGCCAAGAGAAGTGGCCATTTCAGTTCATCGTGATCTCGACGGTACTTGGAGCAGTCCTCTATAAGCAAGGATAATAAGATCTGATCTGCACTTAACCGTTGTCTTAATGCCCCGCAGCTGGTCTTATGGCAGGCGAATGGCAATGCTCTGCCAGATGCTGATGCAGGAAGTGCTAATCAGAAGTGAGGGTTTGCCTTACCCGACCGCCTGCCTCCAAAAGTCATCAGTGGATAGTGACACTAAAAAAATCTAGTGGAGTGGAACAAAATAAGTAGCGGTTGTTGTAGTTAAGAGGATTAGGGAAATTGTTCTTCGAAAGCTGAGTTTCAGGAGTAAATATTTTAACCATTTCAGTGCTTTATCGCTAAAATGAATACAACACACTTATGTGATCAGTTTCGTGATTCTCTTTCATTTATGCCACGTAATATGGATGGGCTTTCCCCTTCCTTCCTACCGTAGAATGTGAACACTAATGAAATCTTAGCTTCCCCTTCCTTCCTACCGTAGAATGTGAACACTAACGAATAACGGAATCTTAGCTTTTCCCTTCCTTCCTACCGTAGACTGTGAACGCTAACGAATAACGGAATCTTAGCTTTCCCCTTCCTTCCTACCGTAGAATGTGAACACTAACGAATAACGGAATCTTAGCTTTCTCCTTCCTTCCTACCGTAGAATGTGAACACTAACGAATAACGGAATCTTAGCTTTCTCCNNNNTAACGAATAACGGAATCTTAGCTTTCCCCTTCCTTCCTACCGTAGAATGTGAACACTAACGAATAACGGAATCTTAGCTTTCTCCTTCCTTCCTACCGTAGAATGTGAACACTAACGAATAACGGAATCTTAGCTTTCTCCTTCCTTCCTACCGTAGAATGTGAACACTAACGAATAACGGAATCTTAGCTTTCCCCTTCCTTCCTACCGTAAAATGTGAACACTAACGAATAACGTAATCTTAGCTTTCTCCTTCCTTCCTACCGTAGAATGTGAACACTAACGAATAACGGAATCTTAGCTTTCCCCTTCCTTCCTACCGTAGAATGTGAACACTAACGAATAACGTAATCTTAGCTTTCTCCTTCCTTCCAACCGTAGAATGTGAACACTAATGGAATCTTAGCTTTCCGCTTCCTACCGTAGTATGTGAACACTAACGAATAACGGAATCTTAGCTTTCCCCTTCCTTCCTACCGTAGAATGTGAACACTAACGAATAACGGAATCTTAGCTTTCTCCTTCCTTCCTACCGTAGAATGTGAACACTAATGGATTCTTAGCTTTTCCCTTCCTTCCTACCGCAGAATGTGAACACTAATTGAATATTAGCTTTCCCCTCCCTTCCTACCGCAGAATGTGAACACTAATGGAATCTTAGCTTTCCCCTTCCTTCCTACCGCTGAATGTGAACACACTAATGGGATCATGGCTTCTATTTTTCCTAGTGCGCGATGTAGCCCTTGATGGAATCAGAGCTTCCTCTCGCCCCAATAGCGACTTAATAACACCTAGTGGCATCATAGCCTCCTGTTGTTGCTCCTGTGGAATGTACCTACTAATAAAATCATAAATTCTTGTTTCGTTTTGCCGTTGAATGTCACCACTAATGGATCCATGACGTCCCCTTGCCCTGTACCATGGAATGTAATAGCTAATGGAATCCAAACTAGCTGAACCCTTCCACCGTGGGAAGTGAACATTAGGGATTCATGGTGATCTCTTGCTCATTGCGCAAATTAGCTTCTCTTCATAAATTCCTTCACAATTAGGCTTTTTATTAGCATTTTAGTCTGTGAATCGCTTGCGTAACAGCACTAAGTAAGCAAATTTCAATGCCTCTACGGTGCTTCAAAAAATCTTTCTTTTTCTCCGATGCAATAAAATATACTGTAACTCGATGAATTTTTTTGTTTGCTCAGCGATTGGTTCATGCTTCCCCTCATATTGCACAGTTAACTTTCAATAATAAAAAAAGTCCATTTTGCACCTTTTTATAGAGAAATTTAGATACCCTACAAGGTTCACAACCAATATGTAAAGAGCCCATATTTAACTAGGCTACTCTGTGTGCGCAAGGCAACGGCAACGAAAACTTTAAATTGGTAGTGAAGCCATGATTTATTTTTTGAAACAACACCAAAATCTAATCATTTATGCCTTTTAACAGTATAAACAGCTTCAGTAATTTTCTTAAACATCCGTTAATAATTTTTTAGTTATGCTGTGAACAAATATTCTGACAAACATTTGTTAAACTCACAAACAGACTAACCAATCATCAACAAAATGTAAGCAAATATATGTCTTTTAACAATATTAGTAACCCCCGTAAATTTCATAAAGATCCATTCATAACTTTTTGAGTTAATGTGCTAACAAGCATACAAATAAAACAGCGACAAACAAACGAACGAACAAAGGGATCATCCCAAAAATTTGGTCTTCTCATCATCATATGTATACCCAACAACTCAAGTAAATGTAATAAAAATTTGTCCAGAACTTTTTGAGTTATGGCATGAAGAAAAATGAGGCAGACAAAAAAACGGATCTTCACGAATAGTTAATCATCTGTTCCTCCAAACATACTAAACAATCCCTGTAAATTTCGTCAAAATCCGTCCATAACTTTTTGAGTTAACTTGTTGACAGAAAAATAGAAAACACAACCTCTTTGGCGGAGGTAAATATTTACTATTCACTGGGGAGCTGTTTGCCCACATCCCCCCCAAGCGACTCCAGCCGCACAGCAGCTGTGCGGCGACCGGATCTCTGCTAGGATTATTCAGAAAGGATTCATAGCATTGAAATGAAGCACATCGCCCTAAGATTTACAGAATCGCCCAATGTTACCACGTTCAAGTGCACCTGCCAGTTGAATGGGGCCGGAATTCGAAAAAGTTTCCTGATGCACGATGTTGTATAGTTTTAAACTCCACGGTATTTGCTCCATATATTTTACTAACTTTTTATGTAGGGCGTTTTATCAGGATGTGAGTCTCCAACATTGAGTGTATTTTTTTATTCTGCGTTTGTATATCCACGAGAAGCAGAAAAATTCTTTAGTCAGCTTTAATATTCATAGAGTGTTGGCAGTACTATTAGGTAATTGAATTACTTCAACCTGCGAGGGATCGTTCTACATATGCAACTTAAAAAATTATTCGCATGCATTCCCAAAAGCTTACAAATCAGCAATTTTCATACATCTTCGTCGAAGTGTAATTAAGCTCACATACTTTCCTTTGTAGAGAACGTAGGATTTCTTGTTGGTTTTGCTTATATATCAGAGTTTCTGATCCGTATTCTAAGCAGATACCGTGTCACGCTCTCCTTTTCGCTTGTGAATTAGTCCCACTTTCGATGAAGTTTCCGAGCCTGATCCAAAATGCAAAAATTCTTGGAAGCAAATTAGCCTCGAAACTGTCGCAGCTGATGAGCGGAAGTGACTGATCACAACTGATGAGCTTCTTAATAAATGAACCTGAGATGCTGCAGGAATTATTTGGAGGACGGGCTTCGCGTACCGTGTCTCTGCTACTCATTATTGAGAGGCTCATGAGACCAGAGCAGCAGAAGTAGTAATATTAAACACGTCTATACAGTATTCCTGTTAATGAGACGAGATCGACAGACGTTGTGATATATTATTTGTATCGCCGTCTGACGCAGAGATACAGAGTGGGCCACGATTAGTTCATTAACTCTTTCTTTCAAGGAGTGACATATGCTGCATTTAGTACCTATTGCGTAATTCCTATGAGAGAGGCAAATTAATTCATGAGAATAAGGGTAAATTGGTTGGTAGGTAAGTTAGACGGTTGGTTGGTAGTTTAGTCAATTGCTAGCTACTATTATTGTTGGTCAGTTAGCTACTAGGTGGTTAAGGTAAGCAATTGGAAAATCGGCTGTCGGCAAGTGGCATATGTAAGTTAGTCGATAGCTTAGGTTGGCGGTTGCTTAGTTGGTGACTCGCATGATCGATATAAAGGTTAACAGTACCTGCGTTATTTAATAACAAGGGTTCTTTCTCTCCCGTTGCATTTGTGCAAAAGACACTTTTGAAGCTATTGGGAAAAGATCCAGGTGGTGTTATGTACTCCACTCATCTTGTGCAGCAATGATACTGCATTTTGTGCCAGGACATGACACGTAGCCGCTCACAGCTATTTGTATGGCACTTTTAGTATGTAAGACACGAGTAAGCTTTTGAACTTCACAGTTTCAACGTTAGTGATGTTACCACAAAGAAGGGGCAACTTGATAAACAACCTTACATTCCGAATAGTAAAACTATTGGAATATTCCGTTGCAATCGTGATGCCGGTAATTCTAACCGGGACCTATACTTTGCTGGTGAGGTCGGGTGTAGGGAAGAGCCCCGGGAGCAAAAACGCCTCGGTAGGTAGACTATAAGGAAAACCGCCTCGGAGGAAAAAATCCACCCGGAAAAAAGTCCTCCCGCCTATATCACCAAATGTATATTTTTTACCTCCACTAGTTATTTTGAAGGAAGTTAAATCAGAGTAAATAAAATTTAACTGTACTAAGCTTACCTAAGCAAGCCTAACAATTTCTAGGCTAGCCTAACCTAGTCTATCTTCTAGCCTAACCTAACCACGTCTGATCAAACCTATTGTGATAAAGCCTTACCTAGCTAACTCTAACGTAATTTGTTTTAAGCTAACTTAGCCCAACCTAACCAATTCTAGCCTAGCCTAACCTAGTCTAGCTTATCCTAAGCTAACCATGTCTAACTGAACCCACCCTACTCTAAGCTAATTTATTTTAGCGTAACCTAACCTTTTCCCTTCATACCTAGCCTCGCTAAGCATCTTTTAACCGAACCAAACCTGTCCTAATCTAACATAACCACACTTTACCAAATCGAACTTAGTCTGTCCTAACTTTAGTTAACTAACTCTAGCCTAGTTTATTGTATCCTAACTTAGATTAACTTAACCAAATCTCACCTAACTAAGCTTAAACTAATCTCGCTTACCCTGTATTAGGGGGCTGTTGCAGCCCACGTACGCCCAAACAAATGCTAGGAAGGTTTAGCTTAGCACAATGTAATTTAGTTTACTGGAACATAATGTACTAGAAAATAACAGAGTTGAGCTCCTAAACAGCACTGTAAGAGGTAGGAGGAGTATTTTTTCCCTCCGGGGCTATTTTCCAGTAGGATATTTTAACACGTGCTTATTTCCTACCGGGGTTTTGTAACAACGACCATGAACGAGTTTGCGTGGTCACATGCTGCTACATTTGAGGTTGTCACGTGGACACGCATTATTCTGGTTGCGTTTACAACTTGGCAGTCGTGAGTATGACCAGAATTTTGCCACGGAAACATGCATCAAGTCTTCAAGTGCTTATAGGTTACGTGGATGGTTACTTGGTCAGTTGAAGGCTTGGTGGGTTGAGCTAAATCATTTTCTGTTGTTTACCAACCTCTAGACGCACTATCGCTCACCACGGAAGAAAAGGGCGCATAACGATACATATACCTGCATGTGCATTTACCATATTTCTCAACCTCTGGTGCTGGGTGCAACCGTGGGAAATGGCTGTCACCGCTAACTCCAATACCTTGATTTCGGCGGCCAACTTGGCTGAGTGACTGCTGGTTTGCCAGTACTCCGGTGCGTTGAAATGCCCTGTACCACATCAGCTACTTGCTGAAGCACAATTAAATCGGCTGGCAAAAATTAAATTTCCACACAGGACAGAAACAAAATAAATTTCCAGACAGGAGGGAAACTTAAAGGTGGCTAATGAATTGGATACCGATTGCTATATTCATCTGGTCCCCTGAAGGTTTCAAAATCTAAAGTGTAGTACGCATGGACAATATGTGCAGCTATAGACTGCTGAAGAACAACAGCGAGGGTTTAATGTCGCCTTCCCCACCTGATGTCGCCACAAGCCTGAAAGTACGAAAATTGCGCTTCTAGGCTTGAATGGGAATTAGCGAAGGCACGCGTTCCATTATATAATATTTCTTGTGAGTATCTAGTACAAAGGGAGGGGAAGTGACTTGTTTAGTTTCGAATTGAAAGGCAACATTGGTGTCTTAAGTTCCACTCAAAAAATGCAATTGCATTAGAAAATTGGCATTTTTCAATTTTTAATTTGTTGAATCACTTTTATTTTTTATCTATCAATCCCTTGTTTATTCTTCTATCAACAAATTTGAAAGGTTTCTCTTCTTGAGTTTTTCTTGCACAATTTCTCCTTATTGCGATCTCTTAGAAACCTAAAGATCAGCGAACCTGGATTTTTGTTGCTTGAGTTATCTCCCATTGCAATTGTTGAAAACGTTCACGTTAAAGTCCATCAATGGGCACGATTTATTGCTTATGGAAAATATTATGAAGTTAATTCTAGCGGTTATCACTAAAAACAAATTCCTTCTGGTCGAATGTTAATTCCCTTTAAATTGTATTATCCACTATCCATTTTATAACTAGAGTACCCGAGCTGTGAAAAATGACAGCGAGGATTTTCTGAAGGCTCACCGTCATTTAACATACTTCCGTTACGATCTCTTCCTGGAGAACACTCTCCAAGGCCAACTAAAATTTTTATACGCGATGAATGCCCCCTCTTTCAATTCATATAAGCAGTACAATCGTCCCCTACCTTAGAACAAGCGCAGAAGAACTGTTACATTAGTATGGAGCAAAGCATTGCTGGATCAAGTTAATTCCCCTACACGTAACATAGCTTCCGAAAGATAAGGTTTCAGTACATCTGAGTTCTTTTCTTCTCTTGAAGCGAAAATTCTCCGTCAAAAGAAGACAGACTTCACTCCTGTGCATCTCTAAGACTCCCGCGCTGTCTCCGTGTATCTTACTTTTCACCTTTCCTTGGATTCTCTCCCTTCTCTTCCTCGCCCTCTCAGGTGCCTCTTAAGTATCGAACTCACAATTGAGCGCAACACCACCATCAGGCAAATACAAATCTTGTAGGGAAAGTAGTCCCTAATTCCACGAAGTGTCTTTATTTATATTTTAAAAATAAATGCTCAAATGACCAGAAAGAGCAATTCGCCTGAGTGCAGCTGTCCATCTAATGACCATTATTACACATAAGTGCGCTTTCCGATTATCTATCCTTAATTTTGAGCAGTGTAACATTATTTCACTATCTTTAAATAACTTTGAAGTAAGAGTAAGTAGAAAATATTTGGGGTAAGTCAAATTTGGAAGCTGCTTGGCCCACTTGGCAAGTGCGTTTGGAAGGTAATGTCAAGCCCTGCGTAAGTTAGAGAGGGTTATAATTCAATGAACACATTCTGACAAGTTTGCATACTCGAGTCGAGCCTTATACAATTTTGAGCCATCTGTTCTTATGAGCCGCAGCGCATCTGTCGACGAACTCTTCCAACTCCATTATGTGTAGTCTCTCCCTGACCCCTTAACCCAATTGAAAATGAATGGGGCAGAATTGGCAGCTGTTACCCAACAACGTGACTTGGGAATAACTATTACAAACAAATTACAACACAATCAGCAAGTTGAAAAAGTCTAAATGGCATGTAGAGTTCTTGGATCTATCACAAGAAATTTCGAATATAACTTCAAGGACAACATTCCTCTGTACAAGGCACTAGTTGGCCCACACCTAGAATTCGCTGTTCATTTCTGGTCGCCACATCTGTGCAAATATATCAATAACATCGAAAAAATCCAACGCAGAGCAACGAAATTGATACCTCATCTGAGAAACAAGTCATAGGAACGTCGCCTACAAGAATTGGGCCTGGGCCGGATGCGCAAACGCCTTGTAAAGTTACGGTAACGTAGAGTGTAGAGCTTCTTGAAGCAGTGTCGATATCATGGCTCAGATTTTGTCACTTTCTTATACTGAACTTCAGAAACTTGTGATCAACGTGGTTTGAACCTCTAACCAATGCATGCCCAAACAGTAGATAGACTCAGCTGTTAAATTGAGGAGCAACAATGTGAAACTGCAGCATTTGCATGGTTGCGTTAAGGGCTGCAACTCTACAGTTACGATGCTTGTAACTTTACGAGGCCTTTTGGCATCCGCCCTCACTGATCTCTTCCGAGCAAAGACGACTGAGGGAGCAATTAATGGAAATACTGTATTCAAGTATTTGAATTTCAACGACGTGCTTACTGCGGGACTTTTTGAAAGAGACACCAACGATCGCCTGCAAAACAACGGTAAAAAACTCAAGCATAAAGCTTAAAGAATAACCTTAAGCAAGCAGTCTTTTTCGTATTTCACAGTGAACAGTTGGATTAGAGTGCTTTCCGACGTTGTCAGTGCGGAGACAGTGAACGCGTTTAAAAGTCGTCTTAACAAACATTGGGACAGCCGTGGATTAGCGGCTATGAATCGCGCTTGCGTGCCTGTACGATCGTCTCATAGGCTGAGATCTTCCTTTTTATCGTCTTTTTACGTTAGTCATGTATGCCATGCTGACATAATGGCAACACGAAACGTTTTAGTATGATATCATCTTCACACATCATCTTTACTTTTAAATTTTTAATGGTATTAATAGCTCATTGAGGGCAGGAGCGTAAGACTCCCAGTGTCTCTGGGAATGAGCCTGTTGGTCCGTCCACAGCCGCCCATCTAATCTTAATCCTTCTCACAGTTCACAACAACTTCCCTGACTCCCTCCCAGGTTTCGCCAGCTGCTCCTTTTTTGCTGCTCATGTCTTCTAGCTCCTCCGCAACAACTGAAGCCAGGTTGCGTCCCACCGAGAGATTACTACTCGTAGTCAGATCTCTGCTACTACTGCACTGAAACTGCTAGAAGTAAAAACATTGTCATTATGTAGATATATGCAACTGCCTAAGTGCTATGCTCGGCAGCGGTGGACAAAGTAACAAACTAAATTTTCTTGGGGAGGAGGAGGTAGGCTCCAGGGGTCGTCTGTTCTCTTTCCATAATTTAAAATACGAGACACTATTATAGCAGGACCAAACTTCAAAAGCCATGCACGGAAGAAATGAAAAGATATGCCGTTAGCTTTGGGATATACAATTTCTTCGAAGCCTGATTTTCAGCGGGGGTGCTTGGGGGGGGACGCGTGAGACTGTTGTGGGGGTGCGTGCACCCCCCTCCACGCACCCCCCTAGCTACGCCACTGTCCCAAAGTCACGATGAAGCAACTTCCGTTGATTTAATAGAATCACAAGCCTACAGACTGCAGAACTCGTACGGCTAGCAAGAACCATTGAAAGCTTCATTACGAAATTATTGCTGTCAATTTTGACAGTTTGGTACGCTAGTTTGAACAGTGAACGACAGTTTACCTGGTCGCTCCGTGACTCCCTCTATTAGTTGGTTCATCAGTCCCTCCGTCGATCTTAAGAAATAGATAGGAGAAAATTCAGCCACTGATCGCTAATTAATGAGATGAGAGGAATTGGAGCCTCAAACAAGCTTCTTGATTAAATATGTTGAAGACTCTGCATCTGCTAAAGCTCTCTCCGCTCAAACAGAGTTATTTTTTATGTATTTCTCTTGAGAAAGCCTTCTCTTCTGCAATCGTCTGTTGCTGCTTCTTCTCATGTTGTATGCAACTTTTTTGTAGAACCCAATAAATAACTTTGTTGTCCCTCCCTTCCCTTTTTTATCCATCTGCTCAGTTTTTCGCCTTGATTATGAAATGTCTTCGCTAGAGATGGCGCTTTCCATGATAAATTCAAACTTTTGCTACTTCACTGCGCTCGATATGCATATGTAGATATCTCTGCATCTAAAGTACTTTTTTCTGTTGAATTTTTTTTATTTCTATAAAACATTTTGGAATTAAAGTTTGCCCCTACATAAAATGCTTAAAATTAGCTCTTAATAGACGTCGTCTTTGGACGGCACAGTGCTCTAGTTCCAGGCGAATACACAGATCGCTGGTCGTTATTTGGCTGGCTGGTCTCGCCAGCCCGATCTGAGGACGGAGAGCCTCCATCTACTGAACTGCGTGCGGTTGGGCCTTAGAGTTGCCATCGTTTTTAAGCTAAGTGCTGAAGACTTCTGGAGTACCAGTGAACGGTTGTATAATACAATATTGCATTTCTTTCACAGTACAAATACTACTTGGACTATGGGCCTCTTTGTCAAAAATGACAGCAATGAACACGCACTGACCCCATTCCTTCTTGTTTCCAAAAACTAAGGCTAAAAAAAAAAAACAGATTTTAATAAGTGGCAGAGATTTAATCAAAGTTGTGTTCTTGCTTCATACCGGTGCATACGAGTATTTCGATCCTAGTAAATTAGTCGAAATTTGTGAACTTTTTCTGAAGTTTACTTTGCGTAGAGATCATCATCTCTAATCCAAGAAGGCAGACATAGGAGAGTGGATAAAAAACGAAGCGA
This sequence comes from Parhyale hawaiensis, assembly GCA_001587735.2. NCBI lineage: Eukaryota > Metazoa > Arthropoda > Malacostraca > Amphipoda > Hyalidae > Parhyale > Parhyale hawaiensis. The sequence continues at coordinate 24,156,748 of LQNS02278170.1, forward strand.
ACAGAGTTTGAACAAAGTGACGTAATTCATAGAACGAAGCAAGTACGTACTGCTAACGTACAACACGAGCAGTATTGAGAGAAACCGACAATTCACGAAATAGGAGCCTTTCATCGCTCTAGCTCAAAAGAAAAACGTTATAAAGTACCTGATAGCAAATCGAGCATATTCAAAGTATTTATTTACTGTTCAGACTCAAATTTCCTCCAATTTCATTCTCTTGGCGTCCAGCTGATGAAATTTTCATATCTAATCCTCCAGATTCACAGACCAACCAAGTAGGCAACTTAGAAATTATATATTATATATACTACGGGCTTGAGATATATGTAGGTGATGTTTGTATTTCGCAAAAGAAATAACGCATTTCTGTTCATTGCTAAGCTTAAAAGAATAATTCTTGAATAAAAGTATGCACACGCTTGTAAAACCCAATGTTTCAGCCTTGTTCTACTGGGGCATCATAAGGTATCTTGTGCTAAACAATTCGCCTTGAGCTAACGAAACGTTAGTTGAGGCGAAAGTGCTTTGTTTAGACGCCGGATGGAAGTTCAACTTCCACTAGCCTCTTGCCCCCGCGGGCGGGTGGCTCTCACCCACTTTA
>LQNS02278170.1:24179430-24204117 GCA_001587735.2 Parhyale hawaiensis
CAGTGGGGGCGCAGGGTTCATCAGCCCTATGTGCATTACTGAGCATTTGTCGACATTAAAGCTCATCTGCCACGTTCTGCTCCATTCCATGAGATGGTCAAGGTCTTGTTGGAGCTTGGCTCTTTTTGTGGCAGGATGACTTAGTTTAGTATCATCCGCAAATTTACTGATTTTACTACGGATGTTAAGATCGAGATCATTGATGTAAATTGAGAACTACCATAAACACATATACAGCCAGTCTGCCTATAGCTTGAGCCTTACCGGAAATTTCACGCACTGTTTGAAAGATGTAACAGAATTTGCTTCGAGAAATAGTCAGAACGAGAATTATATATTTTTATTTTCACATTTTTTACTACTTAACTTACACAGCTGGAAAAGTTTCTGATTACGAAAAATTTTGCCCATGACTTCATTTCACCAAGTGCCCTTCAATAATTACCCCGGAGTTTTCAGCCAATCTCTAATGTACAGAATTTTTTGGTAGGCCAAAAGCTAATTGATGGTATTAAATTCTTGGGCAGCCCAAAACTTTATTAGGGCGAGAAGCTTAAGATGCATTTAATCCTTATACAATTTAGCTAGTTGAACTTTTGTTCTTTGCGTTCACTTGCAATGAAAAATTATGTATCTGCAGGTGAGATGATGCAAAAAAAAAAAACTGGCAGAAACCTTATAATAAGCAATATGAAAATTTTATTGGTCGTGAATTTTGAAAAGCCTTTGGAAATTTTGTTTTCACGATTTTTTTTTCATTCAATGAACTGGGTAAATTTTTTATATGTGAATTATGACTGCAACCGCAGCAGAATTTTTTATGATTTTTAATTTGAGAACGATTAAATTTAAGCGTTAGCGAAATTGTAGGGCCCGAAGAACAGTTAATTTTGCTTTCATTACATTTCACAACAGGGCAGCAAAATTTTTAATATCATTAAAGAAGCAAATCAGAAAATACCGTCGAAGTGTTTGTGTTCTGGTTTGATTGAAGAATCCTGAGAGGACTATGTATCACCCTTGCATCAGACAGATCCATACACAGTCCCTTGTTGGGTTGAATTTTCCGTCACAGCTTGAAAAAAATATATCACAGTGGAAATATCATTTCAATTTTCTTTATACAAATAATACAAATGCAGTTCGGGTACCTCACAGTAAGATACATAATTTTGTGGCTTGAAATTTTCAAGTTGCAGCAAAAGTATGGGCCAAAATAGCAATATATGAAATTGATCAGAAGAACTCACTCACAATCAGAAGAAGAGATTAATGAACATGTACTTATTAAGCTTGAAGAAATGTTGTAACGGTGACAGTTGTTCCTGAAGAGGTGGATTCACGATTTTTGAAAAAGCTGTCAAACTGATGTATTATATCATACTATTGATATTAGGACGGATTTGTGGCAATAATATTGTTGCAAAAAATAGCACAACTCAATGTTCCGCAGGACGGAAAATGTATGTTCACACATTATTTTTAAGATTGCACGATGGAAAAGTTATTCCGTAGTTGGACGGTTGCAGGCAGTAGCTGCTGCGTTCGTTAATGTTTTTTTCAGTAATGATGCAAAGCTCAATACAAAGCGTTCATCGAGAGCATTGCCAATGTACGTAACGATGCGAAATAGAAGCACTGGTGCATAAGTTACATCGGTGTAATCGCGTTACCGAAATTTTAATCTATCTACTGTAATAAACTTACGTTCTACCTATGCCATGTCCCAGATCATAACAAAGCAAAGACGGAACAGTGATGGATTACAATGAATCACTGGAAGTGATACAAAAACTGGGATTATGGGTATTTATAGTAGCATTTTCCCATCAAATAAAAAACAACAACGAAACAAATGTAACTGGAGAGAAATCTAAGAGCACATACCTCCGCCAAGCAAAATAAAAAAACATGATAACAAAAATTTCAAATTGGTTCTGAAACCTTGATATTCTTTGTATCAACATCAAAATTTAATCACTTGTACCTTACGACAGTATTAGCATCTTCTGTAATTTTCTCGACTTTCCTTAACTTTTTGAGTTATGCTGCTACAAGATAATGACAAACATAAGTCAAGCACACAAATGGATCAAACGATCATCCCCACATTTTAATTATTTATATCTTTTAGCATTAGTAGAAAATTCCGTAAATTTCATAAAGACGCATCCATAACTCTTTGAGTTATTGTGCTAGTAAGCATAAAATCAATCACAGCGAGAAATGGCTAAACTAACAGATCATCACAAAAATTTGGTCGTTTACTCTTCGTAATATACCTATACATCCACGCAAATTTCATGAAAATCCGTCCATATCTTTTTCAGTTAAATTACTAAGAAAAATTAGACAGACATGCAAACAGATGGATGGGTTTTCACCAAAAGTTAATCACATGTTTCTGTTAACAGGCCTAACAATCCCTGTAAATTTCGTAAAATCATAGCTTCTTGAGTAATCTTGGTGACAGACAAGCAGAAAGACAAAGAGATAAACATACAAACACAACAAAAACATAACCCCCTCGGCGGAGGTAACTAGTGTTACATATAGGAGCTATTGTCTCCCAATTGCAACATTAAAAATTGCCATGGCCGCAACCTTCGAAGTAAATTGGTTTCAATCGAACCCTGGGGACTGGGTGAGTCAGCATCAAAAGTTCGGTGAAGGTTAGGACGCTCAACTAATCACATGCGGAACTCTATGTACTCCTACACATGTAAACGGGTTGACAATACATCTTCTAAATGCGCTGAATATTTCACTTACGCAGGGTTCGGTAAATGCACGTATGTAGGAACTTTCGCAGTCCATTAGGTACCTCCTACACGCTTGAGAACCGCCTTAGGGCACAAAGAAAAACTGGGATTGCAGGAGGCTCATTGTGATCGAAGACATGGAAAGAAGGTAAAATTGTTATAGCATAGACCGCAACAGGGCTTGACTCTTTGGTCTGACGCTGGCGGCCAAACGTCGGCAATGGAAAAATGGGATTTTATCAGGAGCTATTATTTTTCCCTATCTAATACTGAAGAAAAAAATTCCAAGTTACCCAAATATTTTTCTTGTGGAGAAGGTATCTAGGATACGGCGGGGACGCACTTTGCCGCTTGCCTGCATGACCGTGTCTGGATATGTTCATAATAGCTCTTGAGAATATCTCATATTTCCCAGCTTGGCCAACAGCGTCAGAGGCCACTTTTGGACCTAAGAGTCAAGTGCTGTTGCGGTCTATGGTTGTAGATTACAACGTATAGCTACTTACTACGCTTCACCTGCGTGTCAAGCTTAATATAAGTAAAATTTCAAGTCTACAGAACCTCATGAAATGTTTAATGAATTGGTAAGTTACTTATAGGCAGCGAAAACAATGTCACAGAAGAGAAAGAAAGGACTTATAGTAAGTCGATAGATACCTGGAAACTATGCACGAGGGTGTTCCCACACAGGAATAAGTTGAGAAAAAAAAAGAGGAAGAACAGATATCAGTCAGACAGATGGAGCACGAAATCGGAAAGAAGCGAAGTGGCCACTAAAAAGACAGACGCCTCGAAGTCTTTGTCAATGAAGAAGGTAACTTACAGAAACCCCCGGGGTGCTGCTCCCCAAGACATCAGATGGGCGAAAGTACCTAGCCTAACCTTATGGCCCACCCTGTGCCCCCGGAAGGGGATAAATTGATGAAATCGTGACAGCAAACAGTCGCAGCCCCTAGTAACTCTCCTCTAAAGTCGGACTCGCAGCACAGACCCTAGTTCACCGTGCTGCGTATAAAGTGTCCGAACACAGTGTTGCCTCCTTTTAAAAACCACCGCAAGCTAGCGGTAGATTTGCTAATATGTAAGTCGCCATATCAGTTTGCTCGTAGCAAGTATCACTGGTGCAATATGAAATAGGTCTGCAAATTTCGACAAATTACTATTGAGACAGAATCAACAATTTCTTTCGCGTACAAGGAAGCAGCAGAACGTTCTGACACGTTTGGGCTCTGACGGCGTCAAAAGACTATCGTGTGAACTCGGCTTAATATGAAGATAATATTAACGATAATTATAGAACTATCGGCAACCGCAACATTTGCGTGTTTCAAACGTTTGCTATCATGCAAGAATTCAACGAACTGTGCCATACTTTACGAAATGTTAATATGTACGGGAGAGTGCTCCACGTTTGTAAAAAAATAATGCGGTACAAATGAACTACATACATTTCTTTTGTTTAGTTGCGGTACCACAGTACTCGTGAGAAACACCAGCAGTACATGATAAGCCTGCTTCATATGTTGTTGACCTCTGCAGTCGTGCAACAACCGGACCAGGGGCGTGTTGTGGTCACGATTGGGCGGTGTTAAGGTTGTTTTAGAATGGAACAGCATTAACTCCCGAGCCTACAGTGTCGCTGTGCCCGCAATTAAGTGGCACTCATGAGTCTTTTCACTCGTTAGCTTCCACACTGGGAGTGTCGACGCTACATATTCTGTCAATCTCACATTACGGGCAGAGCATACAATCATCGCTTGTTCATAACGTAATTGTGTGTTTGGAAACTGGGGGAGGGGGAAGTTTGCGAGACGACGGGCCCTCAAAGCACCGGGACAGCGGTAGTCCCGGAAGCAAAAATACCAAACTACCGGTAACTATTTAGTAAGGTATGTAAGCGAAATGGAGTATCTTTGCTTCAAAAATGCCTACATGGCATTTGTACTCAGCTGCTATCCACTGTTCAAGCACGCTTCTATGACTTCAGGAATTAAGGTAAAATTTGAGTCCAGCAATAATTCTTGAAAAAACTTGAGCACCTCAATATTGTAGTCCACTGCATTTGCTGCCGAAAGGTAATGCCTTGCATGGCAGATAAAGAAGTTTCAAAGTAAAAAAATATAATTAGTACTCAACTTCAGGTGACTCTTCGATCGCCCAATTACAGTCTGCTTGTTCGCTTGAAAATTTGAAGTCAAGTTGCAGCTCACAAAACTCCTTCATTTTCTGTAAGAAAACTGGCTGATGTTAGTTAGAGCTTTACTTTTCTGACAATCTAGTCCCCTATAATGTGTCATTCATTGCATTAGTTATCACCCGCAAAAGAAGTGAGAGAGGTGATAATGTTTTTGTTGAAGATATAATTATATGTATTTGTATGCCTGTCCACCCAATACGTGGTAGAAGGAATAGAGCAATCTTCATATTTTCTGTAGGAAGTTTGGTGGGTTGACCTAGACGTGACCCATGCAAAAAAAAAAAAGACCAAGCTGACCATAAACAAATGACGGCGTTGAATTTTCCTCCACTGGGGCGAATTTACCTCCATCGCGGCAAATCGTCTGTATCACGGGGCGTTCTATTTTTTTCCTATGCTATTATCGAAGAGGGATTGAGTAGGGCTCAGGGATTGGGGCTGTGCGCTCAACTCCTTTATCATAAAAAATGACTTCGTTGAATTTTCCTCCTACTGCAGGTGATGGTCTTACGCCACAAGGCGTGCTAGTGCAACACTCCGAGAGCACAGACTACCTTCAAGCAGCGTAGTTTTAACGAAAAATTCATACTGGTCCTCAATCCAAGATTTGTTTTTTATAATAAAAAATAAATTCACTCCCCTGTTCCCTGTGATATTCCTCGTTGTTCAAGTAATATTTAAGAAGTTCCAGCCCTGACTTTTTGAGTTATGCTTTGACAAAGAAAATGGTTAGGAGAGACACACACATAGCTAAATGGAGTAAAAAATTATCACAAAAATTAAGCCATTTGTTCCTTGTAACAGTGTCTGTAAATTTCATCACGATCTCTTTCCGAGTTATGTTCCTGACAATAAAAAGAAAACACCGAGCGAGAGAAACAGACATTTACGCAGGGGCAGAGCATTACCGTCACTGGGTCATTAATTTTGTTTTTCGTTACAGTTCCTGCAAATTTTTATAAAGATCCGTTCTCGATTTATTTTAGTTATGTCGCGAAGAACAATAAATCGACAAACAAGCAAGGCATAAACAAGCGGCTAAACGGAACTTCACGAAAAGTTGACCATCTCTTCATCCTGACATACCTAATATAGAGGAAAATTTCATTGATAACTGTTCACAACCTTACCATTTGAGTAGCAACGCTGATAGGTAGGCAACTAGACAAAAGCATTCTCTTCTTGGTGGAGGTAATTATACAGTGGATATAAACAGCAAATTAATTATTTGAAGAGTTTGGTGAAAATAATAGGCTAAAGTAGTGCAAACCCCACAAACTAAAGGTGCCATAACCTTACAGCGGTCTTCGTAAGCTAATTAAGTCAACATATTTCAGAAGCTGTTTCATTAAAATATTAGTTAGCGCTACTTGAGATGCATAAACTTGAAGTATCATTATAACAATGGTGGAGACATATTTAAGAAAATGTAATTCAGCCCTACTGGGCATGAACCTATGAGCTCCGTGCTGTTAGACGTGAACGTGGCGGCGAATATCTGCGACATCCTTTTACCCTAATCACGACTCATTGTTCCGACGTTATCAGGTCCTTTTTAAGAGGTTATCAGGGGGTTATCGTTGCTAGAAAAACGCTCCCTACCACAAGCTTCTAGGAGCCACGGTAACTAATAATAATAATATGCTTTATTAGGTACACATAGGGCATGGTACATAGGAGACAGCTTAATACTAAAGTTACATTATATACTAAGATCAGGTAATACTATCATCGCAAAACTACACTTTTACCAATAGAGCGCCACACTGTAACACAACGTAGTCGCTACAACACTCCTCATATTTTGCTATAGCGAATGTCCATAACGAATAGCACGTGAAAACGTTTCAGAAGACAAAACCAATTAATAGTATTTAAAACAAACTTTCAGTAGTAAGTGAGAGGAGTACGTCTTTGAATGTTTTTTCTTTTTTGAGCGGATTATTATCAATAAGTTTATGAAAGTTTTTCTAATGCATATAATATTTTACTGTATTATTTCGTAAGCAAATTCCATATGAACTATTAATTTAAAAGAGAACAAAGGAAGAGCTATTAGTAAGATGCAGCTTCTGTATCTTTTTCTGGTAAGTTTCTCATTGCATCAATATTTACAGATAAATTTATGACAGTAGAAGAAGGCTAATAAGCTAGAAATATAATAATCATAATTATTATTTATGATAGTTCCTCAAGGCCTGCTGTTTCACAACAGTAGGCGGCCTAGAAACAACGATATTTTGGAATAGTATAATAAATAGGAAAGTAAACAAATGTCAATTACCAAGTGGTTTGTACTTTGCACCTGAAGAGCTTTACATATAGCAAGAATTCTTTGTTTTTTTCAGCATTATTTTCTTAACCTTTTAACGGACTTGTTTTTTCACATACCACTAGTGCGTCACTTTGGATGTACATTTCTAAATCCTATTTTGAAGCTAATACACAACTGTTCGGCACCAGCTAATCTTAAAACAACTTAAAAAAAAAAAAAACTACTCCCCCTGTTCCAAAATGATAGGAACCAAATGTTAATCAGATATAAGCGTACCATTGGATGAAAACGCCGAAGAGAACAGCCAGCAAATATCCAAAGGTACTAATGTAGGGGCTGACCTTGCTAAACCTTTTTGACAAAGTCTTCCCTAAGTCTTACTCATTAATCCCAAATCCCCCTGTATACGAACTATCTGGCTGTGGTACAGCTATTTAACAACAGAGGGAATAACAAAATGGGAACACTTATCATTGCAATAGAGTACGATAGTAAAAGTTATAACATCTGACGAGATACCACTAGTGTCACACGATACCTCAGGTCAGAACGATAGCGGCAAATGCCAGTTACCTGAATGCAGGTGGTTTGATTTATATGATAAAAAAATCGAGTTCTCATAATATCTATGTGAATCTCAAACTAGAGTGAAAAGTCATGACTGAATATTAAGGCTATGAGAGCAAGTGCGCAGCAGTCAGTATATTATAAATAGTTTAATGAGTCAAAATTTGTGCAATATTTGAGAATAAGATGGCCGAGCTCTACACAAGACAAAAGTTTGCTATGAAAAAATATTGAGACGCTGTCAAAGCTTTGTAAATTGTATGCACCGTATACTCTTCTATTTGCCCATTTCTTTACTTCAATTTTATTCTATATTTGGCTGTCACCAAGATAACTTAAAGACTTTAGAACGGACTCTTACCAAATTTGCAGAAGTTGTTAGGTATGCTAGGAGATGAAGATGATTGACAATTCGTCCGCCGTCAGCAGCATAACCCCAAAAGTTATGAACAGATCTTCAAGAAGTTTAAAGAAATTATTAGCAAAGTTGAAAGACAATAATAACGAAATTTGAGGATGATAGGTTGGTATGTTTATGTGTTTAACTAATGTTTGTCTAAATATAATTCAAGACGTTACCAATGGACATTCATAAAATTTACAGGAACTGTTGCAAATTTTAAGAGGCACAAATTGCCAAATTTTAGCGATGATCGATGTGTCCATTTGACTAATGTTAATCAAAATGCTTGTCAGAATATAACTAAAGAAGGTACGAATCGTTGTTCAAGAAAATTACAGAAACTGTTATTACTGTTAAGGGGCACAAATGACCAAATTTTGGTGATGGTAAATATAACTTCTAGTTTCAGGAAGCATTTGATTTTTTCGTTAATGTTGCCCTGCTTTACAGAGGTATGCGCTCTCAATTTCTCTAGTATTCTAGGTTATGGTATCACTGGTGGCGCCTTTGTCGATGAAACAACTGCAACTCTCTCTTGTGTCGCTTATGCATTACTTATATTCTCGTCAACCTTGCTACTGTAAGATGAGTGCTTTTTCGTTATTGTACAGTCTGTGGGGCAACCCGTGAGGTATGAGGAGTTGAGAAATAGCCTGTATTTGAAGTTTATGAAACTTGTGCACACTGACTATTAACGAAAGTGGTATGGATCAGCTCTATTATGTTTCTAACATTTTTAGAGACATTTAGAGACATTTAAGAGACAGCCTATAGATATATAGGTACAACAAGTTTTGCTAAGTTTAGTTAAACTGAGATGTAAAGCCTTTGCAATTTGTTACAGATGGTGATGGCTGTGGGTACCAGGTGAGTCGTACAAAGATAGCAAGTTTCGTAAAGGCTTTGTTTGCAGCATGCCAGGTAAGCTCTATGGGAATTACCCAATTGCCGAACTAACTCTATTTCCGAACAAAACAGTTATATTTGATAGGTGAAAGTAATATTCCTCTCAAATAATAACTGTTTGAAAATAGTGTTAGTTCGGCAATTGGGTAATATCTTTAGTACTTCAAAAGTTTAGAGTTTAGAGAATATCAAATGATCGCTGCTATATTGCATTATGAGATGACAGCGACGAACTGTAGGAACCACTAACTTCCGTTTTATAATTATAATTTATCGGTCGATCCATATAGCTATTTACCAACGTAAATACCATAGTTGATGTGAGGCGATCATATTCCTTACATGTATCAAGGAAAACAAGGTTTGCCTCGCTCCTGACTTGGTTAACTTTGAGGAGTGGGTCGTACATAGGGCACGTTATGGACTGAAAGGTCACCGCTGCCCACAGAGAAGATTACAGCCTGGGGACTGACCATCTTATTCATTGATGATGTCACCTGTGGTCACATAAAGCCAGCTACACACTAGCAACTTTCGTTATAAAGTCACAACGGCACCCAACAAACGACCCCGCTACGCTGGCAACTGACAGGCCCGAGCAGTTCCTTATTGCAGTATGTTGTTTTGTTGACAGCGGCGGATGAAATTCATCTCATGATATAAATAGAGGGATAATTTGCGTATGCGGACATTTTGTTTCTCTCGGACAGCGGAAGAACAGCGGAAGTGGTTCCAAATATCACGCAGTTCCACAAAGAAAACACTTATCCTGTAACAGTCATGACTCCACAGCTTAGGCTTGCATTTTACCAAGAAACTGTGAGTATGTTTGTGCCAGCTACATGCTGCAATGTACACAGTAATGGGATATTACAACAAATTAGCCTAAATAAAGATAATAAATTCAAATGGAGTGCTTATATGAGTAATTTTTTCTTTATCTAAATCTTATGTCAAAATCGCGCAGTCCAGGTATTTCAAAGAGCGAAACCCACTCGAATTTCGTTGTTTCCGAAATGAATGTAGCGAGCTATCTGAAGACTCTGCTGGCGGTGGGCAATTTCGTCCATATTTAAAGCTGGGTATTGTATTTCCAGCACTCGTTGCAGCTCATGCAGAACATGCGCTGAAACTTATGCACTGTCGTGACCAGGAAGCAAAGAAGATCAAAAAAGTAGGTTTGAGATATTCACTAAAACGCAAACGCTACAAAAATATACATGGTGCGTCAGATAGCAATCAAACTTTCAGTTGTATTGACATTACTTTGCCTTTTGTCAAGGCACACGATATATGTGTACATATTGAGAGAATTTCATCCAAATCGGCTTATAAATAAAACCTTAAATTTGCACCCTTCTTCTGAAAATTTTTTATGGTGAAATTCGAGAACACGACCGTAATGAAAACTTTATTATTTATGTTCCGATTTGAATGAAATTCGGCACAGGTATGTACAACTAGAAAATAATGTGGGTGGTACTCATGTACTTTTTCAAATTTTCGCTATTGAAAATGAATTGTTCAAAGAAAACGATTATCCCTCCAAAAACCATTTTCTTCGAATAACTTGTTTTCTATGGCGAAAATGGAAAAAAGTATCTGAGTCAGAAGCTCTTATTTTTAAATTTTACATATGTGTATCAAGTTTCATTCAAATTGGAAGAAAACTGAAAAAACAAATTTGAACCCTCTGGCGGGAATTTCTTTACATGAAATTCAAAAATACAGCTGAGAGAAAATATTTATTTATGTACCGATTTGGATGAAATTCGGTACACATTTGTAAAATTGAAAAAAAAGTGCTCTTGACTCATATAGTTTTTACCGTTTTCGCCATAGAAATCGAATTATTCAAAGGAAACGGGATTTTCGTTTTCTTTGAAAAACTCGTATTTTATGGCAAAAATTGGAAAAGTACATGTATACAACCCACATATCCCTTTTCGATTTTACATGTTTCTGCCAAGTTTCATGAAAATCGGCCGAATAATAAGAAAGAAGAAAGTTTTTGTAGTAAAAATGTAAGCGTTACGAAAAACTTGCGCCATCCCCCAGGCCCCTATTCTACCCACTTAGGGTTACACTTGCTGCCTAAAATATTTTCACATAGTATGTCTGATGTATAGCTACTGATTAGTGATGAAAAGCGAATTTTGATCATTTTTAGGGTCTGATGTCTGACGGTCTCCTCAACGTAAATAGCGGTAGAGAGTGCCAGTATCAAAAATCTGATGAGAAATAGATTTGTACTGAACTGTTACTGTGAACAAGAGCAGTGTTTAAGCAGATATAGCTTATAAGAAGACATAGAAATAAGTTTGCGACTTCGGCGGATGAAAGCACGGATGTCATATTTGAGTTACACATTCCGTGTGCGTTTAATGGGTCGGCGTTAAGGTAAAGTGAGCTTGAGAAACCCACACGCACTCATTGTGCTGTAGATATAGGCCGACATGCCCTAGAGGAGCATATGGCTGCAGTCGACCAAAGATCATCTGTAGCTTTGGCACCAATGGAGGAAGATTCCATCCGATAATCTGCGCTCCCCAACCCTCCCCATTGCTGATAAAGGTCAGTAAACCCATAGCAGAACGCAGACCGGATGCTGACTGATCACGTCAAAGGCCTCGAAAAACTTGCCTAACTGTGAGCGAGTTCTGAACCTGTGGCCTTGAGAGTCAATATCAGAAGCTTTAGTCTGCTGCTACTGCGAGTCTAAAAGGTAAAGTCAACTTTAGCCCCACCCTCCACTGAGAAACCCACACGCACTGGTTCCTGCTGCAGATATAGGCCAACTGGCCACAGAGGAGTAAGTACAGCTGCAGCCGACGACGGGTCAGTATGAACTATGGCGCCGAAACGGTAGGTTCAGCGACCCTCCACCCCCTACCCTAAGGCAGGTACCCCCGCGATAGCTGTGCGCACAGGCAGACTTGCTGAGCAAGACAGGCCGAGACAAAGACGGCACATGGCATGGGGATCGATCGCGGGACCTTCAGCACAACTGTGCAGCACGTAATGTCCGCCGCTATCGTGGGTGTTCAAAAACGGAACAATTTATTCAAGCAATTCTGCTATTTAAATGGCTAATTAGCATTATCAAAGATACCAACTAGAGCAGTCTGAGAGCGCATGATTCCACTAAACAAGGCTACGTTAACGCGATATTCATCTTGGTCCTAAAATTAGAATCGTTTCAGGTATTCCTCTACTACCGCGTACTCCACGTTCCAAGATTAACCGCCGTCGTCAGAGCGCGCCTTCTCCAAATCAAAGAGAAAATTATAAGTTTGAGTTAAAAGTTGACTGATGTCTTTGCTGAATTGCTTAAGAGACAATATTTTTTTCGTGGGGTAAGTAATAGAATTTTACACATGGTAAGTTAAAAGACTGGTTACCCATGTTCACTGTGTTCCAAAATCCAAAGGTATGTAATTTGCATATATATATATACATACAGAGACATTTGTATTTTTCCAAACTAACAGATTAGAAGAAATACACGCAAATACGTATACGGCAATTACGCAATTACAACAGAACCTTAGCATACCAGTTAATGTTGTTTAATTTCATCTTATAAGGTTTTACAGTGGCTCATGGCACCATCAACTGCTAAAGCTTTCTGCTACTTTCACAATGTTTTGCTATGCATTTCTTTCGGACCTTTCTTAATAAGGGCCAAATGCTGGAGATTTGTAGTGAACTGCTGTTATGCTGTGGCCGGTAGCTTTCCAAACCCAGCAGAATCAGATCTTTTTCTGCAGTGTCGTTTTGAAAACATTTGTCGCTGTGGAGAAAGCGCGGTCACAAAATGAATGCGGGATAAGGAAATCCAGCGGGTAAATATGTCGCGGTTGTGAAGGAATACCGTTATCATCACCAGAACTTGGTCGTTTGTGCCTCTTCACAGTGGAACAGCTTCTGTAATTTTCTTGAAGACCCGTTCATAATCATTTTTTTTAATTATGTCATGACAAACATTTTCACAAACAGTTGTCAAAAGTATAAGCGGAAGAGCTGATCACCAATAAAATTTAGCCATTTGCGCCTCTTTACATTTCTAACAATTCTTGTCAATTCCAGGAATATCACCCCTTAACTTTTGAGTTCTTTACTGATAACTTAAATAACACTAATAACAACTAGCGGAACCCGTAGAAATTCCACAGTTAATTAACGTTTTCACTTACTTTAGTTTACCAGAAGCAGCGCTTCTAACTTACCCCACTACGTTGTCCGTCCGCAGCTTAATTAATTAACCCTTGGCCTCCTGACGGCATCATCAGATGCCACTCTCTATTTTTCCCTATACAAAAGCTATGCATCATGTAAATTACCCAAGACACTGACGGCATCTGTAGTAGCCGATGCAAAAAAAATACTGTTTTTGCAAGTAAAACTAAATTTTTTTCTCAAATATGTGTTTAACTAACCAATTTTTTATAAATTTAACAAAAAAAGTGAAAAAAAAACGTTATTTGAGTTTCAGGAGGCAAAGGGTTAACCCTGTCTACCGTTACGCAGATCGTCTACCTTATATTTCGTCTAACCTCGCTTAACATTTGGAGTGATTCGCAAGTGAATCCCGCGTTTGTTACGCCAGCAAAATATTCGCACTTAGATCTCGATAAAGACATCTCACACGCCTTTTCTAAGCTCTGTTTGCCTATGTTTACAGCTAAAGTAGTCGTTTACAAACATACACGTTATATTTTGGTCGGTATATCCGAATTTTTTTCGCACTACTACGGGATTCGTTAATATTCATCATCAGTAACCAATCCTTTTCTACTTTGCTTGATGCCCAAGCTATACAACAGAATTTGCCAATTTCATCAGTCACTGCAGCGTAACTCTCTGCAGTAAAGATGCTATTTTATTCGTTAGACATGGAGCCAGTCGCTTCAGTATAAATTTTAGAGACGAAATGTCCAACACTATTCGCTCTGTTCTCTTGCACCGTATCCTAGCAACGTATTTGACCCTATTAAGAATGTCATCCGCCACAAAGTGTAGATAATTGGCGTGGCAAAGAGGAAAGAGGCAGCTACGGTACGGGTGAACTGATCTTCATATCTTTGCTTCGAAACTGATTTTTTTTCAAGAAGCGAAAAGAATACAGCTATGGCTGAACCAAGGAGGTTCTAATAGGAGGAGAAAGCCCAAGCTCTCTCCGGGCGAGTAAACACATGGCTTAGTCACGTGACGGGAGCAGGCGTTTGGAGTCCCTGAACTGGCTGATCTTCTCCCATGCAGTAGGCCGAATGCCGTGGTCAACACATATAATTAAGGATGATATAGACAAGCAGTTCTTCAATTTTTTTCGAAGAAAATTGTGTCTGAAGATTGACATCCCGGTGCTCACTTTGTTACTTCCATCATAAGTTGCTATGTAGGCTACGAGTTTCATTTACTCCATCCGCTCGAACTCAATCCACTTGATATTTCATCGGTGGTTAGTGGCTATAATACTCTGAACTCAGGACTCCTTTCTATACTGGCTTCATGAGGTAATGCCACTCTCCGATTGGAAACACCTCTCAGCCAGTTGAAGGGAAAAGTTTACTGTAAACGCTCCCGTAGGGTAACTAAAGAGGGTACATCAAGGAGCTTCTATAGAGAGGAGGCAGTCAGGAGCTTTGCCCGTGAAGCTCAAGAGTCTCTTATGGCTGTCGGCCAGTTGCCCTATGCACCAATCGCATATCAGTGAATAGTCTCCTATAGCTGCAGCCAGTCGAGTATGCACCAATCGCATATCAGTAACACGGTTTATTTGCTGCTCCCCCGTGAAAGTCACTGCTCCCCCGTAACTTCCACCAATGAGATACATGAACACTTCTCACAGCCATAAAAAATCTGGTTGACTCGCTGGCGAATCTGTACATAGGCCGCAGGGCTCCCTCATTCTCTATTGAAGCGCCTTCGGGTGCACTCCTCCCATTACAACCTGCTTGGGTTGAAAACTCCGTTCAGCACAAATCAGAGCATCTTCCAAGTTGAATTTTCTCTAATCTAATACTGAAAATTGTACCGTGCAGACACAGGGGCGGACGGACGGATGGAGCCCCTAACAGAATTATAATATAGACAAGCTAGAGCCAGTTGAAATGTCACAGAATACAAGCAATGTTCTTGAGTGATATCTGAGATCCATATCATCCTAATTTTTTATTATCTAATACTGAAGAAAGCTGGGAATATTATACAGAACAAAAGAATTGTTCCTCAATTATGATGCCCTTGGACCCGTATCACGAATACTAAGGTTGGCAAATATCTCTAGTCAGGCAGTGAATCTTCTACCTAAGACCTGCAAGCTGTAGCTGCTCAACTTTGAACTTAACTTCTTCTCGAATTGATCTCTTCACAGATCGAATCCAGGATCCCTCGGGTGCTCTAATTTCCCCCCAAACTAATTGCTGAAAGTGTCACGGTCGTACTAACTTACTAATTAATTGAGTGACAAATATAAGTATAGTGTAAATCCTCACGAAATTCAGGAGGATCCTTTGATAAATTTTTGAGTTAAGTTCCTAAAAACATAGAGACAAACAAGCAAGTAAATTGACCAACAGATCAACGCCAAAAATTTTTGTCCCCGTGCTCATAGTAATAACCCTAACAACTGCTACAATTTTCATAGAGACCGGTCCATAACTTTTAAGTTATGCCACCGAAGAAAAAGGGCAAAAAAAAAAAAACAACGGTTGGACGGTTAATCATGTGTTCCTCCTAACATATGTACGTAAGAATTCCTGTAAATTCCGTAATAATCCATTCATACACCTTTATGTTATTTTGGTGCCGGACTTATTGACAAACACGCAAACGTGATAAAACGAAAACTTTTGCCCCAACACGAACAAACTTACCTGTGCATTGATGAGATATGAGCACATTGGCGTGCGCTTCGATTGGTATCCTACCGAGGATGGGTATTGATTCTGGGAAAACGCGTTTCTCAGTGAAACAATTTTAGTAAGTAGAAGCAATAGTTTCTTTAAAACATATTTTGCTCTTGCGAGGTAATTAGCACTCTCTCCATATGTCACTTAATTTCTACACAATTTTGTTACCATTTGAGTCACAGGTGCTATTTTCTTCAGATCTGAAAAGAAGAACTATGATCCGCTTTACTGTTGGAACAAAGCGGACGGGTACCACTGCACCTCCTGTGTACAGCCCGTTCACTGTGCCGCTGGCGATCTTCAAGAATTAGAAGAGTGTCCCTATGGTTATGTAAGTCTGCTGTTGCTGTTTTAAACGCACGTTTTTGTAACTCCATAAACCACAATTTTTTTTTTTCGCTCGGTTTTGGCTAAATAATCCATGCAATGTTGGAAGCCTTCCTCTGTGGCCATCTAATTCACAAAGTTTCTGCGTTCGTTAGTATTTACAGAAGAATCATTGCTTTTGACTGCGTACTTCTGTTGCTTCACAAGCCTTAAATTATTTTCTTTCTAGCTCTGTGGCCATGTACTGCAAGTAAAAAATGTGTTAAGAGTTCTATTTTCTATTCATAGAACTGGGAATTGCTTAATGTTCTATACCTGTTTCTAATTTTCCTTGTTACAGTTTGAAGTAAAATCTACAGTAATCTTAAAGACCTGGAGAGCATGTTAATGTTTGGCGTTTGCACAATGGACGCCTCTTATATAGGCTGTACCCAGTTTATGTGGTCGTTTGAAGTAAGGAATACCCGAACTGTATGGAAAAATAATGAATTTTAGCCACTGCTCGTGACCGAGTTGTTCACTACATAAAGAATTATTCTAAGTATTTTTTTTCTACATGATTCGTGGACTTGGGCTAGGCTATGTCAATTTTTAAGTACGTACCAAAATGCAGAGAAACGCCTACTTTTCTGAAATAAATGTACTAACGAGACGTAGATGCATGCTTATATTCCTTTTGCCTCTAAAACAGTAGACTGATGCTATTTTGTTCTGATGCTGGCCACGTGACAAAAAATTTCAATTTAGATTAGATTAGATTAGATAGGCGGCAGTAGACGAACCAAGAGGCCCGTTCCCAAAGAGACACCGGGACCAACACCCTGGCCTCTTTGAGCTATTGCTATTATGTTAGTAGGATATAGAGGATTGGGGAAACGAGAGGAGAAAAAACGGAAGACGAAAGAGAAAAAAGAGAAAGAGAAACTAAAAAATAGAAACAGAGGGGGAGAAGAATCTCCGCCATGAATGCCCCCAAGCATGATCGATTGCCGCTGATATACGGAGCTTAAATATAGAGATGGAGTGGAAGTGAGAAGAAGTCAGCATAAAATGGCCTGGGAAGGTTTGGTCGTTAAGTGCTTGCGACTCGTGGAGGAGGAGTTCTTAGCACACGACGGATATAGCAATCGGTATCCAAGTTTCAGCACTCCATTAGTTCTGTCTCGTCCTGAAACCTGAACGTTAATGTTTTGCCAGAAGGTTCAACTAAAGTGCTTGTGTTTCAAAACGTGGCCACTCAACCGTGTTTCTTATACCTGAAGTGATGACGAGAACTGCGCTAGTGACGCAGCTACCTCAGAAAGCCACCGTCGAAAAGCTCCAGAGCCCCAGTGCATTCTTTATTGATATAAGTAGTTTTATTAAATTATCAACTCTCACATTTCTTCTTATCTGATTGTGAAGCTTGTGTGTACGGTGACATACAAGCAAATACACAAAATTATTAGGGATTTATAATTATAATGATTGATTTTTTTCAGCGAAGGAGGTTTTATTTTTACCGCAATTTATCCTCTTTGTCCTTCGCCAAGGAAACTCAGAAATTTCTAAAAGGAACAGGTAAATCTAACCCTCAGCTGGGAAACACACATACACTAGTTTGTGCTGCGAACATAGGCCCACTGGCTCCAGAGGAGTGAGTACGGCTGCAGTCACCCACATGTCATCAAGAACTACGGCGCCAATTTGACGGAAGGTTGAAATGAACCTGGACCCCCCCACCCCCTCATCTCTGAGGAAGGCAAGTTCCGCCACGGCGCAATGGATGCACACAACTGTCGAGTCATCCGTTTGTTTGTTTTTCTGCTTTTTTCTGTATGAAGTTACTCAAAACGTTAGGGTCGAATTTTAATAAAATTGCAGGAGTTGTTAGATTTATTTTGATGAGTAAATTACAAAATTTATATGACAATTTATTCGTTTTATTGTTGTCTCTGTGAATTACTTAATACTTGTTAGCGAAATAACTCAAAATTTGATCAACAGATTATTATGAAATTTGCCGGAATTGTAAATGTTGTTGAAATTCATGATTGATTAGGTTCTGGTTACGATTGGTTGGTCTGTTTGTGTGCTTGACTAATAATTGTCAGAATGTTTGTTAGCAGCATAACTCGAAAAGTTATGAACAGATTTTGAAAAAAAAAATACAGAAGCTTTTGTTACTGTCACCAGGCACAATTGATTAGAATTTAGTGTTGATACAAAGGAATTCATAGTTTCAGAACCAATTTAATTTTTTTATTGCGGAAGCCCGTCTTGGCGAAGGTGTTCCTCTGAATGCTCTAGTTAGAAATGTAATGAAGGTCAAATGACTTTTTTTTTTTGTGATGATATATTTGTTCGATTGCCTGTTTTTCTCAATATTTTTTTTTTTTTTTTCAGTAACACAACACAAAAAGTGATGAGTGGATCTCATGAAGTTGGCAGAAAATATTAAAAGGTAGAAATATTTAAATTTTTGTCCTGGCTTTTATTTTACTGAAAACCTTTAGCAGTTTTCTGAGACACGTGTGAAGGCTAAGAATCTAACAAACCCTTACTATGTCATGGCATTAACTTCACGCTGAAAGGGATAAAGTTACTCCAAAAAAAAGCCTTCATCTGCTACAGTCAAGCACCAAGAGTTTTGTAAATGCGTTAGAAAATAAGAGTTTATTCACAAAATCATTTATGCAATGATAGTTTTTACTCTTTTCAAAACTTGGTAACTACATCTGAGTAAAATTTCGTTCCTTATTCTTGATTTTTAGCGATAGATTTTTCACTATCACTATTCATTTCCCCTAAACTTATTTCGCATCCTTTGAAAAACAACTGGAATTGATGCCTCTTATTATGAATTTTCATTTTAATGACTTCCCCATGGTTTGGCCACGCATCCTACGAATTCATCCTACTGGCTCAACTGGCTAATGAAATAAAGAAACATAAACAGATATACCTTACCAAGTTCACCACTTAACTATTGTATTTTGTTCCGCAGGTTTGCGACTACATATCCAACGTAACGGCCTGCGTTCCCATGCCTGAGGCTACCAACGGCTGCAAATGCTCCTACAACACTTGCGATTATTTCGATCCCTCTATCGCAAACCACTGCAACGGGACTGGCATTTACTACACTTTTGACTGCATAGATGATATGACGTCGCAGTACGACATGTGTCGGGAAGGAGAATGCGTCAATCCTTGCGTTGGTCACCCGGATGAAATAATCGTCGACGATTCTGACTGTACGCGAGCGTATCGTTGTAACGGAAATGAAGCAAGTCAGGCCGTAACCTACTGTTCAGAGGAGGATGGAACCTACATTGATGTAGATGCGCATTGTAGGGAGGCTCCACCTGTACCCTGTCGTACAGCCTGTACTAACGGTACGTGTCCAGACCCGACTAACTGTACCATGTACTATGAATGTGACCTTGGTACAGTGGTCGATGGACCTCTAGCCTGCTCGCCTGATACGTATTTTGACTACTCTGCTACGCCCCCTGGGTGTACAGGTACAGATGAATCGGTGTGCTCGCCTCTAACTATAGATGCACCTTCGACATGAACTTATAGTTTAACGTCAGAAAAGTGCACCCACTTTTGAAAAGGGACAAAACTTGCGAGTTCAACCACGGATTCGTCACTTGGGCAGCGGAATCGTGTAACTCGTAGTGAACAAGTGACCCTATTGTTGAACACTTAATAGTGTTGAGAGTGTGACATCTGTGCAGCTACGAGCATGAAGGCATTGACATGAAGGCTAAACCTGCATAATTATTTTTTAACTCGATTTAGCCATCCAGATTGATTCACATATTAAATTTTAAATTGCTAGAAAGCTACAGCTACGTTTGATGATATTTTTGTTAAGTTCAGTAAAGCGGAGTAGCAAAATCTGAACCGTAAGCCTGGTTAGTACCATTATAGATCTGGACAATCAGCATTTAGAACGTTACGAAGCATTTAGAACGTTACATAATTTAGGAGAAAACGAGGCTCTGACTGCTCTGTGCAACAGGTGTTAACTGATGGTTAACAATACCTGGAATTACTTCATATGCTTTACACAGTAGACCTGCCTATGACAGGATTAATTGGACATAAGTTTTCCTGTGATCAACGCGACAATAAAAGCGCAACAACGGGCTGTAAAATGCAGGATCTCATCTTTACCATGAGCATATATATGCACGCTACTAGAATCAGCAGGTAATTCAATAAAATATTTGTGGTGCGAAATATATATTAAATTAGTGGCCCGCGCCGTCATTATCAACGCCGGCAAAAAATTAACACTTCACTAAAACCCCCGCCGTCTCCTGTGGTTGTTACTCTTTGGAAGGTTTCTTAAATGTAAATTTAGCATTCTGTCTAAACGATCTAATCTAATCTAATACCAAAGAAAAAGATTCCAAGGTACCCAACTTTTCTTTTTGCCAAAAAGGGGCAAGCAGACACAGTTCTATTTTCCCCAATCTAATACTGAAGAAAAAGATTAAAAGGTACCGAACTTTTTTTTTCCTCGTTTGAAATCTGAATTTTCTCTTATCTTATTCCCATGTATGTAAGATTCCAAGGTACCCAACTTTGTTTTTTTGCCGTTTGAAATCTGAATCTGGGGGATAAAAGTTATGATTTCATTTTTTGTACATCTTGATCTTTTTTTTACCTAAATATGAAGAGAAGTCAATGAGTTTTCTTGCTAGAAAAAACAGAGATAGTTTTGGAATCCCCGAGAAATTTGAAAGTCACTATTAGAGAGATATTTACATTTTACTCGAATTGTTCATGACGGTTCAAAACTGAAAATTTCCATTTCTTTAAAAAGCTTGCTGATAAAAAGCTGCTGATAGTAAAATTTTAGGAAAGAACATTTGCAAACCTTGTAAAATTTTTCAAATTTTACTGCTACTGAATAAAGCTTCAGAGGATATGCTGGCTTTCGTAGTCTGTAGTTTTCTGGGGAAAAACAGAAACTACACCGTTTGGGAACTTTTACTATGCAATAACAGAACAAATTTATCCTAGTAAAATCTTGCCAGACACAGCAAGATTTTCTGCTTGAAATTACTTTCAGACAAGAACTACACATTTTGCTGATTACAAAATGTTATAAATATATAAAATTTGATGGTGATTAAAACGAATCATGGTTTCAGGATCAATTTAAATTTTTTAATAACATTTCGTTGTTTGGCGGAAGCATTAGCGCGCAGAGTGCTTCTCTGGTTATTAACATACCTGCAGTTGAGCATTATACTCTTATATGCTTTACGGTTCTTAACCTAGGTACATTTCGGTGCACTAAAATTGTAAACAGTCTTGGCTACTTTGGGTGCGTTATAACACCAGATAGTTTACAAGAAGTTTAAAGCTGCAAGGAAACAGGACGCAAGAGATTTCGTTTGTGCGGAGGTAAGGGTTTATGAGCCTCCTCCTCCAAACTGAAGTTGGCTGCTCTACAACAACGACTGTTATTTTTGTTCCCGAGCGTGCAGGTATCTCTGCCGACTCGCTCCGCTGGATAAGTAAATAATTAATCTTCTAGAAGGTACTTCGTAGTTTCAATAATTTTTCGGTGTATTTTCTAACCACAATTTATGAATTTCCTCTTTGAGAGAGTAACAAATCACATAGTGAAAGGATTTTGAACTTAAAATGGGTATCAAATGACACCATGCTCAGCTCCTCGCAACCGTCAGTATTATTTCTTATAGCCATCACTCATCACTCATCAGCCATAGTGGATGGGTTAATTTGACCACAAAACACAGACCAAATCTAGTTAGAGGTAGTCCATCATAGGTTATGTTTAGGTGCCAGAACGTGCGTAAATTTACTGTTCTCTAATTAAAAGAACGTATCTGCAGACCCTAATAAACTCGGAAGTAATTGCTTTTCTGCTTAATAATTATTTGATTTGCATTTTTCAGTGTGTCCCAGTCGCACCACATTTGCACAGTGCACCTCTTCAGCAAGCCTGTTCTAGGAGCCATAAACCTCTTTCTCTAATTTTCAGTACATACGATATTGGAATAAAATCTGACATAAGACAAGGTAAAATAATGCTTTCATGGGCGTCCCGATCACTTTGTTAACCACAGAGTTCTCTTCTCTGTCGATCTGTGGCAACACAGAAAAGGCCAGCAGTATGCCGAGGTCAGGGCTGTGGTCGCCTCATCCATAATTCGGCTCATTTACTGATAAATCAACCGCGAGTCGCCCGTATTATCTATCCAAACAGCACGGATAGAGAGAGAGGGGGAAAGAGACCGTCAGGATAATGGACCTCGAAATACTTTAACAATATGTTTTTAACCTGTGAAACCGTTGACCTCTTTGTTAGTTCAAGCCTCTTTAGCCATTATAATTGCGTAGGTTATCCTCCTGTTTCCAGCTTCCCTATCCACGGCAGAAGAGGCCAGGACGGGGGAAGGTAGTGCATGGGAACTTGTCAGGACCGAAAAGTACGATACAACAAAGACTATCGGACCAGTTGGAGTAAGAAAAGGAACGAAGCCAAAGTTGATGCAAATAAAACAGTATTTCGAATACCCAGCTAAAGCTAAGATAAGCTATTCAGTTCCACTGTGAACCTAACAACCCTATGGCCCAGTCTATGCCTATGAGGTTGCTCATGTTCAATGTTCTTACTGTGCGAAGCGAACGCGTAGTTGCGGTTGCAACAGCAATTCGGTCATCTGTCGTACTTGAACGAACTGCAGAGGAGGGCTTCCCGTGCCTTATTTGCTAGCTGCATTTTGAATTACAGATGTATGATAATCGCCGTCCTACTCTAGACTATGGAAATTTCCAGTTTTGCCTGGTCTTTATTAGAACTCGTGAGTATCTTTGCTGTCGAAAAATGAATGCAATAACTCTCCTGACGGCCTTGCTTTCAATTTTTATTAAAGAGAGCGCTGCCTCTCGACATCGGCTGCAGTTGAAAGACGTCGACAATATACAATAAAAAGCTGAACTTTAATAAAAATTTGATGGAAGTGCTCATGAAGCGAACGAATATTACATCCGGAGGACGGAGAGGCAGTGCCGATTTTTCATCATGCTGCGCTGCCCAGCCTGTGGAATGAACAAGTGATGTTATGTTCTTCGTTGAGCTGCGTTGTCATCGTTCTTCAGTTTGCAAAATTAAGGAGGGCAATTTACATCTTAAGTTCATAACATTTGCTGATGGAAGAGTGGGGTTATTGTAATGGAGCACTTCACTGAAGTACAGACATTGGGGCAATCTTTCCCTTGATAAAGTCATAGAAGGTTTTTACTGCATCTTTGAATCCAATGCAAGCTGAAACACGTGGCTTGCAGGAAGTATATTAACTTGCCTGGAACTTTATAATATCCTTGTGAAAAGCAATTTGTTGCAAGGGTATACATTTATTTCTTTAAAGCTTCTATGTGCTAATGGTGATCGTTATCTACCTGCGGAATTGGACGTGGTTTCCGCTGACAAAGAGTGAAAGAACTGCTACATAGATGAGAAGAGCCTCAGGGAGCACCCAAAGTCCTTCTGAGTGCAAAGAATAGAGATTTGAACAATATGTACACTGGTGCTTCAATCAGAATAACTCGGCTGATATTTCAGCTTGCATAGGCCCAGTAGGAAGTTTGCTACAGGAATCAATGCAGTTTTAAGTAGGCAAGCTCCAGCCGCGGCTGCCGCTGCGTAGTCATCATTCTCCCGCTTGGCTGTGTTTAGAAAGTAAATACAATTTCTCTTCGTAGAGTATGGAGGAAGTGTAGATCGCCAAACAGATCACCAAACACGCACTGTTTGTACCTGTTCGCCAATTACGTGTACGCCTGCGATCAGTAAGGAGTGTGCCTAACGACTCGACCCTTACTTTATTGGTCATTCCAGTGAGCAATGTCTGGGTCAGTTGGGCTCTACACGGGCTTTGTTTACGAGCTTTGTTCCGCCCCTGTTCACCCTTAATTATTTCGTAGAATAACATAGTTTCCAGGAGTCAACAATAACTGCAACTACTGTATTTTACATGGTTAACTCATCATGAATCCATGATCATGGTATGATGCAGCGGAGGAGGATCCATTGTACAATTTCTGCTTAATCATGCAATTCAACGAAAGAAATGGAAATGAGGGGTAATTCCACTTCGAGTTTATTTTGCTGTTCTTTTCGTGTGATAAAAATTAAATCAGAAATTGTATATATATATATATATATATAATACTGAAGAATATGAAGAGAAGCACCTGATGAGCTGAGGACAGCGAAACGTACGTCGTGGGTAACCGAAATTCTACTTTGTGCTTCTCTTCATATTCTTCAGTATTTGATATAATGCCATCTCAAGACATCA
>LQNS02278170.1:24271439-24285930 GCA_001587735.2 Parhyale hawaiensis
AAAAGTTGGGTACCTTGGAATCTTTTTCTTTGGTATTAGATACAGGAAAAATGAGGCTTCGGACCGACGGACTGACGGACAGACAGCTCTCTTATTACAGTATAGATCGTTTAGACAGAATGCTAAATTTACATATAAGAAGCCTTTTAAAGAGTAACAACCACAGGAGACGGCGGGGGTTTTAGTGAAGTGTTAATTTTTTACCGGCATTTATAATGACGGCACGGGCCACTAATTTAATATACATTTCGCACCACAAATATTTTAATAAATTATCTGATGATTCTAGTAGGCGTGCATATATATGCTCATGGTAAAGATGAGATCCTGCATTTTACAGCCCGTTGTTACGCTTTTATTGTCGCGTTGATCACAGGAAAAGCTATGTCCAATGAATCCTGTCATAGGCAGGTCTACTGTGTAAAGCATATGGAATAATTCCAGGTTTTGTTAACCATCAGTTAACTGTTGCACAGAGCAGTCAGAGCCTTACTTTCTCCTAAATTATGTTAATTTACTGTCCTTGTCCTGGATTCTTTTTAAACGCTTCGTTACGTTATGGAAATGCTGATTGTCCAGATCCATAATGGTACTAACCAGGCTTACGGTTCAGATTTTGCTACTCCGCTTTACTGAACTTAACAAAAATATCATCAAACGTAGCTGTAGCTTTCTAACAATTTAAAATTTAATATGTGAATCAATCTGGATGGCTAAATCGAGTTAAAAAAATAATTATGCAGGTTTAGCCTTCATGTCAATGCTTTCATGCACGTAGCTGCACAGATGTCACACTCTGAACACTATTAAGTGTTCAACAATAGGGTCACTTAATTGTTCACTACGAGTTACACGATTCCGCTGCCTAAGTGACGAATCCGTGGTTGAACTCGCAAGTTTTGTCCCTTTTCAAAAGGGGGTGCACTTTTCTGACGTTAAACTATAAGTTCATGTCGAAGGTGCATCTAGTTAGAGGCGAGCACACCGATTCATCTGTACCTGTACACCCAGGGGGCGTAGCAGAGTAGTCAAAATACGTATCAGGCGAGCAGGCTAGAGGTCCATCGGCCACTGTACCAAGGTCACATTCATAGTACATGGTACAGTCAGTCGGGTCCGGGCACGTACCGTTAGTACAGGCTGTACGACAGGGTACAGGTGGAGCCTCCCTACAGTGTGCGTCTACATCAATGTAGGTTCCATCCTCCTCTGAACAGTAGCTTACGGCTTGACTTGCTTCATTTCCGTTACAACGATACGCTCGCGTACAGTCAGAATCGTCAACGATTATTTCATCCGGGTGACCAACGCAAGGGTTGACGCATTCTCCTTCACGACACATGTCATATTGCGACGTCATATCATCTATGCAGTCAAAAGTGTAGTAAATACCAGTCCCGTTGCAGTGGTTTGCGATAGAAGGATCGAAATAATCGCAAGTGTTGTTGGAGCATTTGCAGCCGTTGGTAGCCTCGGGCATGGGAACGCAGGCTGTTACGTTGGATATGTATTCGCAAACCTGTGGAACAAAATACAATAGTTAAGTGGTGAACATGGTAAGGCATATATCTGTTTATATTTCTTTATTTCATCAGCCTGTTGAGCCAGTAGGACGAATTCGTAAGATGCATGGCCAAACCATGGGGAAGTCATTAATATGAAAAATCATAATAAGAGACATCAATTTCAGTTGTTTCTCAAAGGATGCGAAATAAATTTAGGGGAAATGAATAGTGATAGTGAAAAATCTATCGCCAAAAATCAAAAATAAGGAACGAAATTTTACTCAGATGTACTTTCCATATTTTGAATAGAGTAGAAACTATCATTGAATTAATGATTTTGTGAATAATCTCTTATTTTCTAACGCATTTACAAAACTCTTGGCGCTTGACTGTAGCAGATGAAGGTTTTTTTTTTGGAGTAACTTTATCCCTTTCAGCGTGAAGTTAATGCCATAACATAGTAAGGGTTTGTTAGATTCCTAGCCTTCACACGTGTCCCAGAAACGTGCTAAAGGTTTTCAGTAGAATAAAAACCAGGACAAAAATTTAAATATTTCCACCTTTTAATATTTTCTGCAAACTTCATGAAGATCCACTCAAAACTTTTTGTGTTGTGTTACTGACAAAAACAAATATTGAGAAAAGCAGGCAATCAAACAAATATATCATCACAAAAAAAAAGTCATTTGACCTTCATTACATTGCTATCTAGAGTATTCAGAGAGGAACACCTCCGCCAAGAAGGGCTTCTGCAATAAAAAATTAAAATTGATTCTGAAACTATGATTTCCTTTGTATCAACACTAAATTCTAATCAATTGTGCCTGGTGACAGTAACAAAAGCTTCTGTATTTTATTTTTTTTTTTCAAATTCTGTTCATAACTTTTCGAGTTATGCTGCTAAAAAACATTCTGACAATTATTAGTCAAGCACACAAACAGACCAACCGTTCGTAACCAGAACCTAATCAATCATGAATTTTAACAACATTTACAATTCCAGCAAATTTCATAATGATCTGTTGATCAAATTTTGAGTTATTTCGCTAACAAGTATTAAGTAATACACAGAGACAACAATAAAACGGGTAAATCGTCATAAATTTTTTTTAATTTACTCATCAAAATAAATCTATCAACTCCTGCAATTTTTATTAAAATTCGACCCTAACGTTTTGAGTTATGGCATACAGAAAAGAGGCAGAAAACAAACAAACGGATGACTCGACAGTTGTGTGCATCCACTACACCGTGGTGGAACTTGCCTTCCTCAGAGATGAGAGGGTGGGGGGTCATTTCAACCTTCCGTCAAATTGGCGCCATAGTTCTTGATGACGTGTGGACGACTGCAGCCGTACTCACTCCTCTGGGGCCAGTGGGCCTATGTTCGCAGCACAAACCAGTGTATGTGTGTTTCCCAGTTGAGGGTGCAGTCTAAGTTAGATTTACCTTTTACAACTTTCTGAGTTTTCTTGGTGAAAGACAAAGAGGACAAATTTCGGTAAAAATAAAACCTCCTTGGCTGAAAAAAAATCAACCTATATAATTATAAATCCCTAACCATTTTGTGTATTTCCTTGTATGTCACTGTGTCCACAAGCTTCACAATCAGACAAGAAGATATGTGAGAGTTGAAGATTTAATAAAACTACATACATCAATAGATGATGCACTGGGGCTTGGTAGCTTTTCGACGGTGACTTTCTGAGGTATCTTCGTGACTAGCTCAGTTCTCGTGATCACTTTAGGTATAAGAGACACGGTTGAGTGGCCACTTATTGAAACACAAGCACTTTAGTTGAACCTGCTGGCAAAACATTAAGATTCAGGTTTCAGGACGAGACAGATACTAATGAAGTGCTGAAACTTGGATACAGATTGCTATATCCGTCGAGTGTATTGAAGAATTTACATTTTTGACGCGTGGTCAGCATCAGAAAAGTATAGCATCAGTCAACTCATTAACAGGTAAAAGGAATATAAGCATGCATCTACGTCTCGTTAGTACATTTATTTCAGAAAAATAATCGTATCTCTGCATTTTGGTACAAAATTAAAAAATGACATAGCCTACCCCAACTCCACGAATCGAGCAGGTAAAAAAATATGTACTTAGGATTGTTCTTTAAGTAGTGACCCACTCAGGCACGGGCAGTGGTTAGAATTCATTATTTTCCCATTCACTACGGGTATTCCTTACTTCAAACGACAACATAAACTAGGTACAGCCCATATACGAGACGTCCAATGTGCAAACGCCAAACATTAACATGCTCTCCAGGTCTCTAAGATTATTGTAGAATTTACATTAAACTGCTACAAGGAAAATTAGAAACAGGTATAAAACATTAAGCCATTACCAGTTCTATGAATAGGAAATAGAACTGTTAACACATTTTTACTTGCACTACATAGACACAGAGCTCGATATAAAATAATTTGAGGCTTGTTATGCCTCAGAAGTACGCAGTCAAAAGCACTGATTCTTCTATGGATACAAACGAAAGAAGAAACGTTGTGAATTAGATGACCACAGAGGAAGGCTACTAACATTGCTTGGATTACATAGCCAAAAGCGAGAGAGGCAAAAAGAAATGCAATTTATGGAGCTACAAAAACGTGCGTTAAAGACAGTAACAGCCGACTTACATAACCATAGGGACACTCTTCTAATTCTTGAAGATCTCCAGCGGCACAGTGAACGGGCTGTACACAGGAGGTGCAGTGGTACCCGTCCGATTTGTTCCAACAGTAGAGCGGATCATAGTTCTTCCTTTCAGATCTGAAGAAAATTGAAATACCATCTGTGACACAAATGGTAACAAAATTGTGTAGAAATTAAGTGACATATGGAGAGAGTGCTAATTACTTCGCATAGAGCAAAATATGTTTCAAAGAAACTGTGGCGTCATCTTACTAAAATTATTTCACTGAGAAACGCGTTGTCTCAGAATCCATACCCTATCCTTTGCAGGATTCTACTCGAAGCGCATGCCAATGTGTTCATATCTCATCAGTGCACAGGTAAGTGTGCTCGTTTTTGGGCAAAAAATTTCGTTTTATCACCTCTGCGTGTTTGTCTATCAGTCTGTCACCAAGATAACGTAAAGCGGTATGAACGGATTATTACGGAATTTACAGGCATTCTTACGTACATATGTTAGGAGGAACAGATGATTAACTTTTGGTAACGATCCGTCCAACCGTTGTTGTTTTTTTGTCTGTTTCCTTTTTCTTCTGTAGCATAACTTAAAAGTTAAGGACCGATCTTTATGAAAGTTATAGCAGTTGTCAGGGTTATTACTATGTGGACGGGCCAAAAATTTTGGCGTTGATCTGTTGGCCTATTTCTTTGCTTGTTCGTCTCTATGTTTTTAGTAAGATAACTCAAAAAGTTAGCAGCGGATCCTCCTGAACTTCGTGAGGATCTACAATATAATTCTACTTGTCACTCCTTTAATTAGTAAGTTAGTACGACCGTGACGCTTTCAGCAGTATTAGATTGGGGGGAAAATAGAGCATCCCGAGGAATCCTGGATACGATCTGTGATGGAATCAATAGTTCAGCAGCTACTGCTAGCAGGTCTTAGGTAGAAGTTTCACTGCCTGACTTGAGACATTTTTCAACTTTTGTATTCATGATACGGGCCTGAGGGCATCAGAATGGAAGAACAATTCTCTTGTTCTGTATAATTTTCCCAGCTTCCTTCAGTATTAGATAACGAAAAAATAGGATGATTCGGATCCGAGATATCACTCAAGAACATGTTTTTGTTCTGTGATATTTCAACAGGATCTAGCTTGTCTATATTATAATTCTGTTGGGGGCTCCATACGTCCGTTCGCCCATGTGTCTGCACGTTACAATTTTCAGTATTAGATAAGGGAAGATTCAACTTGGAAAAAGCTCTGATTTTTGCTGAACGGAGGTTCAACCCAAGGAGGTTGTACTGGGAGGAGTGCACCCCAAATAGCCTCAATAGAGAAGGAGGAAGCCCTGCGGCCCATGCATAGATTCGCCAGCGAGTCAATCAGATCTTTTATGGCTGTGAGAAGCGTTCATATATCCCATTGGTGGATGTGACGGGAGAGCAATGAGTTTCACGGGGGAGCAGCAGACAAAGCGAGTTACTGATATGCGATTGGTGCATAATCGACTGGCTGCAGCCATGAGAGACTCTTCACTGATATGCGATTGATGCATACGGCAACTGGCTGACAGCCATAAAAGACTCGAGCTTCTACTGGCGAGGTACCTGGCTCTCTCCTCTCTATAGAAGCTCCGTGATGCCCCCACCCTTTTTAGTTACCCTACGGGAGCGTTTAAAGTAAACTTTTCCCTTCAACTGGCTGAGTGGTGTTTCCAATCGGAGAGTGGTATTGCCTCATGAAGCCCGTATAGAAAGCTGTCCTGAGTTCAGAGTTTTATAGCCATTAACTATCGACGAATTTTCCAGTGGATTGAGTTCGAGCGGATTGAGTAAATGAAACAAAACGGGAAACCCGTTTTCTTTGAATAACTCGATTTCTATGACGAAAACGGTAAAAAGTATATGAGTCAAGAGCACTTCTTTTTCAATTTTACAAATGTGTACCGAATTTCATCCAAATCGGTACATAAATAAATATTTTCTCTCAGCCGTATTTTTGAATTTCATGTAAAGAAATTCCCGCCAAAGGGTTCAAATTTGTTTTTTCATTTTTCTTCCAGCTTGAATGAAACTTGGTACACATATGTAAAATTGAAAAATAAGAGCTTCTGACTCAGATACTTTTTTCCATTTTCGCCATAGAAAACAAGTTATTCGAAGAAAAGGGTTTTTGGAGGGATAACCCTTTTCTTTGAATAACTCATTTTCAAAGGCGAAAATTTGAAAAAGTACATGAGTACCACCCACATTATTTTTTAGTTGTACATACCTGTGCCGAATTTCATCCAAATCGGAACATAAATAATTAAATTTCATTACAGTCGTGTTCTCGAATTTCACCATAAAAAATTTTCAACCGAAGGGTTCAAATTTAAGGTTTTATTTATAAGCCGATTTGGATGAAATTCTCTCAATATGTACACATATATCGTATGCCTTGACAAAAGGCAAAGTAATGTCAATACAACTGAAAGTCTGTTATCTGACGTACCATGTATATTTTTGTAGCGTTTGCGTTTTAGTGAATATCTCAAACCTAAGTTATTGATCTTCTTTGCTTCCTGGTCACGACAGTGTGTAAATTTCAGCACATGTTCTGCATGAGCTGCAACGAGTGCTAGAAATACAATACCCAGCTTTAAATAAGGAGCAAATTGCCCACCGCCAACAGAGTCTTCAGATAGCTCGCTACATTCATTTCGAAAACAACGAAATTCAAGTGAGTTTCGCTTTTCGAAATACCTGGACTGCGCGATTTTGACATAAGATTTAGATAAAAAAAATTACTCATATAAGCACTTCATTTGAATTTAAAATCTTTATCTAGGCTAATTTGTTTTAATATCCCATTACTGAGTACATTGCAGCATGTAGCTGACCCAAACATACTCATATTTTTTGGTAAAATGTAAGCCTAAGCTGTGGAGTCATGACTGTGACATGATAAGTGTTTTCTTCGTGGAACTGCGTGATATTTGGAACCTTTTCCGCTGTTTTTCCGCTGTCCGAGAGAAACAAAATGTTCGCATACGCAAATTATCTATTCATTTATATCATGAGATCAATTTCATCCGCCGCTCTCAACAATACAACATGCTGCAATATGCAACTGCCAGTTGTCAGCGTAGCAGGGTTGTTTTCTGGGTGACGTTGTGACGGTATAACGAAAGTTGCTAGTGTGCAGCTGGCTTTATATGACCCTAGGTGACATCATCAATGCATAAGATGGTCTGTCCCCAGGCTGTAATCTGCTCCATGGGCAGTGGTGACTTTTCAGTCCCGGACGTGCCCTATGCACGACCCACTCCTCTAAGTAAACCAAGTCAGGAGCGAGGCAAACCTTATTTTCCTTGATATAAGTAAGGGATATGATCGCCTCCCATCAAGTCTGGTAATTAAGTTGGTAATTAGCTATGTGGATAGCAGGATTTTTTGTAAATATGGAACGGAGGTTAGTGTTTCCTACTGTTCGTTGCTGTCATCTCATAAAGCAATATAGTAGCGATCATTTGATGTCCTTAAAACTTTCGAAGTACTAGAGCTTACCTGGCATGATGTAAACAAAACATTTACGAAACTTGCTACATATCTTTGTACGACTCACCTAGTACTCACAGCCATCACCACCTGTAACAAATTGCAAGGTCTTAACATCTCTGTTTAGCTAAACTTAGCAAAACATTTTGCACCTATATATCTATAGACTCGTAGAGTTGTCCTTAAAATCTTATAAACATAATCGAGATGATCTCTACCACTTTAGTTAATAGTCAGCGTGCACAAGTTTCATAAACTTCAAATACAGGCTATTTCTCAACTCCTCACACCACACAGGTCGTCCCACAGACTTTAGAATAACGAAAAAAGCACTCATCTTACAGTATCAAAGTTGACGAGAATATGAGTAAAGCATAAACGACTCAAGAGAGAGTTGCAGGTGTTTCATCGACAAAAGCGCCACCAGTGATACCATAACTTAGCATACTAGAGCAATTGAGAGCGCATACCTCTGCCAAGCAAGGCAACATTAACGAAAAATGAAATCCCTTCTGAAACTAAAATTTATTTTACCATCACCAAAATTTGGTCATTTGTGCCCCTTTACAGTAATAACAGTTTCTGTAATTTTCTTGAACAACGATTCATAACTTCTTTAGTTATATTCTGGCAAACATTTTGTTAAACATTAGTCAAGAGGACATACCGATCATGGCAAAAATTTGGTAGTTTGTGCCTCTTAAAATTTGCAACAGTTCCTGCAAATTTTATGATTATCCATTGGTTAAGTTTTGAGTTATATTTTGACAAACATTAGTTAAACACATAAACAGACCATCCGATCATCGCCAAATTTCGTTATTTGTGGGTTTCAACATTGCTAATAATAATTTGTATAAACTTCTTGATGATCTGTTCATAACTTTTGGGTTATGTGCTGACAATTGAACGGACTTTCACCAATTGTTAATCATCTTCATCTCCTAGCATACCTAAAAACCCCTGCAAATTTTGTAAAAGTCCGTTCTCAAGTCTTTAATTACCTCCGCCAAGGTGGTTATGATTTCGTCGTGTTTGTCTGTCTGTATGTTTGTCTGTCTGTCACCAAGATAACTCAAAAAGTTATGAACCGATTTGGATGAAATTTACAGGGATTGTTAGGTATGTTAGGAGGAACAGATGATTAACTTTTGGTGAAGATANGTTTGTTTGTTTGTTTGTCTGCGTCATTTTTCTCGATGCCATAACTCAAAAAGTTATGGATGGATTTTGATGAAATTAACATGAGTTGTTAGGTATATAACAAAGAGTGAATGACCAAATTTTGGTAATGGTCCGTTTGTTCGTTCGTTTGTTTGTCACTGTTTTTAATTTTATACTTGTTAGCACAATAACTCAAAAAATAATGAATGGATCTTTATGAAATATAGCTATAGGAGTTGTTAGTAATGGCAAAAGACATAAATGATCAAATTTTGGTGCAGATCGGTTGGTTCGTTTGTATGTTTGACTCATATTTGTCATAACGTTTGTTAACAGTATAAGTCAAAAAGTTATGAACGGATCTTAATAAAAATTAAACAAGCTGTTATTAATATAAAAAAGCACAAATGATTAGATTTTGGAGTTTATGCAAAGAAAATTATGGTTTCAGAGTCAACTTGAATTTTTGCTACCGTTGGCTCACTTGGCGGAGGCATGCGCTCTCAGAGTGCTCTAGTTTATCTTTGTGACAGACAGCCAAATATAGAATAGAATTGAACTAAAGACATGGTCAAATAGAAGAGTATATGATACATACATTTTACACAGCTTTGACAGCGTCTCAATATTTTTTTTATAGCAAACTATTGTCTTGTGTAGAGCTCGGCCGTCTTATTCTCAACTATTGCACAAATTTTGACTCATTAAACTATTTATAATATACTGACTGCTATACACTTGCTCTCATAGCCTTAAAATTCCGTCGTTACAGTGCACTCTTATTTGAGATTCACATAGATACGATATGAACTCGATTTTCCATCATATAAATCAAACCTGCATTCAGAACTGGCATTTGCCGCTATCGTTCTGACCCGAGATATCGTGTGACATTAGTGGTATCTCGCCAGATGTTATAAGTTTTATTATCGTACTCTATAGTGCTGATAACTGTTCCCATTTTGTTATTCCCTCTGTTGCTAAATAGCTCTACCACAGCCAAATAATTCATTTACAGGGGGATTTGGGATTAATAAAGAAGACGTAGGGACGACTTTGTCCAAAAGGTTTAGCTAGGTCAGCTCCTACGTTAGTACCGTTGGATGTTTGCAGGCTGTTCTCTTCGGTGTTTTTTTTATCCAATGGCACGCTTATATCTGAATAAATTTCGTCACAATCATTTCGGAACAGGGGGAGTATATTTTTTTTAAGTCGTATGTGGTGCCGAACTGTTGTGAATTAGCTTCAAAATAGGATTTAGAAATGCCCATCCAAAGCGACCCACTATTGGTATGTGAAAAAACAAGTCCGTTAAAAGGTTAAGAAAATAATGCTGGGAAAAAATAATTCTTGCTATAAATGAAGTTCTTCAGGTGCAAAGTACAAACCATTTGGTAATTGACATTTATTTATTTTCCTATTTATTATACTATTTCAAAATATCGTTGTTTCTAGGCCACCTAGTGTTGTGAAACGGCAATTCTTGAGGAACTATCATAAATAACAATAATAATTATAATTATTAAATTTCAAGTTTATTAGCCTTCCTCTACTGTCATAAAATCATCTGTAAATGTTGATGCAATTAGAAACTTACCAGGAAAAGATACAGAAGCTGCATCTTACTAATAGCTCTTCCTTTGTTCCCTTTCAAATTAATAGTTCATATGGAATTTGCTTACGAAATAATACAGTTAAATATTATATGCAATAGAAAAACTTTCATAAACTTATTGATAATACTCTGCATGAAAAAAAAAAACACACTTTCAAAGACGTTCTATTACTATTGAAAGTTTGTTTTAAATACTATTAATTGGTTTTGTCCTCAGAAACGTTTTCACGTGCTATTCGTTATGGACATCCGCTATAGCAAAATATGAGGAATGTTGTAGCCACTACGCTGTGTTACAGTGTGGCGCTCTATTAGTTACCGTGGCTTCTAGAAGCTTGAGGTAGAGAGCGTTTTCATTGCAACGATACACGCTAAGGCAACACTTGCGTTTCTCCCCTGATAACCTCGGAAAAAGGACCTGATTACCTCGGAGAAATGAGTCGTGATTTGGATGAAAAGGATATCGCCGATGTTTGCCACCACGTTCACGTCTAACAGCACGGCGCTTGTTGGTTTATGCCCAGTGGGGCTGAATTACATTTTCCTAAATGTGTCTCCCCATTGTCATAATGATACTCCAAGTTTATACATCTCAAATAGCGCTAAGTAATGTTTTAATGAAACAGCTTCTGAAATATGTTGACTTAATTAGCTTACGGAACCGCTGTAAAGTTATGGCGCCTTTAGTTTGTGGGGTTTGCACTCCTTGAGTCTATTATTTTCACCATGCTCCTCGAATAATTATTTTGGTGTTTATATCGACTGCATAATTACCTCCACTAAGTAGAGTATGCTTTGTCTAGTTGCCTATCTATCAACATCGCTACTCAAGTGGTAAGGTTGTGAACGGTTATCAATGAAATTTACCTCTATATTAGGTATGTCAGGATGAAGAGACGGTTAAATTTTCGTGAACATCCGTTTAGCCGTTTATTTATGCCTTGCTTGTTTGTCCATTATTGTTCTTGGCGATATAACAAAAATAAATTGAGAACGGATCTTTATGAACTTTGCAGGAACTGTAACGAAGAACAAAATCCATGACCCAGTGTCGGTAATGCGTTGCCCATGCGTAAATGTCTCTTTCTCTCGCTCTGCTTGTTTTTATTGTCTGTAACATAACTCGGAAAGGGATCGTGATGAAATTTCCTGACACGTTAAAAAGAACAAATGACTTAATGTTTGTGATAATCTTTTACTCCATTTAGCTATGTGTATGTATCTCTCTTAACCCTTTTCTTTGTCAAAGCATAACTCAAAAAGTCAGAGATGGAACTTCTGGACTAAAACTTGAACTACGAGTAAATATCACGGGGAACAGAGGCGTGAATTTATTTTTATGATAAAAAAAATAAATCTTGGATTCAGGGCCAATATGAATTTTTCGTTAGAACTACGCTGCTTGAAGGTAGTCTGTGCTCTCGGAGTGTTGCACTAGAACGCCTTGTGGCGTAAGACCATCACCCGCTGTAGGGGGAAAATTGAACAAAGCCATTTTTGATGAACGAGTTGAGCGCACAGCCCCAATCTCTGAACCCCACCTAATAAACCCCTCTTCAATAATAGCATAGGAAAAAAATTGAAGGCCCCGTGCTCCAGACGATCTGCCACGGTGGAGGCAAATTCACCTGGTGGAGGAAAATTCAACGCCGTCACTTTTTATGGTCAGCTAGGTCTGTTCTTTTTGGCATGGGTGACATCTAGGTCAACCCAACAAACTTCCTACAAAAAAATATGAAGTGAAGATTGCTCAACTCCTTCTACCACTTATTGGGCGGACAGACTTACAAATATATATACTTATATCTTCAACGAAAACATTATCACCTCTCTCTCACTTCGTTCTCGGGTGATAACTCATGCAGTGAACGATTTATTATAGGGGATTAGATAGTCAGAAAATTGAAGATCTAACTAACACCAGCCATTTTTTACATCGAATGAAGGAGTAGTGTGAGCTGCAACTTGACTTTAAATTTTCAAGCGAACTCGTAGACTGCAATGGACGATTGAAGAGCCACCTGAAGTTGAGAGACGAATTACTTTTTGCACTTTGAAACTTCTTTATCTGTCATGCACGGCATTGTCTTTCGGCAGTTAATGCAGTGGAAGATTTTTACTTTGTCACTATAATATTTGAGATGCTCAACTTTTTTTCGAAAATTGTAGCTGGACGATAGTTTTACCTTAATTCCTGAAGTCATCTATGCGAGCTTGAACAGTGGATAGCAACTAAGCGCAATTTAAATGCCTTGTAGGCGTTTTTGAAGCAAAGATACTCCATTTCACTTACCTAGATTACTGAATAGTTACCGGTCAGTTAGAGATAGTTTGTTAATTTTGCTCCCGGAACTACCGCTTATCCGGTGCTTTGAGGGCCAGTCGTCTACCAAAGTCTCCCCCCCCCCCCCAGTTTCCAAACACACAATTAATCTAGGAACAAGCGATGATTGTATGCTCTGCCCGTAATGTGAGATTCACAGAATATGTAGCGTCGACACTCCCAGTGTGGAAGCTCACGAGTGAAAAGACTCATGAGTGCCACTTTATTGTGGGAAGAGCCACGGTACAGCGACACTGTAGGCTCGGCAGTTAACCCTGTCGATGCTGACGGGACGTATAAGTTCCGCATCAAAGTTTTCATTATTAAAATCAGTGCGTTGTTTCTTGCTATCGAAATTTGGACAACATATTTAACAACCCGTCTGAAGTCAGTGGTAGTATTTTATCTACCACTGAACTGAACTGTAGGTGAGCTCAAGTGACTTCAATGATTGTGTCTCTACTGTGAGCTTCTTTTAGAACCTCATAAAAGAGCAAAGTTTCCGTAGCGAAAGGGTTAATGCTGTTCCATTGTAAAACGGCCTTAACACCGCCCAACCCTGACCACAACACGCCCCTGGTCCGGTTGTTGCACGACTGCAGAGATCCACACCGTATGAAGCAGGCTTATCAGGTACTGCTCGTGTTTCTCACGAGTACTGTGATACCGTAACTTAACAAAGTAATGTATATACATCATTCGTAGCGCTTAAATTTTCTACAAACGTCAAGCACTCTTCCGTACATATTAACATTTCGTAAAGCATGGCACAGCACGTTGAATTTTTGCAGGATAGTAAACGTTCGAAACATGCAAATGATGCGGTTGCCGATAATAATTCTGTAATTATCGTTAAGGACACTGGTTATCTTCATATTAAGCTGAGCTCACACGATAGTCTTTTGGTGCTGCCAGGGCCCGTAACGCGTTAGAACGATCTGCTGCTTCCTTGTACGCGAATGAAATTGTTGTTTCTGTCTCAATGCTAATTTCTTGAAATTTGCAGACCTATTTCATATTGCACCAGTGATACTTGCTAGAAGCAAACTGTTATGGCGACTTACATTTTAGCAAATCTACCGTAACTTACGGTGGTTTTTAAAAGTAGGCAACACTGCGTTCGGACACTATACGCAGCACGGGGAACTATAGGGTCTGTGCTGTGAGTCCGACTTTAGAGGGGAGTTACCAGGGGCTGCGACTGTTTGTTGTCACGATTTCATCAATTCATCCCCTTCTGGGGGCATGGAGTGGGCCATATGATTAGGCTAGTTACTTTCGCCTATCCGATGTCCTGGGGAGCAGCGCCCCGGGGGTTTCTGTAAGTTACCTTCTTCATTGACAAAACCTTCGATGCGTCTGTCTTTTTCGTGGCCACTTCGCTTCTTTCCGATTTCGTGCTCTAACTGATCTGACTGATATCTGTTCTTCCTCTTTTTTTTATCAACTTATTCCTGTGTGGGAACATCCTCTTGCACAGGTTCCACGTATCTATCGACTTACTATAAGTCCTTTCTTTCTCTTCTGTGACAGGCAGTAAACTACTCGAACTCCTCAACCACCACCACCTGACGCAGCACGTTAATGAACCCACGAGATACGGTTATATTTTAGATCTGGTATTCTCCACTCCTGATTGCGAAATTGTTGACCTAGCCATCCTAGACCGGCTTGGGGATCACAACATGGTTGAATT
>LQNS02278170.1:24429108-24461168 GCA_001587735.2 Parhyale hawaiensis
CGTAGATAAGGTGGGGAACCATTGTTGTAAAGGAAATGAATAAAAGGAAATCGTGAAGATGATGCTAATATTCGGCATTATAAGTGAAGTTATAATTCATGTAATATCAGAATAAATGCCTTATTTTCTAGAGTATGTCATTATTCTCCAAATGGTGTACTAGGTGATTACAGAGCACTCTTTTGCCTTCTTTACTGCGTGGCTAGTGAGTGAGACAGGCTTATATGTAATTAGCTGTATCCGCACTGTTTCCAATTTTGGGCATTAGGGCAACGATTGCGTTTATACACGCTACTAAGTATTACCCTAACATTTAACGACTTGCCTCATGAAATAAAGTGGATGAGAAACACTTATCTTGCACAATTCAAGGATTTTCGTATGCACATCATCAGGTCCTGAAGCATTGCTTCGGCCGAGTTATCGACGAGCAATTCAGCGCATAGTTTAGTGAGTTTAACTCTGTGAAGTAGCTGTCAGCTCCTGTTATTTATAGAACTCCATGGTTACTGGCCTTTTTTGTTGAAAACTTTCTGGCATTGACGGCTGAATATGTCGCTCGTCACTTGCTCATCGTCAAACATCGAATCATTTTCGTCCAATGATGGCCTTATTTTTGTTTTCACAAATGAGTATTTTGATGCATAAGCGAGGAAGTAGGCCTACTTATTGCTTTGTTTTAGATTGTGGATGGCTTGAACTTTTTTTTCTGATTCTCCTCATCTTGGGTTTTTGATAGTTTACGTTCGACTTTTTCCAATTTTTTTGGCACTCAGTTTGCTGCAGCAATATACGAGTACGGGATGACTTTGGACATTTGCTAAATCTCGCACGTTTTCTCAGCAGCTTTTACAAATTTATGGTTACAATTTCTGAGACATTTCCTCTTAGTTGGTGAGTGATACTTCACGCACCTTTCCAATAAAACTTTTTTTTGTAAGAGTTTGTTCGTTTTGCCTCGAGTAGAGTCGTTAATTTTAGAAGAGTTTCCCAGCTCACAGACAGCACCTCCGCGTCTAATCGTTCCCAGCTTATAAAAATACCTGCATTGTAAATATTTATTATGATACGAAGAGTATTTATGTTAATCAGTTCACTATTGTTAGAGTCACTCACGTTATAGCTACACACCTGGAGTTTGTTGTCAATTAATTTTTGATAAGACAAGCCGCATCCTGGCTATTCATATTCTTCACAGATCTGTAGATAGAAGAGGTCTAAAATGCTGCCGTTTATTATTATGATTATTATTATTATTAATAAAAGTTCCCACTCGAGCCACCACGGACAGGTCGTGTAATCCTAATAAAGTATTATGCTATATTGGGGAGCCCGGATCGGTGCCAAGGAAAGTCTAACAGAAAGCCATTAACAACGAACTTAAACGCCTACAGATTGACACGATGGACATTAATTCAAAGCCAAAACGGACCGGGGTAGAAAATGCCGACTGACCTAACAAGTTCGGCACCCAACAGTCTTCAAAGAGAAAGCGTGCGCATCATACTCAGCACGTGTATTTCTTCTAAAGACCTTGAGGGCAGGGACAAAAGAACACAACTAGTGTCTCACATTGTTTTACAGCATATAAATCATACAGAGTCCAGCCACCCTTCTCCGATGGGACAGATTTACGTGATTACTCTCAGCGCACAAGCTGCCGTGCTGGCTGAGTTAACGAGTCGGTCCAGCAGACGTAAGTGACTGTCAGCAGCCAAAGCCCAGACCGGTGAGCAATACTCCAACATAGGCAACAGTAATATGTAAACGCATCAACGGACTACATATTTATCATCAAACACGAAATTCATCTTACGCATGAGCCCAACCTTCGTACGCACGATCACGAGGGGAATTCCCCCCATTATTTGGGGAAGAACATGCATGGATTGCCATGGGTTATAATAATGTGGCTAGAATTTATAACATAATCGACCAAAATAATATTGTATGACTATAAGTTTCAATGCAAAACATCTAAAAAATCATATTATAGTGCAAAAATTGTGCACATTTCTAGTTTTTTCTTTCCTTTCGATGGATTACAAAAAAATTGCAGGGTATGTATGGACACTAACCGCCTTAACGTTATTTTTATCAACTGTTTCCCGATTTTTTTCACGCCTAACTACTCTAGCGTAGTTACCCATTATCATTATTTGTTTGTTGTACCCCTCGTTATAAAGTATTACAATCTTGGAGCACATACTGCAGTCTATTTTTATGTTAATTCAGTTTATATCTGTAATGTTTTATCAAGAAATTGTTCCCATTAGCTTTATGAAAAAAAGATGTCAACTTTCATGATATATTTAGCCTTACTTACCCTGATAACGGGTACGGCCAAAATTCATCAATCGTTTTGTGACTTCCTCTTAACTGTGTAGTGTAGCTCGATTCTGTACCGGCTTAGAGTTAAAGAAGTTGCATGTAAACCTGCGTTAACTGCACAGAATGGTTCAAGCTCCTGCTCTAGCATCGTTCTGAAGTTTGGAGCCTTTGACCAATCTGTGCTTCAGGCCTAACACGCACGTTTGGCATAAAACTATTTTTGTATAAGCAGCTAATTATCAGCAAACAAAGCCAGCACCCAGTGCTTAATACATCAACGGTTGAAAAAGTTTATCTTGGTAGAATATAGTTGTATCATTCGCTGAACAGGGTCCATTTTAGTCGTTAATAGTATTTCTTACGGTTCACTATGGTATATCATGGTTGAACAGCTAAAACCTTAATGATTGTAATTGGGTTTGTATGATTCGGAATTATAGTTGGCAATATGGTCGAAGGTATGTGACATTTCTTTACCATACTGCACCCCATAAATGGTTGAATATGGATGATATTCGATAATAAACAACCAAAGATCGCGACCATATTCATAGTTTTTCTACTATAATCACAACCATTATTTCCGACTGGGGTGTAGATATAATCTGCTCATTACTAGGAGCGATAATTTAAAGTTCACCTTTGGTACATGCTATAATGAAAAACTGCAGTAGCGTTGGAGACTTCCAACTATTATGTATACAGTAAATTTTGTGGAAATCAAAACCCTGCAGCGGCAGCACTTATGGATTAGTTGGGTTTGCTCTAGGCTGCTAGTCCCAACGTAATAACAGTCACTATGTGGGCACCGGGCTCTACAAGCAGCCCGATTATGTTAAACCGCCCGAAAACTCAACTTTATGAACCAAGATTAAGTCATTGGAAGTCTTACTCCTAAGCGATTAGCGTCGGACCCAAAACTCAATTGAACGGCCAGATGCCAGCACACCTGTCGGTAGACTACTCAAGCCGAGTGCGCTTGGCTTAGAGGGACGTTGACGACCCCATCGAACCGGTCCTTAGGTCTCGTAGTTCTAAAGTGAAGGGTTTTCGACGGTAATACACGCGAGTCACATGCAAACAATACGGCAATCTCTCATTTTACAAAGATCCGTTTAAAAAAAATCCCCACGAATGATATAATTGGTAATTTTGCAGTAGCTTGTTAAAAGTTTAATAGGTAAATAATTAGGGTAGCATTAGGAATTTTTAGTCTACACCGGATATTCTAGTGTTTGTGGGATATTCTAAGTTTTTTTACTTCTCCCTCTACTTTGTTTCTTTCAGCTTTCCTGAACTCAACAAGAAATAAGGTCCTAGTTCCAGAGGATATTTTACTTTTTATTCATTCATCTCTCAGGATACTATACTGCCCCTGATAGCAGGAGTTTAACTTTTTGAAGTATAATGTGAATAATTTCATACGCAGCCCCATGCTGAGATGACACTGAACTCAAAGAAACGGTTTCTAACTTAACGTTAAAGCTTATTTGTGTGCTGATTCTATTCAAAGAATCCACACGGGCCAAAACTTTCCGACAGCCAAATGAAGAAGCTGTCCAAGTTTCAGACAACACACACAAAAAAAGTCGAGCTATTTTTGATGATTACAGTAATCGATAGCGGCATCTGAAGAAGTCGTCCTGCTGTGCAACGAAAGACAGCAGCCGTGTCGAAGAAATCGGCGGTTGTTGGCTTCCAGTTCTTGTTTTTACCGTTGCATAGCGGTACAGCTGCAACTCCAAGTAAGCACTTAAAGCTGTTTTGTAGCAGATAATCAGCTACGAGACATTTGTTCCCAACAATTAAAGGACGTGACATTTTTCAAGGGTAGAACAACAAACAAATCGGCCTATGACGTAAAGCTTCGCACAGCTGCTGGACCTTTCCAGTATATAAAAACGTCTTAGTCTTTGATGGAATTGTTTGAAGCAAAGAGCATCCTCCGACTGTAACCTTTCTTGGCTCGAGCTTTTACCGCGGCCTTGTACGTAAAAATTCAAAATCTGCTTGATTTGTGATCGACTTGAGTGGACCTTTGTTGTAAGAACATGTTTTCATTTTGGGCACGTCCGAGTGGGTGCTGAAATTAATCCTTCGAGACTTTACTTGCCCGCAATATTGGAAAGAAGATTTGGCTTTGTTTCTTTGAATCGTGCTGCAAGTTCTAAAAGCAACGCGAGCACTTTGAGTCGAATGAAAACACTATTTTGTG
The DNA here is from genome assembly GCA_001587735.2 of Parhyale hawaiensis. Lineage (NCBI taxonomy): Eukaryota > Metazoa > Arthropoda > Malacostraca > Amphipoda > Hyalidae > Parhyale > Parhyale hawaiensis. Next base: position 24,433,655 of record LQNS02278170.1, read on the forward strand.
AGGCAATATATATCCAGTGCCTGATAGTTTCAAAGGCAGCCGATTAACTGTCAACGCCTGACACTCAAATCAACGGGTCGAAGTCAATTTGCCTACCTGCCTGAAGTTACGAACAGCCACGCATCGAAGTTTTCTTTCGGCGCCCAATCGAACGTGCCCTGTGTGAGGCTACCTTGAATGCGCCTCTGGAAATAAAGACCATGTTACATGGACGTGCAATGTCTGGCGAACAGCAGCCAGAATCTCGGGGACCAAGCCCGTCGAACACTGGGGTGCTATTAAGCCCCTATTACACGGGCGAACAGTGACCGGCAAACAAGAGGAACTGCCCATTTTGCCCGCTGCTTGCCAAGCAGTTCGCTGCTGCCAGAGGTCTGCTCACTGCGCGAGCTTTGCCTCCAGAAAAGCGGGTAATGCCAGGCCAACATTCAATTTGTTTGTTTTAATGACTTTCACATTGTTGCAAAATTATTTCAAACTAGTTGTAGTAGCTATTTCACTCTAAAACTTCCAGATTTTGCTCACTGTTTAATCATACTCAGACGAAAAGTATGTAACTTACAGCTGCCCGACCGATGTAACCTTGAGATTTCACCATCTCGTGTAACAGCACCTCAATGTTCGGCGGGCATGTTGCTCGAGATTCTGCCCGCGGTTCGCCGGACATTACCCGCCCGTGTAATAGACTTCCAAGCTTGGTGAATGTTTACGAGAGGGGCTCGGGTGATTTTCCAACTTTTTGTACATTAAATCGTTTTTCTTGCTCCAATTATCAAGTTTATACATATTTTAAGTCGGCGTATAGCGTTTTATTTGTGTTATATTGCTTTGAACTTTTTATTTTCTCCAACATAAAAGTGAAGGTGACAGGCTGACAGCCACTACCGACCACCACCCTTGGTGCGAGTAAGATTGCCAACAGTGAAGCCATCGGTTAAGCCAAGAACCAAGGTTAGGTAAGGCATGGTAGGTTCTTCTAGGGACCTATACTTTGCTACCAGAACCTGCCTTGCCTCCCTAACCTAGGTTCTCGGCCTAACCGATGGCTTCATTGTTGGAGTGTTTGGGGTGTACCTTAATTGAAACCTTGTTTACACTTAATATTCAGTTCACAGTGCTCTTCACAGTTCCTTACCAAAACATATAAGCACCCTTATAGCTAATTTTCTACGCGAGAGAAACCACAGTAACAGTTAGCCTATTGCTCGAAGTTTCTGTACTTGGCGACAACATTATACGGTATTTTGCAGCTCAAGTAGCTGGCCATTCATGAGAGGGAGATTAAATGAACTAAATCGAAAAAATACGGTGATATGTTCAAGAAAACAACACATGAAGGCCTGAGGTCCCACACTCATGTACTTCGCCTCGTCGATGTGATGTAAATTTGCTACGTACGGTTACGGCTAAGTTCCATTTTAGTCCTATTGAGTCCTCCCGTTGCATTCTTTGCTTCCTGGGCTAACGCAACTAAAACGAGGAACGCAAGCCTACCTTATAGAAGTGATCTTTGATTTCAATGAAATTTTAGTTTCGTTGCTCTTTGTAGAAAATAATAGAGGCGTTTGGACTTGTATTGGTACTGTTTAATGAAAAGATAAGCAGCAAGATAGCCGTCGAAATAGTCTGCACAACATCCAAAGCGAGGCACGGACGATCGTCCGTCGCGTGACGGTTAACATTTTTACACCGTTCCACGGCGTCACCCTTCACTTTGATATGGGAGAAAATAAGAAGTTTAAATCGTTATAACTAGGAAAAAAAAGTTATGCGGCAACGTAAAATGTGTGTAACATTGATAATTGGTGCAAGAAAAATGACTTAATGTACAAAAAAAAAATGGAAAATCACCCGGGTCCCTCTCGTAAACATTTACCCCAAGCTTGACTTACCTCGAACATCCGACAGGAACCTCGGCTTTGTGAAGCTGAACCTTGTTGCACATGTTAGTAACAGCCCCATTAGGTTGAGCGGGCTGGAAACCTCATCAAAAGGTACGGTACTCTATAGATTATACAGATATAGTAAGTTACTTTCGTGACATTGTACATTTTCGAGATAAGGTTACTTAAGCATCATTTTATACTATCGAGCCATCTGTGCTTCACTTCTTTCTCTTCATCCCTTCTTGTGCTTAACACTTACACGTTAAATTTACACGCATTGAACGAGAAGAAACTTGTTCAGTGCAGCTCGCTCTTCATCTGTTGTCAAATGCAGTGAGGAGTAGATGGTCAGTAGGAAAAAGAACTTTAATGATTGCTTAAATACGTACAAGAAATGGTTAAGATGAGTTCTCACAATAGTTAAAAGCTCATAAAACTCGAGCTAGGCTGAGAATAGTTTGCTGCCCTGGTCGCTGGAAGGATTCATTGGTCAAATTTAATAATTGCGAATTTAGGAGTCAGTGATCGCGTAGTCAACCATCGAATTTCTATAATAAATATTGCAAGTTCTGTACAATTTTGCTCAACTGAATGAGTTTGCAAGTCGTCTGACGTTGCATCGCGTGTCAAAACTTGCACTCATTCACTTGAATATCGTGTGAATGCTCCTTTTATTTACTTCTAGTGATGATCTTCGTTCTGCTCTCACTTTTTCCCCAATTCCCTGTTTGTTTGGGTGCTCTTCGGTGCTTTGGTTTCGGGATTTCTTGATACTCGTCAGGCGTATGTAATAGGCGCACTTCCGGCGATATACTGCATGATATCAAATCAAATTAGCTAGTCAGACTTGGCGCTGAAAAATAACTATTTACCATATTGGATCAAAATTCTGACATTGCTGGCGGTTCTTTAGGCCGTATCCAGGTAAAGATAAGTTGGATTTTTAATGGGAAGCTTTAGAGTAACCGTTTTAATGGCGTTGCTAGCGTTAGCATCATTATTGTTTAGTGGTAATTTTAGAATGACGCCCTGGCCACTCAAAACAATGGTTCCTCGCGAGAAGAAGGGACGTGTAGGATGCCTAGAAAAGCCTGGAACACTTACTGAAGCGGGAAAATTACCGTTCATAGGAACAAGTAAGGAAAGCAGCGGAAGAACACTGGCTTCGTTAGCCCAGTTAGAAAGAAAAAATATTGCGAAAAACAAAGTGGCAAGGTAAGAATGGCATCCCAAAGGCCTAACTGAGGCTAAATTAAACTACGTGTTCCTCCTTGATATGCGCTTCCCTGTAGCATATCATAGCATGGGAAAACCTAATTAACTTATTATTAACTTATTAATTAATTAACTTATTCCTATTCCGATTCTATGCCCCTTATACCGGGACCACAGCATATATGTGTTGTTATATGCAGGGATGCGAGACTCGGAAATCATTGCTGGCACGGTATCTATGCTACCGATTTTAAATATATATCGAGTCGGCCCGCAAGCTTCTCATCCTAGCAACCAGTTGGTCGTAGAAATGCCTATGTGGCCCCGGCATAAGCAGGCGTTAGTAGCAAATAGATTACGTTTAGCATGGAAAAAACTTAATCTTGTAATACAGACTCGGCTTTCTAGCTTTGAGCAAAGTGTCTAAATGTCAATCGAAAAGAGGCAACCCCTACAGATCTTTACGATTTGGGATGGGGAAAAGCTAATAAAATTTGCTCCTATCAGCCTCCTAGTGCCATTCAAATAATTACATGATAAATTTTGAGTTTTTGACCTGTGGAGCGTTTCAAAGTATACTGTAGAAGTGAATAAGAACGCCTTCTGGGATTTTAGTTTTATTAGACCCCGAGCTTTCGAGCCGTCTAATAAAACTAAAATCCCAGAAGGCGTTCTTATTCACTTCTCCAATATGACCTAGCCTGGGAGTCCTCCAATCTTCGAATCAAAGTATACTGTATATGATCCCATGTATTTTCATGTCCTGAGTCGGAATTGATAGGCCTGTGCCATCGGAAATGCGCAATTTTGTAAATATTTACCTCCACCCACGAGGTTATGTTTTCGTCGTGTTTGTCTGTCTTTCCGCCTGTCTGTCACCTAGATAACTCAAAAAGTTATTAACCGATTTTCACGAAATTTACAGGGATTGTTAGGTATGTTATGAGAAACAGATCAATAACTTTTGGTGATGATATATCCATCCGTTTGTTTGTTTGTTTGTCTGCCTCATTTTTCTCAATGCCATAACTCAAAAAGCTAAGAACGGATTTTAATTAGATTAACAAGAGTTGTTACGTCTATAACATAGAGTAAATGACCAAATTTAAGCAATGATCCATTTGTTTCTTCGTTCGTTTATCAATGTTTTTAGTTTTATGCTTGTTTGCTGTATAACTCAAAATGTTATGAATGGATCTTCAAGGACATTGCACAAGCTGTTATTACTATCAACAGTCACCAATGCTTACATTTTGGAGTTTATACAAAGGATATTATGGTTTCAGAGCCAATTTGAATTTTTTGCTACCGTGCCTCGCTTGGCGGAGGTATTCGCTCTCAGAGTGCTCTAGTTTGTAGTATAATATCCATCATTTTTCTTGTATTTTATTATCTTTGTACAGAAAATGGAATAGATCTCGAAGCGTGCACGAAGTTCTAAGAGATTTTTAACCTATGTTTGCTTTCGTTACCTTGGCTCTTTCATGTGTGTATAATGGAGTAGTTACTCACTCGATGTCCTTTAATTAACTGTAACCTTCGCTTCTGTCTGAAGTTTTGGACAATTCATGTCTCGAAGATTTAATTTCGTTACCCAATTTAACACCCATTTTATTATATAGGTTTGATTGCATTTATTTGATTTGGATATGTTAAACTGATTTAACTTTATTTTGGCCAGGTACTTCTGCTTCATTTTTTTCCTTTAGCAATGCAATAGGACTCGCTCAGCAAACGAACTTAACCTAATGGAAATACGATTCAGGTTTCCTAACATGGTTTCAAATAACTTTGGTTGAGTCAGATCATGATTAGTACAGCTTTATTTGCTGCCTGATGTTCGATTGGGCGCCAAAATTAAACCTTTGAGGCTCGACTTACGAGCGACTGCATGTACATAGGTGCTCTGGCTTCGAACCCGTTTAACCAAGAAGCAAAGAGTGTAACGGGAAGACTCAATGGAACTATAGTAAAACTTAGCCGTGACCACATGTAGCCGCATGGCGTCACATCGACGAGTCGAAGTATTTGAGTGTGGGACCTCAGGCCTTCATAGATTGGGTACTTTATCCTTACCGACAAATGAAAGCAGCATTATATTCTGTACGGGAGAGAAACCACACTAACAGCTATTGCTCGAAGTTTCTGTACTCGACGACAACATTTTACCGCGTTTAGTGTGTGGGTGCCGCTCAAGTTCTGGCCAATCAGGAGCGGGAGATTGGATGGGTTGGGTTCGAAAAAATACGGCGATATGCTTAAATACGTTCTGTGAAGAGCTCTGTGAACTGAAAATAAAGTGTTAATAAGGCTTCAATTCAAAAAAGAAATTAAATCAAGTCGCCATACCGGCAGAAATTTCGCCGCTAGTACTTTGAAAGTTTCCACCAGCAGTTTTATATAGATAAATGTTTATTGCTTAATTAGTATATATTTTTTTAATTTGTTTGTGCGCTAAAGAGATGATGTTCGTTATTTACGACAATTTTTCTGGCAAAATTAGTTATAATACTCATTGGCTGTTCAGCCATCGATTCATCGATGTGACGCCATTGATGACGTCACTTTTTGATGCGTGTGTCTCATGAGTCCTCCCATTACGCTCTTTGCTTCCTGCATTTAACCAAGTTGCTGATATTGACCCTGAATTGGCTGACCCTGAGACTTGTAGAAACGTAGCACTACTTTTTAAATGAAATTTTCAGCCAGTTCGCCGAGTTCCTTCTAACAATTTTGACGTGATTCAAAGTTGCAACGCTAAAACGTGTGTTTGAAATTTCGGACCAGTCAAACCTCAAAAGCTTGATTTTCGCACCTAACCAAACATGCCATAGGTTACTGTATTTAAATTAGGCTAGATTTAGATAAATAACTTTATATTAATCACAACTCACTGAAATTTTTCTCAGCCATTAAATTCTTCCATTTATTTGTTCATTTTGCGATATCTCTGGTATCAGTTGAATTTTCCCGCTCAAGTCCCTCAGCTATATTTTGTCAAGGCAAACTGGCAGCGAACCATTCCACTGCCGTCCCTGAAATAAAATAAAACTCGCTAGAATTGCAGTCCACGCTTATCGCCGTCAAACAGTAAGGGTGGAATTAAACAGGCTATGCGTTGTCACACTGTCATTTTTATCACAGTCAAACTAAAGGAGCATGGAAGTATATGGTACATTACCCTGTAGTGCTTAGCACACTTAAAAAAGAGTGTACAGGTAAAGCTGCTAATTCATACGGCAGTGGTACCTCTTACGAGCATGAATTATAGGTGATAATTAGTATGAATTAGCTAACTTCAGTTACTCACACAATTTACATTTTTCAGTTTTCTTCTAAACCTTCAACAGAGAATGGCATTTTACTGGAAACAATATAAGATTCATATTAATTGCTAAAAAGGTTAATAATGTATTCAGGTGTTCAGATGATGGGGTTTATTATTATAATTGTTCCGCACTGCTGAGTTTTAAATGAAACTAAATAATTGTTTACGCAAGTGATAATAGATTAGATTAGATAGGCGGCAGTAGACGAACCAACAGGCCCATTCTCAATGAGACACCGAAACATACGCCCCAGCCCTCTATGAGCTATTGCCATTGAGTTAGTAGGATATAAAAGACTGGGGAAAAGAGAGGAAAAAAAAGAGGACGGAGAAGAGTCTCAGCAACAGTTACGATCATCAATGCACGCAATCACGGCCAATAACAGCTGATATGCTGAGTTAAAGATGTCAGACAACGTAGTTGGTGCGGAAGCAAAAAGACGGATTTAGAAAGACTCGGAGCCTTTGGACGTTAGGGTGTCCGACTCCGGGAGGAGGAAACCTTAGTTGTGGGGATGTCTCTGCCAATGCGTGTCAAGACGATTTTTAAACGCGTTGACTGATTCCGCACTTACAACATCGGAAGGGAGTCTATTCCAAATACTGGCTATGAAATACGGAAAGAACTGCTGACTTAAGGTCGTTCTTCGAGCTTTATGCTTAAGTTTTTGACCGTTGTTTCGCAAGTGATCATTGAGGTCTCTTTCAAAGAGTCCCGTTGTAGTTACGTCGTTGAAGCCATTCAAATACTTGAATGTTTCTATTAGTTGCTCTCTGAGTCGTCTTTGCTCGAGAGATATCAGACCCAGTTCCTTTAGGCGACATTCATACGGCTTGTTTCGCAGCTGAGGTATCAATTTCGTTGCTCTGCTGTGGACTCCTTCCATGTTATCGATATCTTTGTACAGATGTGGCGACCAGAATTGAACAGCAAATTCTAAGTGTGGCCGTACTAATGCCTTGTACAGGGGAACGATGATGTTCTTGGACTTGTATTCAAAATTTTTGGTGATGAATCCCGTACTCTGCTTGCCATTTTCGATAGTTTTACTGACGACCGATGTAAGACTGATTGGTCGATAGTTGCTGGGGCTTTTCTTGTCCCCCTTCTTATGTATCGGTATCACGTTAGCTAGTCTCCAATCCTGCGGAGCTTCTCCCGTTCTCAGAAATCGATTAAATAGTTCGAGCAGTGGCTTCAGGATGACTGGAGCCATTTCTCGTAGTACGCGGGGAGTAAGATTATCTGGGCCAGTGGATTTGTACACATTTAGGTGGGTCAGTTCTTGAAGGTTTTCGATCCCCAAGAAAACACATGTGTTTATGGGAGCAATTTGCGTCGGTGTTGGTTCAGGTATATTTGAAACTTTTTCAACAGTAAATACAGAGGTGAAATATTCGTTCAGGATAGTGGCTTTGTCTCTTAGGACATTGGTGATTGCACCGTCCGATCTTTTGAGCGGACCTATCGTTTCTTTTTTAGTCATCTTTCATTGACATATTTATAGAATGCCTTTAGGTTGCGTTTTGCCATAGTGGCTACGGATACTTCTTTTTCCCTTTTTGTGGTCCCGACTATTTTCTTTACATCTCGACATGCCCTTATGTGACTGGCCCTGTTCTCCTCTGTTGGATTACGCTTCCAAGCTTTGTAACGCACTTGTCACCTTGCAATGCAGCGTTTCACTGTCCGATTCATCCAGAGGGGTTCATTACTGATACTAACCCATTTATTACCTACGCCAAGGAGGTTATGTTGTCGTCGTGTTTGTTTGTCACCAAGATAACTCAAAAAGTTATGAACCGATTTGGATGAAATTTACTGGGATTGTTAGGTATGTTAGGAGGAACAGATGATTAACTTTTGGTGAAGATATATCCATCCGTTTGTTTGTTTGCATCATTTTTCTCGATGCCATAACTCAAAAAGTCATGGATGGATTTTGATGAAATTGACATGAGTTGTTAGGTATATAACAAAGAGAAGATTATCAAATTTTGTTAATGGTCCGTTTGTTCGTTCGTTCGTTTGTCACTGTTTTTAATTTTATGCTTGTTAGCACAATAACTCAAAAAATAATGAATGGATCTTTATGAAATTATAGGAGTTGTTAGTAATGATAAATGACATAAATGATCAATAAAACCAAGTCTAGCCGATCAAGCAAACATACAAACTGAGTATAAACAGTATTGCAAACAATTGTCATATTGAGTTTTTCAATACTTGCCTAGAAGTTTTTTTAACTTGTTCGACAATAATTATATTTTTCCGAAAATGATTAAATTATGGAGTTTATGCAAAGAAAATTATTGTTTCAGAGCCAATTTGAATTTTTGCTACCGTTGGCTCACTTGGCGGAGGTATGCGCTCTCAGAGTGCTCTAGTTTGGGATGTACCGTTCAGCTGCTCTCAGGATGCTCGTCTTCAGACGAGCAAAAACTACATAAACACCGTTCTGGTTTCATTGAAAGCAAGAACTTGAAGGCGTGACTACTTTATATGAAACGTAAACATGAAGAATAACATGTTAATGTTATGTAAATGAGGGCACCATTACTTCTAAATAATGAAGCATTTTTATTATATGTAAAAGACCGACGATGGTGACGATCAAAGAGGTGAATCGTTTAACTGATGCGACATTTCAATGCACGCGCAACGTTCGTGTGCATATACAGTATAGCAGTTTTTTGGAATTTATTTTTATTAAGGAAAAGAACGAACGAGTTGCACTGTAGGAATCAAAATTTATAAACACATTTAAATTGATACATTTGCATCGTGCTGGCGAACCTGCTACAAAATAAGAGATATTTTTATTGAATTTTGAATAAACCTGCAGCGTCACACCCCACCGTTGTAGAGTGGCTAGCCATTCCTCTTCACGCTTTCTTTAATAAGAAAGCACACAATCTGAAAATATAAAGAAGAACACTTGTACGCCAGTAGTGCAACGTTTAGATATGGAAAACCACAAGGAACACAATTGGTCCAGTTCACTCCTGAGAAATTGCTTTATAGCGGCAATTTTTTCCCTAAAATATAGCTCAGCATCTGCCGTGGACTCGCGTATCACCGCCCCTTGGCCTCCCTTGCACACCGGCCGTCAGTACACCGAGCCTGGATTCCCCACTTTCACAAAAACATACACTATATAATACGCCTATATGTATTACGATCTTTTGGTAGCACCGATTCCTAATCGCTAGAATATTTCACACCTAAAATAAATCACATTATTTCAAATTTAATTGAGGAATATTAAGCATGTGCATTTTTCAAATGGAAAGATGTATGGAAGAAGGAACCACAATTATAAACAGCATTTTGTCACAGGCGATGAAAACTCTAAAATGAATGAGCCTGAAGAACGACTCAGCCCCGTCAGACAAGCAACTCCTCGAGCCTAAAGACCTACCTCGACAGACCGTGTTGTGCGTCTATAGATGGGGACTTCAAAAGAATATTCTATTAAGATAGTCTGGAGAGCAACTAAACTGTAAATGCGGAGCTTGTAGTTACAACTGCACTGACAGTTACAGCTGCCCTGACAGTTACAGCTGCACTAACAGTTACAGCTGCAGTGATAGTTACAGCTGCACTGACAGTTACAGCTGCACTGACAGTTATAACTGCACTGACAGTTACAGCTGCACTGAAAGTTACAGCTGCACAACCGGTAAAAAGAACCGAATAAACATAAAGGTGTCCTTCTGCAACAAGACAACGCCCGTCCTCACGTCGCCAATATGACGGCAGCCGCGATTCAGGAACGTGTGTGGGAAGCATTAGTTTCGATCGCTGTCGAGAGCATTGTGCTGTGTATCAGTAGATAGAGATATGCAAGAGTGCGCGTAGTTGGACGAATACTTTAGCTCAAAACCAGGAGCTTTTTATCTCGAAAGTATCCTGAAAATTACTCTAAGACGGGAGAAAGTCATCAACGACAATAGAGATCATCTTGTCGACTACTTTTTGTACAATTTTAGTACGTAAGATTATTCAATAAAGCGTAAAAACTATTACTACTAATTCCTCATCCCAGTAGATCAATACACTGCGAACTCCCTTAGACATAGTGGTTGAGGAATAACGCTTCCTTCTAACTCTTTGCATAATGATCGACTCGTGGGACCCGTGTAAATTCCTTTTTTAACTGATGCATTCACTTTCTAAAATGTACCAATCCCAAGCTACGCTACTACAACATATCATAGTTTAACCTAACGCAGTACGTCAAAGTAAACACATACTATTTATCTTTACCTGTCTCGTGTAACCTGGCGCCCGTTGTCAATAATAAAACATACTGTTTAATTTGATGCATTTTAGTCGGGTAAATATACGGAAAATATGGCTTGAACTTCAAAAAACTTCTTACAAAAGTTTTTTTGGTGGTTTTTATTAGTATTTATGATCACAAACAACATATGAAAAATCTAGGGAAAGCCAGACCACCTGAAACACGTTACTTTCAAAATGGCGCCTGAAAAAGTCGTTAAAACAGTAAAATGCCAACTTCCATAATAATCATGCTAGAGACCAAATTCTGGCGTCTATCTTTAGGTTTTAGGAGGTCAGGAATTCATTAAAACCATTCAAATTTAAATTAACTCAATATTTTATTGAAAAAAAAAATAAAAACGGTACGTGATTCATACACAACTTGGCTATTTACACTCAGTTCAATAAGTCCAGATCATCGTCTTCATCCAGTGATGACTGATTACATGGATTGTGACAGACATCAATTTTGGCACGTTCCCCATGCTGAAGTACAGGGTAAATTGTTCTGCCTATAGCTGCACCTGGGAGTACTACAGGCAGTTGCACAGTTGCAATGAATTATTTACAAGAGGAAATCTGGAACCGCATTCATGTCACACTCTGTTGGCACAAACTTACTGTCTTCTTTTTTCCATCCCCATTCGTCAGAACGTCTCTCACAACATTCTAATATAGTCCTTGTAAAAACGTCTGTTTTAACGTAATAATGTCCGATGGACCCTTGATAACTTCAGTACCACAAAACAAACAATCAGTTTTACTCTCGAAATTGCCATCAGTACTTCGAACGCTTCGTTTTTTCGTTATGCAGGAGTCACTTTCATCTCTATTTTTCTTTAGCTGAATATCGATTGGGTTGGTGTAACGTTTACGACAGTCTATGTGTACTTTTCGACCAGCTGTCACAACGATGCTTTCATTTCTCTTAGAACTTGCAGCAATAATCCCATCCGTACACTTTTGACGAAGTATACTAGAGGCGTCAGAAGCTTTAACTTCTTTATCACAGAATTGGACAGAGGTCTTTATTAGCATTAGTCGCCATGCCTGAACAATTTACCCTGTACTTCAGCATATGGAACGTGCCAAATTGATGTCTGTTACAATCCATGTAATCAGTCATCACTGGATGAAGACGATGATCTGGACTTATTGAACTGAATGTATATAGTCAAGTTGTGTTTGATTCACGTACCGTTTTTATTTCTTTTTTCAATAAAATATTGAGTTAATTGAAATTTGAATGGTTTTAATGAATTCCTCACCTCCTAAAACCTAAAGATAGACACCAGAATTTGGTCTCTAGCATAATTATTATTGAAGTTATCATTTTACTGTTTTAACGACTTTTTCAGGCGCCATTTTGAAAATACAATAAAACCCCTCTAATTCGCACAGCACGGGGGAAGGGGGTGACGGATTAGCGGTGATTTCGGATTACCGGGATACTTACGAATCAAAAAAAAAACCCCTTTATTCTGCACTAATACGGATTATAGAGAGATTGTTCGTACCTTCTGCGCAGCACCTCGCGCTGATTTTTCGCTCATCACCTCTTTTATCCGAAAAATGAGAAGCGCCTTGCACGAATTACAGAGGTATTTGTAGGAACTCCGTACTTTACCCCATTAATCCGAAAAATGCTCACTTCTTCAGATAGCATTTCGAACAGTAATGAGATGTTCGGATTAGGGAAGGTTTGGGATTATTGAGGTGCGGATTAGAGGGGTTTTACTGTAACGTCTTCCCGGTGGTCTGGCTTTCCTAGATTTTTCACATGTTGTTCGTGATCATAAATACTAATAAAAATCGCCAAAAATCTTTTGTAGGAATTTTACAGAATTGGTCTCTAGCATAATTATTATGGAAGTTGTCATTTTACTGTTTTAACGACTTTTTCAGACGCCAGTTTGAAAATAACGTCTTTCCGGTGGTCTGGCTTTCCTAGATTTTTCATATGCTGTTCGTGATCATAAATACTAATAAAAATCGCCAAAAAATCTTTTGTAGGAATTTTACAGAATTGGTCTCTAGCATAATTATTATGAAAGTTGTCATTTTACTGTTTTAACGACTTTTTCAGGCGCCAGTTTGAAAATAACGTCTTTCCGGTGGTCTGGCTTTCCTAGATTTTTCATATGCTGTTCGTGATCATGAATACTAATAAAAATCGCCAAAAAATCGTTTGTAGGAATTTTTTTAAAGTAAAACCTTGTATTTACCTGACTATTTCATTAAACGCAACACACCACAATCAACGATCAAAGTTCGAAAAGGCTAGCATAGAGGACAAGGGCCCAGATATGTAGCCGTGGAAACTCCATGTTAATAAAGTGCCTACCTCGTGTACTTCAAATGGTATACGCTGCAAATACCACAAACTTTTCATCATACTCACGGGAAACATTGTCAATCTCGCTGAGTATGGCTGTTAGATGCTAAAATTACGATTTTCTATCGTGCTAACTTTTGAAATATTTATTTCGAATCTTCATTACTCTGAAATATTCTGAAAATGTGTGACTATCACCAACAGAAAATTGTTCTCCTGCTGCACGTGCTCATCTAGTAAATGTCGGCAATCAAAGGATTCATATTTAAATTTTATTAAACTACTATAAATGCGGCAAAGTAAAGTTGGAATTGTGGCAGCACGGAATTGTTTCTTTTTAAAGTCGATGTTCATGCCAAGAGTTTGGGTTTTTAGTTTTTCCCCCTCCGTCTCATTCTTCAGAAATGCGTCTCTCGGTTATATCTCCTGAAAAGTAAATAGATCTTCAAGTTATGGGTAATTTCCTAGTTCAGTACCCTAGGGTGCTTAATATTGACACCACCTTCTGTGTCTTCGGAAGAAGTCCAGGTAACGTTCGTGACGTCACCCTACGTACATAGAGTCACGCTGCTGGGTGTGTTCTGTGGGACCGCAGTTAGCGACCAAAGAGAGAGTCAGCAGCGAATTATCTCCACAGTGCACGTAACCGCTGACCGCTGGTCTATCTGTTATTCTTCTTAAACGAGAATCCAGTAAACTTTTGAACTCTATAACTTTGATATCAGTGGCGTTTCGAATATGTCGAGGCATTTTGTTAAACAATCTTGCTCCCCGTACGGTGAAGCTATTAGAATATTTTGTGGCCACTGCTTTTCCACCATCTCTGCTCGGGATGCATATATTGCAAGTTCTTCCAGTTCTTTCTGAGTGTCTGGCGACAATCCGCTCATTTATATTCCCAGTGATACGTTCCAGAATCTTCCCAACATAGATGGTTGTAAATCGCTCGAATCTTCGTTGCATTGAAGCATAGGATAGTGCATAATCGTGCATAAAAATGCATTCCAGCTTGAAAAATCTCGTTTGAGATCTGTACCAGGGAAGAAATTCTGGTACAGAAACTCTGGTTATGGGCTGGGAGGTCAACTTTACTCCTGCTGGTACCCGAAATGATCCCGCCAAGGTGTTTCCAATGAAGGCAACCCAGAAAATTACTCCTCCGCCTCCTTGCTGACTGCAATACCTCAGAGAAGCTCTCTGGCCAGCTAGAAACCATCATCTGGATCACCCATCAGGTCCATCTAACTTAGCTCTGCGTCAGGATTGCCAGATAAATCAGCCAGCTTATGCTTACGGGAAAATGGCCAAAATGGCCATTTCAAAATATCACATGGCAAAGCAACTGGTCATAATTTTTTATAGCTTAAACAGCACATACCAAAATCTTATTTACCTTATTATGTATAAATAATAGACATTTGTTAAATTAAAAATCACAACAGTAACAAACTTAAGTGCTATTGTGTCTCTTCAGCACGTCTGGCATACTTTGGTAAAATGGCCGAGTGAATTTTCTCATGACCACGGCTGTTGTGTAAATTGGCCAGAAATGGCCAATCTGACAACCCTGCAGCCTGCATTCATCGCTAAATAGGACCTTTGAAAAGTCGAATTTTAAGTACTCTTTTGCCCAAGAAACTCCGTTGCACTCATGTTTCTCAGATAAAGGAGGTCCAGCTTTGGCTCCCACAACTTTTCCCATGGTTCTCAGAATACTGCAGCGGGTGTCACGAGATACCTTTGCTAGCCCAACCTTTTCAAAGATGGTTTTGCTGCTGCTATGTTGCATTTTTGAATTGCCTTTGAATTGTTTGAATTGCCTTTTTGATCGCCCTCGCATCCTTCTTCAAATGTTTTGCTATTTCAGGAGCTGGTTTACCAGCTCCTAGCAGCTCGGTGAAGTTTTGTTTCTCTTGATCATCAAGAGATAACCTTCTGCCCAAATTCCTAAAATTTAATTTAATTTTTTCTATTATATGACAAAAATAGTCTCTTGCCTAGTATCGTGTGACACTGCAAATGTACGAACTCGGTTAAAACACATATTAAACAGTTCTAATCATTGCTCTTGTATCTGAAACAATAATAGGAAGAGTTGATAGTAACGTCAAGTAAAAACTTTGGCATTACCTGAGATTAACTTTCATAAATTTTAAAAATACAAAATTATTACATAAAATATCGTCTGACGCTGGGCATACTTCCTGTCACAGGACACAGGCGTATCATGAATACAGAGGAGCATTATTAATCGAGCTGCCTCTGAACCAGATTTTAACGTAAGTTTGACATCAAACAAATCAATTCCAGCTCTCCGGGTTCGAGGAAGAGGGCACAAATGTTATAAGTGCACTTTTGTTTTTATTAGAGTGTTTTGATTTCGTACAAACCCGGCTCTTTGACCCGTGAGAATGGATTTAATATGCCTGAAACCATGAGTTTGATAGAAGGGAGGAGCACAGCCACATTTCGCTGTACTGGCTAAGGAAGTTCTTTGTTCTTCGGGGGCTGCTCCCATCCCACCGATCACAAGCTCTCAGCCATCCCTTCTCATCAATAAGAGGCTTCCAGCTGTTCCTGCAGCCATCATCGCACCGGCTAAACTTCAACTATGCCGGAAAAATAAGCTTCAGCTCTCGGCAGCCGTTGCTACCTCATTATTAAAACTCCTTGGCCTAAAAAAGCTTATTTGAAAACCACATTCAGTGGCAGAGCGACCAATATCCTCCACGTCTCCAAGATCCGCCTGCAAAAGGCGCTATCAACAAGGAGTAATAGAGGGGAGGGAGGGGATATGCACCAATCGCAAGTCATTAAAGAGTCGGGTGTGGCTACAGCAAGTCGCCGTATACACCAATCGCATATCAGAACATCAGTTCGTCTGTTGCTCCCCCGTAAAACTCGCTGCTCTCGCGTCACTTCCACCAATGAGATTCATGAACGTGCTACAGCCACACCTGATCTGGTTGATTCGTTGGCCCAATGCAGACAAGAAACAAAAGTTGTCGAAAGTGGCATTTAGCCAACAAAAGCTCCACCAGACAAGCCGAAGAAGGTCCCTGGAGAGCGAGTTCAGCAGGATGCATCTAGGTGAATCTTTTTCGTAGCTTTGGAGCAATGCAAAGCAACTTACAGTCCAGTTTTCCCTATTGTAACGCCTCCGTTTAAAAAAAAACTTTAGGCTAAATGGCAGCGACTGTAACTGCGATGTCAAATATATTAAATGAATTTGTCTCCTGGTTACAACGATGATAGCCGCAGAAAACTTATATCTTAAGATTTTGTTTAAAATCTAATAGATAGCACATAATATTCAATTGCTGAGTACTATGCATGTTGACTAAAAATCCGGTGGGTAAACAAACAACAAAATTTATTAAGCTAATGTTTACAATTTCTTTTCCATGCAACTTCTAAAACCTTTTCCCTGGGACATCGCAGCTGCAAAAACTTTCCTCCGCTACGTGTGCACTGAAATGTCGTACCAAACGTGACGATCCGACAATTTTGTTCAGTCGAAATCAGCGAAGATGTCGCTCGTCTGCGTACGGCTTAGGTTTAGCGACATGGTTCCCTCCTCCCACAGTGCCCACGCTGTCAATAATGACAACGAAAAACTTGTGAAGACCCGTCTTGTGTTGTCCGTAGCATCATTGTTAAGATATTGAGGCAGAGCTCTACATGTATAGAGGGGAGCTCCCTGTCTGGGTAGTGCCGCGTGTTGACGGTACATGCACTTCATGATTTCTCAGGTTATCAACTATTTAGGGTAGGCGGTTGAGGTCCCTGCTATACATGTAAGGCTCTTATCAACTTCCTTGTGTAGGATGCTGCGCAACTGCCAACTTGAATAAGGGAACCGTACAGAATAAGTCTGATAAGCGTGCAAGGCTGAACAACACCAAGCTTTCTTCCGGTGATACGCAAAACACCGATGTTTTTGCCCGCAGTCGATATTACTTCTAATAAGAACGGAGCTCTGTATCTAAGATACTCGAGGGTGGCATATAACTCGAACTCGGAAAATCTCTCCTCAGGAGAAAACTTGTTCTGCCGAAAGAAGAACCCAAAATGTGGAGAAAGTAATTTGCTGCCGAGAAGTCATCGTGATCTTTGCGGGCCTGCTGACCGCTCAAGAATATCTTACCAGTCGCGACGATGATAACCACAATAACAAAATAAGAGCATCAGCTGAAGTTTGAATGAAGGAAATCTCAGAAGAGAGTACACAACACGATGGAAGAGATTGTTTAGAGAAGTTGGATGCATCTACATCGAGTGGACTTCAATGTTGTTAAAGAAAGACCGGAATCAGCCATACTGTTCGAGAGCCATCATCTCCATCCTGGAATATTTTCTGCCTATCAGTTTTTCATGATGCTTGGCAGGATGACCATAGTCTTTAAGCAGATGAATTCACTAATGACACCAGGAAAGCCGGAGCTAATTTTTGCCAATCTATTTCGTTAAAAGCGTTGCACGAAACCTATAAATCCTTATATAGATTAGATTAGATAGGCGGCAGTAGACGAACCAATAGGCCCATTCCCAAAGAGACACTGGAACCTACGCCACAGCCCTTTATGAGCAATTGCCATTGTACGAGTAGGATATATAGGACTGGAGAAAATAAGAAGAAAAGAGAGAGAAAAAAAGGGGAAGAATCCCAGTCACAGAGACGATCATGAATGCACGCAAGCACGATCAAGAGCCGCTGAAATGCGGAGCTCAAAGATGCCAGGCAGTGTAGTTGGAGCGGGAGAGAGAAGAAGACGGATTAAGGTGGCCTAGGAAGCTTTGGCCGTTAAGAGCTTGCAACTCCTGGTGGAGGAGTTCTTAGTTGTGGAGGATGTCTCTCCCAATGTATGTCAAGACGATTTTTAAACGCGTTGACTGACTCCGCACTCACAACGTCGGAAGGGAGTCCATTCCAAATACTGACAATGATATACGGAAAGAGCTGCTGACTTAAGGTCGTTCTTCGAGCTTTATGCTTGAGTTTTTGACCGTTGTTTCGGAAGCGATCATTGAGGTCTCTTTCAAAGAGTCCCGTTGTAGGTACGTCGTTGAAGCCATTCAAATACTTGAATGTCTATTAATTGCCCCCTGAGTCGCCTTTGCTTGAGAGAGATCAGACCCAGATCTCTTAGGCAACATTCATAAGGCTTATTTCGCAACTGAGGTTAGCAGATAATCTTACAACGGGCTGAAGTTGAAATCAAACCACTTCTCGCCCCTAAGTTAAATTTCTTTATTGTTAAAATTTAGTGGAGCGAAAATGGGTCTGGTCCCACGTTGGTTCGGCGGATGAAGGGGTTTGACAGGCCGGGATTTTCTTGCGCTGAAGTTCGACCCCCTTTTAGCCGGGAGTAAGGCCTCGCGTGAGACCTAGGAATGAAAAATTTATAAGACTACAATACTATTATCTTTATGAAAAGACTTATCAAACCTTAGGGCCCTAATGTACATAATAGTATAATTAATTCCGCAAATAGAAGGTTGACGCCACAGAGGGCGTAGAATAACGTTGAAACCGCAAAGGGCGTAATATGAAGTTAAGGCCACAGAGGGCGCAATCGTAGAATTTAGGCTGCAGAGGGCGCAGTTATAGAATTAGTGCCGCAAAGGGCGCAGTTATAGAATTAATGCCGCAAAGGGCGCAGTTATAGAATTAATGCCGCAGAGGGCGCAATTATAAAATTAAGTCCACAAAGCTCGCAATTATAGAATTAAGGCCGTAGAGGGAGCAATTATAGAATTAAGGCCGCAGAGGGCGCAGTTATAAAATTAATAACGCAATCATAGAAATAAGGCCGGAAAGGACGCAATCATATAAATAATGCCGCAGAGGACGCAATTATAGAAATAAGGCCGCAAAAAGATACAACTATAGAAATAAGGCCGCAAAGAACGCAACTATATGAATAAGGCCGTAAAGGACGAAACTATAGCAATAAGGCCGCAAAAGACGCAGTTATAGAAATAAGGCCGCAAAGGGCGCAATTTTAGAAATACGGCCGCAAAGGACGCAATTATAGAAATGAGGCTGCAAAGGGCACAATTATAGAAATGAGGCTACAAAGGGCGCAATTATAGAAATAAGGCTGCAAAGGGCGCAATTATAGAAATAAGGCCGCAAAAGGTGCAATTATAGAAATAAGGCCGCAAGGGACGCAATCATTGAAATAAGGCCGCAAAGGACGCAATCATAGAAATAAGGCCGCAAAGGACGCAACTATAGAAATAAGGCCGCAAAGTGCGCAATTATGGAAATAAGGCCGCAAAGTGCGCATTTATAGAATTAATGCCGCCAGTCTCACTGGAGAATTAATGCAGGGATGGGCGTAGCTTCCTAAGGCTAGCAACTACCCAATTTTTGACCTTGCAACGCTAAACTTAGGCACCATCCTATAATCAATGTGTAAATTTCAGCGGAAAAACTTTCACTTTAATAAATTCGTAAATTATTCGACCAATTTTACCTTTGGATTAAATGAATCTTAGATATGGAGGAAGAGCACAAAATGCTAACCAGGTGGTAGGGCGCAATCTCAATAATTTTATTTCACATCCTTAGTTTGCCCACACCTTTATTATTTATTTAGCTCGGAACTGAGTTAAGCCATGTCACCCTAGAGCAGTCGCTGGCAACCCGTAGGAATAGCATTAAGCGTCCCCTGCCCCGACTTACTGCTCTCTCTGTAGGATGAAACCACTATTGTTGAACGGTGACCAGCTGAAACCTCTGACGCTCGTGGGGTACCCCGCTTCTTAGGAGTTAGTGGTGACTCTCCAGGCCAGCACTGGCGTAGACGAAATCCAGATGACGCCTAGACCACCTTCACAGCCACGTACCGAAGGTAGCAGGTACGGCACTGACGTCCTCCCAAAAGCACGGACAATGGTAGAGTGCCGAACATTCTCCCGCTGCTTCCAAAGTATGGGTTCCTTCTAGAACAATGTACTAGCGGGATCTATTACAGGGTCGGACAAAATGGTAACTCCAGGGATTCCAGCAACCGTCAAATGTAAATTACATGGCGCAACTGTTGTGCACTTTGTTAATTAATTTTTGACAGAGGTATTAGTTTCGTTGCTCTGCGTTGGACTCTTTCCACGTTATCGATATCTTTACACAGAAGAGGCGACCAGAATCAAACAGCAAATTCTAAGTGTGGCCGCACTAATGCCTGGTACAAGCTTGGTGTATTCGTATATTTACACAATAAGGGGAAGGATTAGGGAGCCAACTATAGCCATCTTCTGCAACCTAGTCATCGATCTCCCTGAAAACTTAACCTAATTACGAAATCTGTAACCAGGCCTATTTTTCGCCTATCTAATTCTTTATGAGCGTGCCTCGAAACTTACAAATATATAAACATATAAATACATAAACACAAAAAATATGTAAACATATCAATGTAAAAACAAATAAACACAAGACAGTGTTTATTATATAGTGTTGATTTGCTAGTTTTTGGCTTCTTGTTTCGACATAACAGGAGAGAAGAAGGCGACGGCTTGCATTGAAAACGCTGGGTAATCGTATCCCTCACGATTTTAAATCCGGAAAACATGCAAGGAAATGCAATACGAGGGGCGCATGAAAACTTTTAAGCATCGCTGTATGTCCATAAGAAGCGTTGATACATGCTGAGGCCTATGATTTTTTTTTTATTTTCAAAGTACAACCTATCTACATATAATATTAATAGGGTTGTTATTAAATTAGAAGAAAGGGCTAAATTACCTCTAAACTTTGTGGAAACAGAGCTTGGAAGAGGTGTGCAAATACATTGCGGAACAACGCAAGAAGTAAAGTTATGTTTCTGTCTTTATCAAGACACCAGTGTGAATTCTTTACTGACAGCATAAATTCGTGATTGAATTTAGTGGTGAATTAAAAATACTACGAAATGTTAGGCGATATGTAAGGTAGAGAGACTTGGTAACGAAAGACAGGAGTAAGCGATGAACGTCAGCTCAGGCGGGTTGGGTTAAGTTAGAAGCACTACCTCAGGTTAAGCTATGGTAAGTGAAAGCATTTACGAACTGTAGAATATCCACGGGTCCCGTAGACGACAGATACTCCCATAGATGAACAACTACCCTCATATGAGGTTAACTACCCCTTGAAAGGACATCTACTCACTGAGAGAAGCTCTACCCCAGGAGATAAATACCCCTGGGAAGTTAACTACCCATAGGAGGATAACTACCTACTGGAAGGGCGACTACCGATTTCCCCTAATAAAAACGATAAAATTAGATGTGTAACTAACTACATTAAAATCCAGTAACAAGCATACCGGTTCCAGGAATTTTCTAAACACTAAAAATAAAGTTTGTAAACCGGGAATTTTTTCACAGGTCCTGCTAGTCTAGAGTATTAATAGCGTTGTTCCTACCTTCCTGTGTTACGCTCTTCAATAACAGATAGAAGGAAATTAGAGCGAATAGTTTCAAAACTTGCAGCCGTCATCGTTCAAATAGCTTGGAAGAAAATCGGTAAAATTTATATCATAATTCTGCTTGAGGCTCCATCCGTCTACCTGTGGCGTTTTTCAGTATTAAGTGGGGGGGGGGAAGTTCAATTTGAAAGAAGTTCTGATTTTAGCTGGAACAAAGTTCAACCATAGCTGTCTTCTTTAGCGCTTTTTGAAAGAATTTTCAGTCACTTTCGAAGCGAAGACATGTATATCATTTCACTCTTATATTATCTACCGCTTTTCATTTCTTTCACAGCATATTATGTTTGCTTTGCTTGTGGCTCTCGGCGTTCTTCATAAGGCCAGCCAAATACTTATGTACTTAGGATACGCTGCTAGAGAATAAAGTGGGTAGTGTTGGACATATCGGCTCTAAGGTATTCTTTCTTTCAAGCGATTGTGCGAGGTCTAATTAAGGAAATACAACGACATCTTGAGAACAGAAGGTTAGACTGCTATAGAAACTGGCCGAGTCCGTTTGTTGTATATCTATTGCGTCAAAGAGAGCAGGAAAATCATAGGCTACTGAGCAATAGCCAAGGGTCCCGTCGTGGAAAAAAAAATTGGACAAGCTGGCAAAAAAATGAAACGCGTAAGATGATCGGTTAAATTAACGGTAAACAGTGGAAAACAGAGCGTAGAAGAGGCTTGCATAAATATAGAACAATGCGAGAAGTACCGTTGTATGCAAGATACACAGGTGAGAGAGGGTAGAGTCCACTAGACGAGGTGTGGTAAGGTAGACGGGGGTTCGTCAGGTGGACTTTTGATTAGACGGGGTAGGTTAAATTGCAGAAATACTATTTTGAGTTAAACGAAAGTAGGCGAAAATATCATTTAACTGGGGAATTTTCACGGGTCCTGCTAGTTATTAGTATTACTTCCAGATTTTGAGATTCTAAGAAGGCATGGAAATAATGTTGAAAAATAAATGATCAAAAATCCCTCATCTCTTTTAATTTTTCTGATGCTTAGAACGTTTCATATGCCTCTCCCATATATATCTTTCACATGGCAATTACGATCACAAACAGAATGAAGTGTCGGTGCAAATTCATTGCCATCATTTTTTATATTCAGGTACTCGTAAATTATATATAATACAATAAGATGGTATATCAACAAACTTTATAGTACTCGCTGGAACCTGTAGAAATTCCACAGAATAAAAGCATGTTCTTCAGTGATTTGTCAGACCCGACTCATCTTAATTTTCCCGTATCTAATACTGAAGGAACTTGGGGAAAGTCTACAAAAAAAAAAACTGGTCCGCAATTATGATGCCCTTGGACCTGTACTTATCATGCGTACCAAGGTTGAACAGTGTTCCATGTCAAACTGTGAATCTTCTACCTAAGACTTCCAAGCTGCAGCAGCTTAAATTTGACCTTCACTCCTGCTTCTATTGATCCCTTCCCAAGTCGTATCGAGGATACCTCTATGATATCCTAATTTTCCCTATCTAGTATTAACTAGCGAACTAAAGGAGGGACCAGCAGAATTATAATAACGATGAAAGTATTTTACTTTACAAGAAATTCGTTGGAAGGTGATGACGACACGCACACGAAGTTTCAGAAAGTGACTGACACGGTCGATAATTCTAACGATTCCTGGCAGCTAAACAAAGTAGCTATTTAGTTTCGAAACTTCATCCCAGTCTCTTCAGTCATAAACTACAAACCAATTTTCGACGAAAACTTCTTCAATTGCCAGTAAAACTTGGCTCGTTTGTCAAAATGAACTTTCGATGTGACCAACCTTCCCCTGCCATCAGCAGGCGCTGCAATGGCCTCCGAGGCCTCGTCCTCAGTACGTGCAGAAAGAAAAATCGAGACACTGCAGAGTGTCGTGTATATTTTTATTCGCTATTGAATCCGTTTTTACCGACAGGGAAACGGAATGGCGTGAACGACTCATCGAAACGGAGTTGTGTTAAGTTATTGAACTCTAACTTATCTGGAACTTCAGACGAAATAAACTTTTCATATCTTTCATTAAAAATGTATTGTATTCAACGTTTTTAGAAAATTTTGATACTGTATAAAAGACAGGACAACACGTAAAGTTAATATAAAATTATTATCCAATATCTCAAGCTGAAGCTGCACATCGGCTACGTAAGCGAATTAGTTCAGTTGCTTTTAGGTTGCTATGGTGCCAACGGAAGTTGTTACGTGGGCACCGGGCTTTAGCGCAAACTTAATGTGTTATAGCTAACATTGTCTCCACATTGACTCCATTTTTTAGGCTCTCTTTCAAGTTGACTTGGAAATATTACGGCATCATCGAACGGGACAGTTCCGTCGAAATAAGCCAACTTCATTAAGTTCAACTAATCCGCAGCTTCAGCTTAGACTGTTGTTTTCGTTACATTTTTTGATCGAGTTGCAGTCGTTATTCTAAACTAAATTCCATGAAACGACATCAAACGCAAGGCAGCTACAGAAAGATTGAATTTGGGACTATATTTGTGGTAATCAGATAAGGAATACAATGAAACTCGACGCAAAGTAGCGAAACCAACGACCTTGGCTGAAGTTGCGACTTGCGAAAAGTTGAGCTCAAACACTCCTAACAAATATAGCTTCTTTAGAGGCTGCTTTGTCCACTGTCTTTCCTTTTCCATGCAACCTCATGTCTTAGGCTACAGTGATCCACTGGAATTAATCATGCTGTCACAACCACCCTCTTGACTAAGGGCTTCCGTTAGTTTCTTTTTCCTTTATCCTGACAGCAGTACGAGCTCATAGCCGTCATTGGGCACGGGAGCGTAAATAGCAGCTCGTTTCTGTGATGAAGACCCTCTGGTCCGTCGTTGCCAGCTAATCTAACGAGACTAACTTTCCTCGATGGAACTTCCCAATCAGTCTACCGCAAGGATAAAGTCCTTAACGTTCGAGGGTACGCTTTGTTTCATGGCCCAAACTATTGCAAAAAAAAACATGTGTTTTAAACTGCCCTTACCCTAATCGTAGAAACAAATATTTAGGACCAGAAACTTTAAAATATTTGAGAACCACAGGTCTGCATTATTTCCTCATTTCTTCAGGTTATTGTGTTGATTTTGTATCCAGTTACTTTCTTTCTGTCGGAGAATTTGGCAGCGTCGCATAACATCAGAGGATCGACGCTCTCTCCCGAGGCCCCGGATCCTTACGTAGATATTGATGCTGACACTCTACAGCTGAACTGTCGCAGCCTTCCATGCAAATGAAGCGCCATCGAGTTTCCATGTTACAAAGACTAACTTTATTGTGTTACAATGGCAGATACTGAGCATGGACGGAATGTGTCGTGTGGAGCGGTATTCTGTTACGTTAGCATACATTTGGACACGTGCGATAGCAGCCGTCGGGTCCAGGCAGCGGCTGAATCTATTTTCCATCTTCTTTCCCGTTACCTACGACAGCTTCCTTTTCGTGATTCGCACACGTACGATGGCAAGTATGTTTTCTAGTGACTGAAAGCATCTTTTATCCCTGTACTCTGATACGACAGAATGCATTTGGACCCATGCTATAGTAGCTGCATGGTCCAGCTCAAAGACAGATTTTATCTTTCCTCCATGCTCATTGTACAAAAATGTTATTGGCCACGGATCAGATTGTATATTCCAGTAAGCGTTAGAATCTATCTACCCTCAATTTACTTTATTATAATAACATACATTTGTACACGTACGATAGCAACAGTCTGGTTCACTTAAACCCCGTGTATTCGCGATGCAACTCTTTGTGCAACGCAACTATTCTCCATGACATTTTCCCCACGATTTGACGCATAACAATAGGAGATCGAGGTCTATTTTTATAGAACTTAATGTAAAATTGCAGTGGCTGCCCAGAAGCTCCAATGAAACACCAAAAATGCTCAGCCTGTGATGCAAAGAAATCTGAGAGTAAGAGCCCGATAGATACCGAAGGGTCATCTCAAAAACATGCAAGAAACGGCAGTCATGATGCGGGAAACTTATGTTATGAAACTGTACGCAACACTGAGAAGGAGAGGGGCAGCTGGAAGCGGACTGGCAGTCCTAAGACGAGAAGAAACCCAATATCTGCAACTATTATGCTAAAAATATTGCGAATTTGGGATTTCAGGCGAAGGATACAGAATTGCCACCCAAAGAGAGACCCTAGGTTCATGAAATATGGCAGATATCGCTGCTACGGAAAGAAGAAATGCAATCTCTCCCATACTTCGTTACGCCGAGAATCGTTCGGGAATGACACATATTTTCATATATTACCAGAGATATATTTGCAATTCACCAAAAGTAAAAATGCCACCCAAACGTGGAAGAAGGAAGTTCAAATACACCACCAATCAACTCACCAGTCAGTGAGCTATAAGCATATAATAACACAGTACACCCAACTGAGTACAAATAACTTACACCAAATGAAAAAAGAGTTAGCAAAATCCACGTTATAAACATACGCGGCCTGTTAACAAGAAACTGCAGAAACCAAATGGCACTGCAGGCTATAATCAACGAGGCAAGTTCAAAACTGCTTATTTTTATTAAAAATCACGTAGAAGATGCAGTGAACGATGCAAAATTAACAAAAAACTGTGGACTGCACAGATTTGACGACAAGGCTAGGAAGTGTGGTGGTGTTGCATTACGCTGTGCGTAAGAGATCACCTTGGTTCCCACATCAAACACAAATTCTCTAATGGAGTGTGTTCTTGTATTATCGGTAAAATAGAGAAAATTACATAAACTGATACCGTGGTGTGTTATGGACCACCAAAATGTACCAACGAGAAATCTGCCGAAACTTTGCAAGTACCGAAAGCATTTTACAAAGAAATTCAGAGTAAGTATAAATTATTTATAACTGGTGATTTCAACTTCCCCTGCTTAAAAGGGCTTCCACGAGCCTTGACCGTTGAAACAGGCAACTTTGTATTATCTGGAACATCATCGACTGCGATAATTTACATGTGGAGTGAAGAAGTACAAAAAGGATTAATTAGTTTCGCTCCATCAGGACTCGCTGCCCGGGAAATCAACAATTTCCACCTGGACGCTTGTCATTAATTCAATTTTGATACTTTGGGCGCGTGCAATACTCATAGTTCAATTGGGCAAGTTAAGGAAGATGACCCTGGTGTCTGCGACGAGTTTTAGACTGCTCTCTTGAATTTGACGATACCATCTTTATACCGTGTGTCTCAAACAACTGAACACCGTTTTGGGGCTATGATTTTATCATAATATAGTTGTAAATATGTAGGAGCAATGCAGAAGTGGGTCACAATTTGAATTAGTATTTTTTTAAAAATCATTTTTAGACTTAAATCCTATACAGCTATTTAGTTTATGGAATCTATGAAGTTTTTAGTGGATTAAAGGAGAAATGCCAATATTATTAAATGCAGAAGTTCAGCTCCAAATTCTAGGTAACCAACTGGTTAGCGTCATAAACAGTGAGACAGAGGGGAAAGAATAATCATTTTGGAGTGATCTGCTTGCCGGCTTTAGACCTTGGCATTCTACTTTGTGGGCCCTTCACTGCACGCCCATACCTTGATTAATTTCTTTTTTTCAATAGTTTCTTGGGCATAACGTGAATTTTGTGAGAAGTTTCTAGATTATTATATATTATTCAGTTCTTTAAGTCTCCGTTTTCGCAACACAGGCGATATCACAGAGGAAAAAGACAGGAAAACTAGTATAACGATAAACACGTGGTACCCATGCACAAGGGTGTTCTCCACAGGACCAACGCGCATGGAAACAGCAAGCCGAGAAAGAAGGAGAAACACAGAGGATCCATCGGGTATGGCACTGATCCATCGGGTATGTTTTCTTTCTTTCTTCGGAGGGTGGCTGGTGTGCTCGCAGCTCCGCTTGCTTCCGTATTCCGTCGAATGTTGAGGCTGGGCTCTTTTCCGGAGTGCTGGCGTGTTGCCCATGTGACGCCTGTTCCGAAGGGCTCGGTTTCATCCCGTACCTCT
>LQNS02278170.1:24462362-24474081 GCA_001587735.2 Parhyale hawaiensis
TACACAGAGCTATTCTGTGATTTCGGATCTTCTTTTTTTCATTCTTTCGTTTTCTCCACCCGCTGGGCTGGTTGCGTGGGGGTTTGTTAACCTCATGGAGTTTCTCCGTTCCTGCGTCACCAGTCTGGTGTGATTTAATAATAATAATAATAATAAGATGAGTAGGAATATGAATGAAAGAAGTTGATAAATTCGATTTACGAAAATATGACTGAGAAGTGGGCAGTCGATATGACTCAAGCGCTCATTGACTGATCGTGTTTATCCTTTAAAATTGACGGCAACGAAGTCATTTTAGCCATATTCCTTTTGGTTTGAAAACAATGGGAATGCATGCGTACTTCAGGAAGTGGCAGAAATTTAAGCACAGTTGCACTGCCCCTACAGGTTGGTATAAACATCTAGTCCTGTGGAGAAGCCTAGAGCCAAATCTCAAGTTCAGTTACGAAGTCTACTCTGCGTGAGCAGAGTCCTCTCTAGTGAAGACACTTGAATAGGAAAAGGAAGTATGGATAAAGCAAAAAGCAAGGGCGTACAGAGTCCGAATAAAGTGGTACACGAATTAAGCAAATGTTCCTGACATTATTTCTCTTAACTTTTTTTTTGCTGGGATAACCATCTTTAGGAGTAAATAATATATTTACAGAATGTGCTTAAGTTTATTGTTCAGTACAAATTAAATATAACTGGATTCAAAATTAGAAAAATCCAATCAAGGGAATCCCAATCGGAGTAAAATGCGATTCGCCGCTGTTTAGGTGCCGAAACCTCATTGGTAGCAAAACGGTAATTAAATATGCACCTAATTAATTTATCATCAGAGGAGACATGAAGAATTTTTCATTAGTAAGTTATGCATTTATCATCCCTTTAAAATCAGGAAGGCGAATTCCAATAAATTCCAACGTAAGTTGAAAAGGATTCATCGTGTATTGCCACTGCTTTTGCCATTTTTATTTCTTGATGTACATAATAGCTGTCAATGGAAAAAATGTACAGTTACACAGACCTGTCATATTAACTAATTAAATAGTAAATGTAACAGTTATTGTACTTCCCCAAATGCCAGAAAGTACCGCTCGTCCTATTTAGCACGTACTCTAGTCATATGATCGATTAAATTAAGATTAACGTAACATACAGAACTACTTACTGTTATCGGTTTTTTCTGTATCTCGTTCATTGCTGGTGAATCTAGAGCTCCTTAAGTTTTAATCTATTCAGCGAGCGATCTGCTTCAACTTCGTGTTTTCTCATAAATTTTAATACTACTGAAAGTCACTTTACTTTGCTCAAGCGCTAGAATATTGGAAGATGAAGCCATCACGGCAGTAGCGGCAGCGTCTTGTCATTTTTCTTTTTTTTTTTTTTTTGCATCATTCCATTTCAATGTGAAATAGATAGCACTACCGGTACATTAGCAGCTCGGTGCAAAACTCTGCTTACCATTCTTTTCTCTCGCACAGAGCCTGCAGGCACATTATAGTTCCATAAATGAAAAACTACGCACAAGAACGACAAGATTCAGTAATGCTCCTGAGATCTCTCTATGCCTGCAGTCCTTCTTGTCTGCAGCCTGAGCCGACGGCAAGTGTCCAGGGCTGGAAAAAGAAACAAAGCCTGGGGCGGCATCCGCCCCCAGTTCATCACTGCTAGCAGCATATACGCTAAATGAAGACAGCTTCCGACGCTTCACAGTAAGCTACGACTCAGGAACGAATGCAACTGAAACGAATACTTTATTCAG
Organism: Parhyale hawaiensis; assembly: GCA_001587735.2. NCBI lineage: Eukaryota > Metazoa > Arthropoda > Malacostraca > Amphipoda > Hyalidae > Parhyale > Parhyale hawaiensis. The sequence continues at coordinate 24,464,110 of LQNS02278170.1, forward strand.
GCTTAGTTAATTCAGCCCTTTCGGGTCCCATTAACAGATCAGATTTGGTAGGCAAGGCCATACGATGTGACCGAATCGTCTCCATTGGCTGCTAGCGAAGGTTAACTGAGAATATTTTAAGTGGTAAAAGAAGTTTGAGTCCACGCTATGTTTTGAGGGGTCATTTGAATAAACAAACTGCGGGAGTCTTTATTATAAGATTGCTCAGATTCTGTTTTTTAATTATTCTAATGTGGAAGTGAGGTACCAGTGAGGATCATACAGCGGAGATATCTCAGGTTCTGAGCAGATACTTATTTTTTTACGGCCAAGGGTAAAAACCCGCAAAGGCCTATTTTTAAATGTTGGCCCTATCTTATTTTCAATAGTGTAACAATATCAACACTATCAAATAGTTTCGCTATTCCTTTGGTTTGTTAGTTGGTAAGTGTCGCTGTCTCGATTTGAAGCAATAAATGGCAAAAATTTTTCTGGTGAACAGGAAGGGAAGCATGATTTGGAAATGATTGATTCCTGGTGTTCTAGGTGGGGGATGAGGCTAAATGCGGGCAAGACTAAGACCATGCTCGTGTCCAGGTCGCGTACAGTGGGACCTCCTTTTCCTGCACTCATGCTGGATGGTGTATCACTTCCTGTGGTTGATGACTTGGTAATCTTGGGTGTCAATTTTGATCTCGGATCTTTTTTTTTTTTCGTTATTTTGTTTTCTCTACCCGCTGGGCTGGTTGCGTGGGGGTTTGTTAACCTCATGGAGTTTCTCGGTTCCTACTTCGCCAGTCTGGTGTGGTTTAATAATAAAAATAATAATAATAATTTTGTTCAATCCAAGTACGGAAGACGACTGAAGTGCTTCTAACTGATAGCATAGACAATAGCTTGCAGGTTATTGTTTATTTCAACGGCGAATATATATATATATATATGTATTCAAAATGCACATTTTAACCCTACACTGACGGACCAAAATGAGGTGTCTCGTAAATAAGAATGGCGTAATTTGAAACGTGAAATAACTTGGCATTTGGCGGTTTAGACTTAAGCCACTACTGCCTGCACGGCAGCGACGGGCTAGTGGTGAGCTCTCACGACACTGAATGTTGTAGGATCGAATAGCAACCCAGGTAAGCGAGCTTTTATAGCGCTTGATGTGCTTTCTCAGCATTTGATTTCTGCGTAGCTGCTGCAAGGAGAAAACGTTTCCCAGGTATGGAGAGGGTCGGGAGAATGAGTCACTGCATAAGAGGCTTCCGTCGAAGGCGCCATAGGCTCTTAACAATTTGTGGTCGACTGCAGTCATACACTCCTCTGGAGCCTATGGGTCATTACATATAACACTACGAAGCAGTACGAGGGTATCTTAGTAAGGGTGCGGTCAAGTTTTCTTTACTTTTACCTTTAAGCAAGTGGAAGATCAACGAAGGAAAAGGGAAAGATATTCCTGAGACCAGAGCCACGAAGAATATTCTGGAAACAAGAGTTTCCATCAAAATATAATTTTCTGCCGTCGTTTAATGACGGCGTAGACCACTAGTAATAATAATAACAATAATAATAAATGTCTTCGTAGGCGTTAATGGGTTGACTCGATTAGGTTGTTAACTAAAATTCGGTATCTCGTGTGATTAGCAGTATTCGATTCGTGATGATAAAATTTATGCATGGCTATGAAAATAGCCAACATTTCACAGAATGAAAACTCCATAAATGCTTCTTTTGGGTCACAGTAACTGATGTTTGGTGGTAACGTAGCACGTCACTACTAATACTAAAACCCCAGGCCATCTAGGTCATCAAATATAGTGATATTCGAACAGAAAGCACAGTGTTATTGGAGCATTGTTTTGTCAAGAACACGTAAAAAACGTAAAATGATCAGACTGTTCGTCTGTCATACCGTCAGACTCTGGATGAAAATCAACACCGTGCTATATTTGTGTCACTTGGTTTATTAATGGTATCTGGAGGTACCGAATGTGACGAAGACATACAAGAACTGTAACTTATAAGGGACGATTACTGGTCAAGTCTGCTAAGCAAACCGTTGCCGTAAAAACTTGTACATCAAAGTAATTGAACAAATTAGTCTGTCTTTATAGTTATTTGGTTAAGTATTCATACAGTGTGATCTTGATATATGTATTTATATCTCGTCGTAGGCTCAGAGAGCAGCAGATATTCGACGAATAGACCAGATTGCCGGGAAAGGCTAAAATAAGGTAGCCTAAAAATTGTATGCCCTGCTTGCATTGCCAATTTGAAATCCAAGCTGCTGGGACGTCAAAGTATCTCCTAGCACGCAGTCTCACAGTGATCTACTGTGTCTTTTCTTTCATTCCATATCAAAATTTTATTTCCTAAATTCTCTTTATGAGAAAATTGAGAGGTTGGTTAACGAATCCTAGTAGAGCTGAACGATGAACATTGCACTCCGTTATGTTGATGTCGCTTTTTCTGTAAATAATTCAACATTGGTGAGAGAAAAAAAAAATTAACTGAACTAATAGCACCGTGCATCAATAGGCGCAGTGCATGTTTAGGATGGTGCTGAGCTACTTATTAAAATTAGAAGGAATTTCTATGCTGCACGTCATTGAACGAAAACAAGCACCTTTGTGTTCAGCAGAACTTAAGCCAAGCAAGCTCACCTCTTTTGATCAGTGAAACTGCCTATTGCAGACCATGACAATCGTGCATCCTTCATAACCAAGTTATTAATGAAAATACGATCAATAGAGAATCATCGCAAATGCTTGCCGTCGTATCTGATTCCCAGTATTCTATCATAATTTATCACTGCCGAGTGCTTGGGACTCGTCGACCCTCCCTGTGAACCGAATATTCATTGAGCAGCCATGTTCCTGTCGCTAGGCCGTTCTATTACTCTCACAACTCGGCACCAGAAATGAGAACCATGGAATATTAAAATACTGAAGTACCCAACCGTCTAAAGTGACACCAATCATTTTGCTATGAAGGTTTTTAGCATTCTTGGTTGCGGTACGGGTTCGGCTGCAGAAGCGAGGGGCGTTCAATAAGTAATGACCCTGACCAACTTCCAGTTGTCTGATCTAGCTGAAAGTTTGCATGTGCATGATTTATGTCTTTATGTGTTGTGTGGCTAACTACAGCTTTGAACTAACAGCGGTTTCTTTTTTACAGGTTCTTGAACTGAGTCAAGCGTGAAATAGAGCCTGTTGTGGGTCACACAGTGATCCGGTTTTTGCATTCGAAAGGACGCGCACCACAGGAGACTATTGATAAAATGAAAGAAACATATGGTGATGATGTCCCGTAATATGACCGTGTAAAAGGCTGGCATCGTGAATTCAAACATGGTAGGAAATCTGTTTAAACGGCTCCCAAACCTGCCATTGACGAAGCATCTCTCAGACAAGTTGAGGCTGCCATTTTGAATGATCGACGCATGACTAGTCGCTAAATAGCCCAAAATGTCAAGATTAGTACAGTTTCTGTAGAAGCTATCATTCATGACCATTTGCATATGCATAAGGTGTCTGCCAGATGGTTTCCCAGGCTGCTCACACTTTTCCAGAAGCCAGAACGCGCCAAGTGCTCAAGGATGAATTTGGAGATGTGTTAAGAAGATGAGTCAACTTTTTTCTAAAGACTGATTACGCAGGATAAAACCTGGGTCTATCCCTATAATCAAAAGACCAAAGCCCAGTCAATGCAGTGGAAACATTTGGACTCACCACCTCCAAAGAAGGCAAGGGTGCAGCCCCCCTCCGAAGGCAAGGTCATGCTCAGTCTTCTGGGACCAGGACGGAGTAACAATGACAGATTTTCTGTCAAAGACTATGACTATATTACAAGAGCATGTTATGCTTCCATTCTGAGAAATTTAAGAGAAGCTATCAAACTCAAGAGGCGAGGGAAGATCAACAAAGCTGTCGTCCTCTTCCTCGTACTGGACAACGCCAAGGCCTACAACTAACATGTCGCCAGATCAGAAGCATGAGCGTGTGGCTATGACATCTTCCCCATCCTCCCTAATGTCCTGACCTTGCACCCTCTGACTTTAACTCCTCCCAGCTTCGAAGATGTTTTTGAAAGGAAAGTGTTGCCCTGATGATGCAGCCTTGATTTCTGAAGTCACGCAGTGGTTGGAGGACCAACTTCGGGTGTTCAACAAAACGGTTCCCAGAGCTGTGCCAAACAGTGGAAGAAATGGGTAACTCTGGGTAGTTCCTATGCAGGGAAGGACTAATAGGTGTGCCAAGTTTCGTTGCTCTACTGCTACGGGCAGTGAGTCAGAGATATTACTTATTGAACGGTCCAGGTCTGCCACATACCTGTTGGCTTAATTTTCCAGTAAAGTAATGAAAGTTGAGCCGTTATGAGTTTGCGAGGGCAAAATATCCTTCATGTAAGTAAGCATGTGAATAGTAGATTTGAAATGCTTGAAAATAAAGTAGAAGTAAGAAAATAGCATTCAATGGAACGAATCATTGGTTATACTCAGTTCTTGCTGTATCCTGGATACCAGCAATTGAACTATCGGGATCGAAATTTACCGGCAAAAAGAACTAAAAAAACTTGGCCCCTATTCAGCGTAAAATTTCAACCACACAAAGAAATTCAGCTAAGGAAAGCATAAACAAAATGGATCATCCGCGACGATAACGAACACGCCGTCTAAGATATAGCCTCTGGTATATCACGCTCAAAAGGGAAGCGAGCTTCAGACAATGCATGCAGTATCTCGAGCATATTATAGAAACACTATATTAGCTGACTTACGACTTGAATTTCCTACCGCCTCATTTTGTTTTTTGGAAAACCTTTAACATCGTGACTTAAAGACGGACCAAGCAACCAACAACGAAGCACGTACTGAACTGATTAGTTCGGTATCTTACATTCTCCAACGTGAAAGAGTGCGCATTAACTGCAGTTCGTGTTATCCTCCTAAAGACCTTGGAGCAGGGACAGAAGAATACAACCAATGTCTCTCATTGTTGTACACCTTATAAAACATACAGAGTTCTCATCAAAGACAATACCAAGAATCTCCAAGGAGCTAGACTCCTGAAACAAGGTGCCATCTATCTTCAGATGTGGATGCTGTGGTACCGGTGTCAGAGACTGATAATCATCGACTTGGTTTTACTGGCACTCAGCTTCATACTCCAGGCCGAGCCACATGCACTAATGCGTGACGAATCCCCATTCAGAGCTGCGTGACAGTATTACGCATGCGGCGAGCAGGTATCACTGCTATCAAAGTAGAATCGTCGGCATAGTTGATCATCGTATTTTCTAGCGAAGAAAACATATCACTGGTACACAGAACGAACAACAGCGGGCCAAGTACGCTACCCTAAGGAACGCAAGACTCCACCGCGATTGAGGCGCTCAAAACGCCGCCAACAGATACACTCTACGTTCGCTCAGAAACAGAAAATCGCGAATGATTGACAGAACCCTACCATCCACACCAAACGACCCAAGCTTGCATAAAAGACCCCTGTGGTTGACCCTGTCAAACGCCGAACTGTACAAGGCGTGACTAAGACCGAACATCCAGTGTAAACTGTAAATAGTATGGCACCGACAACAATGCGTCACAACAATCCAAACCAGTTCTGTACGTAAACTGACAAGCAGGCAGCAAACCTGTTACGTCAGCAAGGCCAAGGGATCAGCGATGATACCCCCACAGGGACCAACAAGTGGCGGCAACGAAGGTTCAGTCAAAAAAAAAAAAATTGAACCTTTTAGCTCACTCCATCAACGATGTAGATGGTCAATGCTCAGCGACGACTCCTTGGAACGCTGCCTCTGATGATGCTGCGCCTTTTCATACACACACTTAGCCTCGGCCCTACGATCCACATACGTCAGGAACAACGCATGGTCACTCGTACGTTGCCATGACCGAGAAGCCGCTTGTTTAACCCTATCTGCTCCCTACCATTTTTCGTTCACAGTTCTGCTCCCTGTGATATTCAGCGCCCAAAATTTTGTGATTTTTCTCAACTGAGCATGACTCTCAATAATATTCTAATATACCCGCACATTACATCCAAAAATATAGATAAATATAAATATTTCAGAAAATTAGATGATAGCATTTCCTTGTAGATTTTCTTTTCATACAGAAAGAACTATGAAAATTATCACTAAAAGACAGCAACAAGTCTAGAAATGAAAAATAGAAGCGATTATACGTTAAACTTGCGAAAGTATAAAAATTGCGACAGATGTGTTGCCGGAGTATTCACCCTGTACTGTCCGGAGATATTTTCTTATATTCGAATTAAATTGGCATTAAAACTACTCTTAGGCATTATTTTTTACTTAGTTGGCGAAAGAATAGTTGAATAAATGACTTTTGAGACTATGAAGAAAAAACTCTGTTATTGATAAAGGCTCAGAGATAGGATCCTCACTTCGAATAATCTGGCGCCGAGGCAACGCCCTTACTGCTCCCGTAATAGCCTCCCAGTTAGCCCTGCTCTTAAAGAACACCACTCTCCTGGTGTCTACCACAGGAGCAACCTGGTTCAGGTCCAGGACCACAACAAGGTGTGAGTGATCTGCAGTTCCAATAGGGGAGCCAACTGACATTGTCATCACGTCCGGGACATGAGTCATGACGAGGTTGAAGTAATTACCAGCAAAATGCGTGGACCCACGAACTAGCTGCACACAACTAGAAAAGGTGCGAAAGTCCAACGCAGCCTCACCATGACCATCAGTCGGTGACACATATCCCAACCAATCCCTGTGGTGTACATTAACATCTCCCACAGAAACAAACGCTGACTTAGGATTCGTACTCTTGATCGAGACCATCGATCAGCAAACAGTCATGCAGAGAATCATCCGTTGTGAGGCTCCGATATAAGGAGAATAAATAAAATTATTCAGACGGCCACACATCTTCACAACCATGATATGACAGATCCATTCATGTACTCGCAGAAACCACTCCGGACATAGACGGCCATGCCGTGGAATGTAGGCCCCGATCCCCATGGCCTGGGAAAAGAGGACGGAAAACCTGCCAAGGCAAGCTCCATGTCGTGCCTCCGACTCGTAACCAACGTCTCAGAACAGTGCACGGCATTTACACCACGGGACAGAAAGCCAAGCTCCACGAGGCTCGCATGCAGTCCTCTGATATTGCAATAGAGGACACGACACCCCCGAGCCCGACCCGGTCCCGGGTTACTCTCCACATCACCACAAAGTAAGAGAGAAATGAAGATAGAAAGAGAAATATACAGAAAACTACAGATATCTATTTTATACAAAATAGAAGAAAGATATTCCACAAACAGTTGACTGGCAAAGGCAGAAGTACGGTCCATTCGCATAGATGCATACCGAGCAAGGCTAATACAACCCCCAGGTTCGCCAGGTTATGAGGGACGACAGTCACGGTGGATATGTGGGTACCTCCACCAACCTCCCGTGGCCCTGCCGCTTAGCACAGAAGAGGGCTAAAAGAAGAAAGGAGGAACAAAGTCTCGATTGTGCCATCGAGAGGGACATATTCTGTAACAGTTAAAAACATGGGAAGTTCAAGCAAATTTGATAAACACGCTAGTATAGAACTGCTGAAACTGGAATTTGACGGAGACGAGGAAAACTCCCAAGGACACCCCTATCAACAAACACTTCCCAGTGATATTACAGAAGCAATGCATTAATCTCGGTAATAAATAGGACGTAGGTAATATTGTTTCTGCGAACAATGCGAAATACAGGCTGTGCCCTCGAAACGATGGACACAGTAGGATCCTTTTTAAAATGGAGAAAACTACAATTACTTCTCTAGTTTCTACCAGTTGAAACGCTGATTTTTTTTTACAGTGTATGCCGGATTTATCAGATACTCGTCAGTCGGCATCCTCTCAGAACTAGCGTTGTTTGAAACATCACTCGATGGTCCCCCCGGCGTATTGCTGAAGAAATAAGGATAAATTGGAAGAACAATGCGTCATAAGTAGAAAATGAGACCCAATGGACAACAAAGGTCCTCTGATTTATGAGCTCATTGTGGAAATTATGAAACCACAGGTGAGGTGTTCTTTCCCAGAAACTCCTTCTTACCCAGTGGAATAGCACAAAATGTTTTAGGGCACTCCGGATGTCAGGCTTTCTTAAGGTAGTACATCATAACAAGTTACTTTATACAAAGAACTTGTGGCGTATCACTAAGACTTTCAATGCAGCGCAAGCAGGCTTGAACTTGCCGGTATATTTATCAGCCATTTACAGCGCAGCTGCCACCATCGATTACGTCCTTTCATGTACTGAGTCAGTGGAACTAACGTCAATACTCATCTTTTATTTCAAAGGCCAGTTGGGTACAGGATTAAAGAAGACTTTGCACACAAATAACGCTGCCGCTGTATATTGTTCTGTGTAGATTAAGTATGGAAGGGCTAACATTTAATGTTCTTTTATCAAATAAAGTTAAAATAAAGGCTCATGTTCTCTGTCAGTCTTGGTAATCCGAATATTTGAGTGGATTTTGTAAATGCTTTATTTCAATGTTCTTGATACCGTTTCACTGTTAATCTTTTGAGCTATATTCCTTCAACCCAGCGTTTGAATGCGTGGCTGTGTTTGTTTAAACAACGTAAAGCGCGCAATTTTTGGATCTTAATTTACTACAAATTTGAAGAGTTATATATTCGAAATTTTGCAAGAGATTTGGATAACAAACTAACTCGACAGCTAACAATTAACACATCAATAATAGTGTACTCATAGTTGAGTTAATAGAGCCGCAACAAAACGATCGGATGTTTTGAAGCATGAACATTCAAATAATAATAATATGTAATACCATGAGCATCCGCCTTAAATGGGCGAGTCTTGTATGTTGACGTCAGGTCAGGCATGATAACAAGATGTGGAACATCTGAAAGTTTCAAACGCTTTATTTATTGTGGCTAACGAATTTATTGAATCGGTTTTACATCACGATCTCCCGCATCTCCCAAGTAAAGATATTGAGCTTGGACGGTGCCCAGCTAATGCCAGGACTTTGCTGGAGCTTAGGCCCTTTATTCACCGGATGTTCTTCCTGCCGTGAAGCAATGACGCTCGCTGGACACCAACGCTCAACCTGCTGATGCAGCAGCCAGCGCTCTAACCACTACGCCACGGCGGCTAACGGATAACGAATTTATTATGGCTCAGAATTTGAGAACAAGAAGTATATCCTCATTTGTGAGTCAGTTCGCCCATCCCGGGATAATATAATATTAACGGGTCAGAAGGATATACAATAATAATGTGTGCCTTGAAAAAAAAAATAGGACGCAGCATCAAGCTATTATGTCACTGATGCCGACCAGGATATAAGGACACCAACTTAGATAACTTTTACTGTCCTTTTCAAGTGGTTGCTACCTTCAGATAAGCCTATTGTAAGATTGAATAAACTCGACTCAAAGAGAGATGAAGAAAAACTTATTAAAATGCTTACTCGTGTGTCAGTATCGTGGAAGTGGCATTTCATATTCATACCGTGCTGCCAACAACCTGCTGTTGCAACCTCATTAGAGATAGTGCTGCCATTCGTAACTTAAGTTTTCTTTCAGCTTGTAGTGTTGTCTAACAGTTTTTACAACTATATAAGTGCAAGGAAGGTGTAATTAATATAAAACTCTTTCTATTCACTGTTAACTTATCCCTGATAAATTCACTGAGAAAGATTCATGGCTGGTAAATTTTCAGCCTGGTAACGTCGTCGAATGCAAAAATTATTACCTGGTATTTTCACCGCCTGGCAAATTATTCTAATGTTAAATTCGTCGAGTGGTGAATTCGTCGACTACTGGGGATATTATCAGAAGCATTAGAATTCTATTCCACCGACTGTCGTAGGAGGTGACTAACGCAGGTCGATTCAAAGCGACTAAACTTGCATCCCTTCTCATTGGCCACCAACTGCCGCTTGGGGGCATTTAAGCCGAGAGAATGAGGGAA
>LQNS02278170.1:24488185-24498406 GCA_001587735.2 Parhyale hawaiensis
GGCAGTGTTACCCATAACATGACCCTAACATTTAGGAAGATTGCTGTCGGTGGCACCCAACCTGTGTCGCATTGGAGGCCAGTGTAGCACAGGTGACACCGAAGGCCTGATTGCAACACGCCCCAAGTTTGGCGTAGTTCGAATGGGTTGAAGCGACTTCCTGGCTTCAGCTTAATATAAGCTTAATATACACGAGTAAACTCCTTTGTAAACACATACAGTAATATGCTATGTGGGCCATAAATTAGGTAGGGGGTGTAATAGACTCCGTGTTCAAATATCACAGTGATCCGACAATTCGTTTAAGAATTATTAGCGAAAAACAGTGGAACACGGCCAGTGAAAAGCATAGTAGTTGTATGTTTTTCTAATTGATGCCAGAGTATATTAATAAACTTTATTATTATTATTATTACTCCACGAGGGTAATATACCTCGGGGTTGGGAAACTCTGTTCTAAGTGTATGGCTGCAGTTCTTAGTATAAGGATGTACCAAAGCATCATGGGGCATCGGAAACATAAAAAAAATTGTGGAATAAAGGGTAGGTGCATCCGGTATAAGCAAACTGGCTTAGGTAACGATTTCAGAGTATTTGGAGCAAACATATTACCCAGTAAATTTTTGGGAAATGGCAACATAGCGTTCAGAAATTTGACTATTAGAAATTGAAAGTATGTTTCTAAGCAAGTGCAATGATTCCCATCTATAGGTTTGTATAATAATAAAGATCGGAAACGCATAGTTTCTTATTTTATTGGTACTTTTTTCGAATAAAATGAAGTTTTCTTATCATAACGAAGTAAATACAGTGCCTAGACATAAGTATTTGCATAACTCTATTTTTTATGTAATTTAGAAATCTAGAGACTGTCTTAAGATAATGAATACAAGAATTGTTTATATAACATATATATAGTAGAATGTTTAAACAGAACAGTCAAATGTGCACTTATAACAAATAAATTTAACATAAAAGTAATGAGGGACAAAACTATTTGACAAAAAAAATATGACATTAGTACTTGGTGGCGTGACCTTTATTGGCAATAACAGCATGGAGACGATTGTTATAGCTGGAAATTAACTTTTCACATTCACTTGATGGGATGTTTTTTTCCATTCTTCCTAGCAGATAACCTTTAATTCAGTAAGGTTTTTAGGACAACGTTTGTGGACACCAGATTTAGAAAGACGCCACAAATTTTCTAGTGGATTAAGGTTTGGTGATTGGCTAGGCCATGGAAGAACATTTATTTTTTTTTCTTTTGAAACCATTTTTTCGTTAATTCGCAGTATGCTTGGGGTCGTTGTCTTGTTGTCCTAGCTTAACCTAATATTATCATACCATATCCTAACGATAGGCTAAAATCTAGTACAAAAAGTCCAAATGTAAATTTTATGGGCGAAGCATGTATCCCATATTAACATAACCTAACCGAACCTTAAGGCCAATTCCCTCTTGATGAGCTGCAAGCCCAAAAAGTGGCTGGCAGCCAGTCTCGACGCCTTGCAAGCATACCTGATCGGCTTGCAAGCTTGTCTTGTAGCTTGGCTCGCAAGCCAGTTGTGGTTATGCTTGCATCTCAGTTCCCAGTTGACTGTATGGATGATGGTGAATCCCAGGAAACTCGCTGCTGCCATGCTATTGCTCAGGCGAAGGCGCCAAAAACGAAAAGTATATGTGAAGCCGCTGTTTGCGCGATGGACAGAGAGGCGAGAATACCGGTCACTAGTGCACTAATGGGCCCACATTTCTGCTATCAATTTGGGCATCTTGTGGTCAGGATGCTGTTTGTCCCATATCGCGATGAATTTTGCCACCTCTTCACACATGTGTTCAAACGTTTTCCACTCAACTACCACTTTGGCGACATTTACCCTTAGAAATAAAACTGTAATAATATTAATTCGTCACCTGAAATTCAAAATGACTGATGTGGCTGCCAGCAAAAAAATAAAATGATTTATTGTTTGCTGGCTTCTGCCTGAAGGGTACAAGCACAAAGCAAGGGATGAAATTTTTGGCTGGAAGCGCGTCTATGATCGGCTTCCAGCCTAAAAATCGAGCTGCCAGCACAATTTTGAGCTGCTAGCGAGTTTATTCGCTGCCAGCCACATTTTTGGCTTCCAGCTCATCAAGTGGGAATCGGCCTTTACTTTGTGTAACCAAGATAAGTTGGGCTAACGGAAGTCTACGGATCTGACTATGCGATCCCCACTGATACTCCGTCTAATCTAAAGTCCGCCTGGCGAACCCCCGTCTACCTTAACACACCTCGTCTAGCGGACTCTAGCCTCTCTCACCTGTGAATCTTGCATACAACGGTACTTCTTGCATTGCTGTCTTCTATAATTGCCGTTTAGGGTAAATTTCGTTCGTTGGTTATTAGTCCTAGGTAATACATGGCACCTGCGACGGGTTATTCTGCTGTTGTACCGGCATCGAATGTAGGCAAATTGCCTGGCTGTGATCGGTGCCCTAAGTGAATTTATTATGATTTCAATATATGTTTGACGTTTTAATTGTTAGCTGAGTTCGCAAATCCAGTGTTATGGAGGCAGCGCCCCGGGGATTTTGTAGGTTGCTTGGCCACTGGCTAAGTAGGTCTTCGAAACTTCTACCTTCCGTGCCCCTAAAGCAACCTTCAGCTTTCATGCTTCTGCTGATCGTGCATAGTTCTGTTCTTCTTCGTCTTTTTTCCCGACTTGCCGTTCCCGTGCGCGTTGACTCGTGCATGGGTTCCGCGTTTCTCTTGACATTTTTTGTGTCCTTTCGTTTCCTCTCTTTGGATCATAGTGTAGCCAGTGCGTGAGGAGGCTTGAACATAGAGTATACTGATAGCTATTATTCCTTTAATTCGCTCACAAGGTACTGATGTTTTTCTTTTTGTTGCAGAGCTGCGTAAAGACTAATTTTTAAACCTGTGTGTCATCGGACTTCTTAGGGCATTTTTGAAACTTTTTGAGGCTTTTGTAAACGATGGAATATCCTTCCGGAAATTTTTGTGGAAGTTTGGAACCTGTAGTTCCTGTGGAAATGTGCTATGTTAAAATGCTGAATATTGTCAAATGGCACCGAATTTTATCAGTTTGGAGGTTTTGAAGTAAAAAGAAAACACTATCTGGTTCTTTAATTTTTCCGAACATCTATAATTTAGTGAACTCTCCTAAAGCTGTTCGGCGAACTGTTTGGTAATATGGCAAATACCAAAACTACAACATCGCTCCCTTGCTTGCTCTCTTGCTCCCTTGTTCCCTTGCTTGCTCCAATGTTGGTCCGTCTCTCCGTCACGCAGTTAAGAGTTTAATAGGAGAAAATTCATGTACTGCAAAACAAGTTGAGGTACCATACAATTTCAACGCTTGCGGTACCGGTGACAAATATAACTCTGGATCTCCGGCCTCTGGATCTTCTGCCTTTGGATCCCCAGTCTCTGGATTACCAGCCTTTGGATCCCCAGCCTCTGGATCCCCAGCCTCTGGATCCCCAACCTCTGGTTCCCCGCTTTCATTGCTGAATGATATCGAAGTAGTGGAATCTTCACGCTGCGCAGACGCCTTTTTATATTGAATTTACATCGCAGCCAAATTTCGACGCTGGAGGTTCAACAATCAGTTCGTATCAACATTACGGTGAACCCTGGGCATTGCCAGTGAATTCTTTAGACTGAACTATATTTTTCTTAGCGTAGTTTGACACCTAATCAATTATTACAAGCTGATATTCACTCCTTATCTTGCAGGGGGATATTTTGTTAATGCAAAGCTCATGGTTGTACAGCTTGCGTTTCACTATAATGAAAGACCAGGCCTGCAGAGATGAGACCTGTGATACAGCAAGACCTATACTGGGAACCGGAACAATAAAAAGCTCAATCACAAAATTATTGCCGACATTTTTGACGGCTGGGCCCTCTAATTCCTCTATAAGACATCGCACATTTCCTTAAAATAATACCTTAGAGCCGATATGTCCAACACCACCCACTCCATTCTCTAGCAGCGTAGGTATACTAAATACGTATCTGGCTGGACTTATTAAGGTCGTCGAGCGCAACAAACAGAGCAAACATAATATGTTGTGAATGAAATGAAAAGCATTAGATAAGATAGGCTCGAAACTATCTTCATGTCTTCGCTTTGAAAGTGACTGCAATTTTTTGCAAGTAGCGCTAAAGAAGACAGCTATAGTTGAACTGCATTCCAGAGAGAAGCAGAGTTTCTTTCAAATTCACGTTCCTCCTACCTAAAATTGAAAAAGCGTCACCGACAGACACAGGGACGGACGAATGGATCGATGGACGGAGCTTCAAGCAGAACTATTAAAGAGATGTGAATATTCGCGTCTGTTAATAAGTGTGATTGATATTTGGTAGTGAAGTGTTTGAAGAACATGTATATTGTAATTCGATTTTCATATTACCGATATTACTCTCATCGAAAGTATGACTACCAAGGTCTGCAGCTCCACTTAATTGTAGAATACTGACGCAAAATGGACGTAAAATGGCTGCAATCGTCGCCTCTGCTGGTGAAGAATAAATCATGTAACAATGATGCTCCGGAAACGTTTCCCTGTCTATAAAAATGTTTCTATCGGTGTAGATCAAAACCTGCATCAGGTAAGAAAATATATAAATTTGGCACCCTCACAGCCAACACATTTGACACCGAAATTAGTCAGTTTTGTATGCTTTGAAGGGATGGGTAAATTATTGTGATGATCTGCCAGTCTGCTTGTCTGTCTACCATTCTTGCATTACATAGCATTTCGCTATTTGGTGGAGGTCTGCGCTTTTGGGGCCGAACTCTGAATTACTTTGTAGTCGACACTTCCTTAGCAAGTGAAGGATACTGTAGCGGGTAAACAACTATGAAGTTATCAGGAGGAAATAGAAATTGAAACTAAAATTTGTTGTGAAAAGAAAGCATTTGAAACACGGTGTAACTACAGTAGGCCATGTACGCTGCTGTGTAAGTTAGGAAACAAATGGTCTGATGGTCAATTCGGTGGTATGCAGGTGATGAATATATAAGTCATAGCTGTTGTCCATTGGTACAACTTTACTTAAATTTGTGCAAGCAACCTATAAGTCAATTGTAGGTCAAGCACCTTACGTATGTACAACTTTAGATGGAATTATGAACTGTTCGTGACAAGCTGTGTGGAGCTTATGAACAAGCTGTAATGAAATTAATATGAACGCGATGCAAGAACAGTACTGGACGCACCGTAACACACCTCCATCACAGAACGGTTCAGACGACATCTGGTCCATACGCGCGGCAATATCAGCAGCCTGGGCGACTGGGTGTTTGAACACGGCGCTTCTATCAAAACTTTCCTCACGAAAAACATGCCCTCTTCTATTTTTTTCTTTTTTCTTGGTTTTCTGAGAACTTTTAAAAAGTTTTGTCGAGGCAGTTTTCAATGGTGGATTGGCTGAGAGGAAAAGTTATGAGTCGAGAGGCAAAAATGCTATAAAAATGCGTTATATAAACGTGTAGACGAAGAACGAAAGTGGGTTTCGTCATACTTGCTTTTTGGAAGAATGTTTTTGCTGCGCCAATATAAACTTCGAGGGAATGCGGAATTTGTTGATTTAGAAAAGTTTATTGATCGATTCAAGTACCGCGAGCGACTGTGCGAAGAAAGACAAGGGGAAAAAAATACGGGGAAGTGACAGAAGTGCTATCGAAACTGAGACGGTTTCTTGTGAGTAAGGTGGAAGGTGATAGAGCTTATTGGCCTACAGATCACATTTGAGATATGTGATCTCATTGAATATCTCTTGGAATATACTGCAAAGTATGAATTATCGAGCATATCCTATCAGGACTAATTAGAACTTACATATCTCGTAAGAATATCGTTGTTTAAAAAATTGCTCATGAGGTACTTTGGTTCTTGCGGTAAAGGTTTCCAGTACCCAAAGTCGCAGAATGTTAGGGTGTTGCAGCAAGGCCCCTAGAATAGTAGTATTCTAGGAGTCCTTGGTTGCAGTAAGTCCGTCAGACGAGATTCGAGACTGTTGTCAGCAGGTAAATTTTTTGCAATTGGCTTGCTGAGTCAGCATTTAGTGTCCTGATGCTATTGCGGGACTACTGCTCTTGATCAGATAAGGGGATGGTCATGGACCACAAGTCGTCGCATAAGAGTCTTCCGTCGCTGACACCATAGCTCTGATAGTTTGTTCTCTGCAGCAGCCGTGCGCTCCTCGGGGGCCAGTTGACATATACTACATATACTACTACATATATTACTACATATATTGGGCAGCACGGCCCAGTAACTGTTGGTTCCCCTGCTGGGGTGTGCAAAAAAACAGTGTGATCAAGGCGAATGAGTCTAATTGTTAATTTTCAACAAACAAAATCTAGTACATATATTGGGCAGCACGGCCCAGTAAGTGTTGGTTCCCCTGCTAGGGTGTGCAAAAAAACAGTGTGATCAAGGCGAATGAGTCTAATTGTTAATTTTCAACAAACAAAATCTAGTACATATACTGGGCAGCACGGCCCAGTAAGTGTTGGTTCCCCTGCTGGGGTGTGCAAAAAAACAGTGTGATCAAGGCGAATGAGTCTAATTGTTAATTTTCAACAAACAAAATTTAGTCATATGCCGTTATGTCATGCATTCGTGCGGTACCAGTACAGTGTGGTCCTTCACTTAAGATAGTCTTAACACAAAAAATCCTGGATTTTACGTAAAAACGTGCTCTAAGCTCTGGAACATGCTATGGCCGTGCTACATGAGCATGCTTTGTTCGATAACAGTGGCAGTTTGCTCGCCAATGCAGGCAGTGTGCATGTGTTGCGGGAACTGTGGTGCGCCTGCTGTATTGCAGGGACTGTACTGTCTATGTACGCAAAACAATCAATGTACTACGAGTGTACACAACAATATTCTTACAATGATACAATATGCACTATACAATGAGCTGCGACTGCACTGATGTAGCCTCATTTAGCTAAGGTGGTCATATTTATTATAAATAATGTGTATAAAGCTTCGTTGTCCATCAGTAATTATAACCCTGTGATGAAGTTACATACAGATACACAGAATAAACAGACGCTGACACGTACGGGGCTGCCGGCCGCACGAATGCTGGGTGCGGTGCACTAAAGCGAAGGTCTCCCTTTATAGGGACCATTTATCATAAAATCTATTGTATTTCACTTTTGTGTGGTATTTTTATATAAATTTTTACGTAAAACTTGAAAAATACCATTTTGTGAAAAGTCACGAGTTCCAGGAACTCAACTAAAATTTGAAAGCAATAAAAATACAAATTTATGCAGGGTGAGGTGCAATACACCGCAGGTCTCCCTTTTTAGAGTTAAGCCCCGTCCAGACTGCCGCTCATAAGTGTGAAAAACGCTTGCGCGATTCCACAGAACGCAGCGCAAATCTCGCCGCAGCGTCCACACTGTCGCACGGTGCATTGTAGCGACGCTTGACTGTTGAGCGCAGATGTTCAGCAACGCTTTGGTGCTCACGCTCCTTGGTCCAGAGCAGCTGCAGTTTTTCACTCCTAAAATAACTTATTTTGCTTCTTTTATCGACACACCTATGAATAAGCCCTGATTCGAAATGCAGATACTACTTCTATGCGTTCTCCAGCAAAACGCATACTGTCAACTGAGCTTGGGTTGACATTTTCAAACTTTTCTTTACCACTCGGTATCTATTGTTTTCTACTTGTGAAGTAAATGCATTTTAAGGGGAGGTTCTTCGAAAAATTGTGTTCTCCAAACGTAGTGCAAAGTGTTCGGACTTTTTATTTTCTCTCATAAACACAACTGTGCCACCACTAAACGTCGATAAAATATTTGCCGTCAACACAGTTTTGGTCACAGGTGTCACTACTACAGTGAAGTTTAACATTTCTGGTCAAATGCGCAGTGAATGAGAACGATGTTTAAAACTTTCAAAATGGCTATAAAGAAGCGAAAAATCTCATGTAACGCCTAATTTATTCGTAGTGAGTGAGAGGAACTAACTACTTTAGAGTGAACCTGCTTTGTTCGCAGCCTAAGTCGCGCGAAAATATCCAGCAAGCTGGACGCTCGCGAAAACGCCCAAGTCTGCGATTTGACGACGAAAATTCGCAGCGATCAGCGAAATCGCCATAGTGGGGACAGATTTTGGCGGTAGTCTGGACTGGGCTTTACCCGTGCAAACGTCAGAGAAAATGAGTAGTTTTGTTGAAGTCAGTGAGGACTTGTGGTTTTTCGGGTTGAATTTCAAGTACTGCATTGTTTGCTAACATACTTCAGACGCCCCACATAACTAGCTATAAATGTCGTGAGCAACAAACTGCATTTTTTTAACTGCTTGGTCGATTTTTCAAAGTTTCTCAGAAACTAATCCGAAATTCACATAAGTCAATGACTCTTTTGTAGAAAATCAAATTTCCATCGTTTGAGACCAGAGCCAGCTCTGTAGCTCAAAAAAACTGTTGGAGGAGATAGGTTTACCGTAGACCTCACTTTGTCACTGTTTTCTTTGAATAACTCGTTTTCTATGGCGAAAATGGGAAAAATACATGCGTGAATAGATATTAGATTTCGATTTTACATATGTGTGCCGAGTTTCATGCAAATCGGTCCAATAGTGAAGATTTTTTTGGCGTCTGCTCCCCTTAAGTAATGACCGTGATTATTATCGTTATAATTACGACAGTAACCCACACAGGTATACACAGTACCTCGGCAGCGAAACAGGCCATGCTAGTGTCGTCTACAAGAAGTAGGTAAGCGTCAAAACGTCACGTTTTATAAGAAATGGATATTATAATCGCAAAATGGCTGTCTTTCGCAATCTTTCGAACAGCTAGTGAAGATGTGAAGAATAAATATCGAGTTTTAGAGAATGCTTCCGTTAAGCTTACCAAGAAAAAAATGTCATCTTCGTTTTAACGAAACTTTCTCTATATATTTATATATAAACCCCATTACCTTAAAACTAAGGCCTAAATCGAAAAAGTTGTTGAAACAAAATGTGTTTCTTTTTAAAAAATACATATTCTGAGCAAGTTTCAGAACAATCAGACCACAATTGATAGTTTTGTGCCCCCCCCCCCATGCCCCCCTTAAAAATGTACCGGTTGCGAAAGCTCTACCCGACTTTTTTTTAATGTCCTCATCATATGGAATAGGGAAAAGCATGGTAGAGCCGTGAAAGAGGAATGCACACAGACACCCCCCGCCTGGAGCCTGGACTATAACCTTTCTCTTCCGCCCCAACTAACTAGACATCTCTAAGCTCTAAATCGTCTTTTGTGCTCGCATGATCATCTCTTTGGCAATGATTCTTCCCCTTTTCATCTTTCTTTTTTTCTCAGTCATCTACATCATACTGGCATTACGGCAATAGCTCTAGGAATGGGGCTGTTCGTCCGTCTATACTGCCGCCTATCTAATTCAACATACTTCTTTTGCGCCATATGTGTGTCTATCTTGATTATTTTCTCCATGTAGTGTTCTAGTTTTGTTTCTTTATGTTTTTATTTCTATCCTTTAAGAATTATTATGAAGTAAATAAAGCCAAATTAATGGGTCTATGCAAAATATTTATAAATTATCAGCAGCGAGCCTTGACATCTTGATTGGTATTCGGAGCGACTCCAAAGGCTTTCCGGATATTATAATGAGAAACTTTTCCAGTCCATGTGGATGGTAAACTGAGCAACTGCTACGGGTACAAGGACTGTAACTGTAACAATGTTACAGAATTTAAGCACACAGTATTAGTCGCGTGCAAACTTTCTGCTGAGCAGAGGAAAAAAAGTATAAATATAGACTGCATTATTTGTATATTTCCTGTTTCGTAAAACTCACCGTCATTTTTATCGGCCTGGCATACAATAACAGGGAACAGCATTGCAGAATACTATACCTTACCTTTGATACCTTTGATGATACTTCGGACGAGGTCCAGGCGACGTTACACACGCCGCCCATCTTGTGCAGAGGTGATGTTGCAGTCCGTGACCAACGGGGTGGCTAACAGCGAGTTATCCCCACAGTTCTCGTAGCCGCTTACAACAGGTTTATCTATCACTTTCAGTAAGCATGCGTCCAGTAGTAAGTGTTTAAATTTCGCAGTCTCTGTACCGGTGACATTTCGAATGTGACGAGGCATTTTGTTGAATAATCTCGCCCCTCGGACTACGAAACTATAAGAATACTTTGTGGCTATCGCATCACCACC
>LQNS02278170.1:24514697-24524776 GCA_001587735.2 Parhyale hawaiensis
GTCGGTATAAACATCTAGTCCTGTAGAGAAGCCTAGTGCCAAATTCCTCTTGGTTTGCAAACAATAGGAATGCAAGCGTGCTTCAGGAAGTGGTAGAAATTTAAGCACAGTTGCACTGCCCCTACAGGTCGGTATAAACCATCTAGTCCTGTCGAGAAGCCTAGTGCCAAATCTCAACTTCAGTTACGAAGTCTACTCTGCGTGAGCAGAGTCGTCTCTAGTGAAGACACTGGAATGGAAGAACGAAGTGAACGAAATATGGATAAAACACAAAGGAGGAGCATATAGAGTCCGAATAAAGTGATGCATGAATGAAGCAGATATTCCTGACATTATTTCTCTTAATTTTTTTTGATGGGATACCCGTCTTTAGGAGTAAATAATATATTTATGGAACGTACGTAAGTTTATAGTTAAGTACAAATTAAATATAACGCGATTCAAAACTAAAAAATCCAATCAAGGGAATCCCAATCGGAGTAAAATGCGATTCGCCGCTGTTTAGGTGCCGAAACCTAATCCGTAGCAAGACGGTAGTTAAACATGCACTTAATTAATTTTATCATCAGATGAGACATGAAGAATTTTTCATTAGAAAGTTATGCATTTATCATCCCTTTAAAATCAGAAGGGCGAATTTCAATAAATTCCAACATAAGGATTCATCGTGTATTGATACTGCTTTTGCCATTTTTATTCTTGATGTACATAATTAATACTTGTCAGTGGAAAAAATGTACATTTAGACAGACCTGTAATATTAACTAATTAAATAGTAAATGTAACAGTTATTTTACTTCCCCAAATGCCAGAAAGCACCGTTCGCCCTATTTAGCACGTACTGTAGTCATATGATCGATTAAATTAAGATTAACGTAACATACAGAACTACTTACTGTTGTCGGTTTCTCCTGTATCTCGTTCAGTGCTGGTGAATCTAGAGCTCCTTACGCTTTAATCTATTCAGCCAGCAATCTGCTTCAACGTCGTGTTATCTCATAAATTTTAATACTTACTGAAAGTCACTTTACTTTGCTTAAGCGCTAGAATATTGGAAGATGAAGCCATCACGGCAGTAGCGGCTGCGTCTTGTCATTTTTCTCTTTTTTTTTGCATCATTCCATTTCAATATGAAATACAAAGCTCTACCGGTACATTAGCAGCTCGATGCAAAACTCTGCTTACCATTCTTTTCTCTCGCACAGAGCCTGCAGGCACATTATAGTTCCATAAATGAAAAACTACGCACAAGAACGATAAGATTCAGTAATGCTCCTGAGATCTCTCTATGCCTGCAGTCCTTCTCGTCTGCAGCCTGAGCCGACGGCAAGTGTCCAGGGCTGGAAAAAGAAGCAAAGCCTGGGGCGGTAACCGCTCCGCAGTTCATCACTGCTAGCAGCATCTACGCTAAATGAAGACAGCTTCCGACGCTTCACAGTAAGCTACGACTCAGGAGCAAGCGCGTGTATGCAACTGAAACGAATACTTTATTCAGGCTCAGTTAATTCAGCCCTTTCGGGTCGTCCCATTAACGGATCAGATTTGGTAGGCAAGGCCTTATACGATGTGACCGAATCGTCTCCTTTGGCTACTAGCGAAGGTTAACTGGGAATATTTTGGGTGGTAAAATTAGTTTGAGTCCACGCTAAGTTTTGAGGGGTCATTTGAATAAACAAATTGCGGGAGTATTTACTCTAAGACTGCTCAGATTCTGTTTTTAATTATTCTAATGTGGAAGTGAGGTCCCAGTGAGGTTCATACAGCGGAGATATCTCGGGTTCTGAGCAGATAACTATTTTTTTACGGCCAAGGGTAAAAACCCGCAAAGGCCTATGTGTAAATGTGGGCCCTATCTTATTTTCAATAGTGTAACAATACAAACACTATCAAATAGTTTCGCTATTAGTTTGGTTTGTTAGTTAGTAAGTGTCTCTGTCTCGATTTGAAACAATAGCAAAAATTCTTCTGGTGAACAGAAAGGGAACGATTACCTTGCCAATTTTGTTAAATCCAAGTACGGAAGACGACTGAAGTGCTTCTAACTGATAGCATAGACAATAGGTTGCAGTTTATTGTTTATTTCAACGGCGAATATATATATATGTTTTTTCGTTCAAAATGCACATTTTAACCCTACACTGACGGACCAAAATGAGGTGTCTCGATATTAAGAATGGCGTAATTTGAAACGTGAAATAACTTGGCATTTGGCGGTTTAGACTTGAGCCGCTGCTGCCTGCACGGCAGCGACAGGCTAGTGGTGGGCTCTCACGGCACTGAACGTTGTAGGATTGAATAGCAACCCAGGTAAGGGAGCTCTTATAGCGCTTGATGTGCTTACTCAGCATTTGATTTCTGCACAGCTGCCGCAGGGGAAGGACGTTTCCCAGATATGGGGAGGGTCGGAAGAATGAGTCATTGCATAAGAGGCTTACGTCGAAGGCGCCATAGCTCCTAACAATCTGTGGTCGACTGTAGCCGTACACTTCTCTAGAGCCTTTGGGCTCCAGACTGTTTGTCTGTCATACCGTTAGACTATGGTCGAAAATCAACACTGCGTTGTTTTTAAGTAACCTAATTTATTAATGGTATCTGGAAGTACCGACATACAAGAGCAGTAACTTTAAAGGGACGATTACTGGTCATGTCTGCTAAGCAAACCGCTGCCGTAAAAACTTATATATTAAGCAACTTAATAAATTAGTCTGTCTTTATAGTTATTTATATGGTTAAGTATTCATTCATTGTGATCTTGATATATGTATTTATATATCGTAGTGGGCTCAGAAGGCAGCAGATATTCAACAAATAGACCAGATTGCAGGGAAAGGCTAAAATAAGGTAGCACAAAATTTGTATGCCCTGCTTGCATTGTCAATTTGAATTCCAAGCCTCTGGGACGTCGAAGTATCTCCTAGAACGCAGTCTCACAGCTAGTGATCTAAGTCTGTACACTCATTCCATATCGAAATTTTATTTCCTCAACTCTCGTGATGCGAAAATTGAGAGGTTGGTCAACAAATAAAACTGTAGACTATTCATCCTAGTATAGCTGAACTATGAACATTGCACCCCGTTATGTTGATGTCGTTTATTTCTTTAAATAATTCAACGTTGGTGAGAGAGAAAAACAAATTCGACTGAAGTAATAACACTGTACATCAATGAGAGCAGTTCACGTTTAGGCTGGTGCGGAGCTACTTATCAAAATTAGAAGGCATTTCTCTGCTGCACGTCATTGAACGAAAACAAGCACCTCTGTGTTCAGCAGAACTTAAACCAAGCGAGCTCACCGCTTTTGATCAGTGAAACTCCCTAGTGCAGACTATGACAACCGTGCATTCTTCATAACCAAGTTATTAATGAAACTACGATCAATGAAGAATCATCTCCAAATGCTTGCCGTCCTATCTAATGCCCGGTATTCTCTCATAATTTATTTATCACTGCCGAGCGTTAGGGACTCGTCGACCCTCCCTGCGAACCGAATATTCATTGAGTAGTCATGTTCCTATCGTTCGGCCGTTCTATTACTCTCACAACTCGGCACCAGAAATGAGAACCATGGAATATTGAACTACTAAAGTACCCAACCGTCTAAAGTGACAGCAATCATTTTGTTACGAAAAGTTTTTAGCATTCCTGGTTGCGGTACGGGTTCGGTTGCAGAAGCGAGGGGTGTTCAATAAGTAATGCTCCTGACCAACTTCCAGTTGTCTGATCTAGCTGAAATTTTGCATCTGCAATGATTTATATCTCTATGTGTTGTGTGACTAAGTACAGCTCTGAACGAATTGCTTGAACTGAGTCAAGCGGGAAATAGAACCTGTTGAATGTCACGCAGTGATCCGGTTTTTGCATTTGAAAGGACGCGCACCACAGGAGACTTTTGATAAAATGAAAAAAAAAAACATATGGTAATGATGTCCCGTAATATGACCTTGTAAAAGGCTGGCATCATGAATTCAAACATGGTGAGACATCTGTTGAAACAGCTCCCAGACCTGCCATTGATGAAGCGTCTGTCAGTCAAGTTGAGGCTGCTATTTTGGAAGATCGACGCATGACTAGTCGCCAAATAGCCCAAAATGTCAAGATTAGTACAGTTTCTGTGGACACTCTCAATCATGACCATATGCATAAGTGGTCTGCGGACCAGAACGGAGTAATGATGACAGATTTTCTGGCAATGTGTATGACTATATATTATGACAAAATGGAAGCCTGTTATGCTTCCATTTTGAGGAATTTAAGAGAAGCTATCAAATTCAAGAGGCTAGGCAAGATCAGCAAAGCTGTCGACCACTTCCTCCTGCTGGACAACGCTAGCTAGGGCCCACAACTAACATGTCGCCAGATTTGAAGCATGAGCGTGTGGCTATGACATCTTCCCCATCCTCCCTACTCTCCTGACCTTGCACCCTCTGACTTTAACTCCTCCCAGCTACGAAGTTGTTTTTGAAACGAAGGTGTTGCCCAGATGATGCAGCCTTGATTTCTGGAGTCACTCAGTGGTTGGAAGATCAACCTCGGGTGTTCAACCAAACGGTTCCCAGAGCTCTGCCAAACAGTGGAAGAAATGAGTAACTCTGGGTAGTTCCTATGTAGGGTAGAACTAATAGCCGTGCTAAATTTCGTTGCTCTACTGCAACGGGCAGTGAGTCAGAGATATTACTTATTGAACGGCCCAGGTCTGCCACATACCTGTTGGCTTAGTTTTCCAGTAAAGTAATGAAAGTTGTGCCGTTATGAGTTTGCGAGGGCAAAATATCCCTGATGTAAGTAAACGTGTGATTAGTAAATTTGAAATGCTTAAAAATAAAGTGGAAGAAAGAAAATATCTTCCAATCGAACGAATCATTGGTTATACTCAGTTCTTGAACTATCGGGATCGAAATTTAGCCGCAAAAAGAACTAAAAACACTTGGCCCCTGTTCAGCGTAAGATTTCAACCACACAAAGAAATTCAGCTAAGGAAAACATAAACAAAATGGATCATCCGCGGCGATAACGAAGACGCCGTCTAAGATTTAGCCTCTGCTATATCACGCTCAAAAGCGAAGCGATCTTCAGACAATGCAGGCAATATCTCGAGCATATTATAGAAACACTATATTAGCTGACTTACGACTTGAATTTCCTACCGCCTCATTTTGTTTTTTTGGAAAACCTTTAACATCGCGACCTAAAGACGGACCAAGCAAATAACAACGAAGCACGTACTCAACTGACTAGTTCAGCATCTAACATTCTCCAACATGAAAGAGTGCGTATTAACCGCAGCTCGTGTTATCCTCCTAAAGGCCTTGGGGCAGGGACAGAAGAATACAACCAATGTCTCTCATTGTTGCACACCTTATAAAACAGAGTTCAGCAACCTCTCTCTCCTATGGGACGGATTCACCCGAACAAACACAGCCAGCAGAATGGCATTAGTCAACGAAGGATGGCATCCTGCTCATGTCATGAGCAGAATGGCATCCTGCTCATAAAACAGAGGAAACCTTCCCAAAGGGTCCACATCTACAGAAGGATCAAGACCAGATCTGAACGCCATCAGGCAATGACGACACATCTCTGCTCTGCTTCCCGTCGAAGTGAGCCGACAAGAGCTCCTCCCTAGCCAAGGCAAAGGGATCAGGGATGATACCCCCACAGGGACCAACAAGGGGCGGCAACGAAGGTTCAGTCCCAAAAACTTGAACTCTCTAGCTCACTCCATCAACGATGTGGATGGTCAATGCTCAGCGACGACTACTTGGAACGCTGCCTCTGACGATGCTGCGCATTTCATACACACACTTAGCCTCGGCCCTACGATCCAAATAGGTCAGGAACAACGTACGGTCACTCGTACGTCGCCGTGACTGATAAGCCGCTTGTTTAACTCTATCTGCTCCAAGGCGGTACAAAATTGTACCGCCCTACCGTTTTTCGTTGTTCACAGTTCTGCTCCCAGTGATATTCAGCGCCCAAAAATCCGTGACTTTTCTCAATTGAGCATGGCTATCAATAAAATTCTAATATACCCGCACATTACAGCCACAAATATAGATAAATATAAATATTTCAATAAATTAGATGATAACATTTCCGTCTGTATTTTCCTTTTACACAGAAAGAACTATCAAAATTATCCCTAGAAGACAGCAACAAGTCTAGAAATGAAAAATAGAGGCGATTATACGTTCAGCTTATGAAAGTATAAAAATTGCGGTAGATGTGCTGCCGGAGTATTCAACCTGTACTGTCCGGAGATATTTTCTTACATTCGAATTTAATTGGCATTAAAACTACTCTGAGGCATTATTTTTTAATTGAGTAGGCGAAAGAATAGTAGAATAAATGACTTTTGAGACTATGAAGAAAAAACTCTGTTATTGATACAGTTATAAGCAATTTTAGTGGGCGATACAAATTTGTACCGCCTTGGCGCTCAAGCGGCTGAAAAAAATTGGTAACGAATAGGGTTAACTTCGCAAGCTAACCGACACTGGTCGTCAAACCACGGTTTGTCTCGAAACCTCACGAGTATATTCCTCTTCGGGGCGAACCTCTCCAAAACAGACACAGTCAAATTATTAGGTTCAGAGATAGGATCCTCGCTTCGAATAATCTGGCGCCAAGGCAACGCCCATACTGCTCTCGTAATAGCTTCCCAGTTAGCCCTGTTCTTAACGAACACCACTCCACTGGTGTCTACCACAGGAACAACCTGGTTCAGGTCCAGCACCACAACAAGGTGTGAGTGATCAGCAGTGCCAATAGGGGAGCCAACTGACACAGACATCAAGACCGGGACATGAGTCATGACGAGGTCGAGGTAATTACCAGCAATATGCGGGGACCCACGAACTAGCTGCTCACAAATAGAAAAGTTGCGAAAGCCTAACGCAGACTCACCATGACCATCATTCGGTGACACAGATCCCAACCAATCCCTGTGATGTGCATTGACATCTCCCACAAAAACAAACGCTGACTTAGGATTCATTCCCTGGATCGAGACCATCGATCAGCAAACAGTCATACAGAGCATCATCAGTTGAGAGGCTCCAATATAAGGAGAATAAATAAAAATTATTCAGACGGGCACACATCCTCACAACCATGATATGACAGGTCCATTCATGTCGCGTAGAAACCACTCCGGACATAGACGGCCATGCCGTGGAATGTAGGCCCCGATCCCCATGGCTTGGGAAAAGAGAACTGAAAGCCTGCCAAGATAAGCTCCATGTCGTGCCTAAGACTCGTGACCAACGTCTCAGAACAGTACGCGGCATTTACACCACGGGACAGAAAGCCAAGCTCCACGAGGTTCGCATGCAGTCCTCTGACATTGCAATAGAGGACACGACACCCCCGAGCCCGACCCGGTCCCGGGTTACTCTCCACACCACAACAAAGTAAGAGAGAAATGACGATAGAAAGAGAAATATGCAGAAAACTACAGATATATACAAAATGGAAGAAAGATATTCCATAAACAGTTGATTGGAGTAGGCAGAAGTACCGTCCATTCAGCATAGCTGCATACCGAGCAAGGCTAATACAACCCCCGGGTTCGCCAGGTTATGAGGGACGACAGTCACGGTGAAGATGTGGGTGCCTCCACCAACCTCCCGTGGCCCTGCCGCTCACAGCACAGGATTAGCACAGGAGAGGGCAAAAAGAAGAAAGGAGGAAAAAACTCTCGATTGTGCCATCGAGAGGAACATATTCTGTAACAGTTAAAAACATGGGAAGTTTAAGCAAATTTGATAAACACGCTAATACAGAACTTCTGAACCTGGAATTTGACAGAGACGAGGAAAACTCTCCAAGAACACCCCTATCAACAAGCACTTCCCAGTGATATTACAGAAACAATGCATTAATCTCGGTAATAAGTAGAACGTAATATTATTTTTGTAAACAATGCGAAGTACAGGCTCTTCTCGCGAAATGACGAACACATTAGGCTCCTTTTTAAAACGGAGAGAGTTACAATTACTTTTCTAGTTTTTACCAGTTGAAACGCTGAATTTTTTTACATTGTATGCCGGATTTATCAGATACTTGTCAGTCGGCATCCTTCCAGGACTATCGTAGTTTGAAACATCACTCTAGCCTATGGTCCCTTTGGCATATTGCAGAAGAAATAAGGATAAATTGGAAGAACAATACCTCATAAGTAGAAAATGAGACCCAATGGAGAACAAAGGTCTTCGGATTTATGAGCTCATTGTGGAAATTATGGAACCACAGGTGAGGAACTCCTTCCCATAAAATCCTTCTTGACCAGTGTAATAGCACAAGATATTTTACGGCACTCCGGATGTCAGGCTTTGATAAGGTAGTACATCATAACAAGTTACTTTATACGAAAAACTTGTGACGTATCACTAAAACTTTCAATGCACAACAAGTAGGCTTGAACTTGCTGGTGTATGTATCAGCCATTTACAGCGCAGCTGCCACCATCGATTACGTCCTTTCATGTACTGAGTCAGTGGAACTAACGTCAATACTCATCTTTTATTTCAAAGGCCAGTTGTTGGGTACAGGATTAAAGAAGACTTTGCACACAAATAACGCTGCCGTTGTATATTGTTCTGTATAGATTAGATATGGAAGGGCTAACATTTAATGTTCTTTCACCAAATAAAGTTAAAATAAAAGCTCATGGTCTCTGTCAGTCTTGGTAATCCGAATATTTGAGTGGATTTTGTAAATGCTTTATTTCAATGTTCTTGATACCGTTTCACTATTAATCTTTTGAGCTATGTTCCTTCTACCCAGCGTTTGAATGCGTGGCTGTGTTTGTTTAAACAACGTAAAGCGCGCAATTTTTGGATCTTAATTTAGTACAAATTTGAAGAGTTATATATTCGAAGTTTTACAAAAGATTTGGAAAACAAACTAATTCGACAGCTAACAATTAACACATCAATAATAGAGTACTCATAGTTGAGTTAATAGAGTCGTAACAAAACGATCGGATGTTTTGAAGCATGAACATTCAAATAATATGTAATACCATGAGCATCCGCCTTAAATGGGCGAGTCTTGTATGTTGACGTCACGTCAGGCATGATAACAAGATGTGGAGCATCTGAAAGTTTCAAACGCTGTATTTATTGTGGCTAACGAATTTATTGAATCGGTTTTACATCACGATCTCCTGCATCTCCCAGGTAAGGATATTGGGCTTGGACGGTGCCCAGCTAATGCCAGGACTTTGCTGGAGCTTAGGCCCTTTATTCACCGGATGTTCTTCCTGCCGTGAAGCAATGACGCTCGCCGGACACGAACGCTCAACCTGCTGATGCAGCAGCCAGCGCTCTAACCACTACGCCACGGCGGCTGACGGATAACGAATTTATTATGGCTCAGAATTTGAGAACAAGAAGTATATCCTCATTTGTGAGTCAGTTCGCCCATCCCGGGATAAAATAACATTAACGGGTCAGAAGGATATACAATAATAATGTGTGCCTTGAAAAAAAAAAAAAATAGGACGCAGCATCAAGCTATTATGTCACTGATGCTGACCAGGATATAAGGACACCAACTTAGATAACTTTTACTGTCCTTTTCAAGTGGTTGCTACCTTCAGATAAGCCTATTGTAAGATTGAATAAACTCGACGCAAAGAGAGATGAAGAAAAACTTATTAAAATGCTTACTCGTGTGTCAGTATCGTGGAAGTGGCAGTTCATATTTATACCGTGCTGCCACCAACCTGCTGTTGCAACCTCATTAGAGATAGTGCTGCCATTCGTAACTTAAGTTTTCTTTCAGTTTGTAGTGTTGTCTAACAGTTTTTACAACTATATAAGTGCAAGGTAACTGGTAACTTCGTCGAGTGCAAAAATTATTACCTGGCATTTTCACCGCCTGGCAAATTATTCTAATGTTAAATTCGTCGAGTGGTGAATTCGTCGACTACTAGGGATATTATCAGAAGCATTAGAATTCTATTCCACCGACTGTCGTAGGAGGTGACTAACGCAGGTCGATTCAAAGCGACTAAACTTGCATCCCTTCTCATTGGCCACCAACTGCCGCTTGGGGGCATTTAAGCCGAGAGAATG
>LQNS02278170.1:24558294-24595860 GCA_001587735.2 Parhyale hawaiensis
GCATAATAATTATAGCTCCAAGGGATATTTTATTCCCAAACTTCATGAAGTAGTTGTATTATAAAACTTACTTGTGTTAATAACTGCGTGGAATCTTTGAAGTTTCCGAAGATTTTCCTGTTCGTGAGTGCAGCGGTTCTCGGTAATACTTGTAATCACTGAGCATATCGAGAGAGGTAATTTGCCCGGTGCGTAAGCTTTAAGTTTTCGAAGCAAAATGACTGCGCTTCTAATGATAATTCTTCACTTGTGCTATTAGCTTTCAAATTTCAACTGGGATCAATATTTTAACTTGTTACTAAGTGGAATACATTTTAATATCAGACCATTACTCTGCTATTACAGAACAATTTCATTGCCTGCCGTCAGATATATGTTGATAACTGCAGAAGGACATCCTCTTAATGGAATGTTTTTAATTTTAATATCAATATGAGAAGGTTGTAGGACACAATAATTTCATAATTTCAAACGTTGCTTTTGTTGCTCCTGAAATATTGCCCCGTAGGAATACAGGACATCATCCACTATATAATAAAACACAGTTGTTGGTCACTTGCTTGCTCCAATGTTGGTCTGTTTCTGCGTCACCCTCTATGGAAATGATAGTGGAAGAAATTCGAGTGCTGAAGACGGTATAAATGGAGGGGGGACACTATGGAAATTAGATGGGAAGAAATTCGAGTGTTGAAGACGGTATAAATGGAGGGGGGCGGGCACTATGGAAACTAGATGGGAAGTAATTCGAGGGTTGAAGACGGTATATAATGTGGGGGCGTTGCACTCGGGAACTCCAGCAGAGGAATCTGAGCTCGCCTACATCACTCTGTTCGGACGTGTTCAGAGGTGCTACAGATGTCAGTTTTCCAGGCAGAATGCTGAATTTCCATTTAAGAAGCCCTCTGAGAAGTACAAAGCACGGAGATAACCGGGGGTTTCGTGAAGTACTAAGTCTCTGTCGTCATTCATGACGGCTAGGCCCTCTATATAGTTAAATTAGATTTATGTGTTGATGAGTTGATTGCACACTATTAGTACTATCCTTCACAATAGATAGTCGTCAACCCCTAATTCCTTTATTATTTGGACATCTTATTTCCTCTGTAAGGTGTTTAAATTGAACCCATAGATTATTAATAAACAAAAGCTGAATATGTGCGTGGAATGTCCATGCAAAACAGCTTTTACAAAAAAAAAAAAGACACAGATCTGTGCTGCCAGACTTGTGATAACATGAAATTTCTTACAGAAACTCCTTTAAAACTTTAACTACGAGATATTTTTGGTTAGTACAAAGGCATGCCACTGCGTACGATCCTGGTCGATGTGGCACTTCTTTCTTACGTATTGAATTAGTTTAAAAACTGAAGTATTTCACCTTTTTCTACGCAAAATATATATAAGAAAAGGAAATCAATTGATTACTTTTTTCAAATAGAATGAGACTTTCGTTTTTTGTCCCACCATTACATACGAAGTCAGAATAATTAATTATCATTCGCCTTGCTTAATTCTAATGTTTTCAGTAGTCTGCCTTAAAGCCGATAGCGCAGTAGCAACTTTCGTTTTGCATGACTATTAGCCGTTCAGTGAAAATGTTGCTGACAGGCTAGTTGGGTTTCATGCTTGATTGTACGTGTGATTGGTGCTCTGTTACTGAGTAGCACGCTCTCCATAACATATTTTACAAAATAACCATTTGTTCGCAACGTACATTGGTTACAATTTACAGCAGTATTGGTGAACTTGTGTCAACTACTAACTTGTGGCATCACAATATTGTTTATTTCAAACTTCATAAAAAAAAATTGTTCAGCTGCAACTTGCCGTCGACAAGCGGCTATACAGCATTGCATCATAATTCGCTATGATAAAACAACAGGTTCTATTGTTTATGTTCTGTATGGGCTACAAAAAACGACGGAAACAAAATAATAAAAACCCTAAATTATTACTAAATCTCCCACTGCCAGGAAAGTGTTTGTATATCCAGAAAAAAGAAATTTTAGGCTAGGCTCACCTTATAATACAGTACCTATACATAAACTAAGTGGTTTTGAACTAAGATTTGAATTGAAAAACAAAGGGAATCTGTATATTTGAGCAATTCTTTTGTGTGAAGAAATGTAGTTAGGCCAGCCTCTTTTAATATTCCTTTTTTACGTACGGTATATAACAGACTCATTCTTGGGCACTGCTCGTAAAATGTTCACCTA
The DNA here is from genome assembly GCA_001587735.2 of Parhyale hawaiensis. NCBI lineage: Eukaryota > Metazoa > Arthropoda > Malacostraca > Amphipoda > Hyalidae > Parhyale > Parhyale hawaiensis. The sequence goes on from LQNS02278170.1 coordinate 24,560,511, forward strand.
CTGTCGAGTTCACATTAGCAACTTTCGTTCCGCGTAAGCCTATCAGTCGTTCAGTGAAAGTGTTGCTGACAGGCTTGTGGGTCTTCACAGATGACTGGGTGTGTGAACGGATCCGTTGCTGCTGCGTCGAACGTTCTCCACACACCAAGTTAACAGAACGCAAGTGAGTTGAAACTACGAATGTACTTGCATTAACTACTTACATTTTTATTGATAACATTGTGTATGTCGAACTTCATAAAAAAGAGTTTCGATACCACTTATCGTCGACAGGCAACGTAACAGCAGTGAGTGAGAATTTATTACGGTAGTCCGAATTGCTCAGTCTGTTTATTTATTATACGTGCTACATGTAATCAGTAAAACTACAAAAGTAATATACAGTATACAGCATTAAATGATGAATAAATACAAATTTTGCGCTACCAGTTAAATGCCATAAGATATCTTACATCGTTCATTTACAAAACAAAAACATGGTAGGTTAGGTTCACTTTGTAAAATGCCTTAACTCTGAGGTTTTGATATATGATCTGGATAAAACAAACTGTGAGAATATGCTTTCTATAAGCACTTCTTTTCCTTGTATAAATTCATAGTTTGGGCAACCTGTCTTAATAGGCCATTATTTTTTGTACATTGTAGCAAGTAGCAGGCCCATTCTGGCACACTGGTCATAAAATGTTTACCTAAGTTCGTAGCCGTGACGCCATGGCTGCAGCGTGATGCGCGTTTTACCGCAAATTGGTAGGATATTTGGAATATGTTTGCTTATCTTTCGTTAATGTGCGTTTATATATGGAAACAGCAGTGTTTTATGCCCCATTTATGTATCAAAAAGCAATTGAGTCACGCATTCCATAAAATGAAGCTCACCCAAAGATTGCGTCGATGACGTCAAAAATATAACCTGTTCCACTCTGCCGTCGCCCACCGTAAGGGTAGGTATGTTCACACTGAGAGCGCAGCGTAGCAGAGCGTAGCGTAGCGCATCAGAGCGTAGAGTCGCGTAGCAGAGCGCAGCAATTAGGTGTTCATGTACCAAGCGTAGCAGAGCGCTTTGTACCAGTGGCGATGGAAGAGTTTGTGTGTTCGTTCTTGCTGCTAGACAACAACAATAATAATAAGAGGAAGCACTGGGTCCACCCCATAAACGACGAGAGGGAGATACATGGGGAATACCATCATCTCTTCCAAGAACTAGGGGAGATGAAGAGCGATTTTTCCGTTACCTGAGAATGAAACCGGCAAGCTTCGATAAACTACACTCTCTCATTGAAAATAAAATTGCGAAAAGGTAAGAAAAATTAGCTATCCAGCTCGAGTTTTGTCACTGATTATGACTAGTTGCATCGCGATTAATTTATCTGACATTTCATTCACTAGTAGTTAATACCAATCATGTCTATCTACTTAAATTTGCTTGTATGAACAGTAGACGTTGCGGAAAAGCTCTTCACTGATGCATAGTACATATTATTGTTTGTCTACTGTTTCCATTTTATGTTTGAAAAGTGCACATACTAGTTAGAAATGAAACAGTATTCCAAAATGCATTAATAAATGAAAATGAAACACGAGCAATATTTTTACCAAATAATACTTAATAAACTCATAAACAAAAAAGAAAAATATAACCTTAAACAAAAAAAAAAAAGTAACGTATCCCGTAGTTCAAAAAATAATTCATTCTTATTGAACATTCATGTACATAATAACGAAAAGTATTCAACAAAATTACATTTTTCTCATAACAGGGCTACATATTTCCGCTGACTAATAGGCACGGAAGAGCGCCTTGTTGTAACTTTAAGGTAAGTACATTTAAATAAAATTAAAGTTAAATAAAATTAAAGGACCAATACCCTTCTGTCCAATTTCCAGAAAATGAACTCAAATTTCAAAAAAGGTCTCCGTTAATATTAGTAAGCTAGTTTGAGTTTGTTAGAGTTTGAGAGAATAGACATTTTGAGCTTGAAACCGTTCGTATAAATAATATACCTTGTGTTGGTCTTGTTTTTTATAATCTCTTCCAAGACGATTGAAGTTCTTATCACCACTTTCTTATAATTTTTTTCGGATCAATCGTCTTTTCCCACTTCAAAAAAATAAAATTACAGTTTGACGCTAGCGACAAAAATATCAGTGAATTTCTTGACGCCACGCTCTGCTACGCTACGCTCAGCTCCGCTTGCAGTGTGAACACTCTAGCGTTTCTGCATTGGAATATGTATAAACATTAATGTCGCTCGTAGTGTGAACATACCCTAACTCACTCAGTCGTCAAAGTAACGGCGTCCTTCGTTGGTCGACGGGCTGTGACGGCAACGAAAGTTATGTGAACTCGCCTTAAACCTGATCACACTCTCAACGATGCAGTCTGCCAGAGATGATATTGATTTTAATACTTTAAAATATAGCGAAACTGCGATCCAACTTCGCGCTCTGTAATCCTGTTCTATTTGCAAACTAAAATGTAACTGGGCACCCGGAGGAGAGAATGTGGTGGTATAGCGGCTAAACTTTTGTTACATTGTTTTACATTTAGCAATATATTATCCTTCACATATTTAATTGCACTTATATAGTTGGAAAGTAAAGCACACTTTTATCATAATTTACTAGCATCAGCATAAGGAAATGACGGAATTTGAGCTATCATATCGGTATTTCTTTTATCGGAACAATACGTTGTTGGTTCCGTGACTTCACGAAGCTTTTTCCAATCTAGGCCCTGCATTGGTCTCTCTGTACCTATTCAGTTTACGTTCTTGAAGCATTGACTGGCAAGCAATGCACTCCAATCCCTGTATATTCTGTGTACACAACCTGCACGACCTATTGTAGTGTAAGCGCCAGTGTGCTTGTACTGGGAACAGCGTGTCTGTTTTTCCGCATATTCTCTGTTTGGCCTTGGGCGCAGGCGTAACTGGGTGGGTCTAGGCGCTGGTGGACTCTTTTCTACCGTGTAACATATATTACTTAAGTCAGAATGGACTTTGCATCAACTTCAACGAATGTCTCTGCTGACTAGTTGCCACATTTATCGATTTGGAAGATGGCGCACGCTCTAACGGGCTGTGCGTGCCCAAATGAACTAATTTCAGTTATACTGATGGTGACTGAAACGTCGAGCGCCGGCATGTAAAGTAAACAAATCATTTAACTTGTTTATGCTTTTACTTTTTTTTACTTTACAACGAAATGCACCATTTGAAATACAACCTTGGCTTATTTCAGTGAACTCGGACACAAGTAGCTCGGTTACACTTGCCTTGCGTAATGTTGGGTCTTCACGCTAATGTTTGTTAAAATTTAGTTTGGTCTCTTTCATAAATACATATAGATATATATATATATATGTATTATATACGTAGAGAAATCACTGCGCTGGTGAGGTTGTATTTACCTTACAAGAGGTAAATCGAACAGGAGTTGGATTCTTAGCTTAGCGTGTCAGATATTTCTGAGTGTATACATATTTATACATCCAGTTCTCTTAATATGCAAATTCGCTCATGTTCCAATACTATGAATACTGATTTTCATTAATTGGGAAAAATTCACTCCGATGCGACTTGAGCTCTGTGGAGACATACGAGTTGTGCGCAGGCAGCCGTAGGGTACCATGTCTACCACCCGTAGTGCGGCACCATTCATGAAAATGACGAGCGAAAAAAATAAAACAAGATAAAATGGTGGTGGTTTTCATATTTTTTTCATGTTTTTAGTGAAAAAATGTGAAAACCACCACCAATTTTTCACGTTTTATTTTTTTTTTCTCCTGCCATTTTCATTGATCACCAATTTCATTTAAGCCTATGTACGGCTTTCTAGCACTGCTAGTTTTCATACAGGAAGTTTTTTAGTGCCAAGTGGACGGCTACTAGCATGGTGGATGGGTACTAGATATATGTTACCCTACCGCAATAAACTATCTTATATGTATTTTCTTATTTGTAGTGTTTTTTTTTTTATATAGAGACTGTTGTAATATAGAATTGTTGTTTGCCTTAGATCTGCTTTAATGCAGTATTGCCGTGAAAAAGGGCCAGATTTAGCGGAGGGCTATAAAATGAGTCCTGGTAAGTAACCCCATTTATATTAGTTACATGTGTTCATACGATACGTGCTCATTCACCTAACATGAGTTTTCCGTGAGTGTAACCCTCCCATATAACAAGAACCAGATTATATATACTAGTGATAGGTTGAATATCATTTTTTGGACATCCGCTTATGCAATGGCGGATGTCACCATCTCGATATTCGTGGATGCAGATATTCAAAAGAGGTGAGGATGTTTCGCGGATGCGGATATTCGCCCCATCACAAAAAACACACACCCTCTCACGACGGCAGTTTGTGCAACACTTAGGAAGAAAACTTAGATGGCGCTTTGTTGACAGGGACAGCGCTTGCACACATTTCAATCCAAATGAGAATTTTTAGTGTTCAGTACTACGGATGAGTTTAGCGTAGAGTGATAGACCTGCACATCCGTGTCTCCTTTGCTGCGGATGAGGATCTTATAGCGGATGTTACAGTTCTGACATCCGTGGATGCGATTGCGGATGTTACCATCTCAGCAGATGCAGATGCGGGTGTCTGAAAAAATGCGGATGTACCGCGGATGCAGATATTCGCCCCATCACCAATATATACTCGCTGCATGTTGTCTAATAGGCACTCAGCTGCATGCTCCATTACAGCAACACTTTTCTATATCAGTATGTACAGCGAATATTTTACCTCCACACGGCACGTGAGTTTCTTTAGAATACGGCAATTTGACAGGTGACCGAACATTCTTTTGTACTGTGAGAAGTTTATCTTTTAACGTCCCATGGGTTGTAAAATATTCAAGATTACAATTCCATTTTTGCTAAGCGTACTTTTGTTTGAAGCTGCCTCCACGGAGAATGTTCGGCAATTGTGGGTATTCGACTGTATAACTTCATTAACTCTGTCAAGGGGGCATGTTTTCATCGAGTTTGCCTCTTTGCCTGTCACCAGGATAACTCAAAAAGTTGTGGAGGAATCTGCACGAAAATCTACAGGGATTGTAAGGTATGTTAGGGGAACATATGATTAACGTTTGGTGAATATCCATTCACCCAATGTTTGCCTGCCTCTTTTTACTTCATGCTAGAACTTAAAACAGTTATAGATAGGTTTTTATGAAGTTTACAGGAGTTGTTATGTATATAATGAAGAGTAAATGACCAAGTTTTTGTGACAATCCGTTGGTTCGTTTGTTTGTCTCTGTGTTTGATTTTATGTTTTCTAGAAAAATATCTCAAGAAGTTATGAACGGATGTTTATGAAATTTACAGGAATTGTGAGCGATGTTCAAGGACTTAATGGATAAAATTTTGGTGATGATCAGTCGGTCTGTTTGTGTTTGACCAATATCTGTTAGATGTTCGCTAGTAGCATGACTCAAAAACTTAAGTCATGGATGGATATTCAAGAAAATTATCGAAGCTGTTAATATTGTCAAGAGGCAAAAATGATTAAATTTTGGTGTTGATACAAAGGACATTATAGTTTCAGCACCAATTTGACTGTTTCGTTACCGTTGCCTTGCTTGGCGAAGGTATGCGCTCTCAGGGTGCTCTAGTTACGTTTGTATTCCTCCCAACTGAGAGCATTGTATGTTGAAGGCAGGGCTGCGGCTGGGATTTTATTTTTTCCCCCATTTTTCAGCTAGAAAATCCCCCATTTTTACCAAATTTCCCCCAAATATTAAATGTAGCTATACATGAATCAATAAATAGAAAAATAGGTTTTACATAGCAATGCATAGTCATTATTATCTTCTTGATGTGCCTTCTCTACTTCTATAGTCAACGTTGATCTCTTTACTGCCGTATACGTGGCCTACTTTATGTAGATTTGATGGGCTATGCCGTTTTCAACTTTTTAATTAAAGCCTTGCTCGGCTCCCAATTTGTACAATGTACAGTCAGTGCTATTTTTTTACCAGCTTGTTCTGCTAAAATTCGATCAGCAACTGTTTCAGCCATTAACCCGCGCACCCGCAGTGTCATCTATTGGGAAAAAACCGCGAACCCGCAGCTGTCCTCTTGGAAGGACACCCAGCAGCCGCAGCCCATTTACGGACTTGTACGCCTTATATCACGAAAACTAAAAACTCGAACACAAAAATGAACGCGGTTTTGGAAAAGGCAAATGTGTGCCTATCAACCGTGTAAGTTTCATTTCTGTGCTTGCAATAGTACTCTTACGCTAGGTTGCTAAAGATGCCTTGTTTCGGAAGCAAATTTCTGGCATACACTGCGGGTGCGCGGGGGTCTGCTGGGTGTCCTCTCTAGAGGACAGTGCGGGTGCACGGGTTAAAGAATTAGTGTTTCTCGTTTCAACAATGACTTGAGAGAATATTCGTTCTACATAAGCAGAGGAGCGTGGCAAACAAGCGAATTTTTTATTGTGAGTAGCTGAAATTTATGATAGCCCAAACCATGGACCACATGATACCTCGACAGTCCACTCCTCGCAAATGAGGCTGACGGGAAATTGATAAATCCTCAGTAAAAATTAAATTTTGTTTCATTCAACGTACCCAATTCAAGAAATAAAATGAACTGTTCTTGGAGACGCAAGGAATATAACTATAGAAAGAAACATGCATACTTGAGCACTGACCACCTACTGGCCAACGGTAGATTGCAAAATACCTTTTTGCCAATTTTAGGTCATTTTGCGCTTCCAAGCTTCAATTCTAATAACATCGACCACAATTGGTATATAAATTTAGCTACAAGTATCAGTCTCTTGTTCATTAACACGTTTCTTGCACCACCGAGAACCGGTAACATTTTATTTGAGTTCGTTCTGTTGACTGAAAAAGATTCAATTGAAGTTTAATGTATTTTACATCAGCCTTACTTGCAAACTTCGGTGGACAGTCAACGTATCGTGTGGCCCATGTGCCCTGACGATTTTTAATAGAACTCAAATTACACCACGCGTGTCTATTACTCGTAACGTACGTCTGATATGAAGCAAGATTAGTCTGTTACACTAGCCTCTGGCATCAAAACGACTTCAAAACTTGCATCATCTATGTGTTATTTATTACTCAACCTAACCGTATATTCACTTATGTTAAAAAATTATTTTGAAGCTGAAAAATTGTGCCGGTCTGTTGTGTGTGAATTTTGCCCTCATTTGCTATTTACATGTAGTAAATTGAAGACGCTTGAATTCCCCCAAATTTCGACTAGATTTCGAATTTCCCAACCATTCCCCCAGCCGAGGTTAGTTTCCCCCAAAAATGGGGGAATTCCCCCATCAGTGACAGCCCTAGTTGAAGGGCTGACTTAATCGAGGTTGAACGTTCAGCGGTCATTAATTTAGTAAGTTTTAATCGCAATAGTGATAATTGCTCAATAATAGCTTATCACGCTAAGTGCATTGGTTGCAATGTTTGAATGGTTCGGTTTTTAGCTTCACTGTTATATTTTGCAACAAAATTATTTTTATACCCTAAAAACTACTCGAAAGCTACTGTGACACCTTCTTCATTTTTATACTTTAAAAACTACTTCATTTTCAAATTTTTGTCCGAGATAATTATTAGTTCGTATTCACTGTTCATTTTCGATTTTGTGATTGTTGATCTCGGGCTTCACTGCCCATTATAGCAATGCATCACATATATACCGGGTGTTGGAATAATTTATCTACAACCAAAGTCATCATAGCCGTACTCTGTGGTGTAACTTTTTTTTTGCAAAATTCAGTTTTTAAAAGAGTTACAGAGTTTTTAATTTTTATTCCGAAGAACAATTGTCGCTGTAAAAAATTCAATTTTGAACGGATTTTGATGGAAATTGGATGCAAAGTCAATCTTTCAATGCTCTATGCGCACATGTTTCTAACATTTTAAAAAAGTAGAAACTAACAGAAATTATGACGTTCAAATTCAAAATAGGCTACACAAATTTATGGTCACACTCGTGGAAAACGAGAAACCTACGATGAAAGCCTATTTCAAGACCTTTCTAACGGTGTTGTTCATAACAAAAGATAATCAGATTAAGTGCATTTGCTAGGAGGAAAACTGATGTTAGTTCACCAGTATTGACGCGCACCCGCATGTTGCCCGGTCACTCCACCAGATAGGCATGGCTAGACGAACGTCGGTGCTGCGGTAAATGGTTTTCTTACGTTTGAGCAGGATTTTTGGACAAAACACACGTTGTACTATTTAGAGTTATTAAGCATGGTGAAATTTACATGCCTCATGTTTGTAGATCAGAATCAAAGGATTAGAAAACCACAGCTTAAATCTTGTTTAGGTACGTATACCCTTATGTCGTCACTTGATTGAGTAATCACGGCTTTAAAACCCTAATAAGATTCACTGCATTTGCAACTGCGTCGCCAATTTTCAAAAGAAATTAGTGTTTGTGATTAAATGAAGATACAATAAGAAGTTTCTAGAAAGAAATTGAAAGAAAGAAATTTTACACGTCAAAATTTAAACTTTTAAAGTCTACAGACCGCAACAAATTATTAGTTTCGAAGAACGTTTTTCCCGCTAGACGACTGGTTGCTTATAATTTCGATTATGGACTCCACTGCGTTATGAGTGACACCACTATACTGTGAGTTGCACTGCCAACTGCCCAGCCAGGCAACGTAAAACCCACTTACCGCAGCACTGACGTTCGTCTAGCCATGCCTAACTGGTGCAGTGACAGGGCAACATGCGGGTGCGCGTCAATAAAGGTAAACTTATATCAGTTTTACTCCTAGCAAATGCACTTGATCTGATTATTTTTGTCATGCATTGCATCATCTGAAAGGTCCTGAAATAGGCTTTCATCGTAGGTTGCTCGTTTTTCACGAGTGCAACCATTAATTTGTGTCGCCTATTTTTAATTTGAATGTCATTCGCCCAATTATCTACACTTTTTTTCAAATTTTGATAACATGTGCCCATGGGGCATTAAAAGATTATAGTGCTACAAATTTTCATCAAAATCGTTTGGAAACTGAATTTTTAACAGCAAAAATTTTATTGAAAACTGAAAACGCTGTAACTTTTTAAAAAAACTGAATTTTGCAAAAAAAAAGTAAGTTACACCACAGGATACGGCTATGATGACTTTACTTGTGGTTAAAATATTTACACTTAATTTTCCAACACCCTGTATGTATACTGCTGTACAATTTCCGTCGGATCTCTGCCGAAGTCATTCACGACGCTCTACAAAATATTTCAGCCAGTAGTGCTGATTCCTACTCCGTACTCTCATTAATAGCATTTTTATGTTGCTTTTCTTCTGCTTTCTGATTCTGTTGTTGCTGTTGTCATACGCAAATTTTATTAGTGCATGAGTTCCTTATGTTTACTTTTATTAGTTCCCTTTCTTTCAACTACAACAAACGCCTTGGGAAATATGAAGTTGTTATCACCCTGTACCCATCGAAAGGGTTTTCCAGAGATGTCTTGACTTGTATAATTCCTACGAAACTTGATGTTGAATGAGAACGGTAAACACCTAAACAAAGAGTAATTTTTAGTACCAGACAAAAGTTTACTTTCCGCCTCACATATACTGCTAGCATCCTGAACTACTGTAGATATATATATTAACGAACCCGCCACAAATTAATTCCCATTTACCATCATAAGAGTGCTTACTATACTCGTTACTGACCGGAAAACATTAATTTGAACAGAGTTGAACAGAGTTTCAGCTCTCATTAGCCAATCGCTTTTAAAAACTTTCAACAATGCCGTGTGTATTAAGAACAAATGTTGCATCCTCACCGTGGGCCACGGACTCAATTGTTGTAAGCGCAAGCGCAATTCACTGCCAATCGGACACTAATTGGCTATTGCTGGAGTATCGGCAGTTCATTACGGAGGTTATTGAATGCTAACGATGTGAGGTTTATTAGGCATTGTTCGTTGTCACCAACCGCTGGGCTGTAAAACGTTCCCATTTGCAATTGTATACCACTGAGTTACTTGGGCAAGCAGGATCTAGAATTTTTTTTTACTATTTGCATTATCTAAAAAAAATGGTTGTACTGTACTGAGACTTTCCCTCTTTGTAGCCGTACGCCACTGTTGAGTTCTGAGGTGAAATCAACATCCGTGATAGACTTATTTTTTTCAGTTTGGGACTAGTACTGTGAAACGTTTCCTGCCTTTAAAAACTAGCCAGCATTACACAATGTGGAAAAGTGAAAGCGCGTAAAAAGAGACTCTAATTTGGAGCGCCGTCACACTGCAGGGAAGCGTGGCCTATCTACAAAATGTATGTCACTTTTGTTCGATGTGGATTAAAACAACAGACGAAAATTAGACCTGAATTTCCTTGTAATGCAACTGGTCCGTGAAATAGGATGGAAATCCGACCCGTCTTGAATATATAGGATCAGTTCTTCGAGCAATTTTTATTACATTACGAGCGCTGACTGTCTGTTCATCGATACCTGTGTTTGAAAGGACTGCTCGAGAGCAACCCCGTAACTTGGTCATCTTTCTTTACTGCCTAATGTGCTTCCTACCTTTTCCTGATTTCTTTTTACTGACGGTCTTTGTTCAGGTCTCTCTATTTTATTCCAAACTCTCTCTTTTCCATTAACGTTGATACAATGTGAAAACACTCCCCATGTATGGGTGTTATATATGCTTTTCACCAATATTTATAACATTGTATATTCTTGCTCAACATGTTAATGTGTAGGCACATTTCTAGTCAAATTTATAGTCATGTAAAAGGATGCTTGTAACGAACATCTAGAGATCATGCCAGATAACGAAGGCAAAAGATCGGATGCATTTTGTCGTAGTAAATCGCTCGCAGGTCAACTGAGAGCCACAAGCAATATTTTTAAATCCTTCCGGTAAAGCCATATCGTTATTACTGTCAATCAAGCTGCATTTACCTGGGCTCTGAGATATTTGCTGGCCTTGGAAACGTACAGAATGGTCAGCTTGCCGATGAAATATATGACTTCCAATCCTCGGAAGCTTAATCGGCAGAAAGCCTTAGGAGGGTTTTTAAAAAAATTGTGAATGAGTCCCGGAAGTTATGTGCATGAAAAGCGTTTATCCAAGAAGCAAGCCAGCATCACTTGCGTAGACATCGTACCTTGCTTGTTTGCACATAGCAGCATTACTTTTAGCTTCTCTTCAAGTAGTAATGCCTTGCAACATAGTTTTGCACATAAGATGTAAACAAAGATGGACGACGTTCCTTCACCACTCTGCATTGTAGCCTGAAAAACTATTTACTCGACATTGAACTTTATCATCACAACTAAGTATACTTTGACGGACTCAATTAACACTCATGTACGCATTTTAAAATCAAGCAATGGGTTTTATGCTTCTTTCGATTCACTCTATGTCATTATCTTGTCATCTTTAAGTCGTCAGTCACGAGACCAAGGAAGTTCAACTATTCACTTATATGACCTTGTTCGCGATTCCTTCGACAGTGTTTTTTTTTCTGCCAAACTTGCAGACGTACTCTCTTTAATAAAGGGGTTTCCAGTCGTTTTGGCTAAATCTAATATTAATTCTATATCATGCTAAAAGTACTTCATATTTGCTACACGAATGTAGCAAAATTTTCTTTTTTTTCGTAATATGAGATATTAATTATGTTGGGGTGGGCGGAAATTACTGAAATGTTCTAGCAGTGCCAAGCTGAAAGAAGTTTAGGAACCACTGCTTCACCAGCACTTCTCTACAGAGGAACACCAGTTACACTTAACCATTTTGTTCATAATGTTTGGTCAATTAGATCTAATTGATACATTCATTTTATGAAAAAATATAGTTCTTGTACGTGCAAACATCAGAAATATTAATGATACATCTTAAAAAAATTGAAAATCACTCATCCTGTATTAGTCCTAGGAGAAATAACCAAATGAGGTTATAATGTTGAGGCTGGGTTTTGTTTTGTGGATGTAGGGGGATTGTAGAATCGAAGCAGTAGAGCTGAGGTCACAATGTTGAGGCTTCACACAATCCCGGACTAGCTCCATATCTGCCGATTGTGCAGTAACTGACATCGGGCCCCTTCACGCAGCTCTGTTCTTGCGGTTTTATGACTAACATCCCCCTCCCCCTTCCATGACTGACATTTTTCCTCCGACTGTGCAAGGTCTTTTCTCTCCGCATCCCATATCGTCCAACCCTTATATTAGAGCCCCCCAAGCGTACTACGGTCATTCGCCTTTTAGGTCTCCCCCTGTCAGCATCGGCCCAAACCTAGTTTATTTGAAATAAAATTACTCCTTTCAGATTCTTTTGACTTCATTCTTTTATCTTTTAATATTCTGATCATGGGAGACTTATAATCCCGAAACGTTAAATTTTAATTCACTAGACGACGTTATATTAGTTATTTGTGGTTTGTCTTAAAATTGTATTTTTAGTCCTACTAGCTTGAAAAGAAAAACATCAGCTTGGAGCTTATTGTGCTGGTGGCGTTGCTTATGTAGCGTGGTGTAGAGTTCCTGAAGTTTTATAATACTAAGCATTATGCTGTCAATAATTTTGTTATACAAGAGAACTGTTGTAAACCCTCAGTTTCGCCTAAGAAATCAAAGTCACAAGTGTGGTGCAGCACTTGTGAAACTAGCTCCCAACTAACTGGATGGCTAATTTGACATATGCACTAGCCTTCCTTTGCAAACCAAAGAAAAGAAACGGTTATTGGAATTTTCAAAGTTAAATTTTCCCCAAATAGACAGCTAAGCTTACAAGGGTCGTAAATTCCTAGAGATCACTGAAGAACTCCAATTGCTTAGCGTTGACGTTACTGAGTACTATATTTTGTACGCTATATTTCAAGTTGGTACGATATATTTAAACACTAAATCGAGATCATTACGCTTGCGATGACGTTGCTTACCTAAAGTTACGGTAACGGTACTTCACAGTCTGTACTCTACTTCATGAATCTCTGCACAAATGTACAAAGAATGAAAATCATTATGTTCATTTAAGGTGATGATACTGCTCACCTAGTGTCACTGTACACACTGAATGCTGTATTTAGCGAGCGTATACACAAATGGAAGCCGAACGAGCATCATTATGTTCATGAGGCCGATGATATTTCAGGGATTTGAGTTAATTTCGCAGAGTGCCAGATGCAGTTCGCTCTTGCTAACTGTCATTTACGTCTCATTAACTGGCTAGAGTGGACTGTGTGCAGCACGCGGGACACGCAAACACTGTAAAATGACGCCGCCCGCCCAGCTGCTCATCGCCTCTATTAATGCAACTGATGATAAGGCGGGACCCGCTGACGCGGTCTGCTGCTGTGGTGTACAAAGTGGGCGCCACAGCAGTTTTAATTAAAGAGAGGGTATGTTAAAATGGGGCCATAGGTGAGCACTGGCGTTGTGTGAAAGGCTATTGAACAATACCCAGTGAGTTGAGGGTTCGTTCATTAGGCTCGTTTCAGTGATCAAATCAATTCCACTGGTGCAAAACCTCTCATAATGGTGTCGGTTTCACCAGTTTAAATGGTGTTGCACGTGTAAAACGCAATCTACGTAGGCCTGGGAAGGCTAAAAATTTTGTTTTAATTTGCGTGGTGGAGTTTTTTTTCCTGGGGGGGGGATTTCGCCAATGGTTACGGCTTACAGTTTGACTCCACCCGATGAAACCAAGTCACCTGTCAGAGGCTTCACACGTCAACATGTACTTACTCCGGAGAGGAGGTTATGTTTTTATTGGAGTTTGTCTATCTGTTTGTCTCGTTGTTTGTTTCTCTATCTGTCGCCAAGATGACTCACAGTCATGGCCGGACCTTCATACAGGGATTGTTAGGAGAAACAGATCATTAACTTTTGGTGAAGATCCGTTACATTGTTTTTTTTATCTACCTGTCTTTTTTTTTTCTTGGCAGCAAAACTGAGAAAGTTATCAACGGATATCATAACAGTTTTATCAGATGGTAATAATATTACGGGGACGCAATGGCCAAATTTTTGTGAAGGTCTATTGCTCCGTTTCCGTGTAGGACTGTATGTTTATTGTACTATTTATCAGTTACATAACCCCAAAAAATGTTATAAACGGATTTTTTTTGTGAAATTTCCAAGAACTAAGAGCCACAAATGATCAAATTTGGTGTTGATTTATTCATCCTTTTGTGTCTGTTTGTCTTTTTATCTTTTTGTGGGTCAGAACATAACTCAAAAACAGACGGATCTCTAAAAAAATCAGAAGGAATGTTATGTTTGTTAAAAGGAACAAGTGATTAACCATTAGTGAAGATCCTTTAACTGTTCGTTTGCTTTTCTACCTATATTTTCTTGGCACCATAACTCAAAAAGTTATGGACAATACTTCATGAAACTTGGTTGAGTTGTTAGGCATGTTACTAGAAGCAAATAGCCCAATTTTCGGCATGATCTATTCGTCCGTTTGTTTGTCTCTGTGTTTGTTATTGTGTTTGTTAGTAACGTAACCCAAAAAGTTATGAGCGAATCTTCATGAAACATACATGAATCGTTAGAAATGCTGAAAGCCCCAAATTTTTTAAAAGGTTAGCTCGTTCCTTTATGTGTTGACTATGTATGTTTTAGTGTGTGTCAGAAATCGAAAAGTTACAGGGAATCTTCAAAAAATTGCAAAATTGTTATTGATGTCAAAAGGCACAAATGAAAAATCCTGTTTTTTGCAAAGAAAGGAAATCCTTGTTTCAGGATCAATTTGAATTTTTCGATAACATTGCCTTGCTTGGGGAAGGTGCATATATGCGCACCCAGAGCCCTTTAGTAGTTTAGTTGCTTCGTGTCATCCATTCCGCTATGTAGCACAAAAATAGGTCACGTCTTACCACTAATTTTCTTCGCATTATTTTGAAAGCGTGGAACTTTAAATGTTGAAAAGCATCCAGAATCAAGAAAACAACTGGTACTCAACTGTGAAAAGTTTCGCTTGCAAGTGAGTATGAAGAGTTAGTAGCCTACGGACGTCTCGTCTCTTAGGTTTGCTTAGCCTTGGTTAGGTTTGTCGCACATTCTTCACTTGCGTCCGCTTTGTTTATCACCCGCGAACAAAGTGAGAGAGTTGATAATGTTTTCGTTGAATATTTAAGTATATACAGGATAGTTTTTTATGTGGAAAATTTCCAACTATAGGTAGAAAACTCAAAATAAATCAATTTTCATGAAAGATAAAATGCCCAAAAATCCTTAGTTTGCGAGTTATAATGACTAAAAGAAACTTAAAGTTTTAAGTAAGATACTACGTGCGCGCCAATGTTAGCGCTAAATTTGATCGTTCAGCCCGTCTTCCGACCACGTTTCTGCTCATGCGTTTGCACTTAATCGATGTTGATGATTGATTATTTGGGCGAATGAAACGAGGATTATTAGGCTTGAGCCCAGTGATGATTATTGTTAACGTTAGAAACCACTTCGCCAGTAAGATACGCTTCATCTGTGGAAAAGAATCAGTTTGGAAAAGTTGGGATCCCTTGTTCGCTGCTGCATGAAGCACTCTGAAATTGTACACGAGGCCCAAAATCTGGTGGCAGCAACCCTTGCATTTTTTTGGATACGACACGGATGTAAACTCTGACGAAGTAATGCTCGCCATACAGTAGTGTGATTACGTTAAATGCTAAGTTTGAAACTGCAGATATTTTTCCTAACCATGAACTATTGCAGTTTTTATTGTAAATATAATGTAAAAATTGCCTTGGTTGGGTTGGAAACGTGCTGAACTATCAAATTTATCGCTAACATTGGCGCGCACGTAATATCCTACTTAAAGCTTTAAATTTCTTTGAGTCGTTATAGCTCGAAAACTAAGGAGTTTTAGGCATTTTATCATTCATGAAAATTCATTTACTTTGAGTTTTTCTGCCTATAGTTGAAATTTATCCCCATGTAAAGGCACCCTTCATATATTTGTATATTTGTCTTTCCACCCAATAAGTGATCAAAGGAGTTGAGCTATGATCATGATATTTTGCAGGGAGTCTTGTGGGTTGCTCTCAATGTGACCCATGACAAAAACCTGGGAATAGCTGGCCATAAAAACTGACTGCGATTCAATTTCTTCTCCACCCAAAAAGAGGTAGAAGGATTTATGCTTTGGTCATGTTTTTTCGCAGGGAGTGTAGTCTGGTGGGCTGTGCTCGATGTCACCAATATAAAGAAGAAAAATAAGACCAGCTAAGCATAAAAAAGATGGCAATGAAAATTGCTTACCACCCAAAAACAGCTAGAAGGAGTTGAGCTATGTTCATGATTTTTTTGCAGGGAGTCTGGCGGACTGTCCTTGATGTGACCCATGCCAGAAAACTAGGATTTGCTGGCCATAGGAAATTACGGCGATGAAATTTGCTCCCACCTTGGGTGATGGTTTACGTCACGAGACGTTCTAGTTTACAATACCCTTGACTAACAGCTTTATTTTTCCTCTACATCCCTTGCTGGCGGTACTCACGATTTCGTCAATTCTGTTATTGTATACTAATTTGCGCCTCGTTCATTCTAAGCAGTTCGTGTAGCACCAATGCCATTGACAAGAAAGAATAAATCATTACATATAACGAACTAACTTCACTTCATATTTACCCAGTAATGAGTGACTAATTGGAAGCAAGATATTTCTTCATTTTCAGTGTCTTGAAGCTGTAACATAGGTAATTCACTTGTTTCCCTTGCAGCATAAATTAAACATCTGCAGTCGAACAAGGCAGTAGAATATGTACCGAATACAAGACAAATAGAATTCCGTTTTCATATTTAAATAACGTCATGTAAAGAATTAATTACCAAGAATTCTTCCAGATCAAAATGCTTATATATGTGCACATTAAATATATACATATATAAATTCACAATATTTTAAAACGCGAATGTGAGTGATATCTCTAAGCCGATAATTACCGTAACAGTTCTTGCAACAATTAATTAAGCTTGTAACAAGTGCGGGCAGATGATGACCAGCAACAAAGACGCCAGCTCGCGCTAATTGGAAAGCAAAAGGGAATCTTATAAGCTCATGCAAATTTGAAGTTCGTGCATGCAACGCATTGCAAGGGATAGAGCACGGCTCGGTCGCTATGTAGCTATGCAAAATAAATGCAAAGAAGACAATATAGCAATGAGAACATCGTGAATTAATTCCGTTTTCAATGTTCTCATTACTACAAGCATTTACAATGCAGTTTAATATTTTTAAATACGAACAGTTTTATATTACTGAGCCCAGTGTATTGATATGGTCTTTAAAATAATAATTATTCTCATCTTATTGGGCAAAGAGTAGGCACAGGAAACGCTGCGTTTATATTGGATTGGAAATTAAGTAATTGCGCAGTTTTTTCTATTAAATCTCTTTGAGAGGTTTAATAAGAAATAACAGCTAACCACTCAATAATATCGAGACCTTAGAGCCAGAAGTGACTATGTCCATTTTTCGCGAAATCGGGTTCCATTCACAAAGTGGGTGCCCGTGAGGTATATTTTTAGTGTCACGGGTGTCTATGTCATATATTTTCATGCCAAATCTCTCCTTAATTAAGAGATATGGCATAGACACCCGTGACACTACAAATATTCCTCACGAGCACCCTCTTGGTGAGGGGAACAGGATTTCACCAAAAATGAACATAGCCACTTCTGGCTCTAAGCCCACGATATATTCTCCATTGCTTATTACAGCTTCTTTTCAACGTTCAACAAGATTTTCGATAATTGGTTGGTAAAAACTGTCAGGTTTTGACTCGAAAAACTCATCCAATCAGGCCACCACAACTCCGTGTGCGACATTTGAGAGAGATCGAGAGAGATGTAAAACGGGTGGTTTTAAATCAGGAGAGTAAGGCAGGTGAGACGTGACTTCCCAGCCATGCGTCTGAATGGCTTCCTTCGTCATATTCTTGATATGAGGGCGAGCATTGTCGTTCTGCAAGAGAACGCCATTCTGCCGTTTATTTATTTTTTCTTGGACGGACGTGTTTAGTCGTTTCATCTGTTGAACTCAGAGTTCCGCATCGACCGTTTCAGTTCGTTCAAGTAATTTATATTGAAGAATCTCTTCCCAGTCCCACACCACACACAGAACATTGTTTTACGCGGATAAAGATTTTGCTTCACGCTCGGCGTTGCATGTATTCTGGGGCTAAGCCATTCCTTGCACTGCTTCATCTTGATGTACAGGCACGTTTTTCGTTTTCAGTACCGATGTTTGAAAGAAATCGTTGTTTCTGTCCATCAGCTGAGCGGTGACGAACAAGCAAACCGGCGGAGATTGTGGCTCGTAGATTTTTGTTGCTGTCACAATTGGAGCATGAAGAATCCACGATCCATACTTCGGAACTTTTCCCATCGAATAAAGATGCTTCTGTACAGCAGAATGAGATGATTCCACTATCTCTGTCAGTTCCCTTCTCGTTTGACGACGATGTACGTGCAAAGATGGATCAATCGTTCCTCATCGACTTCAGCTGGACGACCAAGTCGAGGTGAGTCTTTGATGTCGAATTTTTTTCTTTTTTGAACTTGACACACCAATAACGAGCGGTGGTTTAAGCTATGGCACCCTCTCCACACACAGCGTAAATATCACGAGCAGCTATTGTGGCCTTCGTACCTTGGTTGCAAGCCAAAAGAAGAAGATGATGTAGAAAACGCTCATTTTCTTCCGCTTCACATTCCATTCTGCGAATTAAAATAATCGGATATTAACAAACAATGCTCATAAGCAAGAAAAGTAGACTCTGAATGACTTGAAAATACAATATATAAAAATAGATTCCATAATGAAAAACTATGATGCCTTTCGAAATGTTTACAAACCAACAAGAACTAAGCTTCCAAACTAATGTTAGCCTTTCAGATAACTAAAATCCAAGTGGGCTTCTGTTTAGATTTCCAGTATTAAAGGTGCGTGTATATATCGACGCGTTTACAGTTTGCGCATAGCGGCATGATTGGGAGAATTTATGTTTACATCTGTTGTCTGAAATATACCAATATCATAAAGTTGTATTTATTTTGCAATTTATGTTGTCTATTTAGTGTTTTTGTAGTTTTTTTTAAATTGTTAAGTTATTTGTAACTACTCTCCTCACGAATACTTAAATGAAAAAAGTAAATTTGGTTTCGGATTTATCAATATATAAATTTCATTTGTTTAATACATTCAGACTGTTCATGAGTAGGTACTGGAATCTGGGTTGCATGTTCCGTGGATTTTGCCTAGTTTAACAATATCACTGTACAGTTAAGTTTACGTACAAAAAGGCTGATGTTACATAAGACCTGTTACGAGGTAAATAAAAACGCTTTTTTCGTGATTCTGAATGTCACCTTCATTCTTCCAGATTGGGCACCGTTTCGCTGCACCATAAACCATAAGTTATTATTGGTTGTAAATGAAAAACACAAACCTTTCTGTTTGAATAACATCTGCCCGTCTATGCGTCGTGTGTGGAGTGTGAGCTTTTCCTTTTTATATTAGAGCAGCAGTGTGCCAACACGCCTGGTTTCATTTTACCTTGTAATCGCTGGTCCATCACTAAATATCCTGGTGGATTCTCTTGTCAAGCATATCACCAATATTCTCCGCAAAAAAAAAAAAAAAAAGATCCTAGTGAAAGTGGATCACATGAACGTTTAGAGACACATTATGTCCCATACCATGATGACTCAGCAGTTGATTCACAACAAGCACATAGTTTTCTGAATGACATTTCCTCAGGAAGTTATCGCAAACAAGAAAAAGAAGGCCAGAAATGGATTTCCTACGTTATTGTGCATATAAAAATGCCCACAGATCTCTTGTGTTTTTTTTTAGTATCGCACAGTGTTAGTTATAGCAGTGGTAACCCCTGGGACCAGTTGGGTTATAACTGCTGCAAGAACCAGAGCGGGTGAGGTTCCCAGTAAGAATTGCTGTCAAGCTGGCTTTGCTTTAACCTCAGTGAAGCAGTGAAATCGTATTCGTTTAGAACCTCACCCGTGAGTTGTTGACATCCTATTACGACTGCGTGACGGCACTGACTGCTGCCAATCGTGTTCTGTACCTTTATCAAATGTGCATCTTTCTGTCGAACTCTTCAAAACAGTTACATTTTCCTTACTTTAGCTTTTCTGTGCAATTTTATTTTTCGGCCACGTATGTTTCTGTTCGTCATTAATGGGAAATACGAGCAATAACTCTTTGGCTCACCGTCAAAAATAAACCGTTGAAATTAACAGCGTCGATTAAGGGAGTAACTGTGTGCTTTTACTAGTCGACGAGTTAATCTTGGATTACCCAAAAAGACAATTCGGTCCAGTTTACCCAGCGTTATTCGTACGAAAATTTATAGTTCATTTACGTCAGTAAAGTTTAAGTGTCCTTATTCTGTGCTCAGAATGCTAAAGTAGAGTGAGGATATTCCGCCGAGAATCTTTTAATTTAACATTTTCTATAAAATAAGCCTCCAAATGATCAGCAGCTTTCGTTCAGTATGGCAAAATAGCCTCTCTGCTATTTCAGAATAGCACCCTAATCAGTATTTTTCACGCTTCCGGAACCCATTCATTAGTACTAGCTGGACCCGTTAAAACATTCACGATTACTAACTTTATTTCGAGTGTTTGGAAAATTTCTTGGTACTGGTATGCTTGTTATTGGATTTTAATGTAATTAGTTGCACGTCTAATTTCATCGTGTTTATTCGTGCATGTCGGTATAGTTGCCCTCCCAGTATGTAGTTAACCTCCTTAGGGAAGTAAACTTACCAGGAGTATTTATCTCTTGGGGGTAGTTGTTCTCCCAGTGGGTAGTTGTCTTTCCAAGGGGTAATTAACCTCATATGGAGATAGTTGTTCTCCTATGGAGGCATCTGTCGTCTACGGGACCCGTGGATGTTCTACAAGTTGTAAGTGTTTTCACTTACAGTACCATACTTTAACCTGACGTAGTGCTTCTAACATGCCCAACACGTCTGAGCAAACCTACGTCCGTCACTTACTCATGCCATTCGTTACACAGTCCGTGTACCTTTCATCTCGCCTAACCTTTTCCGGGATACTAGTGTGCCCGCGCTGTCATAAAATGATAGCGAATAATTTGTGTTGATGCTTTTTTACTAACCATGCTTTTCTTTATACAATTGCCAACTTTAAAGATCATCCAGATGACGGTTCACGGCATCCTAATTACCCTAATTTCTTAGTATCAACACTCTTATTTTCTGACATGAAAATAATTCATTATTTCTGCAGTCAGTTCAGCAACACTGAAAAGAATTGATGCGATTTGGTATCATAGATACCCTAGTGTGTCATATTTGTCCGATAGTCCTTTGGCGATTGAAAGATGTTTCATCGACAATTGCATCAAAGTGGAATGAATAGCTGATGCAACAAAATCATCTGTGGGAAGAAACTACGAATCAAGATACATGAGAGTGCCAATGGAAGCTTCAGATACCTTCAATGCTGTGATTTTAACTTCGGCAATGCAAGAGTCCATTTGGATTTGAGGTCACCCGATACTTTCCATAGATTCAATGTATGGAGAAGGTAATACTCGCACGAATCGGACTAAGCCTGCGATACCTTCATTTTTAAATTTCAACTCTCCCTAATTAAGATACGATACGTTTGCCATCTTCTGCAATCCGGCCTATTTTCTACCTATCACTTTTCAGTGGAGCTTGAGAGGACGACCAGAGCCTCCAACCTGGGCTAATTTCCACCTATCTCTTCTGTTAAAGCGTGACAGAAAATGGATAAACAAACAGATAAATACACATCGGTCTTTTTTATATTGTAAATTCATTTCACCACTAAAAGTAATCACGAATTTATTCCGTCAGCAAAGAATTCGCAGTTGTGTGTTGATAAAGACAGAAACATGACGGTGGTCCTTACATTGTTCCCAATGTATTTGAACACCTTTTCTAAGCTCTCATTCCCACAGCTTACAGGTAATTTAACCCTTCCTAATCTTACGCATTTCAATTTTGTCGGCGTATTCAATTTTTCTCTCTATTTCGGGACCCGTGGATACTGAACAATAGCCCATTATTATTCTGCTTTGTTTCATGCGATAGTGGACCCGTGAGTGAAAAAAACCTTCAGTATAATAAAGACCGATGAGTATTTATCTGTTTGTTTATTTATTTATCTGTTTATTTATCGATTTTCTGTCACGCTTTAACAAAACAGATAGGCGGAAATTAGCCCAGATTGGAGGCATTGGTCGTCCTCTCAAGTTCCATTGAAAACTGATAGGTAGTAAATAGGCCGCGTTGCAGATGATGGCAAGCTTACAATATCTACATTCCCTGCTGCCCGGTAGACGGTGAAAATTTCACGAGTCCAGCTGACAACGAATTGGTAGAACTTTGACGCGGTTGCAGTTGATAGCAAACGTATCTTAATCAGCGACAGTTGAAATTCAACCAATGCAGATAGCGAAGGCTTAGTCTGATTTGAACGAGTATTACCTTCTCCATACTTCGAATCTATGACAAAGTGTCAGGTGAATTTATGTTTGAATGGACTTCTTGCATTGCAGGAGTTGAACTGAAGATCCTGTATCTGAAAATGCCATTAGCACTCTCATGCATCATAATTCTTAGTTTCTTCCTTCAGATTATTGCGTTGAGCCTGTTATTCTTCCAACCTTAATTCAGTGGTCGATGAAACAGCTTTTGCGAAGCAACAAAGCCATTTGACCTATAAGCCATCCTACCGTATCCTGGATACCAAATCGAAACTATAACTTTGAGCGTTGCTGATCGCAATGAATTTTCTCCATGTCAGAGACAAGGAGCTTCAGTAGAGGAGTAGGGAGCCCTGCGACCCATTCACAGATTCGGTAGCGAATCAATAAGATCTTTTATGGCTGTGAGACGCGTTCATGGATTTAATAGGTGGAAGTGGCTTGGGAGCAGTGAGTTTCCCGAGGAAGCAGCAGATAAAGCGAGTCACTGATATGCGATTGGTGCATATGCAACTTGTTGCAGTCGTAAGAGACTCTTTACTGATATGCGATTGGTGCATTCGTTGACTGGCTGCAGCCATAAAGAGACTCTTGAGCTTCACAGACGAGGCTCATGGCTCCCTCTTCTCTATTGAAGCTCCTTGGTTAGAGAGAGAAAAAGTTTCGAAGGTCAGCAGTTGTGCAGCCGTAAATGCTCATCTCCAGGTGCTTTTAGGTTAGC
Source organism: Parhyale hawaiensis (assembly GCA_001587735.2). Classification (NCBI taxonomy): domain Eukaryota; kingdom Metazoa; phylum Arthropoda; class Malacostraca; order Amphipoda; family Hyalidae; genus Parhyale; species Parhyale hawaiensis. Next base: position 24,583,715 of record LQNS02278170.1, read on the forward strand.
AGTTGTATTAACGAAAGAAGAGTATGATCAATGAAGAACGGCTCATCACAAATTATTCGCTGTCATATTTTGACAGCGCGGGCCCTCTAGTTCACCCAATAATCATCAATATATTTGCTTAATATAGGCCAGCGCGGAGTCTTCTCTTCTCTGACTTACTTCTTCTTCATCACACTTCTTCACAGATTGTACTTTCCTATCTAAAATATATGTAGGAGAAAACGCTACGACAGACAACTCAAATTATCGTAAGACATACGTGCTTTCTTCTGAGCAGTACACCTTAATTCGTCTGCAGGACACTCCTTCCCCCCCCCCCCTTAGATGGCATGCAAAAAAAAAGGAGTTAACTGAACTGAATTAACTGAAACATCACTGAATTTCATTTCCGCTGCGTATCCAGAATACTCCCAGGTTGGAGGCATTGGTCGTCCTCTCAAGTTCCATTGAAAACTGATAGGTAGTAAATAGGCCGCGTTGCAGATGATGGCAAGCTTACAATATCTACATTCCTGGTATTTTCATCAGAGTAAAATTTTTGGACCCAAAAAGTTTGAATATAGAACAACTACGACTTCTGCACTGGAAAAAATCTGTAACAGTCAATTAATGGACTCCAACAACCAATGCAGAGATGAAAATTTTTCTTTGTATAATACTGTGCATGGGTCTTGTCAAAATACCTGAAATTCACCTCTACTGGTCTATAGCAGGACATTAAAAGTACACCTTCATTTCAAAATGCATGTCACGTGATAGGTTTCAACTTTTATTGAAGTTTCTACATTTTTCTGATAACTCCCTGAACATCAATAATGACAGATTGTTCAAAGTAAGGCCTTTACTGGATGAATTGGTACGAAAATTCCAAGAATTGTACACACCAGTATCTGCCGTAGTTATTGATGAGTCTCTTATTCCCTTCAGAGGACGTCTAAATTTCAAACAGTATATACCTGGCAAGTCTCACAAATACGGATGTAAGTTATATAAACTTTGCAGTCCTAATTCATATACCTGGAACATACAGGTTTATGTTGGAAAATGCGAAAATGTTGCTTCATTCGGCCATGCTGAGTCTAAGGTTATTGAACTTGCAAGTGATCTCCTTGGCTGGGGTCGCACTATCTTTGGTGACAACTTTTATTCGTCAGTGCCACTTGCTCAGCATTTACTTGAAAATAAAACTTACTACTGCGGTACACTAAGAAAGGACAGAAAATTTGTTCCAAAAGATGTAACTACAGCTAAACTGAAGAGAGGAAACATGGTGTCTAAACAAAATAGTCACAAAATTAAAGTTTACAGCTGAAAAGACAAAAGAAATGTCTTTATGCTATCCTCAGTACCTGAACATTTTGGTGAACTAAAGAACACAGGTAAAAAGACTCGATCTGGTGATGAAATAAAGAAAGGTAAAGCTGTCTTGATTATAATCTTGCTAAAAAGGCAGTGGACATGTCCCATCAGATGTCATCGTACCACACTTGTCTGCGAAAAACAAAAAAGTGGTACCGTAAGCTAGCTATAGAATTTCTCACTGGAACTAGCTTAGTGAATGCGTGGGTGTTGTTCAACAAAGTTAGTCGGAAGAAAATGAAGATTCTCCAATTTCAAGAAGAAGTTATGAAGAAACTGATGCACAAAGAACACGCGATCCAACTACCTGCAATGCTAGATAATGAACAGGAAACGCCTTTGGCACACTTTTTGGAAGAGATTCCAGGCCCTAAAAGGGCTACTCGAAAGCGTTGCCGATCCTGCTATGACCTTATTTCGCACAATGAAGGAATCAAGAAAGCTCGAGATTCGGCTCGGAAGGTGAACACCTACTGTGCTGGTTGCGAAGGCAAACCTTTTCTATGCCTTTCATGCTTCAATTTGAAGCATTATAAATAGGCAGTTGTAGTTAGAGTTTTGTTGAAATAGGACGAATATCTTCATTTATAATCATACTCTCCAAGAAGGTTTTGTTTTAGAATTCACTAACGTATATTTGAATCTCATAATGGAATAACAAAGTGATATTTGCATTATTGAACCCATATTTTTTTAAATGTTACAAATGGCTTGTAATTTTCTAAATAAAGGAGTTTAATATTATAAATTCGTTTAATTATCCTTCATTACATATCCTACAAAGAGAAAAAGGAAATATTCCATTCATATTCGAGTAATTTGCAAATTTGTTAATGCTAGTAATTTTTTTTTTCATGTCCCACGGGTGGGACACCCGCACTGGGAGTGTCACAGCAGTGTCCCACCCGTGGGCACGCCGCACGCAACGTGTTTACTAATGTAGGCCGGTGCGGAATCTTCCCTTGTTTCACTTGCCTCTTCTTCCTCATGAAAAAAAATCCTGCTGACGCTTCTTCATTGATTGTACTTTCCTTACTAATATACATATATTGGAAAATGCTACGACCGCCAACTCAAATTATCAAAAGCGATTCTTGGTTTCTTCACAGCAGTACACTACAATTCGTCTGCAGCTTCTCCTTCCCTCCCTTATATGACATAAAAAAATAAACTGTATTAGCAAGCGTTGAAACATCACTGAATTTCATTTCTGATGCGTATCCAGATTACACAGTGTGATAATTTCAGCAGAGCAAATATTTTTGCGCCTTAGCAGTTGGAATAAAGAATTACTACATCTACCACACCTGAAAAAAAATCGGTTCCTCTACGCTTCACCGATTTTCTGCTAAATGTATGCATCGTAAACCAACAGAAAATTTAATTTCGATGCAGAGAAAAGTAATGAATGTCAGACTCCACGGCAACGGCAAGAGAAGCAGGAAGAACAAGAAGTGCATTCATTGACCACAACGATAAGTATCGTATTCCAAATTTAGCCTTCTTCTGCAATATGGTCTAATTATTGCCTACTGAGTTCCATCAGAAGGGAACACGATCGCCAAAATATCCAACGTGGCAAGAAATGCATCCAGATAATAAAGGGATAAGGATTTCATTTTAGCGTTCTTCTGCCACCTCGTCATCGATCTCCATAAAAAATAAGCTTTATTACGAAATCTGTATCAAGGCGAAATTCCCACGGTAACGGCAGAGAGATACAGATTCTAACGCGCTGTTACAGAACACAGAACAGCTCAGGTGCATAAAAGTATTTATTAGAAAAACCTTGCTCTGTTGCATCCGATTGATGATCTCCGCCGTATCATAGATACCTACGTTAGCTTCATAATGCTGCCTGATTCACATTATTTTGAAGATTTTACCGACTTTCTTCCAAGTTATTTGACTGATGATAGCTGCTGAGTTTTAAAACTATTCGCTCCAATTTTCTTCTGTTATTGAAGAGCGTAATATACGAAGGAACAACGTTCTTAATAATATAGATTGTTCTTTTTATAATATAGCCTTCTAACCTTTCTCCAGGCCCTGTCACACTACGACGATTTAGCCAACGTATGGTATGCCCAACGTTGGTAAATACGCAGGCGTACGTTAAATACGTTATGCGTAAGTTTTTTAACGCTAAGAGCGCGCTGCAACACGTCAACATACGTTGCAGTACGTCGACCTCATCCAAAATTTTCAACATGTTCAAAATTTGTCGACGTATGTCAACGTATGCTACAAACGTTCCGTGTACGGGGAAAATAAGTTATGCGATCGTTAACGCCGTTTCAGTCACGTTATGCGTAAGTTCCTCACAAGTCGTAATACGTCGAGATAATATCAAGCATACCCAATACGCTTTAGCCATTGGAATTTCGGAAAACGTAAAAAAGCAGCTAATAGCTGTATATCTGGGAATGGCAAATGCCATATGCAATTTACCCTCAAGCAATATTGCGTTTGTTGGTCTTTCCACCCAGAAAAGGGCAAAAAGAATTGAACCATCATCACAATTTTTTTTCAGGGAGTCAGAAGAAGTTGACTGAGATGTGAAAAATACCAAAAGCCTGGAGTTCTAAATCGTTCTTTGAAAACTTTTAGAGGCATGATTGAGAAGAATTTGATACTGATGCTCCCACCACGATAAGAAGACAGATACAGCTTTGAATCGTCGCGCGTAATTAGTGATTTTATAGGGTACGTCACGTGTCCGTCGGCCAATCGCTGCGCTGCGTTATTCATACGCTAGACGCGTTGGACATAGGTTTGCCCTACGTCCTTAACGCCATCAACACGCCCAAATACGCTACACGCAAGTTATCTTTAATTTATGTAATCGCTCTGCATACGTTACTAATATTCCCTGTATACGTTCAACTCGTTATGATCGCTCTAGTTACATGCCCAAAAATTGAAAACACGTCGAGAGTTTTACGTATGCCATCACTATTTTCACGTCAGGCCTTAACCATCCTGACCTCAACTTCCTCGGATCTACACGCGTTCGTCAAGCGTCGATCGGCGTATATCGATTCGTACAACTTCTGCTTCGGCTGATTCAATGAGGCAGCTCCGCGTTTGATACCCGATCATGCCGGGCTGTAGTGTTATGCCGAGGCCGAACTATGCAGTTGTGAGGTCAACTAATGAGCGGACGCTGAGCTCGCACGTCGTGCATGCTACAGACTTTCGCGGACGAAAGATGTGCGGAGCACCCGCTCGCGAGTTGAGCTCGGGAGTGTAAAGTGAGATGAAAATTTCAGGCAAATAACGTAAATTTCAGCATCGTTACAGCGCTATGAAATCAATTTTCAGCAAATTGATAAAACTACGTGGAGTAGTGTTTCGATGACCCTCGTAAAATAATGATCACCACTTCTTAACGCCACTTATCTCTAACTGGCTACGTCTAACCCATCAATTCGAGACCTTTTTGTCAACCAATTCCGTTCCCCAGGCTTAATCCTTCATTCACTTCCTAAGTTCAATTCTTCCGTTGCACTATAGCCGTGGCCTCGCCTCTCGAGTATTCGTCGCTAGCGTACCTAGTCTTTTTATAGTCAATTGTGCAAATAAGATAGCTACCAATTCACTATACCTAGCACGAATAATGAACACGCAACGAAGGCAATAAGGAGAGGAACCGGAGGAAACGACAAGCTGTTGTCAAGCATGACTATTCTCAAGGAGCTGACTGTAACCGCGTGTCGGGTTTTAAATAAAGTTTGTTATTGATAGCAGAAGCTGAAGCGGCAAGAACGTAGAGACATTAACGACAGCTATGTCAGTGTTAGTACTTTTGTTTCTTACTGCTGTTGGTTATTTTGTTAATTAAGGATATAAATTAAAAAGCTACTTTTTAAGAGTATATTTTGTGGGGTGAGTTGTTTACTCTAATAACGGGTTCGGGTCCTGGACGGGGTTAAATCGCTTCCCATCATTTCTACAAAGATGAAAAATAGCTTCTAATCCAAACTTTTTCCAACCTAAAGAGAGTTATCTCTCTATACAGTTATATGGCTCCAAATAATTCATAGCTGCACCCTATTACAAAATCACCATTGCCACGAAAGTATATACTACTCTTTATTATTAATCTAATAGTTGAAACTTTTTAATAATCCTGCCGGTCTCTGCTGTTACCGAGAACTAAATTGGATTATTATTATTATGTCCATTTTGCTGAAAGACTAAACATTTGAACTTTAGATGGCAAACTATTTAGCACTTAAATTAGAGTTGAATTAGAAGTCCGTAGTTGACGCCAATAATCCTAACAAATGTTCCCCTCAACTTTGCTCTGAAGCAATCCCATCGTTCCAGCGATCATGGACTCAATCGCAGTTACGAGGCGAACCCTACTTGGCTCCCCTACGCTGTGCAGCTGCAACTGCAGCAGAGAAATTACGAGTAGTAGCATCGAAGAGATTGATTCAAGGAGTTATTTCTTCCTCAAATTAAATGGAATTGTATCAGTTTGACCGAGTGCCAGTTCGAGTTTAGGTGAGAGTGATACCTAAGCTTTACCGCTAGCCTTACCTACAGCAGTTTTTTGTGCATATAGCATCAAAAATGTGGCAATAACACGCATATTTTCACGTCATACTCCCATTTTTTTACTTGTGGAACTTATTCAATATAACAATCTTGAATAACATCCTATAGGTATAGGGAACAGTTTCATTCAATCAAATCAATTCCTGCTGTTCATTTGTATCAAGGCATGGCTTTGTTGGTAATTCAACAATTTTCATGAATTGGAAGAAAGGACTTGATGACAGCATGCGGCATACTTCACAGTTTTCCAGCCGTAGTGATTCATAGTGTATAGAGAACAATACGTAAGACGATAACTAGAGCCCGGAAATTGCTTAAAATAAATGCTTAAAGCTTATTTTGCTTAAGCTGCTTAAAAAATGGAAAGATTTTGTAGCGCTTAAAATGCTTGTAAGCGCTATCCAAAGTTATACTAGCGCTTAAAATTTTTGGCAAGTGCTAAATAATACTTGTTAGTGCTTAAAAATGTTTGCTAGCGCTCAAGATGTTCCAGGTTTTAGTCTTTGTTTAAATTATTCGAAGACCTTTTCCAATTTAGGGAGTTAGCGTCTACCTACCTTTTTATTGTGCGCAACAGGTTAACAACATACGAGAATAGCGCGTACATAGGCGTCTTTTTGTGGCCTTTTTCGTAATAAGAATCACGGTGATCATGATCATCGTGATCACTGAAAAACACAAGAATGACCAATGATTTTGTAAACAAACCAGAGACGCCATGTCTATTGATATTCAAAATTTGGATTTCAATCGCATTTACACAAAAGACGGCGAAGAAGGGATTTTTAGAAATTGTTATTTATTTTGAAGCTAGTGCATCAGTGAACTAGCAGTATTTAATCTATATTGAACATGCACCGGCATAAAACTAAGAGCGTGGGCACACGTACGCCAAACTTGCTTTGCATCGCACCTTAGTATTCGATTGCGCTGCAGCGCCCTAGGATTCGGCTCGGACTGAAAAGAATATATAAGGCAGACTGAGTCGTTTTTGCAGTTTGTACGTTATGAAAAGCAGCAATTGTGAAGCTTTTAGAATGCCTCCTACTTCTGTGTTACTTTAAATGTTGCAATGACGCACAGTTTTTGCCTGACATTCAAGCACCACGGCAACGTGACGGCCACAGGGAAAAGTTGCGTGACTGAGCGATTTTTGCGATATTGTGCCCACGCTATAATGCCTAATGCAGACGGGACGCAGAAATTGTCGAGAGTGGCATTTCGCCAACACCTGCTCCACTATAGACTCTGCGAAAAAGTTGCCTGAAGAGAGAGTTCAGCAGAATACGTCTAGGCAAATCTTTTTTGTAGCTTTGGAGCAACTCAAAGCAACTTACAGTCCAGTTTTTCCTATTATCTGTTGACTACTATGGCATATAACTCCTCCATTTTTCTTAAAACTTTACGTAAATTGTGGCGATTGTAACTGCAATGTCAATATGCATTATAAAAAACACATGTCTCCAGGTCACAACGATGAGAGCCGCAGAAATCTTACGTCTGAATATTTTGTTAAGATTCTAAGGGCCAGTTCACACTTCCCTCATTGTGATAACGCGTTCAGTCAAGAAAATGAACACAGGCTGTGCGCCACATGTAGGAGCGACCTTTCATTCCAATAAATGACACAGCGCGTTCAGATATGATCTCGTTTCTTTATATTTTCGCGTATATTTCTCGTCGGTTTAAAGTCCCATTCGTATCTCATAATTTTACAGCCTAGTTTTGATAGAAACAGGCTGTTTTCAAAAGACTTAAAGCCTGATAAACCGATAAAATTTAACTCAACACGCATCAATCCGCTTCCTTGTCGAATCAAAGTACAACATTTACAGCTCAACTAGTTTTCTTGTAATAAACGGCTATACAGTGATTTTGATGGTTAAAGTGACGGGAGATAGCACAAAAGATTTAGTTGCTGAGTACTATGCACGTTGACTAAAAAAAAACGGGCTTATAATGAACCAATAAAATTTGCTCAACAAATGTTCAATTTCTTCTCCATGCAACTTTTAAAAACTTTACCCTAGGATAGCGCCGCTGCAAAAACGCTTCCGCCGCTACGTGTCCATTGACAGTTCAACAATTTTGTCTGTCTAAAGTCAGCGAAAATATTGCTCGTCTGTATACGGCTTAACGGAACTACAATTCTGAAAGGCAGTAATGCAAACAATCATAATAATATTGACCAGTTTATCCGTAAATATAAGAAAGCATCACACACTTTGCATATAATTTTTTTTAATTTTTGCTCGTTTAAAGGCTGTAATTACTCTTTGATCCTGCGTGATCAGCCCGCTCGTCAAATCATGGTTCGATAAATTTTCACCAATGATCACTTTGATTGCTATCAGAATCACGTCAAAAAGTGGTCACAAAAACGCACGGATCATTCGGAATGATCCGCAAGGGGGTCACAAAACGACGCCTATAGACACTCCATGCACTTTACAGTAGGTTGTGCTGTGACACAACTCTGCAGAAAAAAAAAAATGAGTTGGTGTGGCTATTGTAGCTTTTCACATGAAGAGCCTCATTTTCCCAACAAACTTACAAACTTTTTTCGAGCTACCTTATGTAGACGAGTTTTTAAGGACTGAAATTCTCTTACAATTTCTAACTGACTTTTGCAACTGTTCCTTATCTTGAAAATAATTTTAATTTTTTTATTCCTTTATCGAAACTATCAGCGGCTTAGAGTAGAAAGAAAATAATTCCATGATGGATGTTACTTTTTGTTACCTAGAGCGTAACGCCGAAAGTCTATGCCCAGAATAATGTCCGCTTAGAGTTTTTTTCCGTATTGACATAACTCCAAAAATGTTTGAAATGATATCTTTTTTGTTTTAAGCGCTTATAATAGGAAAACGTTAGTGCTTATTTTGCTTTGTAATTTTTCCCGCCTAAAGAACAATGCTTAAATTCGTCAATATAAGCGCTTATTTTGGATGCTATACTTGCTTAGTTTTACTGCTTAAAGCGCTTAAACCGATGTTGCTTAATGTCCGGGCTCTAACGATAACCTACAAACTTTGTTGATAAAATTCATCCCTGGCATTTGTCCTTCACACAATACGTAAAACTATTACATACTGGCTCTCTTGATAAAGTTCATCTCTGGCATTTGTCCTTCACACAGGTGTAACATATTATCACACCTCGCTGATGTGTTCCCTTCTTAAGGTCCATAAAATAACCTAACCGAATTCATGATCCGTACAGATAACTTATTTGTTCCAAGGGAGTGCATTTGGACTCCCATCGAGACAGAATAATGAATCCCTCAGCAACTTTATGGCTTACGGATGCCCGAGCAGTAGCTTTATGGAGACAGAAATTGGTTGCAGGGATGCCAGAAAAATCGTGTTCAGCTGTCGCCCACATGTGCATCCATGCACATACGGCTGGAACGATTCTGAAAAAATACGGTTGCTTGTGAGGTGCAGTAAAGCATCTACAGCAGGGGCTCAAACGCGTTCCCGATCTAAGGTACATTCCTAACGTCATGTTTTCGGTATATCGTTATCTAGTTTGTGTGATGGTATATACAGACAGAGATATTAAAATTAATCATAACATATTTACAATTGCTACGATATTTATCTTGCATTGGGAGAAGAACTGAAATGAACGTAGAATAAATAGCATGTCTCATTAATAAACACCTCTCTTAAATGCACAGTAACTTCGTCTATAAAGCCTCATTGACACGGTGCAGCTTCTGCTGCGCAACGCGCTCCTGTTCCCAACTCCCAGTGTGGGAGAAAAACTTTCCCACTCCGTGATCTCCAACTTATGCGGCGTTGGATGCCGAACTATGTGAGCCCGCCCATTAAAATAATGCATTTGACGCTCAAAAACAAGGTAAAGGTTGAATTTTTAATTTCAATGGATACTACATAAGCCCAAAAGCCAAATCATATGAACATCTCGAAGATTTGCAACTCAGAAGTAAATTCAAAGTGCGTGGTGAAGATATCAAGGACTAAAACCGCATTTATTTGAAATGTTTTCACTATACATAAACTTCAGTGCCGAGGTTTATTATTTTTTGCACTGCAAATTACCTTAGCAGAATCAATAGAAACAAACTCTCCGTGGGGATATTAAAGCAATAGGTGAACCATCCTGTCCTTTAGGCGACAAACTGCCTACAGGCGAGCTGTCCTAAGTAGCCTGGGGACACAGAGTACTCACGGCCTCAATGTCACCAGCTTGGTGTCCCGATACTGGTGTCATCTCCAGGCCACCGTGTGCCCGTGGAACGAATAATAAAGCAACCTAATCGAGCAACACAACAAGGGGCTACCTCACCCTGCACTCTCCCTCGCCGCTTGTGACTTTGCAAGGCATATTCTTGTCTGAGAACCCCGAGCAACTTGCCGGTAAGTGGACAATTTAAGTTTTCAGCGTCGATACAAGATTCAAAAATTCAAGCATTTGCCGCTCTGTCAGTTCCGTGAAAGCGCTCTCTCTTTGCAAACACCCGAGCGAATAGGCAGCATCCCTCAGGCCTGGCAACATCTCAAAATGCAGTTAGTGCAGGCTCATTTGTGATTTTGTATCATTTTTTGGTAAATGCAAAAACTCACTTGATTTTGAAAAAAAGATAACATAGGATAAAAAAATGGGGTGCCATTTTTTATTTCAATTTTAAGGGTTCCAATTTCAAGATAGCGGCCAAAATGGCCGCTATTTGGCAATAATTCAGTATCTTCGCTTGTACACAAGACATATTTGTAAAAAAAAATAAATAAATAAACATAGGTTGTCTGACACAAGCAAAGGAACTGAATAATCAAATTTAGGCTAAAGTTGGATTCATAGGCCTAATTTTAAAAAGGCGTTCAAAAAAGCTACTGTATAAATCTAATTCTACTTATTTTGACATCGTTGCCCATATAATATTCAAAATAAATGTTCAAAAGCCATATCTATTCGATTATCACCCGCGAACGAAGTAAGAGAGGCGATAATGTTTTCGTTTAAGGTTTAAGTAGATATATATTTGTAAATATGTTTGTTTGTCCACCCAAAAAACGGTAGAAGGAGTTAAACAATCTTCTTAAATTTTTGCAGAGTCTGGTGAGTTCACCAGATGTGACCCATGCCAACCAACTGAAATTAGCTGACTATCAAAAATGACGGCAATAAATTTTGTTGACTGTCCAACCAAAAAGACGCAGGAGGAATAGAGTCATATTTTTTTTAGACAGGTGCGTTGTCTAAGATGCGACGAGTAGCAAGGATTTTGAGTTAGCTGGCCATCAAAAAATGCGACGTTGAAGACCAGCTAACAACGCTTCCTTGGGATTTGTAGAAAGTACTTGTTACCTGCCGCGAATGAAGTGAGAGAGGTGATAAAGTTTTCGTTGAAGATTTAAGTACATATATTTGTTTGTATATATATTTACCTCCGCCAAGGAGGTTATGTTTTCGTCGTGTTCGTCTGTCTGTCTCTTTGTCTGTCACAAAGATAACTCAAAAAGTTATGAACCGATTTGGATGAAATTTGCAGGGATTGTTAGGTATATTAGGAGGAACAGATGATTAACTTTTGGTGAAGATATGTCCATCCGTTTGTTTGTTTGTCTGTCTCATTTTTCTCGACGCTCTAACTCAAAAAGCTATGAATGGATTTTGATGAAATTAACATGAGTTGTTAGGTATATAACATAGAGTAAATGACCAAATTTTGGTAATGATTTGCTTGTCCGTTCGTTCGTTTGTCACTGTTTTTAATTTTATGCTTGTTAGCACAATAGCTGAAAAACCAATGAATGGATCTTTATGAAATTTATAGGAGTTATTAGTAATATTGCAAGACATAAATGATTAAATTTTGGTGCAGATCGTTTTGTTCGTTTGTATGTTTGACTCATGTTTGTCATAACGTTTGTTAGCAGTATACAGTAGATCCCGCTTAAGTCGTCACCTCTTAAGTCGGAAACCCGGTTAAGTCGTACACTAACAGAAAAGTACGAATTAACATTCGTAAATGTCGACTTAACCGAATTTCGGATAAGTCGACAAAGTATTGAGTTATCCGATGAAAGGTGTTGATTTACCATCCACTTATGTCGAGTTATGCGAGGACGCGCGCCCCAATGAGTAGCTATACGTAGCTGATTCCCAAGCTTGGATGACGCAATAATTGTCGGGGTGATGAAATACATATTGCGAGGAAAATTCACATTATCTACTGATAATATATTCATTAT
>LQNS02278170.1:24612958-24627776 GCA_001587735.2 Parhyale hawaiensis
CGACATCTGTTCTGGAGCCATTGCTCGCAGCAAACCCTGTTCTATTTTCGTGTATTTCCTTACTCTGCCCTGTCGACAGATCAAAGTCTGACTAACATGTTTACAAAAGGTAGTTACGTTTGACGACTCTTTATAAAATAGGTCTTTTGGAGACGTTTGTAAAGCACAAAATTAATTGTTTGCGTAACATAATCGAAATAGGTTTCCTTTCTGGAACTGTTTCTAAAACACAAAATATGTGGAAACAACTTAGTAATTATCAAAGTATTCTTTTTAAAGAAGTTTGTAGATCATAAAATATGCTTCCTCTGAGGAATAGTTTGCAAATCGTATAAATTGCATCATTTCCCCTGCAGTTGGTCAGCCAGAAACGTACGCTTCCTTGAGAAATCTCATGTAAAACATATCTTTTCTATAGATATTTGTACTCCGTGGCTACGAGGACACACAGCTGAGGCCGAAACTAGGGGACGATAATTCAAAACTTAGCATATCAAGATATAATTGCTCGTAAACCTGCAATTTTGACAGAATGTAGTGAGTGCTGAGCCCCATAGCACAGTAATTTTTCAAGGCATTGGAAAGGATAAACAAAAACTTAGACCTGAATTAGCTTTAATTCACAATTGAGAGTTGCAAATAACTAAGAGATCGTTTAAGGGGACCGCAGTGTTCAATTTTAATTTTTTAAAATAAATACAAAACAAATCATCCAATACCATTCAAATTTGATACACATAATTCTGCGGTGTGCTGCGCAATCCGACATTTCAAGTTTTCAAAAGTGTTATTAGAAAACGGGTTATGATAGAAAACGGAGAATCTTGAAGGGGTATTTACCTGGAGATTGATCTTGGTAAGTACACCGCGTGCATCAAAATTAAGTATAGTCTTGGAATATTTACACACAGACTAACAAAAATAGGCTCACAGAATCTGGAAATTATTTCTAGATCTGAATGTACTGAAGTTTGAAAATAGTGAAAAAACTTCAAAATTAGAGAAATTTAGTTGTTTATTACTTCGTAACAAGAAATAGATTCAGCACTTGATGAGCCTATTTTGTTAGAGTATTTTTATGAAAACAGTATGCAACACTTCGGGAATTACATTAAGTGATTTGGACATAAAAACGTTTGAATCCAAAAAATACTTTTCAAGAAAGATGTAAAAAATAATCATCAAGAAAACTTTCCAGGGGAGGGTACCTCTGACATTTCAGAGTCGGGTTTTTTCATGAAATGAAATAGTAGCTATGGTTCAGACGGTCACGCAGGCGAAGTTTTAGGCAGCCACTGGAACCTTAAATGGGTTGAAGGAGGGCTGCCCCCGGGGGAAACTAATTTCCAAACTTAATTTTTTGACTTCACGAACTTTTTTATTATTATGCCAATCTTCATGAAACTTGTTTGATATATGTAGAATCAAAAAGTAAGGTGGGTCACGCTCATGTACTTTTTCCCATTCTTGCGATAGAAATCGAGATAGTCGAAGAAAATGGGTTTTACGTTTTCTTTGAATAACTCGTTTTCTATAGCGAAAATGGGAAAAGTATATGAGTCTAGGCTACGTTCTTTCCGATTCTACAAATTTTTGTACCAACTTTCATTCAAATCAGCGCATTAATAAAAATTTTCATTGCATTCTTATTTTCGAATTTCATAACAAGAAATTTCCCGCCAAAGGGCTTAGATTTGATTTTTTCTATGTTTGTTCCTATTCGAATGAAACTTTTTAGATTTATGTAAAATCGGAAAAGAATGTAGATTAGAGTCCTGTACTTTTTCCCATCTTCGCCGTAGAAAATGCGTTATTCGAAGAAAACGGAAAACCCGTTTTATTCGAATAACTCGTTTTCTATGGGGAAAATGGGTAAAGTACGTGAGTCTAACACACCTTACTTTTTGAATTCACATACCTGTACCAAGTTTGATTCAAATCTGCACATAAATAGATAAGTTAGGTTTAGAGGGCAACCTCCCTTACTACCACTACTACACCCACGAAATTTGATTCATTCACTGCTCGGCAACTATTCGGCTCATTGCCAAGTGCCGTGCATCGTTGGAACAAAAAAAAAATGTGGTTCCAGAAAATAAAAAACAAAGAAATCACTTTCTGATCCAATTGAACGTTGTGGTACCCTTAAAAAACGAACGAATAGATAGTTCTGGCAAGCAAAGTTTTTCGGTGTTCCCCTAAGAAAGGCTTAGGGCCTAATTTACGAACAATGTACTCTCTCAAGGTAACTGTTGGTGCATTTCTCCAAAAAAAAAAAAATATTGCTAATAGAGAGATAACAGAAAACGTGAATCATACAAAGTGTATTGTTGGTGGAATCGTAAAATTCTACAATGATTCTGCTAGCAAGCGTATCCAACGATTTCTAACCGGCAGACCACAAAGAATGTCTGTAAGCTAAAAAAGACAGGATCATCCAGCACACGGCTTTCAAGGCCAGTTTTAAGCGGGCAGTTAGTATTGCGCGGAAAATGAAAAATACTCACGACATGAGCATGTCTGGGAAGATGATTTATATAGGTTTGCGCGCAGTAGCCTTGTTTGTATGAAACTCACAGAAGCAACGCTTTGTTAGTGGAAAGAATAAAATTACAATATTGGCTTCTGTGACCAAGTTTGTTTCTTGATTCTACGAAGTTAGGTCTGTAGTGTTCTTCAGAGCCGAAAACAACTAACTTGGTAATGACAACGAAAACTATGTGAGGAGGCGTGAAGGTAAACAAGTAAGTGGGAAGTATACGAAGAAGATAAAGCTTTGGGGCGGAAGTGTAATGGCGGCATGCATGTTCACAAGCCTAGGTACAACGCTTTTAACTATATATGCTGTCCATCCATCCATGCGAACGCTGCCATGCACTATAATACTGTAACCGGAAAAAAGCCCACTGAGGAAAAAAGCCCCCGTAGGAAAAAGCGGAGGCGGAAAAATACGCAAAGAAGAGTAAATGTATTAAATTCTATATCAGTATGGACAATTAACTTCAATTAAGACGTCTTCAAGTTGAGGCATTAATCTTAAAGTCGTCGAGAAATCCGCTGCATTCATTACGAATCGGTAACTTTGTCGAACCACCGGTGCACAGAAGGAGATCTGTCATAGTCATGGCTGAAGAACGAACAGGTTAACTCACTCGCAGGTAGGTGTTAAGCCCCGCCCACCCCTGTGACGTCAGGTGGGGAGATAGATAGCAAACAGTGTTACTTAGTTCATACGTGTTTCTTCCTTTATAAATACGGTCAGCCTGGGCTTCCATTAACAAAAAGAAGGGTAATCATTTCTACAGTATCACAGCTGTTAACTGTGCAATGCAAAAATCGGTTTGCTTGGAATAAGACAATAAAATGTCGAGCGAATAGGTTGACAGGCGAAAAAATCAATTACAACAAGATAGCCACGGCTTCCTAAGTATTGATATGGCTTATTTTGTAAACATCATATACCATCTTACATACTAGTACACTCCGTCATGAAAAATTACCACAAAAAAACATGGCGTATAGGGAAAAAACTACGGTAGCACACGTATTACCGGGGCAGTATTAATGCTCTACATAGAAGTAATTTAATTCCAAATTTATGAAGTTTATTTGGGAAATTTGTATTGTAAAAAGCTTTTCTCGTCAAAATATCACAAATGGTTAAACGGAGAAGCGTTTCTTTACTAGTTCAAGCTTCATATATTAGTCGTTCGAAGGCGGTATTTCATGTGATAAAACAGATTCCCCGTCGACACAGCATTTTCTTTCGACTTTTCTGAGAAGATCGTAATTATTAGGGTAACTTAGCTAGACATACGTTCACAGTTTAACAAGAAAGATTTCGTTTCAGGTTTCATGACTTCTTTAAGAGAAGTTGGCGTTTTATGTGGCTACATGGAAAAATCTGGAGGGAAAACTGAATTACTTTTAATTACTACGCAGTAGTTTATCATTTTACATGGGTAAAAAAATGTTTGAAGCACAGTAGATGTAACCGGTGAGAGCGAAAACTTAGTATGCTCCTTTGCTGCCAAAACTCACTTTTTTTCGCTACTCCGGAACTTTAGGAAAAAGAAGATGGTTCACCAAAGTATTTTTTCCGTGTTCAAAATAGCCGAACATCAATTATCAGCCCTTGGTAGCGAAAATATTATTATAATTGAATAAGGAACACAATTGATGCTTGTACAACACCGACGATCTTCTCTCCACCTGACGTCACACGAGTAGATGCGCAGAACCGTCTCAAAATGGTCAAACGATGAGTTAACCTGTTAACGTAGTTCAGCTATGGTCATAGTGGCTGCGGTGTCGTGCGCTGAAGACGTCGAGTGCTTGTGCAGCACGCCGCTCTACCTTAATTTCAGTGTCCAAATGTTTGACCGACGACCGCCTGTGTTATCCTTTCTCTTTAACTAATGTGGGTGTGTTTAGAGAGTCTATCATAAACAAAATTTAGCCTGACGCAATCTTCATATTGTGTCTCACGATAGACTTTCGAATTAACTAACTCTTTCATTAAGGAAGAGGCATTAACGTTGCTATCCTTTGCTTCTGTCTTAACTATGAAGAGCACACCCGGTAAATTTTCACTTCTCTAATGGTTGGACGTAGCTAACCACTCCAACATAAAGAAATTGCCTCGGCAGTGCGTTTTGGAGATCGGTGAAATAAAATTGATGCAACCTATACAGTAACATGCAACTCACGTAAAATAAATTATTGAAAAGTGTAAAAAAATCCAATCAAACCAGAAAATAGCATACCTTCTAATCACTTATGTTAAGCATGTAAATATTAACTATGATTACCTGGAATGTGGACTTTGTGTGCAGTACTAGGTCTCTCAACGGCGGCTGGGGCCTGATGTCTACCCAAATCCCCACGTCTCCAACCAACTGCGCTTGCTCCAAATTAACCCTATTGCATAAATCTCTCAGGTGTGTACCAGTCTTAAATCTTGTTAATCTTTCGTACAGCAAAATACATCTATTGCTCGTAGAGCTGGCATACTTTCACGTGTCTATTGGAATTAAATTCCATGATGTTTGCAAAAATATAGACTGGGATTGCGTGAAAGTAATGCCATGGAACGGAATTAATTAATAGGAAATTCTGTTCTTGATACTTTGAATCAATATAGTTATGATCTAAAATAAATCTTAGAGTACAGCTGAAATTAGATTGCTAACCTAAATTAAACAAAAAACAGAAGTTCAATAAAAGTTCAATAGCCTAAAATAAACAAAAACTGAATTTTATAAGAAGTTTAAAATGATACTGAGAATTTTGAATATAATAAAGACGTATAGTCTTCTGTTTTCAGCTCGGCCTGCGATTAATGCATCTGTTGGGCACGATCGGTCGATTTGCGCGATTGATTGATCGCGCTGCGCAAACGATCGATCGTTCAAACGCCTAACCTAACCTAACCTAGCGTAACCTAACCTAACCTTATTAATACATGCACATGTTAATTATATATAGTTAAAACTAATTAAGTATTATACAACATACTCAGAAATAGGGGAAAGTTGAAGAAAAACATTGATCGTCCGCGCAAAACAATCGATCGATGGGCGCGCATTCGATTAATACCTACAACATCCATCGTTGGCGCAGCGCGATCGATCGATTGTCCAAATCCATCGTTCGCGCGTAACGTATCCATCGTAGCACTGTCCCATGCTCAGGCGTCGTCCACTGTCCGGTAGTATGCCTTCCGTGAGCTCATGTTCACGTGTCGTCGCCAGTCTGGTGGTATAATAACCGTAGGCTATAGCTGTACCTCTGTGGTTGGACACATTCTTCGAATTTTCAACAATTTGTGTTAACTTGAAACCAATCCTAGAGTGAAATAAAGAATGCAATTCTATTCGTTGCAAACTCGGAAGTTTATGTTGGCTGTTGTAAGAATTCTTTTACTGTAGAATCTTTAAGAATTTGTGAGCTACGCTCTTGCGTGTTGCCGAGGAAATAAAGCCAAAGATTATTCCAAATTTAATTATCCTGTATGGATTTCTCTCCTTCTGGGTCAGAATTTCTTACAGGGCTTCATCACTTCTCTGCTGTCAATGCTTCATCACTTCATGGCTGCAAACTGCTCTAACTCACCCTTCAGCACTGTTGTCTGTTCTGATTTTCTCACTATGCCCCAGGGAGCAAAGAGTGTAACGGGAGGACTCACCAGAAATTAACACCAAAAAGTGACGTCATCATCGACGAATCTATGACTGAGCAGCCTAGGAGTATTTTAACTAATTTAACCAGAAAAATCGCCTTAAACTGCGAAATTTATCTTTAGCGTATAAATAATTTAAGATAATATATACTATTTTACCAATTATCTATAGATAATTGCAGTGTATGCTGGTGGAAACGTTCACAGCACTACCTAGTGCCGACTTTGTTCCCTTTTGGCTACTTGATTTAACTTCTTTTTCTTGATTGAAGCCTTATTTACGCTTCATATTCAGTTCACAGCGCTCTTCATAAAACATATTTATTCCTTGCCTATACAAATAAAAGCACCATTATAGCCAATTCTGTACGCGAGAGAAACAACAGTAACAGTTAGCCTATTGCTCGAACTTTCTGTACTTGGCGAAAACATTGTACTGTATTTTGCAGCTCACATAGCTGGCCAGTCATGAGCGGGAGATTGAATGAAATAAATCGAAAAAATACGGTGATATGTTCAAGAAAACAATATACGAAGGCCTGGGGTCCCACGCTCAAATACTTTGACTAGTCGATGTGACTTAAATTTTCTACGTGTGGTCACGGCTAAGTTTTATTTTAGTCCTATTGAGTCCTCCCGTTACATTAGTTGCTTCCTGCCTAGCCCTTATATCAATCAATTTCATTAACATTTCCATCAGCTGTTTACTTGGCATTTCATTACAAATTGAGCATACCACGAATTTGAGAAGCTTCTGTTTTACAACATGAGATTTTATTTTACTATTGCGAAATAAATTTACTCTACTGCTAATATCGAGGGATGTCATATACAGTTGCTTTATGTAATTATACCTCAAGCCTTAATATTTTTTTCTGAACTTGTTCCATATACAAGCCTTAGAAGTATTAACATGAATGTAAAAGAATTACTGTAAGTCAACTGGCCTAAAAAAGGATGAAAAAGTAATGGGAGATCATATAAAAATGCGTCGACGGCACCGAGCGGTCAGGCCCAATTGCGGGATGGAAATCTACCTTAGGGGGCCAGTGTCCAGTCAATATATGGTGGTCTGCAGGAATAAGATAGGAAAAAACTCGAGCATGACTAGTCGACGCCGTGCTGAGCGATCAGTAAAATGTCACTATCTAAGAATAAGCGTGTTCGTTCTTATCAAAGAAGCAAAAAGTATTTCCAGACTTGAACTGGTGATGGAGCTGGACTCCGAAACGTTTTCAACAATATGATGATTTTATAAACTCTTTTTGTTGCTTTAAATTGTTAATCAATTTGTGATTAAAGTACGCCAAAAATTTTGGTGCAAGAAATGCAATGCATTCTAAGAAACTCGGACATGGCTCCCCTTTGACGTACTACGCCCAGGATTATCTAGCTTTTCTTTTGTAAATGGCAACTTTGCTTGAGATATCCTTTAGGTCAATTAATAATAATAATAAAAATTGCTGACTTATCTACAGTGACAAGATGTAGGTCGATGTGGTATTGAAAATTTTAATATTTTCAACTGATTTATGTGAAACTCGATCACCAGTGACACGGAATATTCAAAAACCATCTTGTTATGGTTTTAACTTTATCATTAAAGTATCTCATGAACCGAACATATCTTTAATCATTTCGAGCGTGAACAAATTTCACAGGAAAATTATTCGATCCAGCGACTGCGTTAAAAGTAACTCCATTCCAGTTCGATTACTTGGAGTTAGAGAAATTAACTACGACTCGCTAATTATTCGCTGCCCGAAGCCAATCAAAGACCAGCCAATATTATCGGCAATGCAGTGCAGAATTCCATACATTCTCTAACGTCAATATAATAAAAAGTGCATTGAAGATATGACTGGCTCTGAAACAAGATTAATTAGAGAGGAAAGAGGGGCAGAGTTTTCCTGAGCTGACTGACATTGGAGCAAAATTATTAAAGAAGTTCTAGTGAACGAAAAGGTTTTGACAAACATGAGAGATGCAAAGGGCAGGGCAGTCACTGCATAAAGACGCGATTGGTGATGAACGAACGGATATTGTTAGCGGCAGCAGAAATGTACTGTATGACTTATACTTTGCTTTTTGGAATTGTTCGGAAGGTCACCAGCTGTTATATTTACAGTTACTTACTGATGGTATTTCTTTTATTTGATTGCTGTTGCACAACATTTCTACATGTAAAACCGTCTCCTAATATAATATTATATAGAACGAGCTGTACATGTGATTTAACATTTAAGGCCCCATTGTAGTCAAACATGAAAATTTGGTCGGACAGATGTTGATGTCATTGCATGGGCGTTCTCGATCATTCTCGTTAATAACATATTCAGCCATTTTTAGCACGCGCGAATTTTCAGTTGACAAAGTGACTAAACTCTCCGCAATATTGTGTTGCGATACTTATTTTTACAGTTCTACTGTACTGTTTCACGTGTCTGATGTGCTTATTTTGTACTTTCTGTAGGTGTTAATGTCACTCTGAGGTGTTCACTGCTATATCTTTGTCGTGGCTACTTTAATATGTTGGTGCATTGATCTGTAAATCTTTAGTGCGCGATTACATCTATATTTTTATATATCTTAGGTGCAGATTTATACAAAACTATTATGCATATATATACACCTTGTGAGGGTCTTTTGGCATTCATTTGTTATGGTTTTGATATTTTTATATTAATCTACTGCTATTTTTTATACATTCATACTCTACTGACTTTGTGCACCAAACATCTATGCTAATGCATAAAATGAACATAGATTTATCCATCAAGTCTATGTCTGACCCTGAACATTTTCATTTACGACAGCACGTAGTAATTTATGTAACGCTACCGCTGAACGCCAGTATTCAGGGTTATTTACAACCGTGTTCTTAATAAATATTTCAGAATACTGTATGCAGACAAATGCCCACCTATCTCGTCATTAGCTGACACCAAAGAATTCGAGTTACACTGAATATTGTCGAGTAGTAAAATAATATACTCCCTTCTATTTATACTCCTGGATTTAAAATGCGTCTTCATAATAAGATTTGTGAGAAATACAGGATAATCGAGTTCTAAACAGTGCTGACGAGGTCTTGAAGATCTTCAAGAGGCATAGAATGAGCAAGGTATAGGTATTGACTTACGATATTGGGTTTGCCTGTTCTATATACATTATATCTAATTAAATGCCGTCACTCAAGTGTATTTTTTGAAGATAACGACAAAAGTACTCAAGGCAGATTGTTATAATTTCTGTGGCAACGGTGTAGCTTATATTTAAGTACTTTATTGTAATTACAAAGATCTATCGTAAATTGAGTATTGACTAACAAAGAAAATATTTTTATGGGCGGCAGATGCAAATTTGCAGGAACGCAGTGTCTTTCTTTCGCGTGCATTTTTCTTTTCAGATTACTATTCAGTAAGCAAAATGGGTAGTGAGAGTTTTCGTAGGGCCAGTGAAAGAACATTAATCGCCCAATATTCAACCGGTGGTAAGAAGAGTGCCGAAATTTCAAAAGAATTGAAGAGAGATCCAAGACACTTATGTAGGCAGTCCAGAACGTTGATTTTCAAAGAAAACCTAGCTGTGACAAAGGTAAATCTCTCCAAATTCACTACGAGATACGCGTAAAATTGAAATGGCCCCAAAGACTTTCTCCCAGTAGCAGTTAGGGTATTTTTGAATGGTATGGAGTTGTTCGTGGATCTCGTGACAAGCGACACGGGGTCCTACATAAGATCGCAGCAGTAAATAAATCTCAGACTAGACCCCCTTTATCACAAACTAGTGCACCGAACGCAACGCTTTTGTTGAATAAGTCATGAAAATAAGTATTTGAAAACATCTTACCGTCGAAAAAGTTCACAATACTTCGAACTCCATCAAATCCACAAAGTCCACCAAGTCCACAAAGTCCACCAAGTGCACAAAGGCTTGCAAGTTCACGAAGGCCCGTGGCCAGGCCTAAACTAATAATCCGGGAATTCCCGGTTCGTATCCTGGATACGGTTTGGGAAGGCAAAAAAAGTTAGGTACCCTGGAATTTTTTCTTCAGCATTAGATAGGAAAAAAATAAGGCTTCAGACAGACGGACAGACGGCTCTCTTATTATAGCACTAGAGTGCCCGCGCTGTCAATAATGACAGCGAAGAATTTGTGAAGACCCGTTTTGTGTTGCCTGCAGCATCATCGCAAAGATATTAAGGCAGAGCCTTACATCTATAAAAGGGATCTCCTTGTCTGGGTAGTACCGCGCGTTGACAAGACATGCACTTAATGATTTCTCAGGTTATTACCTATTTAGGGTAAACGGTTGAGCTCCCTTCTATACGTGTGAGGCTCTTATTATCTTCCTTTTGTAGGATGCTTCACAACTGCCAACTTGAATTAGGGAACCATAGAGATAAGCGTGCGAGAGTTAACAACACCCAGCTTCTTTCGGTGATACACAAAAAACGACGTTTTTTTGCCCGCAGTCGATAATGTTTTTAATAAATACGGAGCTCTGTATCCAAGACACTCAAGGGTGGTATTTAACTCGGACTCGGAAAATTTTTTCCTTCAAAAAAAATTGTTCTGATTAAAGAAGAACCCAAAATAAGTGGAGAAAATAATTTGCTGCCGAGAAATCATCGTGGTCTTTACGCGCCTGCTGACCGATCAAGCATATCTTAACAATTACCTCGATTAAAAATAAGGGTATCAGCTGAAGTTTGGATGAAGGAAATCTCAGAAGAGAGTACACATCACGTTGGAAGAGATTGTTTAGAGAAGCCGTATACATCTACATCGTGTGGACTTCAACATAGTCAAAGAAAGACCGGAATTCAGACACACTATTAGAGAGCTATCATTTGCAACCTGGAATATTTTTTACCTATCAGTTTTCTACTAAGCTTAGCAGGATGACCACAGTCTTCAAGCAGATGAATACTCTGTTGAAACCAGGAAGCCCAGAGCTAATTTTTGTCTATGTATTTCGTTAAGAGCGTGACACGAAACCTATCAATAAATATATAAAAACACGATGGTCATTCTTAGTATTAGATATATTAGTATAAATAAAAGAATTCACTGGGCGAAAAAATATTTCAAAGCCGATTTTTCCAATGTTATCTTTACCGATGAGTGTAGGGCTACCTTGGATGGTCCTGATATCTGGTAAAGAGGATGACTTATACATAATAACATGATTCAATGTAGGTTTAAGTGTCAGCAGGGAGGAGGAGAAGTTATGTTCTCGGCTGCCAGAATAGACCAAACGTGAACAAGATGTTTGCAAGTAATTGACGGTGTGAAAATGCAATGAGAAGCATTCATTCAACTTTTGACCCGAAACCTTCTTCCATTGGTACTTTTAGAAAGCCGCAGTTTCAAGCAGAGATAATTTTCAAGGACTTTAATACACGGTAATGGCCACAAAGATTTTCGTAACTTCGAAAAAAGATCACAGATGAACGATTAAGGGATTGGCCTACATTCTCTCCGGATCTGAACAGCACTGAGAATCTGTGGAGCAGATTTGAAGCTAATCTGTATCGTGGTGAGAAATAATGATCATTTAAAGAATCCCTGTGGCAACGTACCTCAAGCATTTGGGAGAATCAGATCTCTCCGTAGTTTCACATGCAGCTGACCATTGCCTTATAAACGTTCTGTAGCGATAGTTTATTATACTAGGATATGTGTTATTTGCTCAGTTTACGTGGGTATTGTCTCACTCGTGACATATGTACACATTAAAGAATCTATGTGCTTGCATAATAGCGACTGACACTAATTTTTTTTTGTACTTAATCAATATGCAATTACGCTAGAGCTTCAAAATTATCATAAGTTACGTAAAAATAAGCTCTTTTTTTACCATAAAATATTTAGCATATTCTACTTTCAATTTTTTTTTCAATATCCCCAAATATATGCCTGCATTGAAGAATGTGGCACCAGTGTCTCTCATTGGCACACGACACGTTAATCACTTTAGTCTCAGCTTGTGTTCGAGACATTTTTCTTTCGCGCCCATTGTTCTTCCTAACTACTGTATATCTACTAACAGTCGATCGTTCTTTTCCTCTTCTCCCCAGACTTGCTGTTCCAATGCAGGCAAGTCCTACCTCTGTACATGGGTGCATCGATATTCCCGTGACATACTACATCTTCAATGCAGGCAAGTCCTACCTCTGTACATGGGTGCATCGATATTCCCATGACATACTACATCTTCAATGCAGGCAAGTCCTACCTCTGTACATGGGTGCATCGATATTCCCATGACATACTACATCTTCTTTCCGTTTCCCTCTTGAAGCAACCCAAAGTGACTAGAATTCTTTTACTACAGCCCATAATGCCCAATGGAAAATATTTAAAGGTCAAGGTAAAGTCAACTTAGACCACACCTTCACCTGGGAAACCCACATGCACAGGTTTGTGCTGTGGGTATAGGCCCACTGGCCCCAGATGTGCATGTGTAGTTGCAGCCGACCTCGGGTCACCAAGTACTATGGGGCCAATTTGACGGAAGGAACAAATGACCCGAGACCCTCCCGCCCCCCTCACCTCTGAGGAAGGCAGTTCCACCACGGCGCCATGCATGCACACACAACTGCCGAGTCAGCACACCAAGATCTGCAAAGAGCTCGCTGCCTGGCTGAGCATCGAACCGGCGAGCGATACAAGGTGTTAGAGATGAGAGCGGAAGCATGCTGCTACCGTGGCGGTTCAACACATACATGCCAAGTATTCATCAAAACATATGTAAGGTGTTATTCCGCGCTAGTATATATTCCCTGTTCACTTGACGTTGTTTAAATCCTAAAGGCATACGCTTTCTACAGAAAATGATCTCGCATCTTCACGAAACGCCGTCCTATTTTAGCGGGTATCTGCACGTTAAGCTCTGCCAATCGTAAGGTCTAACAGTGGCGTCACTTAATGGGGTCAGAAACATGCGCGCCAAAATCTTTCGTTGGCTCAGCCTCCATGGCAGTTACACTGTCTCATTTAGTTACTTCGCGAGAAAAATTTACTGTAATTTATGCTTCAAATTCTTATATCTATTAAACATCTGTTGAGTTAAATCATTACTATATTGAGCATACTGACCTTTCCATACAGTTTACATCTTTACGAAAATTTCATTCGTACGATCGACAGTCTTATTTGCCTAACACAATCTTGATGTGCCGCGTCTCATAAAATGCGTCAGGATGCGAGCCATCTTTGACATGGAACAAAGAACAGAGTCTCACTGGCCAGGCAAAAGAATTTTTATTTCTTCTAGACCTTAATGAAGTTTTTTAAATGCAGGTTTATTTGCAATGAACGAACGCATTTCAATATTTATCTTCTTATTGCCATTTCATTCTGCAATGCTTGATTATGTTATAAGTCTATCGTTATATTTTTCCTTTAACTCACGACTTTTTTCAACTCCTGTGCGCAATATTATACAATTAATCTATTTTTTTTATGCGGACAAATTTCAACTATAGGTAGAAAAGTTCAAAATAAAGTTATTTAAAGCTTTAAGTAGGATACTGGGTGCGCACCAATACTAGAGCTAAATTTAATCGTTCAGCACGTTTCCGACCCCACAAAAGCAATAAATACTGCAAGTACTTCATGGTAGGAAAAATATCTGCAGATTCACACTGAGCATTTAACATAATCACTCTACTGTAAGGCGGACACTACGTCGTCAGAGTTTACATCCGTGTCGTTTAAAAATATGCAAGGGTTGCTGCCACCAGATTTTGAACCTTGTGTACAATTTTCAGAGTGCTTCATGCAGCAGCGAACAAGGGATCCTAACTTCTCCAAGCTTATTCTTTTCACAGATGTAGCGTATTGTACTCCCGATGGGGTTTTTAACATTCACAGTCATTATCATTGGGCTCAAGCCTAATAATCCTCATGTCATTCGCCCAAATAATCATCAACATCGATACAGTGTAAACGCATGGGCAGGAATGTGGTCGGAAAACGTGCTGAATGATCAAATTTAGAGCTAACATTGGCGCGCACGTAGTAAACTACTTAAAGCTTTAAATTTCTTCAAGTCATTATAACTCGAAAACTAAGGATTTTTGGGCATTTTATCATTCACGAAAATCGATTTATGTTGAGTTTTCTACCTATGGTTGAAAATTGTCTGCATAAAAAAATACCCGGTATAGCTCGCAGTTTCACATACGCTACATATAACACCTTGGCTCAGCCATGTGTTCACCATTTTCTAACATACCATGTAAACATTTTCTTCGTTGTTCTTATGGAACGGTAAGCGTAGATATGCTAATTGATTTATTGCAATTCGGTAGAGCTGAAATTCACGAATTGCCGTAATGCATTTTTCGTAAATTACAGGGGCGGCGGAAGATGGGGGGGGCCGGGCCCCCCAATAATTTTTTGGGGTGGGCCTGGCCCCCCAATAATCAAAGGTGTCTTGAAATTTTAATTTCCTAATACAGACATTTTCTTTGTAATTTCTTGTACTAACTTAACAAAGATATCAAAGAAAAATACGAATGTATGATCATTATAATATATTTTACCTTATTCTATACTATATTGCAAAAGAACCTTTTTAGATATGACCATGTATTTGATATTTATTAGCACTGTTCATTGTTC
>LQNS02278170.1:24658102-24671462 GCA_001587735.2 Parhyale hawaiensis
AACTAATAAGATAGGAGAAAATTCAGATTTCAAAAGGCGAAAAAAAAAAGTTGAGTACCTTGGCATCTTTTTCTTCAGTATTAGATAGGGGAAAAATGAGGAAGCCAGCGGGGGTTTTCCTGAAGGACTAACTTACTGCCGTCATTTATCGCACACGTGCACCAGTCATAAATAACCCAATATGCCGTCATTTACAATGACGGCTCGGGACACTA
This sequence comes from Parhyale hawaiensis, assembly GCA_001587735.2. Classification (NCBI taxonomy): domain Eukaryota; kingdom Metazoa; phylum Arthropoda; class Malacostraca; order Amphipoda; family Hyalidae; genus Parhyale; species Parhyale hawaiensis. Next base: position 24,658,318 of record LQNS02278170.1, read on the forward strand.
GTTTGATAATAATGAACCACCGTCTTTGCCGCAACTCTTCTGTTAACATGCTATGCAAAGTTTCCGTAAAGTTAAAACTACTAGTAGAGACTTTTTCATATGTGTACCAAGTGACGAATAAATTAATTTTACTACAAAGCCTCGTGGCGTAAGACCATCAACCGCGGTAGGGAGCAAATTCAACGGCGTCATTTACGATGACCAGCCAATCCTAGGCATTTTTTGGTATTGTTCACATCGATGTCAATGCACCTCACTCCCTACAAACACTTGTAAAAAATGCTCAATTCCTGCCTGTCTTCGGGTGGAGTTCAAGATTCAGCGTCGCATTTTTCATGGCCAGCTAACTCAAAGTTCTTGCTACTTTTCACATCTTAGACAACGCACATGTCTGAAAAAAATATGACTCACTTCCTTCTGCCTCTTTTTGGTTGGACAGTCAACAAAATTTATTACAGTCATTTCTGATGGTCAGCTAATTTCAGTTGGTTGGGATGAGTCACGTCACGGTGAACCAGACTCTGCAAAAATTTAAGATTATTGCTCAACTCCTTCTGCCGCTTTTTGGGTGGACATACAAACATATTTATAACTATATATTTATCTAAATCATGAACGAAAATATTATCACCTCTCTTACTTCGTTCGCGGGTGATAATTGAATAGATATGGCCTTTGAACATTTATTTTATATTATTATATGGACTACGGTGTCAAAATAAGAAGAATTAGGTTTATACAGTGCCTTTTTTGAACGTCTTCTAAAAATTAGGCCAATGAATCCAATTTTAGCCTAAATTTGATTATTCAGTTACTTTGCTTGTGTCAGAAAACCTATGTTTACGAGTTTTTTTTTTTTTTGTAAATATATCTTGTGTACGAGCGAAGATATTGAATTATCGCCAAACAGCGGCCATTTTGGCCGCTATCTTGGATTTGGGACTATTAAAATTGAAATAAAAAATAGCACCCTATTTTTTACCCTATGTTATATTTTTTCAAAATCAAGTGAGTTTTTGTTTTTACCAAAATATGTCACGAAACCACAAATGAGCCTACGCTAACTGCATTTTGAGATGTTGCCGGGCCTGAGGGATGCTGTCAGTTCGCTCGGGTGTTTGCAAAGAGAGAGAGAGAAAGAGAGAGAGAGAGCTTTGACGGAACTGACAGCGCAGCAAATGCTTGAATTTTTGAATCTTGTATCGACGCTGAAAACTTAAGTTGTCCACATACCGGCAAGTTGCTCGGGGTTCTCAGACAAGAATATGCCTTGCAAAGTCACAAGCGGTGAGCGAGAGTGCAGGGTGAGGCAGCCCCTTCTTGTGTTGCTCGATTAGGTTGCTTTATTATTCGTTCCACGAGCACACGGCGGCCTGGAGATGACACCAGTGTCGGGACAGCAAGCTGATTACATTAAGGCTGTGAGTACTCTGTGTCCCCAGGCTACTTAGGACAGCTTGCGTGCAGGCAGTTTGCCGTCTGAACGACAGGATGGTTTACCTATTGCAGTAATATCCCCTCGGAGAGTTTATTTCTATTGATTCTGCTAAAGTAATTTGCAGTACAAAAAAATATAAACCTCGGCACTGAAGTTCATGTATAGTGAAAACAGTCAAAATAAATGCGGTTTTAGTCCTTGATATCTTCTCCACGCGCTTTGAATTTACTTCTGAGTTGCAGATCTTCAAGATGTTCATATGATTTCGCTTGTGGGCTTATGTAGTACCCATTGAAATTAAAAATTCAACCTATACCTTGTTTTTGAGAGTCATATGCATTTTTAATGGGCGGGTTCACATAGTTCGGCATCTCACGCTACATAAGTTGGAGCTCAGGAAGTGAGAAAGTTTTTCTCCCAGACTGGGATATGGGAAAAGGAGCGCGTTGCGCAGCAGAAGCTGCACCGTGTCAATGAGGCTTTATAGACGAAGTTACTGTGCATTTAAGAGAGGTGTTTATTAATGAGACATGCTATTTATTCTACGTTCATTTCAGTTATTCTCCCAATGCAAGATAAATATTGTAGCAATTGTAAATACCTTGTGATCAATTTCAATATTTTTGTCTGTAAATACCATCACACAAACTAGACAGCGATATACTGAATATATGACGTGAGGAAAGTTCCTTAGATCGGGACCGCGTTTGGGCCCCAGCTGTAGAGGCTTTACTGCACCTCACAAGCAACCGTATTTTTTCAGAATCGTTCTGGCCGTATGTGCATGGATGCACATGTTGGCGACAGTTGGACACGATTTTTCTGGCATCCCTGCAACCAATTTCTGTCTCCATAAAGCTACTGCTAGGGCATCCGTAAGCCATAAAGTTGCTGAGGGATTCATTATTCTGTCTCGATGGGAGGCAAGATGTACTCTCTTGGAACAAATAAGTTATCTGTGCGGATCATGATTTCGGTTAGGTTATTTTATGGACCTTAAGAAGGGAACACATCAGCGAGGTGTGATAATATGTTACAGCTGTGTGAAGGACAAATGCCAGAGATGAACTTTATCAAGAGAGCCAGTATGTAATAGTTTTACGTATTGTGTGAAGGATAAATGCCAGAGATGAACTTTATCAAGAAAATTTGTAGGTTATCGTCTTACGTATTGTTCTCTATACACTATGAATCACTACGGCTGGAGAACTGGGAAGTATGCCGCATGCTGTCATCAAGTCCTTTCTTCCAATTCATGAAAATTGTTGAATTACCAACAAAGCCATGCACTGATACAAATGAACAGCAGGAATTGATTTGATTGAATGAACCTGTTCGCTATATAGGATGTTATTCAAGATTATTATATTGAATAAGTTCCTCGAATAAAAAATGGGAGTGTGACGTGAAAATATGCTTGTTATTGCCACATTTTTGATGCTATATGCACAAGAAACTGCTGTAGGTAAGGCAAACGGTAAAGCTTAGGAATCACTCTCACTTAAACTCGAATTGGCACTCGGTCAAACTGATACAATTCCATTTAATTTGAGGAAGAAATAACTCCTTGAACCAATCTCTTCGATGCTACTACTCATAATTTCTCTGCTGCAGTTGCAGCTGCACAGCGTAGGGGAGCCAAGTAGGGCTGGCCTCGTAACTGGGATTGAGTCCATGATCGCTGGAGCGATGGGATTGCTTCAGAGCAAAGTTGAGGGGAACATTTGTCAGGATTTTTGGCGTCAAGTACGGACTTCTAATTCAACTCTAATTTCAGTGCTAAATATTTTGCCATCTAAAGTTCAAATGTTTAGTCTTTCAGCAAAATGGGTATAATTATAATCCAATTTAGTTCCCGGTAACAGCAGAGACCGGCAGGATTATTAAAAAGTTTCAACTATTAGATTAATAATGAAGAGTAGTATATACTTTCGTGGTAATGGTGATTTTCTAATAGGGTGTATCAATTATTTGGAGCCATATAACTGTATAGAGAGATAACTCTCTTCAGGTTGGAAAAAGTTTGGACTAGAAGCTATTTTTCATCTATGTAGAAATGATGGGAAGCGATTTAACCCCGTCCAGGACCCGAACCCGTTACTAGAGTAAAATACTCACCCCACAATATATACTCTTAAAAAGTAGATTTTCTATTTAAATCCTTAATTAACAAACTAACCAATAGCAGTAAGAAACAAAAGTACTAACACTGACATAGCTGTGTTTTGTGTCTCTACGTTCTTACCACTTCAGCTTCTCCTATCAATTAACAAACTTGATTTAAAATCTGACACGCGGTTACTGTCAGCTCCTTGAGAATAGTCATGCTTGACAACAGCTTGTCGTTTCCTCCGGTTCCTCTTCTTGTTGCCTTCGTTGCGTGTTCATTATTCGTGCTAGGTAAAGTGAATTGGTAGCTATGTTGTTTGCACCATAGACTATAAAAAGACTAAGTAAGCTAGCGACGGATACTCAAGAGGAGAGGCCACGGCTATAGTGCAACGGAATAATTGAACTTAAGAAGTGAATGAAGGATTAAGCCTGGGGAACGGCATTGGTTGACAAAAATGTCTCGAATTGATGGGTTGGACGTGGCCCGTTAGACATAAGTGGCGTTAAGAAGTGGTGATCATTATTTTACGAGGGTCGTCGAAACATAGCACCACTTAGTTTGATCAATTTGCTAAGAATTGTTTTCATAGCGCTGTAACGATACCGAAATTCAAGTTAATTGCCTGAATATTTCATCTCGCGTTTTTGAATAGCGTGTGTGACAGCCTTAAGCCGGGGCTACACTCTACACTCCCGAGCTAAACTTGTGAGCGGGGGCCCCGCACATCTTTCGTTCGCGAAAGTCTGTAGCATGCACGATGTGCGAGCTCAGCGTCCGCCCATTAGTTGACCACACAACTGCATAGTTCGGCCTCGGCATAAGACTACAGCCCCCGGCATGATCGGGTATCAAACGCGGAGCTGCGTCATTGAATCAGCCGAAGCAGAAGTTGCACGAATCGATATACGCCGATCGACGCTTGACGAACACTTGTTGATCCGAGGAAGTTGAGGTCAGGATGGTTAAGGCCCTGTCACACTACGACGATTGAGCCACGTATGCCTGACGTGAAAATTGTGATGGCATACGTAGAACTCTCGTCGTGTTTTCAATTTTTGGGCATGTAACTAGAGCGATCATAACGAGTTGAACGTATGCAGAGCGAGTACATCAATTAAAGATAACTTGCGTGTAACGTATTTGGGCGTGTTGCCGGCGTTAAGGACGTAGGGCAAACCTATGTCCAACCCGTCTAGCGTATGAATAACGTAGCGCAGCGATTGGCTGACGGACACGTGACGTACCCTATAAAACCACTAATTACGCGCGACGATTCAAAGCTGTATCTGTGTGGTGGGAGCATCAGTATCAAATTCTTCTCAATTATGCCTCTAAAAGTTTTCAAAGAACGATTGAGAACTCCAGATTTTTTATATTTTTCACATCTCCGTCAACTTCTTCTGACTCCCTGAAAAAGATTGCGATGATGCTTCAACCCTTTTTGCCCTATTCTGGGTGGAAATGAAGGGCAAATTGCATTGCATTGCATTGGGATAAATTGCATATGGCATTTGCCATTCCCAGATATGCAGCTATTCGCTGCTTTTTTTACGTTTTTCGAAATTCCAAAGGTTAAAGCGTATTGGGTACGCTTGATATTATCTCGACCTATTACGACTTGTGAGGAACTTACACATAACGTGACTGAAACGGCATCAACGATCGCATAATTTATTTCCACGTACAAGGAACGTATGTAGCATACGTTGACATACGTCGACAAATTTTGAACACGATGAAAATTTTGGACGAGGTCGACGTACTGCAACGTACGTTGACGAGTTGCAGTGCGCTCTTAGCGTTTAAAAACTCACCCATAACTTATTTAACGTACGCCTGCGTATATGCTAACGTCGGGCATACGTTGGCTAAATTGTCGTAGTGTGACAGGGCCTGGAGAAAGGTTAGGAGGCTATATTATGAAAAAAAAAAAACAATCTATAATATTAAGAGCGTTGTTCCTTCGTATGTCATGCTCTTCAATAACAGATAGAAGAAAATTGGAGCGAATAGTTTTAAAGTTAAGCAGCTATCATCAGTCAAATAACTTGAAAGAAAGTCTGTAAAATCTTCGAAATAATGTGAATCAGGCAGCATTATGAAGCTAACGTAGGTATCTATGATACGGCGGGGATCATCAATCAGATGCAACAGAGCAAGGTTTTTCTAATAAATATTTATATGCACCTGAGCTGTTCTGTGACAGCGCGTAAGAATCTGTATCTCTTTACCGTTACCGTGGGAATTCCGATATGATACTGATTTCGTCATAAACTTTCTTTTCTATGGAGATCGATGACGAGGTGGCAGAAAAACGCGAAAATGAAATCCTTATCTCTTTATTATCTGAATGCATTTCTTGCCACGTTCGATATTTTGGCGATAGTGTTCCCTTCTGATGGAATTCAGTAGGCAATAATTAGACCATATTGTAGAAGAAGGCTAAATTTGGAATACGATACTTATCTTTATGGTCAATGAATGCACTTCTTGTTCTTCCTGCTTCTCTTGCAGTACCCGTGGAGTCTGACATTCATTACTTTTCTCTGCATCGAAATTATATTTTCTGTTGGTTTATGATGCATACATTTAGCAGAAAATCGGTAAAGCGTAGAGAACCGATTGTTTTCAGGTGTGGTAGATGTAGTAATTCTTTATTCCAACTTCTAGGGTGCAAAAATATTTGCTCTGCTGAAATTATCACACTGTATATTCTGGATACGCAGCAGAGATGAAATTCAGTGATGTTTCAACGCTTGCTAATACAGTTTATTTATTTTTTTTTTCATGTCATATAAGGGAGGGAAGGAGAAAGCTGCAGACGAATTGTCGTGTACTGCTCTGAAGAAACCAAGAATCGCTTATGGTAATTTGAATTGGCGGTCGTAGCATTTTCCAATATATGTATTTTAGTAAGGAAAGTGCAATCAATGAAGAAGTGTCAGCAGAATTTTTTTCATGAGGAAGAAGAGGCAAATCAAACAAGAGAAGATTCTGCGCCGGCCTACATTAAGCAACTACAGCATATTGATGACCATTGCTTGAATTTTTTTCACGCGCGGGTCCACTATCGCTTTTAACAAAGAATGATGATGGGCTATTGATCAGTATCCACGGGTCTCAAAATAGTGAGAAAACATTGAATACGCCGACAAAAAAAAATTGAAATGCGTAAGGTTAGGAAGGGCTAAATTACATGTAAACTATGGGAAAGAGAGCTTAGAAAAGGTGTTCAAATACATTGGAGAACAGTGCAACAACACCGTCATGTTTCTGCCTTTATCATGACACAAGTGCCAATTCCTAGCTGAAGGAATGAATTCGTGACTAATTTTAGTGCGCAACGAAAGACAGGAGTGCGACGGACGTACCGGTAATCTCAGACGGGTTGGGTTAAGTTAGCACTACCTCAGGTTAAACTATGCTAAGTGAAAACATTTACAAACTGTAGAATAGCCACGGGTCCCGTAGAGGACAGATACCTCCATAGGAGGACAGCTATCCCAATATGAGATTAACTACCTCTTGGAAGGACAACTTCCCACTGGGAGAGCAGCCACCCCAGGAGATAAATACCCCTGAGAAGTTAACTGCCCCTAGGAGGATAACTAACTACTGGGAGGGTAACTACAGATTTAGACTAATAAACACGAAAAATTAGATGTGCAACTAAATAACATATAAAATCCAATTACAAGCATACCGGTACCAGGAAATTTTTCAAACTCTCAAAATAAAGTTAGTAAACCGTGAATGTTTCCACGGGTCCAGCTAGTCTATGATATCAATAGCGTTGTTACTTGGTTCGTTCCTTCGTGTGTTACGCTCTTAAATAATAGATAGAGGAAAATTGGAGCGAATAGTTATAAAGCTCAGCAGCTGTCATTGGTCAAATAACTTGGAAGAAAGTCAGTAAAATCTTCGAAATAATGTGAATCAGGCAGCATTGTGAAGCTTAAGTAGGTATCTATGATACGGCGGGGATCATGAATCGGATGCAACTGGACAAGGTTTCTCTAATAATTAGTTTTATGCACCTGAGCTGTTTAGTGACAGAGTTAGAATCTGTATCATTGTCTGCTTTTACTGTGGGAATTCCGCCATGATACAGATTTCATAATCAAGTTTTTTTTTATGGAAATCGATGACGAGGTGGCAGAAGAAGGGTAAAGAGAAATCCTTATCCCTTTATTATCTGGATGCATTTTTTGCCACGTTGGATATTTTGCCGATCCTGTTCCCTTATGATGGAATTCAGTAGCAATAATTGGACCACATTGCAGAAGTAGGCTGAATGTGGAATACGGTACCTTTTCGTTATAGACCATGAAATGCAGTTCTTGCTCTTCCAATTTCTCTTGCCGTTTCCGTGGAGTCTGAAACTCATTACTTTTCTCTGCATAGAAATAATATTTTCTGTTGGTCTGCGATGTATACATTTAGCAGAAAATTAGTAAAGCGTTGAGGAACCGATTTCTTCAGGTGTAGAAGTCGTAGTAATTCCATATTCAAACTTCTTTGGTGCAAAAATTTTGCTCTGATGAAAATATCTCACTGTGTATGCTGGATACGCAGCGGAAATTAAATACAGTAATGTTTCAGTTAATTCAGTTCAGTTAATTTCTTTTCTTGCATGCCATCTAAGGGAGGGGAGGGGGGAGTAGTGTTCTACAGACGAATTAAGGTGTACTGCTCAGAAGAAAGCACGCATGTCTTACGATAATTTGAGTTGGCTGTCGTAGAGTTTTCTCCTACATGTATTTTAGTTAGGAAAGTACAATCTGTGAAGAAGTGTGATGAAGAAGAAGTAAGTCAGAGAAGAGAAGACTCCGCACTGGCCTATATTAAGCAAATATACTGATGATTATTGGGTGAACTAGTGGGCCCGCGCTGTCAAAATATGACAGCGAATAATTTTTGATGAGCCGTGCTTCATTGATCATACTCTTCTTTCATTATTACAACTGCTAACCTAAAAGCACCTGGAGAGCATTTACGGCTGCACAACTGCTGACCTTCGAAACTTCTTCTCTCTCTAACCAAGGAGCTTCAATAGAGAAGAGGGAGCCATGAGCCTCGTCTGTGAAACTCAAGAGTCTCTTTATGGCTGCAGCCAGTCAACGAATGCACCAATCGGATATCAGTAAAGAGTCTCTTACGGCTGCAGCAAGTTGCATATGCACCAATCGCATATCAGTGACTCGCTTTATCTGCTGCTCCCCCGGGAAACTCACTGCTCCCCAGCCACTTCCACCTATTAGATCCATGAACGCGTTTCACAACCATAAAAGATCTGGTTGACTCGATGGCGAATCTGTGAATGGACCGCAGGGTTCCCTCCTCCCCTAGTGAAGCTCCTTGTCTCTGACCAAGGAGCTTCAATTGAGAAAGAGGGAGCTTTGTGGCCCAGTTACAAACTTGCCAGCGAGTCAACCAGATCTCTTATGGCTGAGACGGTCATTGGTGGAAAAAAACGGGGGAGCACTGAGTTTCACGGGGGAGCAGCAGACGAACAGAGTTGCTGATATGCGATTGGTGCTTAAGTGACTGGCTGCAGCCCTAAGAGACTCTTTACTGACATGCGATTGGTGCATAGGACAACTGGCTGACAGCCATAAGAGACTCTTGAGCTTCAACGGGCTAGGCTACTGGCTCCCTCCTTCTCCATAGAAGCTCCTTGTCTCTGACACGGAGAAAATTCATTGCGATCAGCAACCCTCAAAGTTATGGTTTCGATTTGGTATCAAGGATACGGTAGGATGGCCTATAGGTCCAATGGTTTTGTTGCTTCGCAAAAGCTGTTTCATCGACGACTGAATTAAGGTTGGAAGAATAACTGGCGCAACGGAATAATCTGAAGGAAGAAACTAAGAATTATGATGCATGAGAGTGCTAATGGCAGCTTCAGATACAGGATCTTCAGTTCAACTTCGGCAATGCAAGAAGTCCATTCAAACATAAATTCACCTTACACTTTGCCATAGATTCGAAGTAGGGAGAACGTAATACTCGTTCAAATCAGACTAAGCTTTCGCTATCTTCATTGGTTGAATTCCAACTGTCGCTGATTAAGATACGTTTGCTATCAACTGCAACCGCGTCAAAGTTTTACCAATTCGTTGTCAGCTGGACTCGTGAAATTTTTACCGTCTACCGGGCACCAGGGAATGTAGATATTGTAATCTTGTCATCATCTGCAACGCGGTCTATTTACTACCTCAGCTTTCAATGGAACTTGAGAGGACGACCAATAACTCCAACCTGTTTTGTTAAAACGTGACAGAAAAGGGTTAAGTAAACAGATAAATAAACAAACAGATAGATACTCATCGGTCTTTATTATATTGCAGATTTTTTTCACTCACGGGCCCACTATCGCATTAAACAAAGCAGAATAATAATGGGCTATTGCTCAGTATCCACGGGTCCCGAAATAGAGAGAAAAATTGAATACGCCGACAAAATTGAAATGCGTAAGATTAGGAAGGGTTAAATTATCTGTAAGCTGTCGGAATGAGAGCTTAGAAAAGGTGTTCAAATGCATTAGGAACAATGTAAAGAGCACCGTCATGTTTCTGTCTTTATCAAGACACAAGTGCGAATTCTTTGCTGACGGAATAAATTCGTGATTAATTTTAGTGGTGAAATAAATCTACAATATAAAAAAGACCGATGTGTATTTATGTTTGTTTATCCATTTTCTGTCACGCTTTAACAAAAGAGATAGCTGGAAATTAACCCAGGTTGGAGGCTCTGGTCGTCCTCTCAAGCTCCATTGAAAAGTGATAGGTAGAAAATAGGCCGGGTTGCAGAAGATGGCAAACGTATCTTCATTAGGGAGAGTTGAAATTTAAAAATGAAGATATCGCAGGCTTAGTCCGATTCGTGCGAGTATTACCTTCTCCATGAATCGAATCTATGGAAAGTATCGGGCGACCTCAAATCTAAATGGCCTTCTTGCATTGTCGAAGTTGAAATCACAGCATTAGAGGTATCTGAAGCTTCCATTGGCACTCTCATGTATCTTGATTCTTAGTTTCTTCCCACAGATGATTTTGTTGCATCAGCTATTCATTCAACTTTGATGCAATTGTCGACGAAACATCTTCCAATAACCAAAAGACTATCGGACAAATATGACACACTAGGGTATTTATGATACCAAATCGCATCAATTCTTTTCAGTGTTGCTGAACTGACTGCAGAAGTAATGAATTATTTTCAAGTCAGAAAATAAGAGTGTTGATACTGCGTGAACCCTCATCTGGATGAAATTTAAAGTTTGTAATTGTATGAAGGAAAGTATGGTTAGTGAAAAAGGATCAACGCAAATTATTCGCTATCATTTTATGACAGCGCGGGCACGCTAGTATACTGGAAAAGGTAAGGCGAGATGTAAGGAACACGGACTGTGTAATGAAAGTCATGAGTAAGTAACGGACGTAGGTTTGCTCAGACGTGTTGGTTCATGTTAGAAGCACTACCTCAGGTAAAGTATGGTAAGTGAAAACATTTACAACCTGTTGAACATCCACGGGTCCCGTAGACGACAGATGCCTCCATAGGAGAACAACTATCCCCATATGAGGTTAGGAAGGACAACTACCCACTGGGAGAACAACTACTCCCAGGAGATAAATACTCCTGGGAAGTTGACTACCCCAAGGAGGATAACTACCTACTGGGAGGGCAACTACCGACTTGCACGAATAAACACGATAAAATTAGATGTACAACTAATTATATTAAAATACAATAACAAGCATTCCGGAACCAGGAAATTTTCCAAACGCTCAAAATAAAGTTAGAAACCGTGAATGTTTTCACGGGTCCAGCCAGTACTAATGAATGGGTTTCGGAAGCGTGCAAAATAATGATTAGGGTGCTATTCTGAAATAGCAGAAAGGTTATTTTGCCATACTGAATGAAAGGTGCTTATCATTTTGGAGGCTTATTTTATAGAAAATGTTAAATTAAAGATTCTCGGAGGAATATCCTCACTCTACTTTAGCATTCTGAGCATAGAATAATGACACTTAATCTTTACTGACGTAAATGAACTATAAATTTTCGTACGAATAACACTGGGTAAACTGGACCGAACTGTCTTTTTGGGTAATCCAAGATTAACTCTTCGACTAGTAAAAGCACACAGTTACTCCCTTAATCTACGCTGTTATTTTGAACGGTTTATTTTTGACGGTGAGCCAAAGAGTTATTGCTCGCATTTCCCATTAATGATGAACAGGAACATACGTGGCCGAAAATTAAAATTGCACAGAAAAGCTAAAGTAAGGAGAATGTAATTGGTTTGAAGAGTTCGACAGAAGGATACAGATTTTATAAAGGTACGGAACACGATTGGCAGCAGTCAGTGCCGTCACGCAGTCGTAGTAGGATGTCAACAATTCACGGGTGAGGTTCTAAACGAACACGGCTTCACTGCTTCACTGAGGTTAAAGCAAAGCCAGCTTGACAGCAATTCTTACTGGGAACCTCACACGCTCTGGTTCTTGCAGCAGTTGTAACCCAACTGGCCCCAGGGGTTACAACTGCCATCACTAACACTGCGCGATGCGAAGAAAAATACAAGAGATCTGTGGGTATTTTTATATGCACAATAACGTAGGAAATCCATTTCTGGCCTTCTTTTTGTTGCTTGCGATAACTTCCTGAGGAAATATCATTCAGAAAACTATGCGCTTGTTGTGAATGATATGCTGAGTCATCATGGTATGGGACATAATGTGTCTCTAAACGTTCATGTGATCCACTCTCAGTTGGATCTTTTTTTTTTTTTTTTGCGGAATCCACCAGGATATTTTAGTGATGGATCAGCGATTACAAGGAAAATGGAACCCTGGCGTGTTGGCACACTGCTGCTCTAATATAAAAAATAAAAGCTCACACTCCACACACGACGCATAAACGGGCAAATGTTGTTCAAACAGATAGGTGTATGTTTTTCATTTACAACCAATAATAACTTATGGTTTATGGTGCAGCGAAACGGTGCCCACTCTGGAAGAATGAAGGTGACATTCAGAATCACGAATCGTTTTTATCTACCTCGAAACAGGTCTTATGTAACATCAGCCTTTTTGAGCCTAAACTTAACTGTACAGTGATATTGTTAAACTAGACACAAAGTTTACTTTGCTTTTCCACCGTTCTAAAATGCGCCTTAGCGATTGTACCAGCGTAGCGTAGCGACATATTTGCAATATTCAAATCTAAGTGCCATATTAGATTCTTTACTGATAGGTTACGTAGGAATTCAGTCCTTAATTTTACCGTGGAGGAAATGCAAGGTAGTGAATTTCACTTCCAAGACGTGAAATTAGTTTCAGACAACGACCGTAGGATTTCAACCTCAGTGTTCATCAAGCCCACCAATTTTGGTATCTAAACGCTTGTTGATTCTTATGCCCCACTCGCGTGCAAAAAGTCCCTAGTCCGAACTCTTTTCAATAGAGCCCTTAAATATTCTTCGACGTGGCAGATACTTGATAGTGAAATCCGACGGTTAAAACAAGTCTTTGCAAACAATAATTATCCACAATCGATAGTTGAAAAGGTAATATCCAATTGCAT
>LQNS02278170.1:24703293-24714916 GCA_001587735.2 Parhyale hawaiensis
TCGGGACAGAAGCTTCCTCCGCCCCCGGCGGAGAAAGGGGAGCCTGCTCCCTCACACTCCCCTCTCCAGTAGCATTCACACTAGCGTCGGACTCCTGGCTAACCGAATCCGACGGGTGAGTACCGTATTCACGAACGGCCCCTGCCTCACCCACAGGGGACCGGACGAGCGAGGTACCTAGTCTAACTGAGGTACCCTTCACGCCGTTAGAAGGGAGTATCTCGATTATAGCTCATTTTCATGGTTGCCTGGTAACCCTCAGGCGGCGGGGCCTGACAACCCTCAGGCGGCGGGGCACCTTAGCGTCTGCAAAAATGGATTGCCTTTCAGGGCTTAGGAGTTCCATCTACCCCGAAATGTCGAACGCATTCAGTGAGTTAACTCTTCCGCCTGAAGCAGCCGTTGGTCTTCTCATTGGCTACTTTCGACTTTGATGGTCCTTTTCAGCCATCTGGGTTGCTTGAACCTCCAACTGTAAGTTCGTACGCCTGGATAAGCTGAGGTTCAGCATGACCAGCCTGTGACCAACAGGAGGTTGACTGGATTAGCCGCCAGTCTTTCGGCAGGTTGCCGTTGGCCTTCGATGTTCGAAGGCTCATCCGACTCTTGCTGCGCATTTCCTCGCAACAGGGTCACCTTAAACACCCCCCTGTGTCTGACTTATACGCCCCGATGGATTCACGGGCCGGTGGTCGACAGAGGGTTTGCCAGTTATCCCGCTCGCGGTCGGGTTTATTATAATTATAATTATTATTATTGTCTTGAGGTGGCATTATTTCAAATATTCAAGGAAACGAATAGAAGCACAATTCAACCCTCCCACCTGATGAGCCGAGGTACGGCGAAACGCGTCATGGGTAACAAAATTTCTAATTGTGCTTCTATTCGTTTCCTTAAATTATTATTATTATTATTACTATTAGGAAAAGTTTCAGCTTCTGCTTTTGGCCATACAGCAAGTCGTGCAACAAAACTTCCCAGGAAAAGAATTGGAATAAAACTAAAAATACTGTAACTTAGGATGCAATGATGCACATCATCGATCTTAGTCTTTAACTAAACATGAAACGATGAAAAAATAAAAAATCCAACTAATGTCTAATAAATGACAAATTTCAAATCTAGTTATTTACTAAAAAAATCGAAATCACATATTGGAACTTAAAATATAATAATTCCCATACAAATTTCACATCTTGGTAATTTACTAAGACATGACCGAGTTATTAATGAGACTAAGATTTTGGCAATCGGCAGTCCACTTGAATGTCGTTAGTTAGGCTGGTGTTACCACTTGTGTTCCTTCCTTTGCATGGCTTTTAGATAGCTTCTTACTTAGGCTGTTGTTGCTTTGTTTTGATCTTCTAATTTACGTCTCTTAGTGCGTTATAGTGAATGTTTCGTCTCTAACTTCATTCCGACAATTCCAAATACGGTTTTTCTTTTATTCGCGCTAATGATGGATGTATTATGTTCCGAAAAGTTTGTAGTATAGGCTACATAGTAAACAAGTTTTTTATAAGTAGTGTAGTTCTCCTTCTTATTCTACGAATTGTTTTATTTTTATCGATTAACTAAATATTGAAATAAACGTTCATGCTCAATACACCTTGGAAATTCTGTGCACAAGGTAATTGAGTTAAAGTCGTCCGGCTGGATCGGTCTCAAGTAGCTGGCCGGGCAATGCGAATCCTCTGCGGACCGACCCCGATGTTGACGACAGCTAGGTCAACCATAAAATTTCATTCAAAACGTATTCCTTTTCATTTTGCACATTTTATTTATTTTTAGTCACTCTGTTATATCTTAGTAAATGACCAAGATGTGCAATTTTGACGTGAATTATAGTATTTCAAATTCCAGTATGCGATTATTAACTTTACTTCATTTTTTCTGTACGTACATGACTGGATTTGGAATTCTGTTGATGATTATTCTTTAATTTAATTTTTTTCTATTACTTCATGTGTAGTAAATGACTAAGTTCGGTGATTTTGTGCAACATTTCATTATAGATTATTGTGTTTTTCATTTTACTGCACCTTTTCTTTTTATAATCCTTTTATTTCTTGGAAGTTCTGAAACTGAAACTTTTCATATTAACAGTAATAGCATATTAGTTTCGGCGCGGTTGGGTGTATTTATATAGTACCACGCCATTGATAATACATCACGAAGAAATGCCCTCATGGCAAAATGGCCTAACGGTGTAAAGACAAACGGCATATTGACCGACTTCGATTTGACCGACAGCGAATTGACCCACGGCGAAAAGAACTAGAACCGTTAACGCCACCTGCTGGGAGAAGAGCACCATTCCGGAAATTTGAAAATTGAAGCATATACTGGCATACTTTACGTTATAAATGCCTCCAAGCTCTAAAAAAGATCAGCACATTTAAAAATTGTTTCAAGTTGACTGTTTTACGCTTTGATTATTAGTAAATTAATGACAATGAATTATCCCATATAAACGGAAAGCTGTCTGCAGGAAGCGAAGCTACTTTGGACATCAAGCATGTCGTTTAATTCCATTGCGGCAGAATTGGTCGCATTATGCCACAGATCGTTTTAACCTGTAGCCTCATTAACCAAAATCGACTGTTCTATGTTGATCCTATGGAAAATACGTAACAGAGCGCTATTCACAGAAGGCGGTCAACTTCAAGCAGAATACTTCTTATTAAGTACATTGCTCTAAGTTACAGTCCTATACGCGCAATGTGAGATATGAAAGACAATACGTCAAGTGTATGAAGTGCCAATACTGCGAGTCGTGTGCTGCACCACCGCATCAATCACCTCTACGATTTCCGCCACAAACTTTAGGCATGAATGATGTGCATTGGCATCTTCAAATGACAATTTATTTGGGCAAGTCCTACAGCCTCTAAAGCTTTCCAAAGCGATATTCNAATTTGTCTTCCCACCGGCAGGATTTCCTTCGAATCAAAATTATTACCCTCGCCATGCGAAGCTGCCGTACATGATCGAGCAGTTGAGGTATTGTAGCTTTGACTCACTGGGGTTGTTGGGGGAAAGGTGGGGCTGTAGGAGAGCCATAATCTTGGCGGCTTTCAAGCTGTGAAATGGTGGGAGACAATCTCCAATATTTGACAGTTTCGGAAATTTCCTTTCATATCAAAAACACGGTTTGAATGGCTGATTTGCTGTGAAGTTGGTTTGTTACGTGAAATAACCATAAGGAAATAATGTCACGTTGTTGATAAAGGCAGCCGAGAATGGATCACAGCTCTGGAGGCTGCAGAGGCGAAACATTAGTGAAAGAAAGTTTCCTCGTAGTTTTTCAACACAAAGAAAAAAAAGATGCGCCTACGAAGCATGCTATGCACAAATCACTGTGTAGAGGAACTTTTGAAAGAATGTTCATCTTTTTCAAAGATTATTACAATGTTTTACAATGTTAATTCCTGATGAACATTAACAATAAAAAGAAGAATACTTTAGTGCTCGCAGAAAGCACCGATCACAGCGGAGCACAACCTCGCACGACAAGAGCATGACAGGCACTGAGCGTCTTGAGGCCATATCAAGCCCCTATAACACGGGTGGGCAAAGTTCGGCGAACAGCGGGCAGAATCTCGCGGTACATGCCGGCCGGACATTGAGGTGCTTTTACAAGACGGAGAAATTTTCAAGTCACGTAGAATGGGTAACTCTAGGTTATTTACTTTTCACATGAATAAAACTGCAAAGTGAACAAACTCTGCAAAGGTTTGGAGTGCCATAGCTACCATAACTTTTATGCAAGAGTTAGAAAGGCTTCAACACAAATAACTTAGATGTGGGCCTGACAATTCCCGCTGTTCAGGAGGCAAAGTTCGCGCAGTGAGCAAGCCTCTGGCAGCAGCTAATGTCTGCCGGGAAGCGGGCAAAATGCGTTGCTCGCAAGACAAAGCCCTTTGTTTGACGGGGAATGTTCGCCCGTGTAATAGGGGCTTTACTGTCACTACAGCACTGCCTTCACTTTTCAACACCGGGCTGTAAAGGACGAGGCGTCAACTGACAATATGAGCACTGATGGCCTTGCGCGCAAGCAATACGTCAGGAACAGACACGAAGAATGGAACAAAGGCTGTCGGTGGAAGTATAGTAGCGGCAACAAAGTGGGCACAAAATATTGAATAGAAACCAACAATCAAAGATCTGAAACACCAGACAAACTTATTGAAGTGTCCTGTGTGGCATAGTCTACTGTAAATTAAATAGATAATACATGTACCATAGATACCATACATCTTAATTAATGCATATCAACATACCATTTACAAATGACACAATTTCTGCTACAAGCAATACGGAAGACGTCTGGTGAAAAAAAAAAATGCACCGTAGACCCTAAGGTTGTTTGTTGTATTGCAATACTCTACCAGGCCGAAAAGACACGCCTTAGTCGGTAATGGCAGACACAGGACAATTCTACTGAACCAAGACTACTTCAAGGTTCTGTTTTGTCGTGCTTGTGCGGGTGGTAGTTGAAGAGAAGGCTGGAAGGAGTCTATTGTTGCTGGCGCGGGGTTGTTCTCTAGGTGTCAGGCGACACTGATGAGACTGAGACAACGACAACAGCTTTGTCGCTCCCCTATGGGGTAAACAAGTGCATCGGAAGATCGTACACGTTACCTGAGCAGCTGAATCCAGTCAGGGTTGCATTGCCAGCCCAGGTTCGCTGATTGTGGATGTCGGTGCCCTCCACTCTCTCCTCCCTCCCCCATCCAACGTAGCGACCACTCTGCAGGCTCTTTTAGCCCCAGACCCGATCCGGGTCTGGCCACCACGAAGAGGAGCCCACACCAATTGCTAGACCATGAGGTAACAAGCTAACCTATTTCAGTCATGGTATGCCGCTTCTGCAGCGTTCTTGTTTTCTCCTATACTGCTACAGGAGTAAGTATCCTAGCAGCGAGGGAGCATAACCTGAAGAAGATGGAATTAATACGTTACAGAGTTAAATGAACTGATGTGTAGCAGCTAAACGGGGTTCAGTGTCCGAGAAGGTGGAGTTGCCCTCTCCCACCGGCGTGTTCTTGTCGTGACAGCACCAAGCTGCATCCACTATCTATCTACTGCTACCTATCAATCTTGCATGCCTGTTTGCTTCGATGTTACCGTTCACTCAATCTTCGCTATTATGCATATACTAGCGGGACCCGTGAAAATTCCGCGGTTAATTAATGTTTTCACCTACTTTCGTTTAACATAAGGTAGTGTTCCTGTAATTTAACCTACCCTGTATAATGTTGTGTCCGCCTGACGAACCCCGTCTACCTTAACACACCTCGTCTAGCGGCCTCCAGCTTCTCTAGCTCACCTGTGAGCCATGCATACAACGGTACTTCATACATTGCTCTCCTTCATTTTTACATGCTTTTCTAAGTTCTGTTTTCCACGGATTAGAGATAATTTAGCCGATCCTAATCTTACGTGTTTTAATTTTTTATTAGCATGTCCGATTTTTTTGCACGACTACGGGCCCGTGGATGGATATTGATCACCAGCCTATCATTTTCCTGCAGTCCATGATGCTATAGCTGTAGGCTACAACAGAGTCGGGTAATTTCTTCACTGAGGCCCTCTGTTATCAAGATTCCATTGTATTTCCTGAGATATCGCACATTCACTTGAAAGAATACCTTAGAACCCTTATGTCCAAAACTATCTTCTCTATTCTCGTGCAGTGTATCCTACCTACAAATTTAGCTGGCCATAGAAAAACGTCGAGAGTTTCAAGCAAAGGGAACGTAATATGTTGTGAAAGAAATGAAAAGCGGTAGATAAGATACGAGTGAAATGGTTTTTATATCTTTTCTTTGAAAGGGACTGAAATTTTTTCAAGAAGCGCGAAAGAAGACAGCTATGGTTGAACTTCGTTCCAGCGAAGATCACAGCTTCTTACAAGTTGAAGCTGCCGCTCTCCAACAGTGAAAAGCGTAATGTACAGACGCAGGAACGTACACACGGTTGGACTGATGGAGCCTCAAGTAGAATTATAATATAGATAGGGTAAAACACAGGAGGGTTAGGAAAAGCTTAGGATAGGTTTAAGGATAGGGCAGGTTTTCAGTGACCCAATAGGTACCATAATAAACCGCAGTTTGTTGGTTGTTTGCTCCATTCTCCACTTGGTTGGTTGGTCCCCCTATCCATCGCGATGTTCACAAATTAGTCAGTAGAAAATTCATCTATTATTGTAAACAGATAAGGTGACAGACAATGTTATGTAAGTCCTAAATACTATTTACAATGTAATAATGTCCGATGTGTATTTATCTCTTGGTTTATTTATCTGTTTGTTTATTTGTCTGTTTATCCATTTTCTGTCACGCTTTAATAAAACAAGCCGAAATTAGCCCAGGTTTGAGGCTGTCCATGGTCATCCTGTCAAGCTTCAATGAAAATTGATTAGTAGAAAATTAGGCCAGGTTGCAAGTGATGGCAAACTTCTCTTAATCAGCGACAGTTGAAAATCAAAGAATAAAGGTATCGAGGGCTTAGTCTGATTAGTACGAGTATTACCTTCTCCATAAATCGAATGTATGGGGAAGTATATGTCGATCATACGTCTGAATGCACTTCTTGCATTGCCGAAGTTGAAATCTCATGCATCTTGATTCTGAGTTTCTTCCCATAGATAATTTCGATTCATCAGTTATTCTTCCAACTTTCATTCACTGACTTACTAGTCGGTGAAACCGCTTTCGCTAAGCAAAAACCGTGGGATCTATATATGATATCTTACCGTATCCATGACACCAAATCGAAACTATAACTTTGACCGACCGTTGCTGATTGCAATGAAATTTCTCCATGGCAGAGGCGAGAAAAAAATATAACTTTCAATGTTCACCAGTTGTGGAGCCGTAAACGCTCTTCTCCAGGTGCTATTAGGTTAGCAGTTGTTATAATGAAAGTATGATCAACGTAGAAGGTCATCACAAAATCTTCACTGTCTTTTTTGACAGCGCGGGCCCTCTAGTCATATTATAATTCTGCTTGTTCTTCCGTACGTTACTTAGTTCGTACCTTAGTACGACTGCTGCTTTCAATATTAGGTAAGGGAAAATTCGGGTAGTTTATATACCATCTCGGGAGGGAAGTGCCGCAGTTAAGTTTTCACTTTTTATAAAACGCTATTGCTTGCAGGTCAAGAGTAGAAGATTTCCTGCCTGACTTCAAACATACTTTGGCGCTTCGTAATTTGCCCCCTTCAGAATTTTCGCGATTAGTCTCTATGATACGGGTCTCAGATATTGTTGAAAAAGAATTTTTCTGCTCTCTAAAATTTCCGCTCGTTCCTGTTCCATGTAGCTCTCTTCGTTCTTTCTTTTTAGTTCAGTCGTCATACAAACTCATCGAAGTTTCGCAGGGCTGGAGCTATTTTGAGAACACCGGTATCCTATCTACGAACTTAATAGAGTATACGAAGAAGTGCCGCCTTTATCGCAAATATCACTGGGAAAATACTTAACGAATTCCTGCCCATTTTAATTCATTTATGAATTGGTCTATTTGCAAAAGAATTGGGAAATGAGACAGCTATGTTAAAGAAATGCGAACAAAAAAATAGCTAACAGAAACTCGGAAAGTTTAACGAAAAGCTGTTTATTAATAAATCGATAAAGTGGGAACGCATTCAGAGTAAATGAAAAAAAGCAACTAATAAGTGATTACCGAAGAAATTCAACAGGTCTCGCAGTTGAATGCGCGTGGCCTGTGCGTTATCACGCGGCCCCCATTATTTGGCCACCGGACGCCCCTTTGTTCGTATGAGCCAGCTTTGGGTTAGGGCTCTGGGTGGCCCCTGAGTTGGAGGAAATGTCACTCTAAAAGCGGATGAGACCTTTTTGGTCCAACGGCATCCCAGAGAGGGGATGAACCTGGCTGTTTCCATAGCCGTGTGCCCGGCATTCCACAGTCTGGTCCTTTCCCTACCTCTCTATAGCACAATCAAGACTCGTTTTTCATCTTTCTTTTTCTTCTTTATTCGACTTTATTCCTTTTGTCCTCTACTGTGCTAATCCTGTGCTGTGAGCGGTAGGGCCATGAGAGGTTGGTGGAGGCACCCACATGTCCACAATGACTGTCGTCGCCCATAACCTGACGAACCTGGGGTTGTATTAGCCTTGCTCGGTAAGCAGCTCTACCGAGTGGACCGTACTTCTAACTATGCTAATCATCTGTTTATGGAAGTTCTTTCTTATATTTTGTTTATTTCTGTACATTTCTTTATATTTTTGCTACTATCTTCATTTCTCTTTCACTCTGTAGTGATGTGGAGCGTAACCCGGGACTGGGTCGAGCTCGAGGGTGCACTGAGAGAAATTTGGAGAAACTTAGATGCATTAAAATTACACGCATTTTTGTCTCAAAACTGAAACACGCAAGTACATCACAAAAATAAAGTGTATCATGATGTTGCATATAGGGTCTTGCGATGCACTTGGCACGAATTGATGCACTTGTGTGTTTCGGTTTTGTGACAAAGCCAATGATGTATCAAGATGCATCAAAAAGAGGTAAATGATCACCTGAAGAGACAAACATAGAAAAATAATAGCGATCTGCGTGTTAGTATCTAACCGCGTCTCGTTTCGCAAGTGTAACAAAGCTGCAAAGCATTTGTTCACTTTCTTTTTGCGGAAATATGTTTCCCTGACTGAATTATGTTTTCCTATCTGCTGTGATGACGCACCAAACTCGAAACGATGATCTTATTTAGATGAAAAGCATACAATACTAAAAGTTATTTGTTATATATTTCTGTCGTGTCGTCACGATAATAAGAGAGATTGAGATTAGTATCTAATTCTATTGTGGAACAGAACGAACTAACTGAAGTGTCAGTAGCCAAAACAAGGAAATGTATCAGATTTCAAAACTGTTCGTCTTGTCTCGTAATAGTTTGATCGTGAACAGAAAGCAATTATTTTTGTTAATTAGGTAGAAAGCAGTGTTTTTTGGCACCTTCTGTGCTCGTTTTTGCAATTATAATGACCGAATGAAAAATTATTATGAAAATAAGTTAATGTACATTTGCTTCCCATTGAATGAAACCTGAAGAGCAAAATTTTCATCAACACCATCTGGCAACGAAGGATCTAGTGAATGCAACTTCGGCCCTGCACAGTTATTGGCCGTACCCTTGCTAAACCCAACACTTTCCTCCAAATTTTCAACGTTCTGCAAACGGCACTCCTCCATTTTGAAACCGCTGCACTTAGAGAGAGACTGAACTTACTGGGTGGAATTGTGACGCCCATTTTGTCGAAGGTGTTAGAGAAATTGGTCGCTGTAAGATTGATTGTTTTGCTGAGGTTACGTGTTTGCTGCCCGCTGATCAGTTTGCGTACAGAACTGGTTTGGGTTTTTGTGACGCATTGTTGTCGTTGTCACACCATTTACAGTCAGCCCTGGATTGTAGGTCTGAGGCACCCTTGTGCAGTTGGACATTAGTTGGTGTGGGTGGTAATGTTCTATCAATCATGCGCAATTTTTTCTGAGCGAACGCTGATTGTGTCTGTTGACGGTATTTTGAGTGCCTCAGTGGCGGTGGAGTCTAGCATCTCTCAGGTTAGCGTACTTGGCTCGCTGTTGTTCGTTCTGTATACTAGTGACATGCTTTCTTTGTGGAAAATACGATGATCAACTATGGTGACGATTCCATTTTGATAGCAGTGATTTCTGCTCCCCGCATGCGCAATGCTGTCGCCAAGTTTCTGAATAGGGATATGTCACGCAACACCCACATCTGGAGATAGATGACATTTGCTTCAGGAGTCTAGCTCCTTGGAGATTCTTGGTGTTGTCTTTGATGAGAACCTTAGTTTTGAACCGCATATTAGGCGACTGGTGTCACGTGCTTCCTGTAAGATTGGGCTCGTGCGTAAGGTGAATTCTGTGTCTGGTGACAGTGAGGTTGTCCGCAGATGCTTTTATGCTTTTGTGCTGCCTGTGGTGAAGTATCACTCACCGGTCTAGGCTCCAGCTGCTGACTGTCACTTGTGTCTGTTGGACCGATTTGTTAGTTCAGGCTGTGCGCGGATAATGATCTGGTGAATCTGTCCCACAAGAGAGGGGTGGTTGGACTCTGTATGTTATACGAGATGTACAACAAAGAGAGGCATTGGTCGTATTCTTCTGTCCCTGCCATCAAGTTCATTGGGAAAATTACACATGCTGGAATCGGTGCGCACTCTTTCACGTTGGAGAATGTTAGATGCCGAACTAGTCAGTTCAGTCGGTGCTCCGTGTTCTGGTATGTTAAGGTTTGGAATTTATTGCCGGCTTCGGCTTTCGGTCTTATTGGCCTGTAGGCGTTTAAGTCAGTTGTTAATGGCTTTTGTAGGGTTTCCTTTAGCAGCGTTTCGGACTTCCCGGTGTTGCCAAGTGTTTCATTTGGGTTGTATTACCTGTCCGGGGGGGCCCGAGCGTGAGGTCTTAATAATAATTAGTCACGAAAACAAAAGAGAAATGCTTGAGACACCGAAAGCAAACTTAACTTTGATAAATACGGACATGAAAGGTGAGATGTTGAAATCGAGTGATGTACAGTACGAGCTTTACATCGTATATGCGAACTGTAGTGTGCTGCGTAAGGTGAAACAAAAACTGTACGCACGGGGGGATTGCCACCTCTAAGGAACAAAATATTCTATCCCGAGTTGTCACAGATCAAGCTCTTTGGGTCGAAATATTCAACGAAAGTTGCAGTTAAATATGTGTACAGAGAAAACACGGATTACGAGCGCATAGAGCACTAATTTATCTTTGGCTGTTATTGTTTAGCTGGGAGGGTAACCCGGTCCAGATATGAGACGTGTGGGTTGCTCTCCAGGCGCACTGCTCAAATGGAAATTTCTGTGAAGAATTTGCCAAGTCTACAGTAGCATTGATACTGACGATGTTTCTTCGTTGCTCGCAAGTATTCTTCGTAAAATATTGTAAATGTTCTCAAGATTCACACAACTTTATGCATATTTCTTCCAAAATAATTTTGTTGTTGGGCTCCAATCAACGTTAATGCAATTGTTGTCAACATTAATTTTTTTACATCGTTTCTAAAACCACAAAATTTCAAAGCTGCTCCTCGTACTCCAACGGCGAAGAAATACAAAATTGTTTGCATTGCAACAAAAGTTACTTTTCTTGCTCTTTGTGTTAAAGGCAAGCTGTACAGTTACATGAAAAAGTTTCTAACTACTGAATCGTAGCAAAATTTTAATCACCTGTTGTTTTCAAGTAAAGGTGTGTTAAACGATAGGAACAATAAAGTCAATAACTAAATTTAGAATAAAACATTCACATGCAAACATCTTCTTTACACTTCTCGTTTGCAACAATAAAAAACCGTTTTCTAATATCTGAGTTGTGAGAGAAGTTCTGTACCCTGTTTTCTATGTGATGGGCGCTTTTCTAAAAAAAAAGCATCGAAATCTTCGCATAACTTTGTACCTGGGGCAGCTAAAAGGTCGGCGCGCAAACAAGTTAACGATGGCCAAAACAAGACCTCTTCGGCTCAAGTAATGAAGCAGGAAAATGCAATTTTCCTCAGTTCTCCGCTATATCTCACAAGACCGACCTGGTTTATATGCTGGGCTCAATC
>LQNS02278170.1:24734506-24758146 GCA_001587735.2 Parhyale hawaiensis
GGGATCTTCATATCATTGATGGCAAGATGAATAGTTTCATGTACAGGGAGATATTAGAAAATGCTTCCAAGTGCCAAAAACTTCTACGGACGGCGCAGGTGGACCTTCCAATAAGACAACGACCCCAAGCATACTGCAAATTTAACGAAAGAATGGTTTCAAAAAAAGAAAATGAATGTTCTTCCATGGCGGCCTAGCCAATCAACGGACCTCAATCCAATAAAAAATTTGTGGCGTCTTTTTAAATCTGGTGTCCACAAACAGTGTCCCAAAAAACCTTACTGAATTATAGGTTATCTGCATGGAAGAATGTAAAAAAATACCATAAGTGAATGTGAAAAGTTAATTTCCAGCTATAACAATCGTCTCCATGCTGTTATTTCCAATAAAGGTCACGCCACCACGTACTAATGTCAAATATTTTTTGGTCAAATACTTTTGTCCCTCATTACTTTTGCTTGCATTAAATTTTCTTGTTATAAGTGCACATTTGACTGTTCTGTTTAAACATTCTATTATATATTATATATATGTATATATTATATAAACTTTCTGTATTAATTATCCTAAAGCGCAGATCGCGATCAACATGCTAGGTTTAATGTACAAGAAGACAGCTTTGATAGTATTAAGTTCCATACGTACCTTAATTTGCTTGCTTTGTTCTCGCTAATAGAAAGTGAAAGAGAGACATAGTCGTGCGCAGGGTCACTGCTGCGGCATTCTACCGTGAGCTAGTTGGCGTCCATTGAGATGGGTCACTCGAGAGCATCAGTGACCCACTTCACGTAGTAGGAAGCAATGTTAAGAAAGCGCCTTCTACAAACTAACCTAATAGCAAGAGTATTGTGACTAGAGGCAATGACCCTTGCGTTAAGACATCGGGCATATATTTGAAATAGAAATAATAATAACATAACCTGTATCAAAATGTTCCTAAAGCTGCTTCGCTTTGCAGTATTTCAATATTCAAACCACCAGTAGTAGTTTCACTGATACAGCTTTAATTTTTCTTGTTTGGGATAAGGAAGTAATTTTTACAGTCTTAACTAGTGTGGAGATTGTCATTATTATCATTAAAATACACCTGACTCGCGAAGTGAGAACAGGGGAAACACCATAAGGTTATCAATCCCCACGTAACCACCTAGCAAGAGAAGAAAGAAAGAGAAAATAAAGATTAAAGCATCACTGTTTCCAAAGCGTTTAAAGCTGTTAATACCAGCACCAACAAAGGCAGAGCCTTTAAGATTATGCCTCATATCTACACATGATGAAACAAACGAACGAGAGAATACTATACTGGCTTGTACGACATCGTACCAGTTTCAAAACAAACTCAGAGAAGCACCAGTACGCCGACTATGCTACGCCCGAGCAAATGGCTCCGGAAGAAAAATCACCAACGGATGAGTACGGCAATCACATATTTTATGTAGAAAGCAAACCCTACCAACTCTGCAACGATGCCCCAGATCACAATGCACAACACCATCCAGTATAAACGCACATCGGCAGCAGAACCCCAGACTAAGGAACAATATTCCAAGAGGGGGAGGGGATAGCAACTAAAGCAGCCATGTAGCAACTCTACCGAGCCCAAAACCTTCCAAGTGCATCGCTTATAAGTCCGGGCTTCTGGGATGCTCGTGAGACAACTAAGCGGATGTGGGCCTCAAACGCCAACTAGCTACAAAATTTATACCCAAGATTACCAGGTCATTAACCACAGGACATGACACATCATCCAGTGCGGGAAAAGCGGACCTCAATGTACGTGACCTAGATACGAGCATAGTCTTAGTCTTGCCTGCATGTAATATCATCCCCCGCCTTGTTTACCAGGAATCAATCGGCTCCAAATCACGCTAAATAAATTCTGAAACCTCCAACTTATTACCAGGATTCTCCCAACAGTTAACAGAGTAACATCATCAGTGTAGCCAACAAGTAAATTGTGAACACTATCAATAAAGTTTGATGTGTAGATGATGAACAAACGAGGGTCCAGAACACTACCCTGTGGAACACCGGATACCGCATCCAAAAACTCACTACTTTCCCATCATCAACTACACATTAGCGTCTAGCATTCAAGAAATGACTAACAACCATGAAAATTGTACCAACAACCATCAATCTAAGCTTACTAGTAGACCCGTGCGTGAAAAAATTCGCGCAATATAGATGTATAAATTTGCTTAATATATGCCGGAGCGGAATCTTCTCGTCTTTGACTTGCTTCTTATTCATCACCAAAAATTTGTGATTACATTTCTTCATTGAATGTACTTCCTTACTAAAATACATATAGAGGAAAACGCTACGACGTCCAACTCAAATTAGCGTAAGAGATGCATGCTTTCTACTGAGCAATACACTTCAATTTGTCTTCAGCACACTCCTTCCCTCCCTTACATGACATGCAAAAAAAAAAAAAAAAAAAAAAACAAGAAAACAACTTTATTAGCAAGCGCTGAAACATCGCTGAATTTCATTTCCGCTGCGTATCCAGATTACACAGGGAGCTTGTTTCAGCATAACAAAATTTTCGCGTCCAAGAAGTTGGAATGAATAATTACTGCGTCTACTGCACCGGAAAAAAAATGGTTCCCCTACGCTTCGCCGATTTTCTACTTACGGTATTGTGTACACCTTAAACCAAAAAAAAAACATAATTTTCATGTAGAGAAAATTAATGATTATCAGACTCAACGGGAACGGCAAGAGAAGCTGGAAGAGCAAGAACTGCATTCATTTTTACCAACGACTAGTGTGCCCGCACTGTCATAAAATGACAGCGAATAATTTGTGTTGATCCTTCTTCATTAACCATGCTGTCCTTCATACAACTGCCAACTTTAGAGATCATCCTAATTACTGAGCATCAATACCCTTATTTTCTGACATAAAAATAATTCATTACTTTCGCTGTCAGTTCAGCAACATCGAAAAGAATTGATTCCATTTGGTATCATAGATACTCTAGTGTATCATATTTTTCCGATAGTTTCTTGGTTATTGAAATATGTTTCGTCGAGAATTGCATCAAAGTTGGAAGGATAGCAGAAGCAATGAAATCATCTGTGGGAAAAAACTGCGAATCAAGATGCATGAGAGCGCCAATGGAAGCTTCAGGTATATTCAATGCTGAGATTTCAACTTTTGCAATACAAGAAGTGCATTTAGACTTGAGGCCGCCCGATACTTTGCCATAGATTCGATGTATGGAGAAGGTAATACTCGTACGAATCAGACTAAGCTTGCATATTTTCATTTTTGAATTTCAACTGTCCCTAATTAAGATACCTTTGCCATCTTCTGCAACCCGGCCTAGTTTCTACCAATCAGTTTTCAATGAAGCTTGAGAGGCCGACCAGAGCCTCCAGTCTGGGTTATTTCCGCCTATCTGTTTTGTTAAAGCGTGACAGAAAATGGATAAACAGATAAATACACATCGGTCTTTATTATTTTCTAGATTAGCAATACTTTTTGCCCACTGTCGATATTACTTCTAATAAAAATGGAGCTCTGTATCAAAGATACTCGAAGGTGGAAAATAACTCGGACTCGAAGAAAACTTGTTCTATTGAAAGAAAAACCCAAAATGGAGAAAACAATTTACTGCCAAGAAATCATCGTGGGTTTTACGCTCGTGCTGACTGCTGAAGAATATCTTACCATTTGCCTCGATAATTATGCAGTCAAAATAAGACGATCAGTGTAAACTAAGGGCGGCTGAAGTTTGGATGGATAAAACCTCAGAAGAGAGTGCACAGCACGATGGAAGAGATTGTTTAGAGAAGCTGTATGCATCTGCATTTGAGTAGACTTTAAATTTGTCAAAGAAAGACCGGAATCAGATATCCTGTTCGAGTGCCATCAGCAGCAACCTGGAATATTTTCTACCTATCAGTTTCCTATGAAGTTTGGCAGGATCACCACAGTCTTTTAGCCGATGATTACACTGATGAAGCCAGGAAGCCAGAGCTAATTTTTGCCTATCTATTTCGTTAAGAGAGTGACAAGAAACCTATAAATAAATAAATAAAAATATAAATCTATAAACACACGACGGTCATTCTTTGTATTAGATGAAGCAACCCTAGGTGATTCACGCGATCAAAAGCAGCACTGAAGTTAAGCTGGACCAACCTAGTGCCATGAATCCTATCAAGTGCCTACTGCAATATATGAGAAATGTGAAGCTGAGCATTACAAGTTACCAAGCCTTTTCGAAAACTATACTGTGTCGGAGGTAGGACACCCTGCTTCTCAAGAAAGCGACCCAATCTTGACGCAACCAATCTTTCATAAACTTTAGACAAAGCAGGTGTGACCAAGATGGGCCTACCATCGGAAGTCCGGTATAAGACACAGCCCTTCGTTACAGGTGTTACATGAACAACACGCCAGCATTCCGGGAACGAGCTCAACCTTAACATTCGAAAGATCACAGAAGCGAGCGAGGCCGCAAGCCTCCCAGCCACCTCCGAAGAAAGAGCGGAAACATATCCGATGGATCAGTGCCTCCATTGGGGTCCACGTCAAGAGAAGACTGTGCACTTCAGAATATATGAAAGCAAAATCAGAGAACCTCGGTCCCAGGGCACACGCTAAAGCAATGCACACCCGGTCCCGGCTCTGTTTCTGATCGCAGTAGCTCAACATAAGGTCCGCTTTGGCAGCAGGGTCCACAACAAGGACACCACCAGCACCAATTAAAGGGGGAATGGAAGAGCTCGCACCAAACACAACGCTCATGAATGTGGACCACCACTTATGTCAGGTAACAGAAGAAGCCAATAACTCCTTCATACTATGCTCCCTCTCAGCTTCCTCATAAGTAGCCCTAGCCCGACGCTGCAGTCTCTGAAACACTGAAAGTTAACATTTCAACTGATGCGCCCTTCGACAGGCATCATCAAATCAGGATTCATCGCCTGTTCTGAGTATCTGACCATAATGAATTGGGAAAAACACATAAGTACGCACTATGTCAGAGAAAAGCCGATCTAAATAGACCTAAGATATGGAGACTTTCTCATAACACCCCAAGGGAGAGCAAGGATGGCGCCAGAATCGGCATCCTAATTCACTCTGGACTTCAAAAATACCTCACGCCTGACAGTGACTACTGGGACTCACTGATGGACTCTCAGAGTTGCAGAGAGGGCACCGTGGTCCGAAGAACCAATGGGAGACGACACTGACACTCCAACCAATTCAGAAACATCAGTTACCTGGAGGTCAAGAACATCTCCCATCAAGTGGGTGAGGCCCTCAACCAACTGCTAACAACCAGAGGCAGTCACGAAATCGAGGGCTACACGACCATGGAAATCGGTGTATCCAAAACCCAATCATTCTACATGGTGACAATACCACCCATAGAGATAAATTTAAATATAGAACGCCTATTCGATGACTGAATCCTAGCCATTGCATCCAAAAGACAATAAAACAAAAGCCCTGTCAAAAGCAGACGGACTTCGACACACTGAAAACAAGTAAATGTTCCTAAACGAGCCACCTACTCGGAGCAGCATGAGTTCACAAGATGGGCACTCATTTTCTCTCTGCGTAGACACAACAACACCTTTACGAACGTAAGCAATCAAGCCTCTAAACTGAGGGCACGAATCTCGTAACCGCATATTGGATTTTCAAAATTCAGGACCATCAGCTCGGAAACATGGCGATGGCTAGAGACGAGCATCTCTGAACACAGTACTAAATCATAATTAGAAGAGGCTGCAGAGAGCTCAGCCACATTAGCTTAGAGACCACGAACAATACCACACAAAATGCGGCAAGAACAAACACTAGAACCACGACGGTCAGGGTTAACCTCCAGATCCGGATAGCGAACTATAAGGCACGCAAAAAAGAAAAGAAAATCGATTAACGAGGATGACATCAATCAGCAAAAAGCAAAACAAACCGACAGTCACTATGCATGGTACGAAAGCGGCCAGTTATCAACACACCCCAGGCCTTGCCACCACCAGTACGGGAAGGAAGAGAAAAAACATCAGGTGTTACTTTCTGGTGGCAGAGAGAGGAGCAGACTGTGGAAGACCGAGTACCCAGCTATAGCATCTGTCTGTTCATCTCCTCTCAAGGATACCGTTGGACGTAAAGGTCTCATCCGCCTTTAGAGTGGCAATTCCTCAAACTCAGAAACTATCCAGAGACCCAACCGAAAGCTGACTCAAACAAAGAGGCGTCCGGTGGGCTCACAATGTGGGCGGCCTGATAACGCGCAGACGACGCTTAAAATATCCAGATTTTTTCCTTGCTATGCGATTCGGTGAAGGCGAGCCGAAATCACACTTACTTCGCAAGCAGTGAATATCGACAAGCAATTGCTGGTTTCTCATGACAATTTTTAATTTATTGAAAAAGCCAGATACTCTATCTATAGCATAACAGGCTGGCTCCCTTACCTTTAAATAAATATTTTTTAGTTGATCTCATAGTGCTTCTTTCAATATCAGTTTTGTACAAAATACTAAGACATCGATGGTAATTTCGTAAGAATACTAAGCACTTAGAGGATCATGAGTTTGCCCGTCCGTATTACGCCACTTTTTTCTTATGGTCTGATGGGGTCCTTACTGCTGCATAACTTTTCTGAAAGTAAACACTCACATTCCTATCCATCGTATATTTTAAGTTGTAGTTCAGTCATAATTATTATCGCAATAAAGATCTCAGCATCAATATTTGAGCTTGTGCGCAACGTTGAAGTCCAACATAAAGTCACTGAGGGTTCTATTCACATTCTTTATTTTTATCCTCTGTCACATTTTGTGACGCCTCCATTACTGTGCCAAGAATGTGTTGATTGGCCTAGCGCGGCAGACAGTCTAACTGTTGGTACAAAAATATCAGTTACTGTGAAAGTGGTACTTTTCGCTTTCAGCCTTACTCCTAAAAATATTGCGTTTGTATCCCTTACAAAACAATAGTATTTATGATACTCTGACTTAAATTTGTAATGAACGTTGCATTTTTTTTTCCTTTTTGTCACATCACTACTGATTCACTAGGCTGAAAACTTAGTTAACCCGGCGTCTCTCTGTGCAGAAAATGGTCATACATGGTGCACATCCTTAATAACTTCCGTCAAGGGGGTTATGTTTTCATTGGATTTGTCTGTCGGTGAATCTGTTTGTCTGTCATCAAAATAATTAAAAAATTTATAGACAGATTTGAATGAAATTTACAGGGGTTGTTGAGTATGTTAAGAGAAACAGATCAATAACTTTTGGCGAAGATCCGTTCATCCGTTCGTTTGTTTGTTTGTTGTGCCTCATTTTTGCCAATGCCATAACTCAAAGAATTATGGATAGATTTTCGTGAAATTTACGTGAGTTATTAGGTTTGACACGAAGAGTGAATGATCAAATTTTTGTGATGATATGTTTGTTCGTTCGTGTGTTTGTTGCTGCGTTTGATTTTGTGCCGTTTAGCGCAATAACTCAAAAAATTTTAAATCGATCTTTATGAAATTTACAAGAGTTGTTAGTAAATGTTAAAAGACATAAATGATTATTTTTTGGTGCAGATCGCTTGGTTCGTTTGTATGTTTGATTTGTGTTTGTCATGATGTTTGTTAGCAGCATGACTCAAAAAGTTATGAGCGGATCTTCAGGGAAATTGCAGCATACGTTAATAGAATCAAAAGGCACAAATGATTACATTTTGAACTTGATACAAAGAATATCATGGTTTCAGCGCCAATTTGAACTCTCCATTACCGTTGCTTACTTGGCGGAGGTATGCGCTCTCAGAGCGCTCTAGTTAGTAACATATGAACACTGGCAAGGATAAATCTACAGGGCAACTAGTATTTCTCGATCGCCCTACTGTCATAATGGCAATAGCTCATAAAGGGCCGGGGCATAAACTCCGGTGTCTCTCTTGGCATGGGCCAGCTGGTCCGTCTACTGCCGCCTATCTAATCAGAGCTAAATATGTTAGTACAAGACAGAATACTTCAGGGCGCTGTGCCCGCCATAAGCTGGGCCACAATTGATTTACAATTATTAGTTCTAGTTAGGAAGTTTAAGCCTCCGTTTCCGAGCACAACGCTATCACAGGGAAAGAGCAAGGGACATAAAGTATGCCAAGAGAAACGGGGAACCCATGCACGCAGGTGTTCCCACCATATTCATTTACAAAAGATAGTTGCGTCAGATATGAGTGTTTGCAACAAACCCTTGAAATGTGCAGAAATGTGACGTCACAACTACGTCACGTCATCGTTGCAGCGAGGAATCTTTAGTATTTCTTCAATGGCGTGACGTAATTGTGATGCCACAATTCCGAAGGTGTCAAGGGTGTAGCACTTACACTCAGATATGATATGACTACTATAGCACGTGAACTGTGGTTGGGCATAGCAATCGGATCAGATAATAAATAAATTCCTTTCCTTATTCTTTCCTCTTCATAATTTACAGGGATAAGCCAGCAACATTTGCTCCGTATCTCTTATCTGGAATGGTGTTGACATCATTGTCCTGCAACTGCGATCTGTAAATACCGTAGTACTAAAGCACTTTGAGAGCGCATACCTCCGCCCAGCAAGGCAACGGTAATGAAGAATTCAAATCAGTTCTGAAACTATGATTTCCTTTGCATCAGCACCAAAATCTGTTCATTTATTCCTTTCGACCGCACTGACGGCTTGTTTAATTTTGTTGGAGATCCGTTCATAACTTTCCGAGTAACGCTGCTTGCAAATATTAGACAAACACACATACAGACCAATCCACAAACAGACCAACCGATCTTCACCAAAATTCAATCATTCATGTACATCAACATCACTAACAATTCCTGTAAGTTTCATAAAGATCTGTTGATAACTTTTTTGAGTTTTTCTCCTGACAAGCATAAAACCAAAATCAGAGACAAACAGACTAATGAATATCCAGATCGTCACGAAAATATGTTCAATTACTCTTCGTAATATATTCAACAACTGATGTAAATTTCATAAAAATTCGCTCATAACTTCTTGCGTTATGACATTTAGCAAATGAGGCAGACAAACAAATGGATCTTGGCCATAAGTTAACTATCTGCTCCTCCTAACATAAAGTCCTTGGAAATTTCGTCGAAATCCGTCAATAACTTTCTGAGTTGTGTTGGTGACAGAGACTAACAAATAGAGACAAACTTTGACAAAAACATAACCTCCTTGGCGGAGGTAATAAGATGCGTCAATTAGGGATATGGTAGCAGCTTATTAGCAGCTCACGCATGTACAGTTGCATATTTTTTTTTCTAAATTCATAACTAGTTACCTACCGACGAAGTTACTCGTACACCCTCTAATATTGAATTTCCTATGTTTTTGTACAGTTCCAAGCTTTTTGCAGATTTACAAGTACGTGAAAGGGAATAGAAAACGCAATTTCCAGAAAAAAGACCATATGGCATAAAATATGGCAAGTAAATTTTGCATACTTTAAGAAGACAGATTTATTCTTAGCGCAAAAAAATGTGAACATAAATACTAATTAGAACGCCTAGTGGCGTTAAACCATCACCCGCTGTGGGGCCGAATTCAACTAAGTAACTCATTCGGATGCTGTGTCCAACAAGGTTAGGGCACAGCACCCCGTCAAGATCTTTTAATGATATCAAAAAAAAATAGAACGCCTGGTGGCGCAAGACAATCTGCCGCGGTGGAAGCAAATTCAACGCTGTCGTTTTTGATGGTCAGTTAGGCCTAGTTTTTGGCATAGTTTACAGCTAGGTGAACCCACCAAACTCCCAGCAAAATATTATGAACGTTGCTGAACTCCTTCAACCTCTTTTTGAGTAGACAGACAAATATATATATATAGAAATGTATTTATGTATACTTCAGTCTGAAACGAAAACATTATTACCTTTCTCACTTCGTTCGCCGGTGATAACAAGAGCTTCCTGGAAACACATACCTCCACCAAAATTGGCAATGTTTTAAAAATTGTGCATTGGTCCTGAAACTAGGATTTCCTTTCCATCAGCACCAAAGTTTTTTTTTTCATTTGTGCTTCCTAATTTTTCCAAGTAGTAATGAAAATTTTCTACAGATCCGTTCAAAATTTTTGGAGTTATGTTACTGACAAACATTCTGACAAACACTACTCCACACACATACGGACGAAGCGATCATCACTAAAATTTGGTCACTTACTGCTCGTAACATGCCTAACAACTCGTGTAAATTTCACAAAAATCGGTCTAAAAACGGTCATGGCACAAAAAAAAGAGGTAGACAAACAAACAAACAGGCGAACGGATCTTCACCAAAAGTTATTGGTCTGTTCCTTCTAACATGCCTAACTAACCCTGTAAATTCCACATAGATCCGTTCATAACTTTTTGAGTTATATTGATGACAGACAAAAAGCAGATCAACAAGCGATGTATTGATGACACTTTTGTTCTTTTTCAGGTATAAATGCCACGCAGACCTTTCTCTAGAATATTTGAACTCCCGTCATTGTAACATTAGGTTTATTAAAGAAAATGAATCAAACGACCGGTTACCTTTTCTCGATACCTGAACGCAAAGAATAGGCAATAAATTTCAATGTTCTGTATACCGCAAGAATACGATTTCAGGATTAGCTTCTAGCTTTTTTAGTTTTTGTTCGCATAAATTTAAACTGAACGGTATCTGCACTCTTATTGCTAGGGCGTGCAAAATTTGTTCGAACCATCAACTGTTACACCAGGAATTTGAGTTTTTACGCTATTTCCGGATTAAGAATGGGTTCCCTATCTCGAATATCGAAAAATATATCAATAAGTTATTAGCCAAATTATATGAACCTCCCCCTGTTGTCCAGTCTTGCCATCAACAATGCTTTTATATTAAACTTCCTTTTTTCGGGCATCAGTCTATGAAAATGAAGGATGATGTGCTATCTCGTATCAGCAATTTTTTCTGCAATTGAAAGTACAAATAATTCTAGTCAATAATTTCACCATTGGTTCTCTGTTTC
The DNA here is from genome assembly GCA_001587735.2 of Parhyale hawaiensis. Classification (NCBI taxonomy): domain Eukaryota; kingdom Metazoa; phylum Arthropoda; class Malacostraca; order Amphipoda; family Hyalidae; genus Parhyale; species Parhyale hawaiensis. The sequence continues at coordinate 24,745,522 of LQNS02278170.1, forward strand.
GTCACAAAGATAAGGCCGGGGACAGACTGGGGCAGCAAGCGATGCAATACAATTTTCGCAAGAGGTTTGTTGCATGACGTTGACAGCTATGTTTCGATACTATTTATTGGCATAGAGGTAAGCAAGACAGATAAGCACATCTCAACATATTCGCGAGATTTAACCCATGCGCGTACCTACTCAGTACCACACGATAGTGTTTAGCATGCGTGCTGTAGGTTTTTATTATTTATCTGTTATAAAAAACAGCTTTGCCTAATATCAAGAAAATAGTATTTACTCGTTAATGATAAAATCGACGAAGAGGAAACGATCATCACGAAACAGCTGTTTTTTTACCTCTAACTAAAGGAAACACGTAAGAACAAGTTCGACCCCGTTATAGTGACATATGTGGAGTATTTTATTCAATTATGAGAATAAATTGTTCTCCATGGTAAAAATATGTATCATTTTTCATTACATTATAACTGTAAGTTTTATCTATCTAATTCATTCGTCGAAGACGAAGCTTTCAGCGTAAAATATTTTATCTTTGGAATGTGCACTCAAACCGCGCGGCCATTCTCCTATCGAAAGCGACACGCTGATTGGTGATTCATCTTCACGTCAACGTTTCCACTACCGCAATCTTGATCAACTCACTACAGACAGATTTAAATTATTTTCGGCAAAAAAATTGAAACCATTTTGCAACATATGTCTGTAAAATCTGAACAAAGTTTTTTCATCATTGATTGCAACTGAATTCGTATCGTTGCTCAAGTAAGACCATAAATCAGTGAACAAAAACAAAATCAAGTTGTCTTAGGTTGCCAACTAGGGTTTTAGTTCAGTCATGTTCACATTGCGTACTCGGCAGCCGAGTTGCGGCAGCTATTTTGCAGCACTTTTGTAAAGCAGACGTAAAATTTGACAATACAATAGCTCAATTATGAAATGATATTCGGTAATCATCCGAGCGTTACGTTCTTTGCTTCCTGGATGGAATGAAGTTTCGAGGATAATCAACGCAAATTTTCATACTTGCGGACAAGGAAGAACTAGGTGCTTTAGTCTACTTGTCAACAAATGTTCAGAATACATTTACATTTTCTGGTGCTTAATCATGATCGTTTTTGACGCTTGATAGCACACTCATTACAATTTGTACCGTGAAAGCTGCAGGAGTTATTGAACGCTCATTAATTTCATGTATCATCAAGAATTTCAGGGGAAAAGCTAACACTTGTGATTGAATTGAGAGTGTCGCGGCACCTGGCATCTAGGCGTTGCCTGGCAACAGGCGTTGGCCATGGGTTAAATCTCGCGAATATGTTGAGATGTGCTTATCTGTCTTGCTTGCCTCTATGCCAATAAATAGTATCGTTAATACATTACTTCGTCGTATATTAGCTTTCAATTGCAGTTTCGTAATTTGTCCGCTTACATTCTGTAAGTCTGCGAATTAACAAACACTCTACCGTTCAAGATTTCACAACGTACACACACACACACCCACACACTTTGCTGGCGCATCTCGTCAGTTTGACCAACCCCCCGAAACATAGCTGTCAACGTCATGCAACAAACCTCTTGCGAAAATTGCATTGCATCGCTTGCTGCCCCAGTCTGTCCCGGGCCTAAGCTGCCTCCTGCAATGCGAGCGTCTCTTCTGTACCAATATTGTTGCTCACGTCGTGAATCACGGTACGTGGGCTCTACGTGCCGTACCCTTATAACCAGGGTCGCCGAGCATGCAGGGCGTAGTTTTAGCACCGGTCTTCAACTTTGTTCTCCTTCCCAATCCTCTGCGCGATCACATGCCGAACAGAGCAGTGTTCCAGTTTCAATATAGAATTTTAAAGTCCTAGCAACAGCTTCCTACGTGTCAAACCTACGAATTTTAGAGTCTTTCTACATATACAAATTAAAAACGCAGCTAAATGATACTCAGAGCGCGTTTCCTCTTGGCATAGCTGATACATAGCATCGTTTACACTTTATTTCTTATTTTATCGATACTCCTTCTCATAAGTAAAAGTACAAATTATGTATAAGTATAGGCATTAGATAGTTTTAGTTAGGTTTAGAGTACTGTTCTTTTCCAACAAACTGACATTGTTAGAACTAATTTTTATAATATTTTCTGCCGAATTCTATCCGCTGATGATGGGCACATTGTCCGAAACGTTCGTTTTTTTTATTCACTGGTTGGTACTAAGCTATTTATAAATATCGTTACAGACAGCTATTTTGGTTCTAGTTTTTATTTTGAGGCTTCGAAGCGTCAATACTGATAAGATTTTTGAACATGCAGTACTCCTCAAAATATAAATTCCTTGACTGAGGTACTTCACACAGTACGACCTTTCATGTGCAAAAGTCTAGCAGTCGTCTCCTACAGTCTTTGATACAATTCGAGCCGGTGTCTGCTAGCATATTCTTCTGTTCATCAATGGCAATGTGTTCTAATTCCTTGAGGCTCTTCTGAACCTGACGACTTACCCTCACTTTTATTTAGAGCAATAAATTTTCGATTGTATTTACGTCAGCACTCATTAAAGGCCATGATAAATCTGCTGTAATCTGACAGAAATTTTATGGCAAAATCGAAACACGCAAGTGCATCATGATGATGCACTTTAACTAAGCTTACTACTATGGTTATAATAGTCTCTCATTATCACATACAGAGAATAAACCTTATGCCTTATTATTCTTAAATTTTGACGATATGCCGCTGGCACTGTACACAGCAGGACATGAAGTTCGTACTGCGGAGGAATGAAAAATTTCTCCCTGACTGACTTCGATTCTCCAATTCTCACAGCGCTAGCTTCTCCTTCCCTTCAATATTTGAGCTTCTAAGTTGGCAAAAGGAATAACTCGTTAGGTGTAATTACTACATGCAAGATAATGCATGATTATTACTTTTATTACAGTAGAGTTAGTTAAAGGGTACCATCATGATGAACTTGCATGTTTCGGGTTTGGAACAAAATTTCTCTCAGTGTAGTACTTTTTAATGGCACACGCAGGTACAGATTTCAATGTACGTCTGGAGCCGTCGTCTTGCTATAAGATGAATATCGGTCTAGCCCAACACTTCGTATCGATAACTTTAGGTTTTTACTCAAGATTTCCACATACTCATCCGACTTTACTATTCCTTCATTCAGAATCAATTTTTCAATGCCACTTTATCAGAAAACACCACGCATCATAACAGATCCACCTCCATGCTTAACTGAAGGCGCGGTCGTCTTTGGGAGGTAAACCGCTCGCTCTCAACCTTTTGGCATCATTATCAGCCGAAGAGCTCCATTTTGCTTTCAGCACAATAGATTGTGCTCGCTTCCAGAAGCAAGCATCTATGACAAAGTGCGCTTTGGCGAAGTTCGAGGAAGCAACAACGTACTATGATTCATGGAGAGGCATTCGTCCTGGTCAATTACCGTACAAACCATTCTTATTCAGATAACGATGTTTCGTTCAAGTATTCACGCTAGCACCCTGCGTATCCAACGTCTTGGTTACGTTAAACCCAGTTCACACTGAGCCTCGTACATCGCTTGACCAAGTACGAGGGCACCCTCCCCTAGCGATTTTTCCCACCATATCGGCAGTTCTCGTGNATCGGGTACGTCATAGTAAGTTCAACGACTGTTCATGAATTTAATGGTAGTTTTCTGCAATACTGATTAAAATTATGGCTTATGTGTACGCAGCAGTTGACGTATGTCATGCCAAACCGTAAAAGATGTCACTTGTTTTTTTGATAGTTTTGCAACATTTCCGAGAACAAAAACAAAAACCTAAGATCCTGAGCAAAATAGTGATGAGTGGCCTAACTTGGGCTTGGTCCCGATGCATGACGCTGAGTGTGAACATGGCTTTCGCACCAAAGTAATTTATCTACTGATGTTCCATCAATAATATTACCAATAACACGATTACAATAAGTTGGCTATGATCACGTAAATTATTAGGTCCCCAGGCAGCAGCGCCACCAGAAACCCCCCACCTCTGTGCCATGTAAGGAAGTTCATAAAACAGTTCGTTGATAATACCACAACAGTGAACTAGAGCACTCTGAGAGCGCATACCTCCGCCAAGCAAGGTAACGGTAACGAAAAATTCAAATTGGCTCTGAAATTATGATTTTCTTTAAATCAAATTCAAAATCTAATCATTTGTGCCTTTTAATAGCATTGACTGTTTCTGCAATTTTCATGAACATCCGTTCATTATTTTTTTTTTTAGTTTTACTGCTTGCTAACAAACATTATGACAAACATAAGTCAAATGCACGAACGAACAAACCGATCTGCACCAATATTAAATTTTGTTCATTTATGTCTTTTAACATTACTAACAATTTCTATAAAATTCATGAAGATCCATTGATAATTATTTGAGTTATTGGGCTAACAAGCATAAAATTAGAAACACTGACAAACTAACGAACAAAAAATCATTACCAAAATACGGTCATTTACTCTTCGTAATATCCTAACGACTCGTGTAAATTTAATGAACATCCGTTCATAAATTTTTGTGTTATGGCATTGCAAAAAATGAGGCAGACAAACAAACAAACGGATGGACGCATCTTCACCAAAACATAATCATTTGTTCCTCCTAACATACCTAACGATCTCTGTGAACTGCCTCAAAATCCGTCCATAACTTTTTGAGTTATCTTGGTGACTGACAGAATAACAGAGAGACAAACCAGACGAAAGCATAACCTCCTTGGCGGAGGTAACTACCTACAACGATGATACTTCATCACAAAGGAAAATAATAATAATAATCATCCTATTTAAGCGTCATTATATTGCACACACCGCACGCTACTGGGAACACCGCAAGTTAATGACTTGCCATTAAACTTAGCTATAAATGCTCGCCTGGCTCAGCCTCGCTTCATTCAGTTGGGCTTCGTCACAACTTGTGCTGTCCGGCCTCTATAGGCTTAATTTCTGTGCTTAGTACAAGTCTGCTGCCCTAACTCCGCGCAAGCTTAACTTCTCCGCTCCTAACCTCGCAGGAATTGAGGACACGCGCACCTAAACAGATATCTTTTTTTTATACGGACGCGTGCTTGCACACAGAGACACGTACAGCATTACACTGGTGCGATGTACATTTGTCTGCATCAGTACACCTGCACATTGCATGCTGCTTTTAAAACGTTTCTCCGAGGTCAAGGCCAAAATGACAAGATCCTGGGAAAATCTCAAGGAGTTGCAGGCCTGGGGCCTAGTCACACGCGGCGTGAAGCTCAGTGTGAACTAAGCTTTATAGAAGTTTCAAGTGCACTTATAGGGCAGGTAAAGACAGATGTAAGATACGCTCATATATTCACTAACAGTGATCGCATCGTGAACATACCGCGGGCTGAGAATCACTCGGAGCGATACCGAAACCGGATACAAAGTAGTATGAGCACTTCTCTAGAGCGAAGTGCCAAGTGTATGAAAAACGTTGCAACAGAAGGAAATTGGTTGTTAGTATTTAATTAAAGACTGGGCATTTTGAAGCTTAAGTGGAGAAATTTATGTGGAACACTATCATTACTATTCTCATAGTTAGCCACTTTACCCATGTCATACGAGGCAAAAAAAAAAAAAAAACGTGAGAACTGCTACAGTTGAACAGTTTCCAAAGATTCACTCGCAGAGGATGAACCTGCACACGTTAGGAGCTACAGACTGTGAAAAAAAGCTGTACAGGTTAAGTTCTATGTAATCGGAGAATCGCAGCCCTGAGAAACTTGCGAATATCTCATCAGCTCTGGCAAGACATTTAGGATTTTTTTCCTGCGTCCAGTTTAGTTCTTCTCTTCCTGCTTCTGCTGACATTTTTTTTTTTGCTTGAGTTTCCTCTTCTTCGCTTACATCTCCTCAAGAGTTATGGTCCTCGTTGCATGTGGGCTCTCCATTTTGGCCTTATCACTGTTAGCATGCCTCACTGAACGTGTCATAATGTTTACAATCAGTTTAATTGCATGGAGGTGATCGTACAAGAAAAGTGAGGAACTTTACTTTCTTCACAGTGTAAGATAAGCTTAGCTTCTCAGGTTTCCCGTATCTCCCGCCGCTAATCTTGCAGAATTTCTGCCCAGTCCCTGAGCCCATTAAAGGTCGAGGCAATCTTCCATGTGGAGGTTGGCGCCTGCAGAGATGCTCGCTCAAAGATTGGATATTGCAAAGGCAGTTGTGTCGAAGATCGTGATAAATATCACCGGGCCTTTGTGCCGGCCATATTGCAGACACAACACACGAACGTTTCCTTCCGTCGTGTTTGTCTAACAGCAACAACATAGTTTTTGTCTTTTTTGTTGCATCGACGGATAGGATTGTCTCTTGTCTTGTATGGTGTTTCTAACACTCTGTATTTGAATGCCAACTATTTATGGAGCTGTAAACGCTTCTATGCCCTACCCGTCATAAGCGAGCGACAGTTTTTAAAATTAGAATCTCATCAACCCTAAGAATAGGGTCTAGCGGAAATTTCCACAATAATATTCATTGTTCATCCAAATATGCTGCACAAACCTCAGTTCATTTACATGATAAGAAAAAATTAAAAAGAAATGAATATTAATGCTTAGAAATGTGTGGACAAAAATTAAGGAAAAACACAATATTTTACCTAAACGCAATAGTTACATATCTGATAAAAAAAATCGTTGAATTAATATCTTGTGAAGAAGCCCTTAATTTCTAACACAGCTGTGTAGCTCCCGCCGCACGACTGCATCACTGAAGTTAATCTTTTGGAATATTCTTTCACGATTCCTATTCGAACTAAAGTCTAAAAAAGTCAACTTGTATTAATGTATTTATTTATTTACTTTTTTTGTTCCCATCAGTCACACGTACTTTCAAAGTGTGCGCAAAATAATCAATATGACTTGAATCAGGACATTGGGTGGGTGTCCCATAATATCAAAATGTTGCTCTTTCATAACCAACGTAGCCTTATGACCTGCGACATTATCTCATCAGAAAAAAAGGCATCGTCACATGTTTCATTTTGGAGTAAAGGAATAAGATGATCTTGACGTATGTTCTTATACATTTCTAGACTTATTTATTATTCAGGTGGTTGAGAGGACTATATAGAGTATACCTTAATTGGCATGCATATATGTTTGCCCTGTCTATATCCATATCTAGCTACTAGAGTGTACTTTAATTACCATGTTAATTTCTTTGTACTTTATATTGTGTATCCACGTCTAGTTACTAGAATGTACCTTGATTGTCATCCATGTATCTTTTTCCTACTCTATGTATATCCACGTATAGCTACTAGAGCGTACCATGATGGCCATGTTTTTATCTTCCTCATCAATGTTAACATGACTTGATCTGACTATCCACAGCTGAACCAGGAGTGTTCCACTTCTGAGCCCGTGGGTCTACCCCGCACATGGTCACCGTTCTCTAGCTGGCAAAACAGGACTCAAACCCCGCAACCATGTGTCTTCACCCTCACTTTTCTCTTCTGCCCGGTCTTTTCCCCTCTCACTCCTTTGTTCTTCCAGGTGGGGTGCGGTTGGTTCGCTCAGTCCATCCCCCACTCTGAGCCAGCTCTTTCTTCCATTTCTTTGCTTTGTTAGGGGGTTCTCTGTTTACTGTAAGTAACCACCAATTACGGACCAAGCAAACGCACTGATTGCCACTGCGTCGGTAGGCGACACCAGAACAAGTCTCTATTGCATCACACAAGGGTTCCCAGTTGGAACAGCTTGCTGACACTATCAAAAATAGTCTGTAGGCATATCTTTATATTCAGTGATCTCACTATCACGGGTATCGTGGAATACTTCACATTATACGGATTATAGGGGGATCACCAGTTGATGGCAGTAACACCCAGATTTACTCGATATCCATTATATTTGTTCTTCAGTACATATTTCTCACAGGTAGTATGTCCTTGCAGACTATAGCAACTAGCTACGCAATATCACAATTGTGCTACTCTGACAGTCACTATATTGAGAATCTTAGTACAATACATCGTACAATACACTGTTAGTAGCGCACTATGAGAATGTCTCTATGTAACTGAACTCTGCAGCTTAGACCTTTAAGATGGACAGGTCTTGGTGATTCACACCGCAAGCACCGACCGGATGGCAGACTGGCGGCGGTAGTAGTCTGTCTCAGCGCTGATGCTTGCTTTTATTACCTCCTGCGGTTGTGTCACATTTTTGGTACATTGGCGTTGGCACAACGACAACTACCTACAAATATACAAAGGTGATCTCCCTCCGAGCTTTTCTTGTTCTAATAATTACACTCCAAATAGTACCCTCCTTCTCAAACACACTTCAGTCCTCTGACGTGCTGGTCTACAGCGACTTCAGCACCTCCACCCTTCATGGTCCCCATTCAATGAAAAGCCCTCCACCGCCAGAAGTGAGCAGCTTCATAAGACAACCGGAGAAGCATTCCGTGGTGAGAGTCAATTTGGGATCCCTCCCCGTGCTTCGCCTGGCCCTCTCGGTGGTGAAGTGACTACGGCTCGGCATCGCACCAACGGAGGCCCGGGTTCGATTCCCCGGACGGCACGCTACCGATTTACACTGCATGGAGCACTCCAGCATCGAGAAGGACAGGCAAAGCACGGCGAGGGATCCCAAATTGACTCTCACCAGGAACTGCTTCTCCTGCTCTTCACACTACCAGTTCTTCAAATTCTAGAACTAAGGCTAAAAGAAAACCTCGATAGGTGTATCTACTGTACCCTGTATACGAGATAATAAATGATGTTTGTTTGTTTGCTTTTGTGAGTGAGTTGTCAACGGCGCAATTTAGACTCACCTCTTTGCCTATGGCTCCCCTTCCTTACCCGACCTCTTTCTTGCAAGCGTCCACCGGGCGCTTGATTCCGGATAACACACCTCTATTAGTTCTGACCACCGCCTCATCATTATCACATCTAACTAAGTTACTGTCGCTCCGTCTTCACTGGAACCCCGTTTCATCGCAGATTTCTGCAAGGCAGCCTGAAATCCAACCGAACGGAGACGGAGGCGGTAATAGCTTGGTTACCTCCTGTTGCCCGTCTGCTTCTTCCGCCGAGCCTGCTCTCTGAAAAACTCATCCATCTCTCCGCTGACTTCCTAAACCAGGAGATCGCCAGGATCAACTCCGATGTCGCCAGGAGGGACTGGGTGAAGACAGAGCATAGGAAGCGCTGCGACCATCGCATCCATACGTAATCTCGTTTTTGGTCCCTTCCCAATTCCCACGCTGGTAATCGTGCCCAGATGAACCCAAACCATCTAATCAAATTTACTAGCCTCTGGCAAACTTCAGATCCGGTGATTTCCTAACACTCATGTCGCATTTTCACCACTCCCGCGCCCCATTCCTAATCTCGCTCCACGTGAAAACTGAGCAGCCTCGTCAATCGGTATCACCCTTTGGACAGATCTTATGCTCCCTTCACTGTTGTCGATGTGCAGGGAGCACTGCATCGTGGCGGAAATTCCACTGCAGGCACCTAGATGGGCTTAGTATTTTCATGGCCGAAGGGTGGGCTAAATGTTCGGAGGGAGAGTTCTATACGTATTTGACAGGGCATAATTCTCTGTTAGCGAGGGAGTGAAGCCCCTAATGGGGATAGAAGTGTGGAAATTTTAAAAATACTGTATAGTGTAAATTCGTATTCCAGGTGTATGTTTCTATAACATAAGCTCTAATATAGTATATATAAATGAAAGCACTGTTACAAAGATAAAAAAACATTTGTTTTATTTTGGCATTATTAAAATGGACAGTATATGTTGTAAGACTCAGACCAGGCCGGTTTTCATAAAAATCATCATCAGTGAGATCTATAAAAAATAAAGTATGTACATTAAGCTATTTTCTATAGGATTGTTTCAAAATTACAATTAAAAAATTGCATATACATGAATCCTATTGAGCGAAGTAAAAGAAAACGGTAATCGAGAAAAGCCTAAAAGCATTCAAGGAAAATTGCTAACTACTACTGCCATTTTTAAAATAAAGAACTAGTTTACTTGTTAGGTTCGTAGGACTCTACGGGTATTTACACAACGTACTAGGGTGCGGAAGACTGGTCGATGTTCAGGGAGGTGCGTTCAATTTTTATGTTCATTGATCTAAAATATGTATGTCAAACTGAGTCTGTGCAGTGACTATTATAGTGTAGGTACTGAAATGAACTGGGTGTTTGTTGTATTCACAGTGATCAAAAAGGCTGGAGTGCTGTCTCACTGTTAGAGGTCAGTTGGTTCGGAAAGATATGCCCATATGTTGAGAATAGCGGGCTTTGGACTGCTTCATACTGCTTCCTATGTACAAGTCATTGCAGACCTCGCATTGAAATTTATTAATTATCATGGAACGTAGATCAGACAGTGCGTTGTCTTCTGTGCAAGTGTGTGGGCTGAACGTCGTTTCTCTTCTGGTCTGAGACTTCGGAAGCTTCTGCGGCGGTTCCGTTCCGAATCAATGTGCGACAAGCTTTACACTACCGCAGGCTGGCACCCCATAGTTTCTACCTTTTCCAAAGATGAATTGCAAGTTGTCCAAAAGCGTTCCTTTGAGCGTTGCCACCACTTCTCACCATAAGACTTCTCGATGGCAACTCCACCATATGACCTATATACTCCTCGTATGGGAGACTCTTGACCTTCATAGTTGGAAGTATCTTCAAGCCTTAGTTCCCAGCCACCCGTTACATGGTACGATCACCGCTCGCAGTGAATGTCGCCACTTGAAATGTGCCCTGGCGTCCAAGAGAAGGCCTACTATGTCGCACTTGCCGGAAAGTGGCCTCGTCCGGCGGACCAAAGGAGCAAGGTGGTGAACTCTTCCACGCGAAGTTGGAAGTCAGCAAGGTACTTGGCACCCTTCCTCCTCCATCTCCTCGACCGAGAAAACACTACCCCGCCCCTCTCATAGCTGCAGTTTGGCCACTGTGCACCTCCCACTGTCAATAAACAGAGGATCGTGTTAACAGCCTCTTTGCTGTGCCCGCTCTGTCACGTGGGAGAGAAAATCGTCTCCTATCTGTTTTCGTGCAACACCTTTACTACGCCTCTCACTGCCTTGTATCTTCGAGAGGACCACTCGGCGTCTTTATCTACCTGTCTCCCCAGCCCTCCTTTGTTTATCTACCTGCACTACCCCGCCCCTCGTAGGAACCTCCTCCAGATGAAGATCGTATTTAGGCGTAACCACATATACAACAGCTTATTTTTCCAAACGATAACTAACTGACGCTCCTATTAGGGCGGTCGCACACGATCAGTTTTAACCTACAGATATGACTGTACAGTTAAACTGGCACAGTTTTAACTGACACACATATAGAGTTCGTTGGAGTATCTTGCTCTTACAAGAATTCAACCATGCCATAATATCATAGTATGGGCTTGTAGTTGGTCTCTGTTGATGCTCCAGACTTCTTTGATGTCGCAACCTTCTTCTTCTTGCGATAAGCTCATCTCAAATGATTAATTTTCGATACCACAGACTTCTTGGTGGCACCAGGCTCAATTTTTTTCAGCTTTTTGACTAGTTTCCTATAGGAATCTTCGTTCTTTGTGAAGTTACAATAGTCTTCACTTGTAAGTTATCACAGGCAAGGTTCATATCGATATATATCAATGAATTCAGTAATTAGTTGGTTTTGTTTATGAGAAGTACAACTACCTGTAGAAATGAGAAGTTAAGAACTGTACAGTTATGTATGAACCCCACACACGCTTGCTTCAGTAATACCTTTCGGTTAAAAATGCAAGTTTCAGCTTTAAAGGAACAGTTCTATTGAACTGACGTAATGAGAACTTACTATAGCTGGCAAAATAAGAGAACGATTTTCATTATTGAAAATAAAGTTTAACCATGTAGAGTAGGTTCGTGAATCTTTTGATGGGGCCTTAAGGAATGTATTTAACAAATTTGTACAAAATATCAGGACAAAATATAACTATATTTAATACATTAGAGCAATCTAACAAACATTAACAAAAATTTAACAGTGCAAAATAAGAGAACGATCGTCTCTAAAACATTCTCACATTGACCCCGGTCATCTGGCAACATTCAATTTCGTGTACATGACTTCTAGACCTGCCACTCCTAACCATTCTAGAAACATGGCACCTCACGTGAAAGTTACTCCTGAGCTGCGGGAAGAAATTGTTGAGCTCAGGTCTTCAGGAATGACTCTTTCGGCCATATCAAGAGAGGTAAACCGATCCAAGAGCGTTGTTTCTCGTGCTTTGAAGCTCCATGATAAAAAGAAACAGCTGGAATCACAGGTATCTGCAGGCCGCCCTCGAAAAACCACCGTACGAGTTGATAGGATTATGAAACGCTATGCCCAGAAGGATCCTTTCGAAACTGCCGCGGGAATTTCCAGAAAGCTGAAGGTCAATAACAACATAGAAGTGTCTCGCTATGCAGTTTCTCGTCGCCTCAATGCATGTGGGTTAAAGGCACGCAGTCCTGCCACTAAACAACTTATCAGTAAGAAGAATAAGAAAGCAAAACTTGAATATGCGGAAAGGCACATCGTTTGGAGAGATGAAGATTGGGAAAGAGTGCATTTCAGCGACGAAAGTAAATTTAATTTGGTTGGA
>LQNS02278170.1:24761207-24772264 GCA_001587735.2 Parhyale hawaiensis
TCACACCATTTGCAGTCTGCATTGGATTGTGGGTCTGAGGCACGCCTGGTACAGTTGGACTTCAGTGCGGCGTTTGACAGGGTCAGCCACAGGAGCTATTGTACAAGTTGGAGTCGTTCGGTGTGGGTGGTAGGGTTCTTTCAATCATTTGTGATTTTGTTTCTGAGCGAACGCAGAGTGTGTGTGTTGACGGCGTTTTGAGTGCCTCCGTCGCAGTGCAGTCTGGCATCCCTCGGGGTAGCTTACTGGCCGGCTGCTGTTCGTTCTATATACTAGTGACATGCTCTCCTCGCTAGAGAACACGATGATCAACTATGCCGACGATTCTACTTTGATGGAAGTGATACCTGCCCCCAGCATGCGTAATGATGTCGCCGAATCTCTGAATAGGGATCTGTCGCACATTAGTGCATGGTGCTCGGCCTGGAGTATGAAGCCGAATGCCAGTAAGACAAAGTCTATGATTGTCAGTCGGACTCGGACACCTTTACCGCAGCATCCACAGCTAAGGATAGATGACACTTTGCTTGTGGAGTCTCACTCCTTGGAGATTCTCGGTGTTGTCTTTGATAAGAAGCTTACCTTTGAACCGCATTTTAGGCGACTGGTGTCACGTGCTTCCAGTAAGATTGGGCTCCTGTGTAAGGTAAATTCTGTGTTTGGTGACAGGGAGGTTAACCGCAGATGCTTTTATGCTTTATTGCTGCCTGTGTTGGAGTACTGCTCAGCGGTCTGGGCTTCAGCTGCTGACAGTCACTTGCGTCTGCTGGACCGAAATGTTAGTTCAGCCAGCGGGCTCTGTGCCGGAAATGATCTGGTGAACCTGTCTCATAGGAGAGAGGTTGCTGGGCTTTGTATGTTTTATAAGGATTTCTACAATGAAAGACATTGGTTGTATTCATCTGTCCCAGCCCTCAAAGTTTCAAGGAGGATTACACATGCTGCGGTTGACGCGCACTCTTTCACTTTAGAGACTGTTAGATGCAGAACTCGTCAGTTCAATCGGTGCTTTGTGCCTGGTCTGTTGGGGTTTGGAATTCGTTGCCGGCGTCGGCTTTCGGTCGTGTTGGCCTGCAGGCGTTTAAGTCAGAAGTTAATGGTTTTTTGTTGGATTCTCTTTAGCAGCATTTCGGGCTTCCCGGTGTTGCAAACTGCTTCATTTGGGTTGTACTACCTGTCCGTGGCGGCCTGAGCGTGAAGTCTTAATAATAATAATTTTGTAGAAATATGTTAAATACATTCCTTAGGGCACCATTAAACGATTCATTAACCTACTCTACATGGTTAACCTTTATTTAAAAAAAAACTGAAAATCGTTCTCTTATTTTGCCCGCTAGTGTAGATACCCATACTCGTGCAGCCTTAACTGACAGTTATTGATAACTGTCAGTGAAAACTGATCGTGTATGGCCGTCCTTACTTAAGCCCTAAACTCACCTTTCCATGCGTACGTAGTCTTACCTACAGCAAAACTTGAGACGACCAGGCTGAACTGCCAGAGTGTGTCACTATGTAACGAATAAAACCTCGGATAGTGCACATAAGATACTTATCCTACTTGACCTGTGAATGAGACCTGAGATGACCAAGTGTTGTCTTTTCGAACTTACTTTAACCTAAATGTATCAAAACAGCGAAATCTAACCGAAGTTGGTCTGGCCCGTTCTAGTCCTGTATTAGTGGAAAATTTAATGTTATTGCTGACAACTAGTTCACTTGCGCATCCAAACCATATATATATATGGTATGAAATATATGGTATATAATATATGGTATATAAAATATAGTATATAATATATGGTATATAAAATATAGTATATAATATATGGTATATAATGGCCATTGAACATTATTGCCTCTACTCGTAACTGTAGTTTTTCTTTACCTGGCGATTCGCAACATCCTCACGACCCGCTTCGTCTCGCGCCTCCAACCCCGTGATTTTCAAAGTTTTGTCGAGCAAGTGCTCATATACAGTTACATCCTTGACACTATTCCTACAGAAGCAGTTTTCAGTTTCCCTGCTTAGGGCAAGTTTACACGTCTCTCATCGTAATGCGTTCAATCACGAAAATGAACACGAGCTGTGCGTCAACTTTTCTGTCTCATTCCCCTCAGGGGGCATAGGATGGGCCGGCCATAGGGTTAGGTTAATTTAGGTTCATCCATCCTATGTTATGGGACCCAGCGACCCCAGGGGCTCGTGTAAATTACCTTAACCATTAGCTAGGCCCTCGGGACGTCTGTCTTTCGTGCTCACTTTGCATTCTTCAAGATTTCATACTCCTAATTGCTCATGCTTTATTCTGTTCTTCTTCTTTCCCGACTTACTGCTCCCATGCGCGTTGACTCGTGTATGGGCTCCACGTTTCCCCTGACATTCATAGTCCCTTGTTTCTTTCTCTCTTTGGATCACAGTGTACTTTGTGGGTAGGGAGGCATAAACTAGAAATATAATAACAAAAATAATTTATGGCTCTCTCCACCCGTAGTAGAGTCCTTCTTTAAAATGAATGACGCCGCGCGTTCAGTTTATGAGACAGTTTCTTTACATTTTCACTTATATTTCACGTCGGTTTGAAGTCACATTTGTATCCCGTAACCTTATAGCCTGATTTTGATAGGAACAGTCTATTTCCAAAATATTTATAGCCTGATAAACCGATAGACGAGAAATTATCACAGAGCTATCACCTGGGCTTTCAAATCAAAGATGGCGTCCATATTCTTACAACATTTTCAAGTTTTCTAGTCTTAAACCGGAATACAGTGATCTCAATCATTCAAGTGGCGATAAAAAAAAGCACGTTTGTCGACTTGCTCATGATTTGAGAACGCTATAGAGGATAAATTCAGTATTTAGAGGTTCTGTTTACTGAACTTCAATAACGCAGCGTGTCCAAAAAAGGAACATGCCTCATCATTCAGTCTACCGCGTTCGCTGCAGCTGCTTTTTTGAAATCAACGCGTCGTGTCCATCGGCTTGAGTGAACGCGTTACGATGAGGGACGTGTGAATACGACCTATAGGGTTAATCCCCATTTTCCGAAACAAAACTTATTTCTCAAGGATTAGCATCGCTTATAGCGTCTTTTTAAGGACGCTGGACGTAATAGGGTTCAAGCTGGTTCATTTGCACCTAAAGGGTGAGTATCTCCATACGTATCAAGGGTTTGGCGGAGGTCCACACACTCACAAAAACGAGCTGCGTATGTACTAATAAAATATCTATATCCATTTCCAATAAATAACGTAGGTTTCATTTTGCGTACTGTGCACAATTTTGTGATACACCCAGGAAATTTCCGGAGTTTTGCACCATTACCAAGCTTATGAGCCTGTGCCCTATCCCTTGCTGTTCAGCCATCGCACTTGCAGCTCTCCCGTTGTTGCTGTTCAGTGAGCGAAATAAACAGAATTTTAAGGAGATTTCTCGAGGTATCAGCCTAATTAATTTACGCTTCGGCTGTAAAAACTAAGATCAACACGTCCATTAATTACTCTCGTGAATGAACTCTAAAGCCTCGAGTGAAATGCATGGCATTTTTGCAGAGCAGGACAATCAGTCGGAGGCTCTAATGAATTTCCTTGGAAAATTTCCACTAGGAATATACCTCGCGTGTCCTCAGTACAGCGCACAAGAACAATTGTTTCAGCTAACACTATTACACCAGAAAACCTTGCAGCTGCTAATTGCAACTTTGGTTTGGCAATAAAACTAAAGCAAATTTTCTACAATGGTCACAGTTTTTTTCTGCTTTTATCGTAGCAAATTCGCTTGTTGAAGGATGAAAATATTTCTCATTTACTGACGTCTTTTACGCATGTGGAAATGAATTAATCATAATATTATGTGCTACGGAAAGGGAAATACTTTCTTCACTAATAAAACATTGGAATTCCCTCGTGTATTTTTTTAATTTAGTTCTCCTGGGAAAGAATCGCACGTGCAAGTCTTTTACAATTATTCTTGGCATGGAACGGCTCTAGACACTTTGGACTTGAAGTTAAAGCATAACGCTGATTTTACGGGAGTCGTACTGCATGGTTATCGCATAATAAACTAATTCCTCAGGAAAAGAAAACAAAATTGATGGCTGTCACTACTAGAGATAATCATCTTCTTTCGGATATATTTTAAACTTGAATAGGTCAAAGAATTAAGTATTATGGCGTGACGATTGACTCAAAGCTTTCTTTGATATAGATATGGATGATATATGTGAGAAACAAAGTACACCCCTCGGTATGTTCCAGTCACTTTCCAGAAAGCTTCCACAACCCACACTAGTCGTTATCTATTATGCCGTCGTATACCCTCATATAATTTACTGTATTGAGATATGGGGAGGTGTATCACCAACTTCAAAAAAATTGCGTAGCCGCTTTAACGAATACAATACTGCGTACGATTATGAGAGGAGAAACTGTTAAACACGTACCTGATATGCATGTAATTGATATGTACAAATCACTAAAGCTTGCACAATTTGACGATATAGCTACAGTATATAGCAATTTTTTGCACAAACTAGCACATAAGTTCCTGTATTATGACACACCCTCGCATGATAAGAATCTCTACCTTTGTTACTTACCTGCAAATATACAATGAGAAGAGTAAGGTTTAACTTACCCATTGTGCGACTAGATGTTGAGAAGCACGGTACCATATTTCAGTTGGTGAAATTGATAGATGAGACCACAGACGACATACTGAGACCAATGACAGCATACACTGGGAAAAGAGCCGTTAACTAAAAATGCAGTATTAAGTCATAACTGAATATTGGTAGCATTTTGTTATCATAATCAATTCAATCACATAGCATAGTTGGAGAGTTAAGACAGTTAATTCTAGGAAAATTAGTGTGGGTTATCCGCTTGCTTTCCTTTAATTACCCAAAACTACGTGTGTATGTCGTAGTTTTTAGGTCCTAGAAGAGCAGAGCTCAAGATACCGTTTGTCACCGTATGTTCAAGTTATCGGATGCTGATAATAATTTTTGTGTTTTTTATAATTTAATTTCTCTGTAGTTGCGATGGAGTTTCAATAAGATTTGGTGCTTTGCGGCCATTTTTTGAAAAAGTTTCTGATCAGCGGCCCTGCCTGTCCCTTCAGTTTTTATTGCACTAATGTACCTGGATGTCAGTTAAAGATGACGGAGAAGAATTTGCTGATTTCTCACAGATAAAACTGTTATCCTCTTTTTTTTTATGAAGAATGCAATTCAATAGCTGTCTAATGACGCTCTGTCTGAGCTTGCTAAGTTCTACACTAATTCCGTTTGCTAGCTTGCAGTAAAGTATAGTTCCCAATGATTATTCTGCCAAATGAGTCAAAGAATAAAGTGCTGCAGCGTATTGCTAATGTGCTAAGATATTACAACCGGTGAAACTTTTTCGCTCGCCCAAAAAACTGGGTAGTCGAAGAAAAAAATTCATCGAAGACCAATAGCGACTGCAAAAATACTGCTTCCTTTGCTCCTCCGAAGAATATATGAGAAGGATCCCTTACCCTTGGCTTCGTTGATCATATGCTAAATATTTGCACTGTGAACTCGTTGATGCGGGAAAAAGGTAAAATCAAGATCCATTAAAGTGTCAAAAGATACATCAGACGTTTTCGTGGCCTAGCTTTTATTTAGCGAAGCACGACGTGCAGTCAATTTTGATTAATTGACAGTGTATAGCTCCACTGGTCTCCGTTCTCGTTGTAATAAAATTACAGTGCTTTATATATGCTCGTAAAAAAACTGTGCACTGGCCTACGGTCAAGAAATTTCCATTATTCAAGTGCACAGTAGCTTTTCTGGCGGTAGACAGACACCGCTTTTTGGTACTTTTCATTGCACCGCCCACAGGGAGCGGCGGACCCAACACCTTGTGATCCGCCACGAAGCACCCATGACCGTGTGAGCTCCGTCACCCCAGACCCACCGGTCCCCATTGCACATCCCCTGTTCCTGCGGGTGCCCTCCGTCCCCGGCCTTTCAGTTTTTGCAGAAGTTTCCAGTGCCGCCAGCACGTAGATTGTATCGGTACTACGAGAGTCTAAAATTATGTAGTTTCTGTGGATGAGGGCTCGGATACATTAATAGATAACTGTATAAATATATAAATGCATTTGGTGTTTATTGTATTGTTTTGATAACTGATTCTATGATTAGGCTCA
Organism: Parhyale hawaiensis; assembly: GCA_001587735.2. NCBI lineage: Eukaryota > Metazoa > Arthropoda > Malacostraca > Amphipoda > Hyalidae > Parhyale > Parhyale hawaiensis. The sequence continues at coordinate 24,767,383 of LQNS02278170.1, forward strand.
GGGTCGTAGTTGACCACCACTGTTTGTGATAAATATATATATATAATTTTATTTTTCCTTTAAGGGTTACATGACCGCAAAAGTGATGGCTGCAGTTTTTGTCTTACCTGTAGAGGAGGCCTCGACTTGCAGCCGTTAAGCTAGCAGAGGGGCTGCAGTTTTGGAAGCACAACACGACTCTGATTTTATTCAATACCCTTTATACGGCCATCATTCTATTTCTAAGAACAGCCCTTGTCTAAATATCACCCTCTACGAAGACATAATTCTTTATCTAAGAATGATCTCTTATCTAAGCTCAATCATTATGTACTTTAAACATGTTCCTGGATTACGATAATGATTTTGATCACCTGCGAGCGAAACTAAAAGCTATAAGGTTTTCTTTATCTTTAATGATTTATGTATACGGTATTTGTGTGTCTGTCCACCGAAAATGAGAGAGGTATTGAGCAAAGTCCATAATTTTTTTTCAGGCAGTCGGGTGGGCTGACTGAGATGTGAAAAATGCCAAAACTTTAGAGTAAGCTGGCCATCAAAAATGACGGCATTGAATATGTCCCCCCACACACACATACAGCGGTCTTACGCCGCGAGGCGTTCTAGGTTTATACAACGCTTACCTACCTGTTTTCTACAGCCCGCTGGAGACGACAGTCTTTTGCCCTGCGCTTTCACTGCATAGCGTTTGCGTGCATTGCTATATCTGCTTAGATAACTCAACAGTTCACGCTCAAATTTTAAAAAGATGTCAGTAACTTTTCAAATGACGCTTACCGTACTACGCCAGCCGATTTGACTGCTACCATTTCGGAAATTTTTTTAGCGGCTGCACAGTTGGCTTGCACGGACGCAACAAGATATCTGAACGTTGTGAAGAGAAATTTGAAAGGCCATTATGCACGTAATGCCCTTAATGGGCGAACCCTGTTTGCATTTCTCTCAAACCTGCAGCGCGAGAAAATGTTGCCATATGGTTTGGAAAATAACAAAAAATTCACGGATCACGTTCGTCTAGAAAAGTTGCCAATTAGAGGGCAACACTGATTGGTGTTATCAGATGCATGGCAAACACGTCATATGAATAAATCTGTGATTAAAAGTAGTGATTTAATTTTATGCTGTTCTAATGACCCTACAATGAATTACTTTGATAAGAAAAATGAAAATCACCGCACTAAGTTTTCAGTATATGAAAATAAAGCTGAAATAAGCGTACTGCAGATAATGGTTTGAACAAAACCAAGTTTGTTTTTATCTTCCGCACTGTATGTACTCGTCTCTACGTTGGTAAAAAAAATGCGACCGGAGTTATATAATATGATACGTTTTAGTACTTAAATTGTCTGGTTTATTCCAAAATCAGTACAATATAATAATTCACGTCGTGTGTTTATATATTTATCTGTTTATATATTTATTTATTTATTTATTTATTTATTTATTTATTTATGTATTTATAACCATATTTATATATTTTCTGTCACGCTCTATGGGAATAAGATAGGAGAAAATTCAGGTGCCGAAGACGGTATCTTGGATACGGGGGTCGCACTTGGGCACTCCAGGTAGAATGCTAAATTTTCATTATAGAAGCCTCTGAACGGTAATAAGCACAGGAGACAAAGGGGGTTTTCCTGAGGTGCTAATTTTCTACCGTCATTTATAATGACGGCCCGGGCCACTACCTAGTGTAATGCATTAATCAGCTGGAAGCATTTGTAACAGAATATCGTTTAATTTTTAAAGAGTCTCAGCTTAGTCAATTATCAACGATTTTCTACATGGACGCCCTTCTTAACCAGCAGAAATTACTGAAACGTTTAATATCCCATTCCCTCCATCTGTAGACTTCCTTTGCATTACACTGTGGTTCTCGGTTCTCAAGCTTTCGTGAACTGCGAGACTCAACTGAACATTATTACCTTGTTAGTGACTTCAAGAAAAATGCAAGACATTCACAGGTTTTGTTATTTGCTCTGGTTAGTATATACTATTTTTTACAACATTTCTAGACGAATGAGTGAGAAGGGGTTTATGATCTGAAAAGAGTGAGACCCGTTGAATGTTTACTCCTTGGTTACTTGATAGTTTGTTATACTCAGAAAGTTTAAGCCTCCGTTTCCGAGCGTAACAATATCACAGAGGAAAGAACTAGGGACATAGATATAGTATTGAAGAGAATAGAGCTTCGAAAAATCTACAGCAAAAAGAAAAGTAAATGCAAATAATATCAGCCGTCAATGAGCAGAGGAAGCAATTGTGGGACATCTAAACAAGGAGGTTCTAATAGAGAGGAGCGCACCCTCTCTATTTATCCTACGGGAGCGTTGCGAGTAAATTTTTCCCTTAAACTGGCTGAGTGGCTTATCCAATCGGAGAGAGGCATTGCCTCACGCAGCCTATATAGGAAGGAGTTCTGAGAAATTCCTAGCGGATGGAAGTATGTAAAGGAAACTTGTATCCTGTATACCATCTGTGCAAAAATATTGAAGAACTGCCTGTCTGTATCTTCCTTAATTATATGTGCTGACCTCTGACACTTCAGCCACTTTAAGAACTCCAAACGCCAGCTTCGATCACGTGACAAAGCCATGTGTTTTCTCGTCCAGAGAGTCCTTGGACTTGCTCCTCCCATTAGAAGCTCTTTGCATCTAAGTGCCAGTTAAAAATTGGTAATCTTACAAAGTAATTGAATCCTTTTACAGTGTACAATAACCAAATAAAATCAGCAGACACTTTGATGTCCCACAACAATTGCTTCCTCTGCTCATTGACGGCTGATATTATTTGCATTTACTTTTCTTTTTGCTGTAGAATTTTTCCGTAGTATGGATACGTGTTTTTCTATATAGCTCCAATACATATTATATGCATCTTCCCTGACCACGGCTGAAGCAAATTCATGCTGAAAGCTTGGGCTAATAAAACTCTTGTCTTGAAGAAGTCCTTATTATCAAAGTGGAAGAATAGATATAGTATGTTGATAGAAATGGGGAACCCATGAACGAAGGTGTTCCCACACATGATCAACGCCCATGGGAACAGCAAGTCGGGAAAGAAGAGGAAGAATAGAATAAAGCATGGGAAAGAAGGAGTAGGAAATCGGAAAGGAAACAAAGTGGGCACGAAAGACAGACGTCCCGAAAGCCTAGCTAATGGCTGAGGTAACCTACACGTTGGTTACTTGTTTGCGATGCGGCGCCTCACCGCCGATGTCAGCAATGGCGCTCCATTTACTCCTAGACCACCACCTACATTTGCCCGATATTCCGTGCATCACTATTGCAAAAGTTGTGTAATAATGGTCGTGTTAGTTAGGTAATGCAAGTATTGTGGGGTTCTAGACAGCGACTTCAGCATGGTGTTCAGGTCTCCAGCTAACGGTCAGATCGTTGCTGGAATTAACGATATCGGTGTCCGAGTTTCGCCTCTGATCGTTGTGGCTCCCTCCCTGCAGGGTACTTGGTGTCTGCTGTAGTGCTTAAGTGAGCCTCAGAGGAGTCTTTTCTTCCTTATGTTAAACAAGGAAAACTTCAGCTAATTGCGTATTTCTACTACTAAGACCTTGGAAATTTCCACACAACACATACTTCTTCACACGCACGTAAAGTGTTTTCCATCCACATTTTTATAATGAATTTCTGATTCAAGAGGACACAGACCACGCCCATTTTATGTTATTTAGTTGTATTTCCTGGCTGTTTCTTGACTTGACGTCTGATTTTTTCCCCAAAACTTGACTAGTTACTACCTTCAATTTGCCTTCCTCTGACTGCTTATTAAGAGATGAAGGATCCTTCGAAATTGGTCGATTGTCTTCATAAAGCGGCATATAACGATTGCAAGTCCGTAGTAGGACCATGATATGTTTCTCTACTCGATAATTGCAGGTTTCCCTCCTTGTCTAAGACATGGAAAGTAACCCATTAAGTTCAGCCAACAGACTAATACCGCGGTTCCTCCAAAGAGATAATGGGAGATAAAAGAAACCATGCACTAATGAATTCGAATACGAAACGAAAAAATAATTTTATCACAATTTTTTCAAATACTTGATAAACTCTGTGACTACTTTTCCTGGAGGTGTGTTTATTATGAAAATTATTTTCTTGGCTATTCGTGTGCGTCTCCCTACATTAGATACTGCTGTAATCCACAGTCTCGCCAAGACCAGGAAGCGAAACGCCTCTTAATCTGATTGTGTCCATTTGCCGCGTGCTGTTCATGCTCACTTCCTCACAAATTCATGGAATGGGGGGATATCACAAATACGTAGAGTTCAGAGCCGCTGGGATTTCCGAACATATATTCTATAGAGAAACGAGCCTCTGGAGGGAATTCATAGAATTCAATTGGCTGCGACACTTCCTTTGCTTCTTCGATACTTTCATGCGCGATTATCACGAGTAAGACTTATAGCCCTGCTCGCAGTTGTAAGGCCGCCAAGTCTCCCACTTATAGCCCTGCTCGCAGTTGTAAAGCCGCCAAGTCTCCCACTTATAGCCCTGCTCGCAGTTGTAAAGCCGCCAAGTCTCCCACTTATAGCCCTGCTCGCAGTTGTNATATATTCTATAGAGAAACGAGCCTCTGGAGGGAATTCATAGAATTCAATTGGCTGCGACACGTCCTTTGCTCCTTCGATGCATTCATGCACGATTATCATGAGTAAGACTTATAGCCCTGCTCGCAGTTGTAAAGCCGCCAAGTCTCCAACTTATAGCCCTGCTCGCAGTTGTAAAGACGCCAAGTCTCCCACTTATAGCCCTGCTCGCAGTTGTAAAGCCGCCAAGTCTCCCACTTATAGCCCTGCTCGCAGTTGTAAAGCCGCCAAGTCTCCAACTTATAGCCCTGCTCGCAGTTGTAAAGCCGCCAAGTCTCC
>LQNS02278170.1:24780618-24793024 GCA_001587735.2 Parhyale hawaiensis
AAAAATAATTAAATATGTCATCAGTGAACGTTTCCAAATAGGGAAAGTCCTAGTAAGGTATTGTCAGACAAGGAATTTGCAGAGTGGAGTATCCTTAAGAACAAATCCTGATCATCCAATTAATAAACTAACTTTGTTTTTAAGGCTAATTTAAAGAAAACTTGGCAGGATATCTTACCGAAAATAATCGGTGCCACTTAGGTATCAAGTAGCCGGCAGGTTAAGACACATAGTGAATGTTAGCGTGTATATCGTCATCGATGTGTCTCCGTCATTTTCTTTATCGTCTCAAAACTTTTTACCGACTGTATTGTCTTGTAAATTTTTACTTGTAAAATTTTACTCTACACTGTTTCTGACATCCTCCTTATTTGAACGAGAATGTCAGCAGTCGACCTTCTCTGGGAATGGTAAACTTGTTGCATTTGTCTGGGCACAAGCAAAATTTATTACTTCCGCCAAGCACTTTATGTTCTCTCGAAGTTCATCTGTCTATGTCGGTTTATCTGGCCTGTTTGTCGGTCACTATGATAGCTCAATATTTTACGGACATATCTTAATGAAAATTAGTTTACGGAGCTTTTTAGGTACCTTATAAGCAGTAGATCGATGTACTATAACATATGGTGAAGATCCGTTTAGTATTTATTTTATTTTTTTTTTTGTTTGTCTACATGTGGTTTATTTGTAACATAACTCAATGAGTTATCAACAGATCTTCATGAAATTTGCATGAAGTATTAGGAATGTTACGAAGAGTAGATGACCACATTTTTTGTAAGGATCTCATAGTCAGTGTGTTTAATTTCCTGTTTGTTTCTATGTTTGTCGCTGACATAGCCCAAAGAGTTATGAACGGACCTCCATGATTTTGCAGAACTTGTTAGAACTGTTAAGAGGCACAAATGATCAAAGCCTGATGAAGATCTGATGGTCTGTTTGACTATATGCTTCTCCTGTTTTTCAGAACATTACTTAGAAAATTTTGAACAGATCTTGAGGCAAGATAGTAACAACGGGAGCTGTAAGGAAGGTCTGGGAGTACATACCGGATGTTTCTAAATTAGAGGTACAAAATTAGACTACAAGTAGAAAAACGGAAAATAAAGCGATTTTCTTGAGTGACAAAAATTCCAAAACTCCTTAGTTTTCAAGAAAAGATGACCTGAAATACTTGAGGGTAAATACTCGTAATTTTTTTTTGTTTGTTTGTTTATTTATATGCCGATTTCAACGAAACTTGGTACAGATATGTAAAACTGAAAATAAATGTGGGTTAGACCCGTGTGCTTTTTCCATTTTTCCATAGAAAACGAGATATTCAAAGAAAACACGAATGGGGACTCTGGAAAACCTATCTAGTCCTACAGTTTTTCAGCTACAGAGATGATTTTGGTCCCAGAATAAGCGAAATTTGATTCTCTACAAATAAACGTCTGGGTTTAGAATCGTTGAAAATTTTTTGAGAATATTCTCAAACTAAGTAAGAAGGTCGTTTTTGCTTCGAATTTTTCCTCAAAATTGCGCTGTTACTCGTATCCTAATAAGACGATCATAAAACCTAAGCTCTTATTTGTAGAGAATCAAATTCCGCTTATTTTGAGACCAAAACCATATCTGTAGCTCAAAAACTGTAGAACCAGGTAGGTTTCCCCCGCCTCCCCCTCGCCCCCTTCGTGTTTTCTTTGAATATCTCGTATTCTATAGAAAAATGGAAAAAAGCCCACGAGTCTAACACACATTTATTTTCAATTTTCAATTTTACACATCTGTACCATGTTAGTTCCAATCGGAAAGTAAATAGAAAAAAAAACTAGAGCACTCTGAGAGCGCATACCTCCGCCAAGCGAAGCAACGATAGCAAAAATTTAAAATTGGCTCTGAAACTATAATTTTCTTTGTATAAACTCCAAAATTTAATCATTCGTGCCTTTTGATAGTAATAACAGCTAGTTCAATTTTCTTGAAGATCCGTTCATAACTTTTTGAGTTATACTGCTAACAAACGTTATGACAAACATGAGTCAAACATACAAACGAACACACCGATCTGCACCAAAATTTAATCATTTATGTTTTTCAACATTACTAACAACCCCTATAATTTAATAAATATTCATTCATCATTTTTTGAGTTATTGTGCTAACAAGCATAAAACTAAAAACAGTGACAAACGAACGAACGAATGGATAATTACAAAAATTCGGTCATTTACTCTTTGTTATATACCTAACAACTCATGTTAGTTCCATAAAAATCCATCCATAACTTTTTGAGTTATGTCATTGAGAAAAATGAAGCAAAGAAACAAACAAGCAAACGGATGGACATATCTTCATCAAAAGTTAATCATCTGTTCCTCCTAACATACCTAACAAAATCTGTAAATTTCGTCCAAATCGGTTCTCAACTTTTTGAGTAATTTTGGTGACAGACAGAGAAACACGACGAAAACATAACCTTGGCGGAGGTAAAAATAAGGGATGCTTCCCCATTAAGTATTTCAGGTCATTTCTCGAAAACTAAGCAGTTATGAGTTTTTTGTCAGTCATGAAAATCGCTTTATTTTCTGTTTTTCTACTTACAGTCAAATTTTGTATCTCTTATTTTAAAACACCCGGTATAACCAAATTTCGGTGATGACCAAACTAAATTCCTGGTTTCAGGAGCAATCCATTTTTTTTTTTAGCATTGCCTTCCTTAGCGTTGGTATACCCTCTCAGAGTGCTTCTCTATTTATTTTATAAACTCTACGCGTGTCATGTTCACGTCAGCTTGATATTTTATTAAGTCAAGTGACTCAAGTCAGAGAGTCGAGATTTTTAGTGTCAGGCATCCATTGCAATCTGCACTTGCATTCAAATTTCACTCCAAGAAGAAATAATTTCTCAAGTGCACGCTCCACTTCGGTTACGCAAGTGCTCCCAAGATTGTGTCTGTTTTGAAGCTCAAGCCAAATCCAGGCGCAAAGAAATTCCGATCTTAGATAAAAGAAAGCTTCAATAAAATCCAGGAAGTTCTCTTTAATGTCGAACCGATCAATTCATGTGGAAGCTGTCCAGATCTCAAGGGACTTCCTCTCCTTGGAAAAGCCAGCGTTCGGACCGAGATGCTCGCTATCATTTTCTCTATGGAAACTTTAGAGAGCGTAACTTTAATTTTATTGCGGTGTTTAGCAGGGTATGCGCTGATTTACTGCTGATAGCATCGATGCTGTAAGAGTTTTACAGGACCTGAGAGTAGCGGGCTGCAACTTTTGGGATACAAATCGACTTCATTGAGTGAGAGGCCTCAAGGATGCCGCCGGAACAATGCGAGCCTCCCTTGCCAACTTTGTTGATTGAGCCCAGCATATAAACCAGGTCGGTCTTGTGAGATATAGCGGAGAACTGAGGAAAATTGCATTTTCCTGCTTCATTACTTGAGCCGAAGAGGTCTTGTTTTGGCCATCGTTAGCTTGTTTGCGCGCCGACCTTTTAGGTGCGCCAGGTACAAAGTTATGCGAAGATTTCGATGCTTTTTTTTAGAGAAAGCGCCCATCACGTAGAAAACAGGGTACAGAACTTCTCTTACAACTCAGATATTAGAAAACGGTTTTTTATTGTTGCAAACGAAAAGTGTAAAGAAGATGTTTGCATGTGAATGTTTTATTCTAAATTTAGTTATTGACTTTATCGTTCTTATCGTTTAGCACACCTTTACTTGAAACAACAGGTGATTAAAATTTTGCTACGATTCAGTAGTTAGAAACTTTTTTCTTGTAACTGTAGAGCTTGCCTGTAGTACGAATAGCAGATAAGTAACTTTTGTTGCAATCCACACAATTTTGTATGTGTTCGCCTGGGGAGTACGAGGAACAGCTTTGAAATTTTGTGGTTTTAGAAACGATGTAGAAAAAATTAATGTTGACAAAAATTCCATTAACGTTGATTGGAGCCCAACAACAATTTTTTTTTTTTTTAAATATGCATGCAGCTGTGTAAATCTTGAGAACAGTTACACATTTACAATATTTTATGAAGTACACAAGCGGGCAACGAAGAAACATCGTCAGTATCAATGATACAGTAGAGACTTGGCAAATTCTTCGCAGAAATTTCTATTTGAGCAGTGCGTATGGAGAGCGACCCACACGTCTCATATCTGGACCAGGTTACCCTCCCAGCTAAACAAAAAAGGCCAAAGATAAATTAGTGCTCTATGCGCTCGTAATCCGTATTTTCTCTACACACATATTTAGTTGCAACTTTCATTGAATATTTCGACCCAAAAAGCTTGATCTGTTTCGTGACAACTCGGGATAGAATATTTTGCTCCCTAGAGGTGACAATCCTCCTCTGTGTACAGTTTTTGCTTCACCTTACGCAGCACACTACAGTTCACATATACGATGTAAAGTTTGCACTGTGCATCACTCGATCTCAACTTTCATGACCGCATTTATCGAAGTTCAGTTTGCTTTCGGTGTCTCAAGAATGTCTCTTTTTTTCATGACTAATTATTATTAAGACCTCACGTTCGGGCCCTCACGGACAGGTAATACAACCCAAATGAAGCTCTTGGCAACACCGGGAAGTCCGAAGTGCTGCTAATGGAAATCCAACAAAAAGCCATTAACAACTGACTTAAACGCCTACAGGCCAATAAGACCGAAAGCCGAAGCCGGCAATATATTCCAAACATACCAGGACACGAAGCACCGACTGAATTTACTAGTTCGGCATCTAACATTCTCCAACGTGAAAGAGTACGCGCCGATTCCAGCATGTGTAACTTTCCCAAAGACATTGATGGCAGGGACAGAAGAATACAACCAATGTCTCTCTTGGAGCCTAGACCGGTGAGCTATACTCCAACATAGGCAGCAAAAAAGTATAAAAGCATCTGCGCACAACCTCACTGTCACCAAACACAGAATTCACCTTACGCAGGAGCCCAATCTTACTGGAAGCACGTGGCACCAGTCGCCTAATATGCGGTTCAAAAGTATGCTTCTCATCAAAGAGAACACCAAGAATCTTCAAGGAGCTAGACTCCTGAAGCAAAATGTCATCTATCTCCAGATGTGGATGCTGCGGTAGAAGTGTCCGAGACCGACTGACAATCATAGACTTGGTCTTCCCGGCATTCAGCTTCATATTTCATGGTGATCACCCTGCACTAATGCATGACAGATCCCTATTCAGAAACTGGGCGGCAGCATTACGCATGCGGGGAGCAGAAATCACTGCTATCAAAATGGAATCGTCAGCATAGTTGATCATCGTATTTTCCATCAAAGAGAGCATGTCACTAGTATACAGAACGAACAACAGCGGGTCAAGTACGCTACCCTGAGGGACGCCAGACTCCACCGCCACTGAGGCACTCAAAATACCGTCAACAGACACAATCAGCGTTCGCTCAGAAAAAAATTGTGAATGATTGATGGAACATTACCACCCACACCAACTAATGTCCAACTGTACAAGGGTGCCTCAGACCTACAATCCAGTGCTGACTTAAATGGTGTGACACCGAAAACAATGTATCACAACAACCCAAACCAGATCTGTACGCAAACTGATCAGCAGGCAGCAAACGCGTACCCTCAGCAAAACAACCAAGCTTACAAGCGACCAATTTCTCTAACACCTGCGACAAAATGGGCGTCAGCGTAATGCGTCGGTAGTTGGCGACATGGGGCGACACTGTACCCTTGGGAATGGGAGTAATATTCCCAGTACGCCAACGGGGAAAATGTCCTAACCGTATCAGGCGCTGGAATAACACTGCTAGCTTAGGGACAAAAACGCCAGCAAACTGCTTATAAAACAGAGGAAACATGCCCACCGGGTCCACACCTCCATAAGAATTGAGGCCCTCAAGTAGCAGCTTGATTGTACCAGATCTGAACGCCAAGGAGGCTAAACGAGGTTCAGCGTGACATCCATAGGGCACTGACAACACACCTCCGCTCTGTATCCCATCAAAGTGAGCCAAGAGAGCTCCGCCCTAGCCAAGGGATCAGCAATGATACCTCCACCGGGACGCGTTTGAATCAAAAGCTGGGTGCAGGACCCATGCAAGTCTGTTCGTGCATACCTATAGTGCCCTACCTCTCTGTAGTTGCCAAATACCGCCATTTTACAGACCATTCTCTATCGAAAAGATAAGTTTATTTAGATAACTAAACATGCTATATTACAAGTTATACAATTATATAGTGCAGTCGTAAGTGTTGTCTCAATAAGTTAATGAATTTTAGGCATTTGGCTTGTTATCATTGGTATTTTTGCTTAGGCCCCTTTTTTGTAACTGCCATAGTGTCTGCATCTTGTCTTGGCTACGCCAAGTACTGTGGCACAAACTTCTTGAATATATTACAACACAGTTCTACCCAGTAAGTTCAGTCTCTCTCTGAGCGTATCGGTTTCAAAATGGAGGAGTGCCGTATGTAGAACATTGAAACTTTGGAGGAAAGTGTTGGGTGTAGCAATGGTACGGCCAATAACTATGCAGTGCCGAAGCTACATTCCCTAGATGTTTCGTTGCCAGATGGTGTTGATGAAAATTTTGCTCTTCAGGCTTCATTTAATGGGAAGCAAATGTATATTAACTTATTTTCGTAATTATTTTTCATTCGGTTATTATCACTGCAAAACGACCACAGAAGGTGCCAAAAAACACTGCTTTATACCTAATTAACAAAAATAATTGCTTTCTGTTCACGATCAAACTATTATGAGACAAAACGAACAGATTTGAAATCTGATACATTTCCATGTTTTGGCTACTGACACTTCAGTTAGTTGGTTCTGTGCCACAGGGTAGAATATCACTTTATATTTCCGCAATAGAAATCTCTCTTATTATCGTGATGACACGACAGCAATGTATAACCAAATAACTTTTAGTATTGTATGCGTTTCATCTAAATAAGATCATCGTTTCGATAAAGGATGGTCTCTAGAATGGCGGTATCTGGCAGTTCTAAAGAGGGAGGCGCAGGGATGTGTAACAGAGGATATAGGTAAGGGCATCCGTTCATTACTTTATACGTATGCACGAACGCACTCGCATGGGTACGCCACCTAGCTGTTGACTCAAACGCCACCGGGACCAAAAAGGGGCGGCAACGAAGGTTTAGCACCGAAAACTGAACCATTTAGCTCACTCTTCCAACGATGAGGATGGTCAATACTCAGCAGAGACTCCCTGGATTGCTGCCTCTGATGATGCTCTGCCCTCCCATACACGCGTTTAGGTTCGGCACTAGGATCAACATAGGTCTGCCACAACGTGCGGTCACGCGAACACCGCCATACCCGATAAGCAGCTTGTTTAGATTCAGAGCTAACCGACACTGGTCGTCAAACAACGGTTTGTCCCGAGACCTCACAAGAATAGTCCTCTTCAGGGCAAACCTCTCCAAAACAGTCACAGTCAAGTCGTTTAGCTCAGAGATAGGGTCCTCACTGAAAATAATCTGGCGCCAAAGTAGCGCCCTTACTGCTCCAGTAATAGCCTCCCGGTTAGCCATACCCTATACGAACACCACTCTCCTAGTATCTACCACCAGGTAGACAGGTCCAAAGATACAACAAGATGTGAGTGGTCTGCAGTGCCAATGGAAGAGCCAACTGACACAGTCATCAATTCCGGAAAACAGTGATGACGAGGTCAAGGGTCAAGACAATTATAAGCAATATAAGTGGGCCCGCGAACTAGCTAGCCTCACCATGAACATCAATCGGTGACACTGATCCCAACCAATCCATGCGGTGTGCATTAACATCTCACAAAAATAATGCCTTAGGATCCGTACTCTGGATCGAGACCATCGCTGTCAGCCAACAGTCATACAAGGAATCTTCAGTTGTAGGGCTCCGATATAAGGAGAATAAATGAAAATTATTCAGACGGCCACCCACCCTAACAACCACGCTATCATGACAGGCAAATTCGTGCACTGATTGCCGGTAAGCGCAGAAACCACTCCGGAGATAGAAGGCCATTCCGCGGAATCCAAGCCCCAATCCCCATGGGCTGCGAAAAGTGGCCTGAAAACCCGCCAAGGCAAGCTCGGCGTCGTGCCTCCTACCCGTCACCAACGTCTCGGAACCGCACACGATATCCACACCACGGGACACAAAGCCAAGCTCAGTGAGGTTCGCATGCAGTGCTCTGATATTGCAATAGAGGAGACGACACAGTGAGAAAAATTTTGATATACGTAGGTGTTTCACAGAGAAACATCAAGATGCACGTAAGAAGGCGTTTCATGGCGTAGTTTGATGTGTCATCGCAGCAGACAGGAAAACATATTTCAGTCAGGAAAACATATTTCCGCAAAAAGAAAGTGAACTAAAGCTTTGCCGTTTTGTTACACGTGCGAAGCGAGACGCGGTTAGATACTAACACGCAGATGGCTATTATTTTTCAATGATTGTCTCTTCGGTGGCATCATTTACCTCTTTTTGATCCATCATTTGCTTTGTCACAAAACCGAAACACATAAGTGCATCAATTCGTGCCAAGTGCATCGCAAGACCCTATATATATTATGCATCATCATAATGCACTTTATTTTTGTGATGCACTTGCGTGTTTCGGTTTTGAGACAAAAATGCATGTAATGTTAATGCATCTAAATGCATTAAAATTTCTCTCAGTGCACCCTCGAGCCCGACCCGGTCCCGGGTTACTCTCCACATCACCACAGAGTAAAAGAGAAATTAAGATAGTAGCAGAAATAAAAAGAAATGTACAAAAATAAACAAAATAGAAGAAAGAACTCCCATAAACAGATGATTAGCATTGGCAGAAGTACGGTCCACTCGGTAGAGCTGCTTACCGAGCAAGTCTAATACGACCCCAGGTTCGTCAGGTTATGGGGGACGACAGTCATTGTGGACATGTGGGTGCCTCCACCAACCTCCCATGGCCCTACCGCTCACAGCACAGGATTAGCACGGTAGAGGACAAAAGGAAGAAAATAGAATAAAGTAGAAAAAATAAAGAAGAAAAACGAATCTTGATTGTGCTATAGAGAGATAGGAAAAGGAGCTGACTGTGGAATGCCGAGCACACGGCTATGGCAACAACCAGGTTCATCTCCTCTCAGGGACACCGTTGGACCAAAAAGGTCTCATCCGGTTTTAGAGTGACATTTTTTCCAACTCAGGGGCTACCCAGAGCCCTAACCCAAAGCTGGCTAATGCGAACAAATGGGCGTCCGGTGGCCAGATAATGGGGGCGGTGTGATAACGCACAGGCCACGCACATTCAACTGCGAGACCTGTTGAATTTCTTTTGTAATCACTTATTAGTTTTTTTTTTTTTTTCATATACTGTGAATGCGTTCCCTCTTTATCGATTTATAATAAATAGCTTTTCGTTAAACTTTCCCATTTTCTGTTAGCTATTTTTTCCGTTCGCATTTCTTTGACATAGCTGTCTCATTTCCCAATTCCTTTGCAAATAGACCAATTCATAAATGAATTAAAATGGGCAGGAATCCGTTAAGTATTTTCCCAGGGATATTTGCGATAATGGCGGCACATTTTCGTATACTCTATTAAGTTCGTAGATAGGATACCGGTGTTCTCAAAATAGCTCCAGCCCTGCGAAGCGTCAATGACCCTGTATGACGACTTAACTAAAAAGAAGGAACGAAGAGAGCTACATGGAACAGGAACCTGCAGAAATTCCAGAGAGCAGAAAAATACTTTTTCAACAATATTTGAGCCGTATCATACAGACGAAGCGCGAAAATTCTGAAAGGGGTATATTACGAAGCGCCAAAATATGTTTGAAGTCAGGCAGGAAATCTTCTACTCATGACCTGCAAGCAATAGCATTTTATTAAAAAGTGAAAACTTAACTGCGGCACTTCCCTCCCGAGGTGGTATCTAAACTACCCGAATTTTCCCGTATCTAATATTGAAAGCAGCAGTCGTACTAAGACACGAATAAAGTAACATAGGGAAGAACAAGCAGCATTTTAATATGACTAGAAGGCCCGCACTGTCAAAAAAGATAGTGAAGATTTTGTGATGACCTACGTTGATCATACTTTCATTATAGCAACTGCTAACCTAAAAGCACCTGGAGAAGAGCGTTTACGGTTTACAACTGCTGAACATCGAAACTTATTTTCTTTTCTCGCCTCTGCCATGGAGAAATTTCATTGCAATCAGCAACGATCAAAGTTATAGTTTCGGTTTGGTGTCATGGATACGGTAGGATAGGTATCATAGAGGTCCCATGGTTTTTGCTTAGCGAAAACTGTTTCAGCGACCAGTGGATCAAAGTTGGAAGAATAACTGATGGATCAATATTATCTATGGGAAGAAACTAAGAATCAAGATACATGAGATTTCAACTTCGGCAATGCAAGAAGTGCATTCAGATGTAAGATCGACATATACTTTGCCATAGATTCGATTTATGGAGAAGGTAATACTCGTTCTAAAAATACTAAGCCCTCGATACCTTCATTCTTTGAATTTCAACTGTCGCTGATTAAGAGAAGTTTGCCATCACCTGCAACCTGGCCTATTTTCTACCAATCAATTTTCATTGAAACTTGACAGGATGACCATGGACAGTAGGGTGGATCGTTTTTTTAACTTTTTTGAAATACCAAATGTAATAGTGCAGAAAATATGAGGGTGTATATAAAAATCAGCTGTGCAAAATCCTAGACCTCTATTCCAATTTTTTGCACTGCCGGGAAAGTCTTGAAAATTTTAAAAATGGGGAAAAACGTCTATTTTTACAATATTTTTAAAATAGTTTAATTACGGTATTTAATACATGTAATAGTGAAAATACTCAATTATACTGTTTCAGAACAATCAGTAAATAAGTTCAGACCCCTGAAACATCATCTTCAACTGCCGGGAAGAAGATGAATACATACAAAATATTAGTAAAATTGAAAATTTCAATAAGTTACCCCTCGAATGAAGTATATATTAATTGTATCTGCTGTGTCGTAATAGCGAAAAACAATGTTATCTCACCTTAATTATGCACATGGCAAATTTGAAACACGTCAGTGTGTATCTTCAATTGCCGGGAAGGCTTTAAAATTCACTTTTTTTATAATATAATATAGCTATAGATTTACTTGATATCACCAATGAATGCGCACAGCTCTTCGTTTATTTCTTATATTTTAGGATCAAAAAAATCATTCAGAACTCACCACGTGGAAGTGGCTGTACTTCGAGTTCCGCCCACCCACCCACCATTCATTTCTCACATTGAGTGTTAATGTTAAATTGTTTTTTTTTTTTATCTCAAATTTAGGAAGCAGTTTCCGTCCACTGAGCCGAGCTCTTATCATTCCATCTCTATTTACATTCCCTGTTACTGTTTTCGAAGATTCTGTCACCATCTTTATTAATCTTTCCACAGCTTGAGTATGATTCAAAAAATCCGGCAATATCAGCATTTCTTTATTTTCAATTATTGTTTCCACCAAACATTGATTGGAGAGTTTCTTTGTAATTTCAGCTGGCATTCTTGCCAGTTTATCATTGAAAAGTAGGTGGTTGCCTCAAAGTTTATCTTTGGTATTTGAAATTTCCGAATTGAAGTCACTTCCTTTTCCCTGGCCTTGAAAATCCTCCTTACAGCAAGTTCCCGAATAATAGCAGAGTCGTCATGCAGCATTGCAAGAAGGGTATTTTCAGCATGCGCGAAGTTATGTATGTTGCAGAACTTTATCCACAACAGTTCTGTATTTTCCAGGAAGAAATCTTGATTTGAAGATGAGCTGGAAGAAATGTTTAAGCCCATCTTTTGCTGAGGAGTGGCACTTTATAGCAAACCATACCGGTACATATACCTTCATGATATATTCTACTAAAACGAGGAGATCACTGGATGGCTCACTTGTTGAAACATACAGCCGAAGAATTCGGTTTGCTGTTGTTAGCCATCTAGCGTGGTGCATCGTTCCAGGGCTCATAGAACTTAAATTCTGATGCACTGAACCGCTGCTTACTGCTCTGTACAACAAAAGAAGGTATTTTTGGGTCTCAACGGCAGCTCATTTGTGTGAAGGAGACATATGAACCAGTGTACTGGAGAATTTATTTTCTCTTCTAGGAGCCGTATGATGCCCCCCTTCTGCCCAGTATTCACTGCAGTACCATCGCAACCAATAGCAGTAACATTAGAAAAATCAATGTGATTCTCTTGAAAGAAATCCATTATAGCAGAAGAGATGTAGCGCCCTCAGGGGCATATTGTGGCGGGCTCTTTCCCTGCCACAATATGTTTGGGCATCACGCACTTAAGGTTCCCGAGTGCCTTATCCGCAGGAGATGTTGCAGCTTGCCGCAGTTCCTGCTGACGAGGTTAGTATTGTAAAGTTAGGTAGGTTCTCTACTTTCCTCTTTCTGCCCCGTG
>LQNS02278170.1:24808156-24818263 GCA_001587735.2 Parhyale hawaiensis
GGTATGCGTGATACTGGTACGAGGGGATCATAATTTAAGAACAATTCCTTTGTTTGTAGAATTTCCACAGGTTCATTCAGTATTAGGGGAAAATTCGGATGATACGGGACTGAGGTATCACTGAAGAACACTGCATCTGTTCTGTGGAATTTCTAAGGGGTCCCAGCTGCACCCACAGCAGCGTATTCAGAAGGGTAGGAAGTAACGTTCTCATTTTTCGTGAGAGTGATTTCGTCAGGGTTAAGTGACTAGCGTTATTTATGTGGTAGGTTAGGTGCGTTATAGTAGCGCATTGCTTAGATTGCTACATCTTATAAAGTTGGAGCATTAACTAATCGGTGAATTCCCACCAGTCACGTTAGCTTATACGACATAATTAGGCTTGGATAGACAGACATTGTTGAGTTGGAATGAGCGACAGACCTTTCCTCAGATGGGGTGGGCTACGTTATAAGAGCTGCATTGGGTTAAACTGAGGTAAATTGCAATAGTGTAGCGTGGGTTGGTTCATTTTGGAAAGTATAGTCTTTATTCAACCGTTGAATTCCACGGGTCCCGCTAGTAAATATAATCCACGGGCCACTTAGACATGGGCAGCTTCAGTAATTATCAGCAAAAAGGCTGGTCGTATAAGTTATTATGAGTACATCGAATCTCGGTGTTGTTTGTGATGTTGACGGGGCATAGCCATGGTACAATGCAAAGGTTCCACTGATCTATCTGAAGCGCCATAAGCCAAAGCGTGAACGTTTCATTGGTGCTGCTAACTTATATAAATATTCCACGAATCCAATCATACGCGGAGGTCAGCAGTTCTGTGCAGCTGGGGAAGGTCTTTTTAATAATTTTTATGCCCCTGGGCTCTTCTGAATGGACGGGCAAGGACCTGGAAAATTTACATGTGGGGGTGGGCACTAGGAGTGCTAGCAAAATTCAACGGGGAGGGGTCAGCGAGACACAGAAGTTAGGCCCTGAGCAGTACATTTTTTAAGGCCTCATTTCCAGTGGGGGCGCGTGTAACTTTTTAGGAAGGGAGAGTCTCCCCACGATCCTCCCCTGGCTACTCCATTGCACGGAATTGGGGATATTATCAACCAAGAGGATGGACTTAATATATCACACATCAAATCCAAGTGTTGAAAGTTTCACGGGTCTGTCGGAAAGGCCTTACAAAGCCGTGAAAGTTTCACGAGTCCAGTTAGTTATTATTAGAACTTCACGCTTGAACTCCCACGGACAGGCAGTACAACCCAAAGGAAGCATCTTGCGACACCGAAAAGCCCAAAATACTGCTAAAGGAAATCCAGCAAAAAAACATTAATAGCTGACTTAAACGCCTGCAAGCCTATACGACCAAAAACCGATGTCGGCAACAAATTCTAAACCTTTGCCGGCCAGGGCACGAAGCACCGACAGAACTGATTAGTTCGACATCTGACAGCCTCCAAAGTGAAAGAGTGCGCTCCGCACGCAGCACGATTCTCTCTCCCAAAAACCTTGAGGGCAAGGAGAGAACAATACAACCAATGCCTCTCATTATTATACACCTTGTAAAACATACATAGCTCCGCTACTCTTCTCCTGTGGAGCAGGTTCACTTGATCATTATCAGCGCACAGCCTGCGGGCTGAACTATTAAGTCGGTCCATCAGACGCAAGTGAGTGTCAGCAGCTGAAGCCCAGACCAGTGAGCAATACTCCAACACAAGCAGCAAAAGCGCATGAACACATCTGCGGGCAACCTGATTATCACCAAATACAGAATTCACCTTGCGCGGGAGCCCAATCTCAGTGGAAGCACGTGACACCAACCTCCTAATATGCGGCTCAAAAGTAAGCTTCTCATCAAAGACAACACCAAGAATCTCCAAGGAGCTAAAGTCCTGAAGTAAAGTGTCATCATTCTCCAGTTGGGGATGCTGCGGTACAAGTGTCCGAAACCGACTGATTATCATCGACTTCGTCTTACTTGGCATTCAGCTTCATACTCCAGGCCGAGCACCATGCACTAATGCGTGACAAATCCCGATTCAGAGACTGAGCGACATCATCACGCAGGCGAGGAGCAGGTATCACTGCCACCAAAGTGAAATCGTCGGCATAGTTGGTCAACGTGTTTTCAAGCGAAGAGAACATCTCACTAGTATAGAGAACAAACGACAGCGGGTCAAGCACACCGCCCTGAGGGACGCCGGACACCATCCCGACTGAGGCGCTCAAAACGCCGTTAACAGACATTCTCTCGCTCGCACAGAAACTAAATCGCGAATGATTGACAAAACCCTATCACCCACACCAAGGGCTCATGCTTGTATAATAGACCCCTGTGGTTATCCCTGTCCAACTCCGCGTTAATAAGTCCAGCTGGACATGGCGTGCCTCCGACCTACAAACCAGCGCAGGCTGTTAATGGTGTGACACCGACAACAGAGCGTCACAACAACCCAAGCCAGTTCTCTACGCAAACTGACCAGCAGACAGCAACCCCGTAACCTCAGTAGCTTGGTCGTTTTGCTGGGGTTATGGGTTTGCTGCCTGCTGGCTAGTTTGCGTACAGAACTGGTTTGGGTTGTTATGACGCATTGTGGCCAGTGTCACACCATTTACAATCTGCGCTGAATTGTAGATCTGAAGCACGCCTGGTACAGTTGGACTTTGGCGTTACGTTTGACAGGGTCAACCACAGATATCTATTATACAAGCTGGAGTCTTTTAGTGTGGGTAGAAGGGTTCTGTCAATCATTCGCGATTTCGTTTCTGAGGGAACGCAGAGAGTGTCTGTTGACGGTATTTTGAGTGCCTCAGTCACGGTGGAGTCTGTCGTCTCTCAGGGTTGCCTACTTGGCACGCTGTTGTTCATTCTGTATACTTGTGACATGTTCTCTTCGCTTGAGAACACGCTGATCAACTATGCCGAAGATTCCATTTCGATAGAAGTGATACCTGCTCCCTGCATGCGTAATGCTGTAGCCCAGTTTCTGAATAGGGATCTGTCACGCATTAGTGCATGGTATTCGGCCTGAAATATGAAACTAAATGCCAGTAAGACCAAGTCTATGATTGTCATTCGGTCTTGGACACTTTTGCCGCTGCATCCACATATGGAGATAGATGACACTTTGCTTCAGGAGTCTTGCTCTTTGGAGATTCTTTGTGTTGTCTTTGATGAGAAGCTTACTTGTGAACCGCATATTGGGCGACTGGTGTCACTTACTTCCATTAAAATTAGGCTAGTGCGTAAGAGGAATTCTGTGTTTGGTGACGGTGAGGTTGTCTACAGATGCTTTTGGGCTTTTTTGCTACCAGTATTGGAGTACCTCTTGCTCACAGGTCTGGGATTCAGCTACTGACAGCCACTTGTGTCTGTTCGACCCACTTGTTAGTTCAGCCAACAGGTTGTGCGCGGAAAATGATCTCTTGAATCTGCCCCACACGAAAGGGGTGGCCGAACTCTGTATGTTTTAGAAGAAGTAAAACGATAAGAGGCATTGGTTGTATTCTTCTATCCCTGCCCTCGAGGTCTTTCCGAGAATTACACGTGCTGCGAACGGCGCGCACTCTCTCATGTTGGAGAGTGTTAGGTAGTACCACCTGATGCTCTTTTCATTTTCTTTCTCTTCTTAGTCTTTTGGGCCGAAACCCAGACTGGGGATGGCAGGGTCTGTGGCGCGTGGATTGCTGGCCGCTTTCGTGGCCATCAAGACAGTCGATTTGCTTTGTCTTGTAATATTTTGATGATTTCCTTTGTTTATGGTATCTGTTTTTTTGTTTATTTTTTTTGTGCCTGATAGTTAGATATTCGGACGTGGCAATAAACCCCGGTCCTCGTAGCTCTGAGTCTCGTCTCTACCACATCACATGCGGTCTCTACGGTAATTTGGCTGAGCTCGCCGTAGCCTCTTCCAATTATGACCTGGTGCTATGTTCGGAGACGCTCGTCTCAAGCCATCGTCATGTTTAAGAACTGATAATCCCCCATGCCCTAGATTTAGGGGTCTGGCTGCGTACGTTCGCAAGGGTGTTGTTGTGTCTAGGCAGAGTGAATGCGAGTGCCCATGTCTGAGCTGATAGTGCTTCGAAGCTGTGGCTCATTCGGGAACTTTTATTTGTTTTCTGTGTATCGCAGCCCGGCTGCTGATGATATGGTTTTTGATTGTTTCTTATATGCAATGGCTAGGATTCAGTCGTCGGATAGGCTTTCTGCTCCTGTCTTTATGGGCGATTTGATTGTCCCCACGTAGAAATGTTAGGCTCTGTGGGGACCGATTGCGATGGCCATGCAGCCTTTGATATCGCGAGTGCCTCCGGTTGTGAGCAATTGGTTGAAAGTCCCACCCATTTGAAGGGGGTGTTCTTGACCTACTGATGACTGATGTTCCTGTTCCTGATTTGGTTGGAATGTCAGTGGTGTCTCACATTGGTTCTTCGGACCATGGTGCCTTCTTTGCGACGCTGCAAGTTCGTCCGTGGGTCCCCAGAGTCACTATTAGGCGTGAAATATTCTTGAAGACCAGAGTGAATTGGGACGCCGTCTCTAGCGCAATCCTTGCGCTACCTTGAGGTGTTGGGAGAGAGTCTCCTGATCCTGGGTCTACTTCGGATCGGTTTTCTCTTACATGATGCGCGCCTATGTCCCTTCCCGCTTCGCAACGGTCAGGACAGGCGATGAGCCCTGGTTTGATGATGCCTGTAGGAGGGCGCACCAGTTGAAATGGGATGCATATGCCCGTTGACGTACTAGCCGGTCTGCTGTCGACTTTCAACGTTTCAGGGAACAGCAGCGTCGGGCTGGTGCTACTAATGAGGGAGCATAAATTGAGGTCCAGGGAGTTGTTAGCTTCGTCTGTTATTGCACAAAAGTGGTGGTCCATCTTGAAGAGCGCTGTGCCTAATGTGAACTCTTCTGTCCCCCCTTAATTGGTGCTGGTGGTAATCTTGTTGACGCCAAAGTAGACCTTTTGTTGCTCGAATTTGATAGGAAGCGAAGCAGAGCCGGGACCGGGTGCGCAATCCTTTGGCGTGTGATCCCGAGCCGATTTGCTTCCAAATCTTCCGAAGTGTACCGTCTTCTTCCTGATCTGAGCCTCTATGGGGGCACTGATCAATCGGGTATGTTTCCTCTCTTTCTTCGGAGGGTGGCTGGTGTGCTCACAGCCCCGCTTGCTTCCGTGTTCCGTCGGATGTTACGGCTAAGCTATTTTCCGGAATGCTGGCGTGTCGCTCATGTGACGCCTGTTTTCCGAAGAGCTCTGCTTCATCCTGAACCTCCCACTATAGACCCATCTCGATCATACTTGATTTGTCGAAAGTTTATGATAGGTTGTTAGCTTCGAGGTTGGGTCGTTTTCTTGAGAACCAGGGTGTTCTTCCCCAGCACAGTACGGTTCTCCTAAGGGCTTGGGAACTTGAAATGCTCTGCTTCATATTTCTCATGTGTTGCAGCTGGCTCTTGATGGGGTCATGAGGCAACGTTGGTACAGCTTGATTTCAGTGCTGCTTTTGACAACGTGAATCACCTTGGTCTGCTTCATAAGCTAAGATTGACGGGTATTGTTGGTTTAGTTTTCGCGGTAATTAGTCAGTTTTTATCTGACAGACGTCAATGTGCAGTTATTGATGGGAAGAGGAGTGAGTTTTTGAATGTGGTTTTTGGTGTCACACAGGGTAGTGTTTTGGGTCATTTGTTTATTAATTGTATATACAGCGGACCTGTTTCATCGTGTTAATAATTTAGTTGTTGGTTACGCTGATGATGCTACTTTGCTGGCTGCTTGTGATTAGCCTAGTGATAAGCCAAATGATAAGTTGGAGTTTTTAGAATCCATTCAGCGTGATTTGGAAGTGATTGACTCCTGGTGTTCTAGGTGGGAGATGAGGCTAAATGCGGGCAAAACTAAGACGATGCTCGTGCCCAGGTCACGTACAGTTAGACCTCCTTCTCCTGCACTCATACTGGATGGTGTGTCACTTCCTGCGGTTAATAACTTGGTAATCTTGGGTGTCAATTTTGATCCAAAGTTGACGGTTGAGCCCCACATTTGTTTGGTCGTCACACGAGCTTCGCAGAAAATTGGTCTTATGAGACGTGCTTGGAGGGTATTTGGCTCGGTAGAATTGACACGTCGCTGCTTTAATTGCTATGTCCTTCCTCTTCTGGAATACTGCTCTGTAGTCTGTGGTTTTGCTGCCGATTGTCATCTGTGTTTGCTTGACTTAGTGGTTCGCCGATGTGCGTTCATGCTGGATGGTGTAGTGCTTTGGGATCTGGCGCATCGTCGCTGAGTTGGTGGGGTCTGCTTTTGTATAAAATTTATAACTGCCCTAGTCATCTGTCTGATTTTCTTCCGGAGCCATTTGTTTTAGTGAGATATATTCAGCGTACTGGTGCTCATGAGTTGGCCTTGGAACCGGTACGATGCCGTACGGGCCAGTGTTCTCGTTCTTTTTTTTTTCATCGTGTGTGGATATTTGGAATGGTCTTGATGGCTCTGTCTTTGCTGGTGCTGGTATTGGCAGCTTTAAACGATCTGTGCACAGAGCTATTCTGTGATCTCGGATCTTCTCTTTCTTTTTTTTTTCTTCAGTCGTTGGGCTTGTTGTGTGAGGGTTTGTGAACCTCATGGAGTTTGTTTCTCCTTTCCCACGTCGCTGGTCTGATGTGATTTGATAATAATAATAACTAGTCAGTTCTGTCGAAGCTTCGTGCCCTGGTCTGTTGAGGTTAAGAATTTGTTGCCGACATCGGCTTTCGGTATTGACGGCTTTCGGCTTTCGGTAAATGTATTGACGTTTAAGTCAGCTGTTAATGGCTTTTCGTTGGATTTCCTTTAGTAGCGTTTCAGGCTCCCCGGTTTACAAAGTGCCTCATTTGGGTTGTATTACCTGTCCGTGTGGGCTTAATCGTGAAGTTTTAATAATAGTAATATGTTTTACACGTCTTTTTGAGGACTTTAAAAGGTTTATACTCTATTTAAAAACCGTCTGAGTAAATTTTAGGTATTTGATTATGAGCAAAGTATTTCGTCAGATAATTTAATGCGGGGCATACCGTAAGTAAAAAGACATAAATTGTGGATTTATTTCTGAAGCGAACGAGAATATTCAAACTTACTCATAGGCTCGAGCAGATCGTTTAATTGGTATTTTTTGCAAACAATATAAAAACTAAAATCAGTGTTGTATAGAAGCATACATTTCAGTCTATACCTATTTGATCACTTAAAATACTCACGCATATAAAATTTTTAATGACACAGTTTGAGTATATCACTCTCGTTTTCCAGTGTAATGCGCCACTATATAATTTGACATTAAAATTTACCGAAATGCCAGAGGCCTGCGCACCGCAGACAAAAAAAAAAAACTGTAACTGGCAGGAAACGTAAAAGCGACAAACTAAACTCTCTACGATGATAAAATTATAAATTAAAACTAACAGCTCTCGTGTACTTCACAGATCTAAGTAAAACACGTTAGCGATGAACGGCATCAACGCAGTACTGTCCCAAAATAAAAACTGGGATAATATAATATTTCAAGACATGCGAAGTTGGGTCTGCCGAAACACGCTGGAAGGTATGTACGGGCTTTATTAACTAAAGCTGATGCGGCAAAAATTAGTGATGAAAGTTAAAACTAGGACAGCGGTGGCGATCTATGCTTTAGTTTATCACTGTTGCCCTAGTTTTAATTTCTGTAATTAAGACCCATCTTCCAGTATAATGTCCATTGAATATGTTACCACCAAAAATTATTGATGAACAACGTAATATGTCAAGAAATATCGGAGAAAAACAGTTAATTATTTTGAACAAGGCTGCTCATCTCCTGAATTAACAAAAACATCACACTAATGACCCTAACCATCATTGAACCATGATAGAAAACATAATTTTTGCATGAATGATACCTCGATTACTTTACTCTAGTTCATGGTTATGTTCACAAGAATATTTTCTTTTCGTTGAGATTCTATTTAACTTCTGTGTAATGGGTTCACAAATATAAATAAATAAATAAAAAAGCATTCGCTGTGGCAAGGAAGGATAATCTAGCATTTATGATGCCACGCAAAAGTAAGTACTTAACTCTCAAGTTCAGAAATTTTCAATTCTGAAATTGACAATTTTGGTAAAGCAAAAGCTCCCCTGTCGTTCAGCATATGAATTTTCTCCTAGGTAACTCTTCACTTTGAGACGGAAAGCCCAATCAACGAGCCAATCTATCAAGTAAGCAACCAAACATCTTACAAAAAAATTGTGCATTAACTTAAATAAAGGAAAATTAATATCGGGGAAGTTATCACTGCTAATGTATCTAAGTAACTTTTTTGGCTCTTAATTTTAGATCGAATATCATCGTATCACCCCTTATAGAGGGTAATTTTGTAGTACCTAGTATCACACGATAATGCAGATCAATTTACATTTATCTGTTTATCTACATTAGATATCTGTTCATCAATACATTTTTGTCCAACGTGGAGAGTTATTTTTCCAGTGTTGCACTGCCTTAGAAATCGAAATTTTCAAAGAGAGAGGGAAAGGTTGTTCTTATAGCCACTCCAACGGTATTATGGATACGGCTGGTAACAAGGGTTATTTACAAAGAAGGTTTAATAGAGCTATTAAACCTCATTGTTAGTGCTGATAGTTTTTGACCGGTTTCAAGTTTGATATTCACTTCAGCTTCGCTGCACGTTTTATCAACACGAGAAAGCTGTACTGCTTTCCCAAAACGGGGCAAGGCAACACTATGATCTCCGATGTATGGGTGAAATCAAAGTTCCAGAAGGTGACACATTTTGGATTAGATAATTTAGCTGGCAGTGGACTTGCCAACAGACCCATTCTCAAAGGCTAACTTTCGGTTTTCAACAGAGATTGACAGGATGATGGTGTTCTCTTACGTGGCCATAGTTTTGCCTGAATCCTTCAAGCGTGTCAAAAAATAGACAGATAAATAAATGAGCAGGCAAATAAACGAGGAGAAATATATATGTAGTGCGCGAACGATGGATTTGGACAATCGATCGATCGCGCTGGGCAAACGGTGGATGTTGTAGGTATTAGGCCGTAATTTCGGGTAAGTTGGACTATATTCGGGTTTAAATGTCGGCTAGGTTAGGGGAGGCAAAGACTGTTTTTTTTTTATTTTTCATTTTAAAATTTGAACGATCGATCGTTTGCGCAGCGCGATCGATCGATCGCGCTAATCCATCAATCGCGCAAAACATATATATATATATATATTCTCCTTCATCATAGCGTTCGCTTTTTATATTTAAAAGCGTATTCGGCAGTTACCAGTGAAGTTAGTGAAAATGGTTGACACTCATTCATTATTCATGTTTGCCCATGATGTGGGTGCTACAATGAAGTATACACAGAGCACCTACATCTTGATATGTACTATTATTTTAAAACGCCCTCGTGGCCAATTTAACAGAGATGCCCTTAAGACTTTTTCCATCAGATGTGACCTTTACAACAAACTGATTAACTCATCACGATTGTTATCACCATCAACTATGACTCTAGCCTTTCCTTTGCGAAGTACATAATTATACTATATGTAAACTTAACAGTAATTCCCTTCTTACTATAACTTCCTAATGTAAAATGAGACGTATTCAGCGCCCTAGCGGCGCACGTGTGCTAAATCGCAGGAATATACACTGTAGGGGCGGTTTGCCCTTACATTGGTAGAGCGAATTTCACAAACTCTACAACAAGGAGAGTTTAGTAAATAATACAAAGTCAGCTCAAGTTTGGTCAATTGATTAACTTTGACAGATTGAAGCCAAAGAGCTGAACAGTGTTTAAAACATTGTGGTATTATCTGAAATATAACAAATCTATTAATATCGTATATCTATTGTTTTAGAATCAAAATCTAGTTGTACAAGAAGCGGTAGCTAAACATAAAGAACCGTAGCTGAATATAAAGAACCGTAGCTGAATACAAAGAACCGTAACTGAATATAAAGAACCGTAGCTGAATACAAAGAACCGTAGCTGAATACAAAGAACCGTAGCTGAATACAAAGAACCGTAGCTGAATACAAAGAACCGTAGCTGAATACAAAGAACCGTAGCTGAATACAAA
>LQNS02278170.1:24844592-24855981 GCA_001587735.2 Parhyale hawaiensis
TCCTGCGTCATTTCAGGGGAGAAGGCCTGCCCCACTCTGACCTTGAAACCTCGCTCGCCGAAGAAGTCATGCTGGTAATAGGCTATGTTACCTCTTATGCCTATTTTGTGCAGTTGCAGGAGTATTCCATGTCGCCAGGCTGTTTCGTATGCTTTTTTAAGATCGAAGAAGACACAAATTGTGTGCCCCTTCGATGCCTTGTTCTATATGATGTAATTTTGTATGCGCACGATGGCATCGGCGGTGCTGCGGGACTGATGAAAACCGTGTTGCACGTAGCAGAAGAGCTTTTTGACTTCCAGAAATCTCATCAGGAGGATGTTCACGCTTTCTCCGCGATTTTTCCGGGGCAGCTGGTCAACGCAATGGGACAGTAGCTACTTGGTTCCTTGGGGTTTTGTCCGGTTTTATGAAAGCTAGTACAGTGGCGAGGCGCCACTGTTCCGGATAGTTGTGTGTCGTCCAAATTTGTTGTATATTGTTAGGATAGCTCGAACCGTTGAATGCTTCATGCGTTTCAGCATCTTGTGTATACCATAAGGGCCGAGACTTGTGTTTTTGCTTTGTGTAAGGGTATTATAGACTTCCAGTGCGGTGATTGGATTGTACAGCTCGTCGCGACTGGAAACAGAGTTTGGGGTGGTTGTTCCAATGCTCTCTTTCTCGCCTGAAAGGCGGGTGGGTAAGTCGCGCCAATGCTGACCTCGCTAAAATGTCGAACCAAACGGTCGGCGACCTTGTCACGTTTTATAATCACCACGCCATTCTCCTTTATACAAGGAGGGCCGTGGCGTGGTTTACCGGTCATTTTTTTAATGCGTTGCCAGACCATGCTCATTGGAGTATTAACGATTGGCGCAGTTGTATATTCCTGCCAAGAGGCTTTCCGAGCCTGGTGCAGGGTAAACTGTGCCTGCGGGCGAGCGCGGCAATATGCTATTTTATTGGCCAAGCATCTATTTCGTTGGTAACGCCGGAGTAGTCTCTTTCTCTCTGTTCATACTCGCGTGCACTCGTCATTCCACCATGGAACTCTATGAGGAGCGGCTCCACCTCTTGATGTAGGGATGGCCATTCTCGCAGCCCTCGTCAGGGCTCCCTTGAATTGGTCCACCATCTGGTCAACGGGCAGGTGTTCATCTAATTCCTCCATCTGGCTCAAGGCCTCAATGGTAGCCCAATCGGCTCGCCGGATGATATAACAGGGTGCTGCATCATGATTTTAGATGTCCAGGAAACTCGTACACACACAGTAGTGGTCGCTCCCGTGGGTGTCCTCGGTCACAGTCCACTCGGCATCAGGAAGGAGGTCAGGCGTGCAGAGAGTAAGGTCTATCGCGGAGGTTGTTCCTGTATGAGTGTGTATATGGGTTTGTACTCCTGCATCGAGGAGGCAAAAATCGGTAGTTCTGAGCAAGCGTTCGACAACCAAGCCTCGCGTGTTGTTGTCATTATTACCCCACGATGGGTGTTTTGCATTAAAGTCGCCCAACAATAGGGAAGGGCGCGGCAGTGATACCCGCTATGTAGATTTCTTGGTTCGGGGAAATATGCAGATTGCAGATAGTGGTGGCCGTGTTTCGTAACTTGACATAGCACGGCCATGGCCTGTAAGGGTGTGTTAAGTGCCACCCTCAGGCACAGAGACTCTGTTTTGACGCGGATAGCGAGTCCCGTTCCAGGGACGCGATTCTGGGTATGGGAAAAATATTTAGCAGTGTAGTTCTAAGGCGAAGGAGGCTTGGTATAACCAAGCATGGTCTCTTGTAAGCATACGCATATAAGTTGGTGCAGTTCTATCGGATGGTTTAGGTTAACTTTGTTGGTCTCGTAATCTCTCATATTCCATTGTAATATTGTACTCTTTTGCAATGTTTCCTGTTTGAGCCTCTTCCTGCCGTATTATGGTAGGAGTAGGGGCTATCACTTGGAGTAATCACTGTCTGTATTGGGAGTTGTCAACCGTCATCCTTTCTCCATCGTTCCACGACCGCAGCGTCACCGCAGGCGGCGAGGACCCAGTATGGTATCCAGAGGACACGTCGCGGCCCGCGGGCAACGGGGCTCATCCACCGCCCACACCTCGGTCCAGTGAGGACGTACGCTGCTCGTTCGGACGATGTTGTTGGTCGGAGTCGCGCTGCGCTCCAGCCGCATGCGACGTCGCTCGTCCCGTGTGGGCCCGAGACGCCCAACGGCAATCCCGGTGTTTCTTGGGAATTATAAAAGGTGCGGTATCCGTTGTAGGGGATGAGTAGCTGCTCTTTATGCGTTTGCGCAGGAGAGTTTCATTGGTTTTACTAGTTGTAAAAGTCTTTGGTCGTACTGATTTCCGTAGTAGTCTTGTTTTCCAATTTTAGTGTAGATCTATCCGGTATATGTCCGTCCGGTCCGTTCCCACCCCGAGGCACAACCACCTGGGCTGTGGCACAGCCGAAAGCAACAGGTGCAGCAGAGGCAGAAACATCCCCAGCAGACCCAGAAGCAACGGGAGCAGCAGAGGCAGACATAGCCCAGCAGAACCACAGGCACCAGGCGCAGCAGAAGCAGAAACGGCCCCAGCAGAGCCAGAGGCAACAGGCGCAGCAGGGCAGGAACAGCCGCAGCAGAGCTGGAACTCTAAGGCGCAACAGAGACAGAAATAGCCCCAGCAGAGCCAGAGGCAGCAGGCGCAGCAGCATCTCCAGCAGCGCCACAAGCATCAGGCGCAACAGAAGCAGAAACGGTCTCGGCAGAGCCAGGGGCCACAGGCGCAGTGGCAGCCTCAAACGAGTTAGTGCGAGCCGCGCCAGCACCTGCGGTGGGGGCATCAGACCAGCGGAGAACGGTACAGCAGGGGCAGGGGCCCCATCAAAAGGAAAGGTAGGTGCCGCAAGGACGGTGGGAGTCCCCCTGTCCCCGGCAAACTAACTCAAAATAAGTATAGTCAGCCTCCGTCAAGGCCTCCCCAATAGAGGAGTCGACAGGTGACGCGCCAGCTGGCGCAGCAATGTCATCGGAAGATACAGCTTGCACAATCGCAGATGCAAACATAGTCAGGGCTGGAGAATCGGTAGGATCATGGGCAGGGCTGGAGCCGTAGGAAAAACCGGGAGTGCAGGAAGGGCGCCAGTGGGGTACGTGATCTCGGGCAGAGAGGGAGCACCGGCAGGAATAGTCGCAAAGACCGCTGACGTAGCTATCGTGCAACCTGATCCAGGAGCACAGAGAACCTCAGTCCCGGGAACGGCAGATAGGGCCCCGACAGCCCCCCCCCCCGGGCAGCTGCAACGCCAGGTTCGTCCAGGTTGGATCCCTCAGTCTGTGTTGCGCCGTCAACCACTGACGTGCGGGGCGGCGGGGTTCGTCGTACCGATGGGTACAAAACACCGCCCGTACTCTCGTTAGAGTCACGCAAAGTACGGGCGTAAAACGTGCTCGGTCGGGCCTGGCGGCTCTCCACCAGTCTCCTGGCCTCGCAATAGCTAACGTGCTCCTTGGCCTGAGTAGCCAGGACCTCTTGTTTATATTTGTAAACACTGCAAGTTGGTGAGTTTGCTGGGCGTGATTTATCGCAGTTGGCGCACCTGGTTGGTGCGGTACTTGGTTGTTAGTGTTGGGATCTTGAGCAATTTTGGCATATTGGGGTTGTTTTACGACACGTTTTTGCTCTGTGTCCATATTGTTGGAATTGAAGCATCGGTGCGGATGGGGATATAAAGCCGCACTGGTCACCTCACCCAGCCAATTTCCACTACTGGTGGGAGGATACGAGCGTCAAAAAAGAGGATATAAATGGGAGTATCAATGTCTCTACCATTTTTCTTCCTCTTCACTCTATAAAGGCTCCTCGGTCCAGACACTGAGAGGGCCTGGAGGAGATCCCAATCGGTGTACTTCGGTATCTAACATTCTCCAAAGTGAATGAGTGCACATCAACTGCAGCACATGTAATCTTCCTAAAGACCTTGAGGGCAGGGACAGATGAATACAACCTATGTCTCTCGTTGTTGTTCGCCTTATAGAACATTCACAGTCCGGCCACCCAGCTCCTATGGGACAGATTCACGAGATCACTCTTAGCGCACAGCCTGCTGGTTGAACAAACAAGTCGTCCAAGCTAACGCAAGTGACTGTCACCAGCTGAAGCCCAGACCGATGTGCAATACTCGCACACAGGCATCAAAAAAAGCATCTACGAACTACTTCTTTGTCACCAAACACAAAATTTACCTTATGCAAGAGCCCAATCTTACTGGAAGCACGTTACACCAGACGCTTAATATGCGGTTCAAAATAAGCTTTTCATCAAAGACAACACCGAAAATCTCCAAGGAACTCCTGAAGCAGTTATCTATCGAAGATGTGGATGCTGCGGCAAAGGTGTCCGAGAATGACTGACAATCAAAGACCTGGTCTTACATTCAGCTACATACTCCAAGCCAAGCACCATGTACTAATGCGCGACAGGTCCCTATTTTTTTAGAGACCGGGCGACAACATTACGCATGCTGTTGGCATGTATCACTGCTCCCAAAGTGGAATTTTCAGCATAGTTCTCTAGCAAAAGATCTTGTCATTAGTGTACAGAACGAACAGTAGCGGGCCAAATACGCTAATCACCGCCACTGAGGCACTAAAAGACGTCAATAAACGCACTCTGCGTTCTCTCAGAAACAAAGTCGTGAATACTTGATAGAATCCTGCCACCCATACCAAACGACTCCAACTTGTAGTTGACCTGTGGTTGACCCTGTCAAACGCCGCGCTGCTGTCCAACTGTACAAGACGCACCTCAGACCCACAATCCTGCGCAGACCGTAAATGGTATGACACCAACAATGAGTCACAACAACGGAAACCAGTTCTGTACACAAACTGACCATCAGGCAGTAAACTCGTAGCCTCAGCGAAACGACCACGCTTACAAACCACCAATTTCTCGAACACCAACAAAATGGGCGTCAGCGTAATAGGTCAGTAGTTGGCGACATTAGGCGACACCGTACCTTTGGGAATAGGATTAATATTCACAGTACGCCAACAACGGGGAAAATTTTCTAACCTAACGACATGTGGTTCAGTAAATTTGCGGATGATTCAAAACTATGCCATCCTGCCACGAAAAGAGCCGAGCTCCAACAAGATCTTGACCACCTCATGGAATGGAGCACAACGTGGCATATGAGCTTTAATATCGACAAATGCTCAGTAATGCACGTAGGGCTAGTGAACTCTTCAACTCCATTGAAAATGAATGGGACAGAATTGGCTCCTGTCACCCAACAACGTGACTTGGGATTCACTATTACAAACAAACTACAGCACAGTCAACAAGTTCACATGAGTGTGAAAATGGCAAGCAGAGTACTCGGATTCATCACCAGAAATTTTGTATAAAAGTCTAAGAACATCATCGTTCCCCTGTACAAGGTATTAGTGCGGCCACACTTAGAATTTGCTGTTCAATTCTGGTCGCCACATCTGTGCAAAGATATCGATAATATGGAAAGAGCCCAACACAGAGCAACAAAATTGATACCTCAGCTGCGAAACAAGCCGTATGAAAGTCGCTTAAAGGAACTGGGTCTGGTTTCTCTCGAGCAAAGACGACTCAGGAGGTAACTAATAGAAACATTCAAGTATTTGAATGGCTTCAACGACGTATCTACAACGGGACTGTTTGAAAGAGACCTAAATGATCGCTTGCGAAACAACGGTCAAAAACTCAAGCACAAAGCTCGATGAACGACCTTAAGTCAGCAGTTCTTTCCGTATTTCATAGTCAGCATTTGGAATAGACTCCCTTCCGACGTTGTTAGTGCGGAATCAGTCAAAACGCGTTTAGAAATCGTCTTGACTTACATTGGGAGAGACATCCCCCACAGCTAATGATTCCTCTTCCAATAGTCGCACACTCTTAACGGCCAAAGCTTCCTGGGCTTCCTAAATCCGTTTTCTTCTCTCTTCCGCTCCAACTACACTGTCTAACACCTTTAACTCCGCATATCAGAGGCTATTGATCATAATTTCGTGCATTCGTGATCGTCTCTTTTGCTGAGACTCTTCTTCCTCCTCTTCTTTTTTTTCTAATTCTTCTATTTCCCCCAGTCGTTTATATCCTACTCACTAATTGACAATAGCTGTTAGAAGACCGGGGTGAGAGTTTCGGTGTCTCTTTGAGAATGGGCCTGTTGGTTTGTCTACTGCTGCCAATCTAATTTAATCAACACCATGGGACACTAAGCCAAGCTCCGTGAGGTCCGCATACAGTTTTCTAATATTGCAATAGAGGAGACGACACCCCCCAGCCCGACCCGATCCCGGGTTCCATTCCACATCTCCACAAAGAAGCAGAAGAGAAATGAAGATAAAAAGAGAAATATACAAAGTGGAAAGTAGAAAAATTCCATAGACAAGTGATTAGCAGAGGCAGAAGTACGCTGCACTCAGCAGAGCTGCTTTGCCGTGCAAGGCTTAAATAGCCCCAAGTTCGCTTGATTATGGGGGACGACAGCCACGAAGGACATGTGGGTGCCTCTATCAGCCTCCCATGGCCCGCCGCTCACAACGCGGAATTAGCACAGAAAAGGAAAACAAGAGAAATTAGAAGGAAGAAGAAAATGAAATCTCGACTGTACCATCGCGATGTAGGGAGGGGAGCTAACTGTGGAATACCGGACACACGGCTATGGAAACAGCCGGGTAATTTCCTCCCTGGTTGCTGCTGGTTCCACGGAGCTCATCCGCCTTTCATACGCATTTCCTCGAATGATGGTTCCCACAACCCCAGTTTCTCCAGGCTCATACGCCTGCCAAGAGGCAGTCGGTGGCCCATTAGGAGGGATACAAGTTTAGTCACTTGGAATCGGCCCTGCGTTCGTCGCCTCGTACACCACGTGCAGGGCGAGAGTGGAATTCTGAAGCCCCCACTCCAGGGCTGATGTGCAAAGTTAATGTTCAATAAAAGATTCTTTTCTCATGTGTTTCCTTCTGAGTTACCAAAAAGCACGAATTCAGGGCAAAGCTAAACTAGTTATTTCCAAGGCGTGTTACGGTGCAACTCCGGAGTGACACAGTTTGGCTCAAAGATATGGGGTGCATGCTATGCAGTTGCAGCGGAATCTGCGCACACCTCATACCTAATTATTGCTGTCGGAGCCTTAATTTGGCTGTTTTTTTGTGATAAAACTTGTAAAAAAAATTAAAATATAGAGCTTTCAGCAAATGTGTACCAGCCCTAGAACATTCTATTCATTTTTTGTACATATATCAACTAATCACACTGTTTACAAACAATGTTTGTACACAAAAGTTGTCTTACCCAGTTCATAATCCTGCAAATTTTGAAGTTGTCACAGGTGCCACTCAGTGTTACCTACGCTAGTCGCACGGGAACCCGGGGTAACACTGATGGCACCCAGAGTGTGAATATAACACGCCTTAGGTCTTGTTTTAGGCCACTTCGACTTGATATGCATCGCTTCATTTCTGCACGGGTCTATGCCCTACACCAAAGACTACCTGTTTTCTGACATTTTCGTTAGTAATGCATTGCTTGGTGGAGGCCTGCGATCTCCTAGTGCTTCTCCAGTTTCCAATTCTCTAAATACTAGCATTAACTTTATTATAGATTAGACCAGCACGCTGTTGTGTCTCTAAAAAATTAGATGTTTTCACGGGGCACCTCAAATGAATTATCAAGTTTTCATAAAATTTTAGATTATCAACAAAATTTTGATGAGTTAATGTAATCAAAAATTATTTTTTAAAAATCAGTAACTGCAAATATTTTAACGCACAAACATCGCTCAGATGGCTCAAATTAATGGCAATTCTGAGTTCCCACTGTGAAATCATGGCATTAACAGGTACTTTCACAAAAAAAGTAAATAACTTTCTCATTGCAGTACATAAGCAGTTGTCCGCTGCTTGGATATTGTCAATCGTGTAGATTACCTTTAAAGGACCTTAGAGATATCGTTTCAATATTTTTACGCGCTTCTTTCCGGCCCAGAAAAAAAAATTCTGCCGTCAACGGACAGTCCTCTGTATCCGACCACTGCTCTTCCCCTTTCAGTTCGATAATAGGAGTGTTGACTGTATAGTATTTCGATAGAAATGTGGCATCCAAGCACGAGGCAGGTCCCATACTGGATTAGCTTCTCATGGGTACAGAAAATCGAGAAAGAAACGGAATATCAAAATATAATATCGGTATGAGCATGAAAATAGAAGGCAGCAAAATGGGCACGAGAAAAAGATATCTTGAAGGCCTAGGTTACCTATCATAGGTTTTCCTGGGGCCGCGACTCCCCACTCCTTCCTGTGCTATGCAGTGAACTGTTGCGAAAGCGATGTTGAAAGCGGGGAGGTTAAGACTAGCCAATACTCAGCAAGGCTTTGATTGGCAGAAATCCCAAAATTTCCAAGATACGAAGATTAAAAATCTTCGGCAGGTAATGAGCTCGCCATATAAAGAAGTTAGGAAGGTGTTCAATTACGAAAAAGATGGTTTCCATAGAGGAGACGAGTAAATATTGGCAGGAAGGTAATGAGCTCCTGAAATTAATGACCTCATCACCTGCAGACCTCGCCCGATCATCTCTCATGATGAAGCTTTTTATCTCCAGTCGATAAATGAGCTCCATATCCCAATCGCAGGCCAGTCTGCGATGTCTTTGGATCTTCGCAAAAAAAATTCTTGTACGTAAAATAGTCTTTGAATAGGTGAAAATTATTGACTTTTTAGTGGGGGATATAAAAGATAGTATTATTGTTCCACATAATAGTAGTGCATAGCGTGCATGTCGGTTGGTTGGTTGGTTGGTTGCTTGGTTGGTTGGTATGTCTGTCTGTCCTCTGTCTGTCTTGCGAAAGAGTAATTCATTCCTCAGCAGTTAAAGGGCTGCAATAAGTAGTTGGAAACGTAAGCATAAAAAACATTTGAAATGCCTGATAGCAGAAGTATGGATATTGAGTTTCATTTCGCGCTGACACCTAAGCTTTAATTGAACTACGCTCTTGATTTGCGCTCCGAGTAGCTAGTAGAATTACGAATGAAAATATTTGTTCACAGCAAAGCCACGAAAATTAGAGAAGAGTAGTAACACACATTGAAATGGAAAAAAGTTCAAATAGCGTTTGTTGTATTTACACACCACATCGCTTCAAGGGCTTCAAAAGACGCTAGTGTACTGCACTGTACCACAACTTTTTGTAATTTTTCCAATTAGTTTCCGCCTTTCCTCATCTTTTTTGTTTCCTTTATCCTATGAGTTTTCATGCACTAGGTCTGGTATATAGGGATCCCCATTCCTTTAAAGCGATGCACTCAATTTCAGTCCTTTTTCCTTATTTCAAAAACTGGGTACTTTTTTATGGGAACAAAGTACAGCGCATATACAAATACTTATTTTGTTTAATATGCGGCAATTTACGTTATCGTGCCCATTCTACGTATATACGATATCGTTTACTTAGTTAACAGATGATATAGTTGTCAATCATTTAATTATTTGTTGACACTAAAACAGAAAAATTTCGGGTGTTCATCTTCGAAGTGTCACAGATGTGATGCCGTCCTACAACTAAGCCTAGAAATTCTGCCCAACGTTCAACGCATACTGCGGGATTAAGCAACGCTGCAGACAGGGCGTTTTCACAATATAAGATATGTTCGATTGGGTCTTCAAAGTCGACCTGACTTTTCCGGAAGTCCAAACTATGACTTTACTAATGTCCATAGTGTAGCACGTATTAAAAACAACCCTCTTGTGTTGAAGCTATAGAAATTTCCATTTTCGGGAATAAAAGTGAGTTCTTCAAAGTGTGACGAGTAGCCAATTGATTAAGCACTGTATACAACATCGTAGCCAGGACACTTGTCGTAAGTTTCGGACTCGTCAAGTCTTGAGGGCTTAATTACGCTGCCCAATCGAACATGCCCGCTGCAACATAATAGCAGCCACACTCTTCCAATAATTACTTTTTTCATGTACAGGAATATTTACCCAGACAGGAGCCGCATAAAGTACAACTTGCATAATAAGAAACGTCAGGAATGAGGACGCTGTCTTGCTATAGCAATAAATACCACGCATGATGCTGATGTAGGGTTATGCTTACCAATTAAATGCGAGCTTGATTGGGTGCCGAAATTAGGCTTTCCAGGCTCGACTGGTCCGGAATTTCAGTCAGAAGCTCTAGCATTGCAATTTCCAATCTACGTTTCAAGTATATCAATAGCAACCCGATCACGTTGAGCCGCTTAAAAAATTATTTTCTGAAGCAAGATTGAGTTTCTTGACGCCTCGAAGGTAGCCGATTTACATAGAATCAGTGCCTGAAACTCAATCCAGCGAGTCGAAGCCAGCTACCCTGTCAGAGGTTTTAAACAAGTCAAACTTGGCAGGCATAAGTTTAGTGTCTACTCAAACATGCCGTAGGTATATAAAAAGGTACTTTGAATCATTATACCTATGTACTTCATTGTATAATTTCTCTCGCATATTTTCATGTGTTCCATGTAGTTACACTGAGAACATATTCTGTGTTATCCCACACTACCTACACAAGGTTTTGTCCCTTGGGAATTAACTCGAGTCTATCCATCATGCAGTTGTCTGGTGTTTGAAAATGACTCTTTTCTAAATTGTACTGATTTTGGAAAAACAGATCGTTAAAAGGTTCATTAAACTGGGACATGGCATGAATTAAGGTCCAATATTCCTTACAACTGTGATTAGCGGCACATACCATCCATTTATGTTACTTTTTAGTATTATTCCTATGTTAGTACTAAGCATGAAAACCTCAGGATACTGTGTCCTAGCCTTGTTGGACGCAGTCTCCAGATGAGAAATAAATGGGATTATTATTATTATTATTATTATAAGGCGGAACACACCTGTAGACTGACGTGCCCCGCTTGTATACTGCTGCGATCCGCTTGTATACTGCTGTGCTCTTCCTCTATATATACATACTAGTGTATTCCGCTGCCAAAAACAAGAGGGAAAACTTTGCCTACTACCAGCGCCTCATTGTTCTGGGCTACAGTCGACATTCAGCCACAAAAGCCGCACTGCACCCGTTTGCACTTCGATTTCAAATATCAGAAAAGATGAGCGCGCTCTCACTGCCTCTTCGACAAAGGAGTGCAAGCTCTTTTAAAGTTCCGACAGAACATGCAGAAAACATAGACGTTAATTTCAGTATAATCCTGCAGCTACTGTCAATCAATAACCCGTGTCTCAGCCATATTCAAGGTACATGTGGAGCTACCTGATTACATTGAAAGTCTTTGGACAAAGCCAGGTGACGTCGATCACGTCACCTCACGGGTGCAGGTATGGTCACGAATCTGGTTTTCTTCTTGTTGGGTCGCAGCTTGCGCAGAAATGGAGAG
>LQNS02278170.1:24861183-24871269 GCA_001587735.2 Parhyale hawaiensis
AAGATGTGTCAAACAAGATCACAAGACACAAGCAAGACACAAGCAAGATCACAAGCAAGATCACAAGCAAGACACAAGCAAGACACAAGCAAGACCGGTTCACAGACTTTTAGTATAATATATAGATATAGATAGATAGATGTAACATGCACGGCCGTATTTTTAGTAGGCCATGATATAGGTCTTTTATAAATAGTATTTTAATGCTGTCGTATACAAAACAGTGAAGGCCAAAGATTGCTGCAGCCTAAGCTTCTGCATAGTCATTTATACTGCTACCTGCAACAAAGTTATGCTTTTCGGGAGGGAAGCCTAAAATTATATTATTAGCCCGGCCGTGTCGGAAAATTAAGGTCTTTTGAAGAATACATTTCTCTACATAATTTGAGCCCTTGCCTTTCCAGTAATAATAATAGACGTAAACCGTGTTAATCAGTTCCGAAAATATTATATGGGTCTTCATTCATCATCTAAAGCAGTAGATCCTCTTCTTTTATTTCACGCACTCCCTGGATGTGCTTCTAGGTGGGTGCCTATAGCCCCCCCCCCTCCTCGTCACTCATTCGCTCGGAAACGCATCTTTAGTTTATTACCACTCAATATATTGCCTTGAATGTCACCCTGGCGTCCTCCGCTGCCTCGACTTTCTCTCAAATCTTTCCATCGCTCCCAAAGGGGTTCTACCTGCCACTCTGAATTACATTGTCCTAAAGCTATCACTTTGCGGCACACGCCAGCCACCGCTCGCCTGTTCATGTATTATACTGAATATTTGACGTGCCCTCGCTCTTGGAAAACGGTGCAAAAAGTGCTTTGGATTAGCATGAAGCAGGCAGGTTTTAACGGAAGTCTGGCAGATTGCGCAGCCCACACAGTCTAGAGAACTGTGATGCGTAATCTTTATGTACTTCATAATAGTCCTATGATATTCATTGTCGTGTTGATATTTAATGTTATATTAGGATATGTTACATGTCATGTGTTATATGGTATGCAACATACCATGTTACATCTTATGCTACAATATTCAATTGAACTAAGCGCAGTAAAGCTAAAGGGGAAGTAAAAATCGCAATATTGCTTAAGTTTATAAAAAGCGCTAACTAGTGACATTATATACATTTTGAGGCACAATTTGTGCTTCATCGCAAAATTTTAAAATTGGTAAATTTTGAAAAATAGTCAATGAAAAAACTGAATTTTGCATTTATTTGCTACAGTCAAATTTCTATTTAAGATCAAATGTACTAGGGACGAACTGATTGGGGTGTTGTCCCTGAAGAAGATGGGTGATATACTTTGCCTATTATTCAGTTCTGGTTTATCTTTAAAACATATAATGCACAAATTATGACTACTTTTAGCAGAGTCCGAAACTGGACTCTTGCACAGTGAAGTATGATCATTGACCACCAATGGAGGAGAGGGATGGTGTACGCAAGGTGCGACCGGTCGGTCCGCGCTATCGTCTTTCGCGACGATTTGTGTGCGTGTTTGTGTACGCAGATTGTGTGCGTGTGAGCGGCGTTCAAGTTGGTGCGCTGCGCTACTCGCTGTATCGCTGATTAAGTTAGGTTAGGTTAAGTAAGGCTAAGTTAAGTTAGGTTAGGTAAGGTTAGGTAACGTTAGGTAGCGTTAGGTAACGTTAGGTAAGGTTAAGTAAGCTTAGAAAGGTTAGGTTGGGTTAAGTTGGGTTAGATTAGGTAAGGTTAGGTTAGAAAGGTAGGTAAGGAGGTTGGGTTAGGTTAGGGTAAGTTAGGTTAGGCTAGGTTAGGTTAGCCTAGGTAGTGTTTATTTTAGTGGTGGCGCGCGCAGGAAAGCTTACTTGAACGCAAAATCGTCGTGAACGACGACAGTGCAGGCCGGCGCGAGAGCTAACACCTCTATGCTCGGGAACTCTGGCCACGCGTAGCAGAGGCCATGTATAGAGCTTGCCTCACTTGGAGCAAGAATAATGATAATTGTACAGCAGAGACGAACGTAGAGAGTCAAACAGACCTTCTTTATGATGTAACAATGAACAACTTTCCAGATCTGTTTTTTTTCTTTCTTTCTTTCTGTTTTTTTTTTCTTTTTTGGCCGCAATCGTGTAAACTGCGGACGGCATTACTGAAACATTAGATAGAGTACGCAGACGAAGGAAGAGAGGACGTACAACTTCTGATAGCTTGCACACACGCCAGTCAAAAGAACGAGTATCGTCATTTTTTCGTCCGAATGCGTTGATGTGCCCATTTAAATAGCACACACTTGCAAAGAATTTTGAGTTATAAATTCCTACAGATATCATGAGATGGCCGAAAGGTAATTAACAGCACTTGCGAAGTAAACTGAATTGATGGTAAATAGTTTACACCTCTTCTTGGCAATCTCAACGCTGTGTTTACAAGAGTTCAACAGAACGTTCGGATGAAAAGATGACGATACTCGTTCTTTTGACTAGCGTGTGTCATCGCCATAAGAACATATCATGCTAACCGTTCGAAACCGTTGTAACGCCATCATTGTCTGTTGTCACGGCCGGAATATAATTATGATAGAAATGGGAATGGTATCATGGATACGACCATGCTATTTTATGCAAGTAAGCAATACTTTTCTCACAAGTATACAGAAGAAATGCTCGTTTGTGTTTATTTCGTCTGTGGTGCACACCCTCACCTGAACGGTATCCAAATATCTAAGATGATATAACGTAGCAGATGTATCGTAGAGAGCTGGAATTTGAGGCACGATGCAGAGCTCAACGACGCAAAGGAATAACATAAACAAAATGAACACAGACAAGTGTTTATTCAGCGTTCTTGGGCAAAAATTAGGGTCAGCGATGGCGTCACAATGATCGCTTACATTAAATCGTATGGTCGTATCTAAGAGGAGATATGTATCTCCAGCGGTGCTAGGAGACAAACTTGAGGTTACAACGACCTAATATGGTCGCTTTGAGACGTGCTTAGAAGTTGTACGTCTGTCTGCATTTCCCTTTGTCTGTGACAATTACCTGCAGGAAGTGAAATTTGAGCACTTAAGCTTCTTTGCATCTTAGCAGCTGTTGAGAACGGACAGTCTTATGGTTCCGCTTCATTTCTCCGCCCCACTGATACTATAAATCTTATCTTTTACTTTTAGAATGTAATATGTAACTTGTTTATGGACGTATTTACGCATTGCATTAAATCATCACCCATATAAGAGATCACTCTCATCAGTTTGTAATGTACATATGGAGAATTTATTTAAAGATAAAAAATAGAAGTATAACTATTTCTGTGCACATGTTTCACGTTTCTTCTTATTAGTTTTATGTCACAAGCATAAAGCATGGGGCTCCATAGTCATGATTGCATTTCTACTATCAATCGTATACTATGCAATGGCACATATATATTATATTTTTGTTAGTATTTACGCATTGTGCATGTTTCACGTGTCCCCATATTGTCCACTTTCTAATTACCTCCGCCAAGGAGGTTATGTTTTCGTTGTATTTGCTTGTCTGTCTGCCGGTTTCTTTGTCTGTCTGTCTGTCACCAAGATAACTCAAAAAATTCTAAACCGAT
This sequence comes from Parhyale hawaiensis, assembly GCA_001587735.2. Taxonomy (NCBI): domain Eukaryota; kingdom Metazoa; phylum Arthropoda; class Malacostraca; order Amphipoda; family Hyalidae; genus Parhyale; species Parhyale hawaiensis. The sequence continues at coordinate 24,864,744 of LQNS02278170.1, forward strand.
TTGAACGAAATTTACATGGATCGTTAGGTATGCAAGGAGGAACATATGATTAACTTTTGGTGAAGATATGTCCATCCGATTGTTTGTTTGTCTGCCTCATTTTTCCCAATGCCATAACTCAAAAAGTTATGGATGGATTTTTATGAAATTAACAGCAGTTGTTGAGTATACAACAAAGAGTGAATAACCAAATTTTGGTAATGATCCGTTCGTTCGTTTGTCACTGTTTTTAATTTTGTGATTGTTAGCACATTAACTCAAAAAATAATGAATGGATCTTTATGAAATTTATAGGGGTTGTTAACAATGTTAAAAGACATAAATGATTATATTTTGGTGCAGATCGGTCAGTTCGTTTGTATGTTTGACCCATGTTTATCATAACGTTTGTTAGCAGTATAACTCAAAAAGTTATGTACGGATCCTCACGAAAATAGCACAAGTTGTTATTACTATCAGAAGACACAAATGATTGAATTTTGGAGTTTATGCAAAAGAAAATTATGGTTCCAGAGCCAATTTGAATTTTTGCTACCGTTGCCTCGCTTGGCGGAAGTATGCGCTCTCAGAGTGTTCTACTTACTGATATTATTTGAAATGTTTAACCAACAGATAGATAAATCAAAGTAATGCTATATACAGTATGTATTCACTTAATCGGCGCGAGATGTACCTACGCACACGCACACACAGTACAGCACTTCTCTGCCTACACTGCCAGCGCCTACAGAATCTTCGTGTTCTTCGAGCAAGTGCTGCCTGTTTGCACCAGCTGAGGCGGTTCTGACTTGACTGGATCTTCTATATTGTGTATTCGATTCCTAGGATTGGATCTAGTTTCAAACGTTAATAGATATATGTAGTAAATCCATGACACCCGAGACGACCAAAAATTCAACCCTGTCTGCAGATGCTGTGAATAGCCTGGAAGGGAAACAATTCATATTTCCGTATGTCACGTCACGCCAGGTGCCCACTCATCATCCGACATCAGTCACTCTTCACGCTGTTCCGAAAACAGCATAGTCCCCCTTAACGAATCAGTAGGCCTAGTACTACTGGGTCCGTCGCGCTGACGTCTCCTATCCAACGCGTAGGCTTACGCCGCCGGGTGCGGTTCTGACTGTCATACGTGCTGCGACTCCAGCCTGTAACTTGGTTGAGTCACCGCTGGAATGTATATTTATCGCTTGTTTTTGTTCTCCAGTGTTGTTAACTGTATACGATAGAGACAACTGTTTATCTGTGTTGCCTTAACTAGTACTCTCTGAAGTTTATATTTGTATTGTACGAACAGAGTAATGTTTCTAGAATTAAGTAATATCTTGTAGTTGATCATCTGCGGTCCGATGCCAAATACAGTACCAGACGTGCTTTTTGCAAGATAGCCCTAAATAAAACCAGCAAATGACTTTGATTTGCTTAAACCTCTTGCTACGTTTTTTTTCAAAGGACAAGTTACGCCTGAGTCGGTAACCTGTCAGGAAGACCGCTTCGGTCTTTCCAGGTCTGCCATAGTCTGGCGCCTAAGGAGGAATCCCCACGCTAGCCAAAGCAGCTAGCCGCCACGGCCTACAGCTACAGGCCGCTTAGTAAGCCAGACGGCCTGCAGGTATAACCCGGACCGTCCGCAGAGGCATCGTATTGTCCCGGCCCGTCAGAAGAGGCCGATTATCGCAGCCGGACAACCCACGAGAGCCATACGGGACCGTCCGCCCTCAAAGAACCCTGACACCGTAAAAACTTAAAAATAAACTATTTAACTTTTTGAAGCGTTTGATATTTCATTGAGTTCAATTTGTTATATTTAGCCGTACAATGCCGTTATCAATCTCTCTTGACGTTTAAAGCAAACGTCAAACTTAAACCAGATAGCTTAAGGCTAAGACTGATTCAGTCATTTATTGCTACATATTCAAATTAAGTGAGGGGATTAGTGAACAGCTTTGCGAGTTTTGTGAAAACTTTACTTTTTCAAAGACGTTCAAATTATTTGAACTGACTTATTCCCAAATTCACATACAGTATTTATGGCTAAATTTCATACAAAAGTCAATAAGAATTTTAATTACTATTAACCCTTTCGCTGAGAGGCGGCGTGTGGTGTATAGGTTGTCTTACCTGCGTAAATGACTGAAGAGTCCCTCATTGACATTCTAAAGTTTATTCAATTCTGCGTTAAAAAACCTAGAGCACTCTGACAGCGCATGCCTCCACCAAGCAAAGCTTTGTTAATAAAAAGTCAAAGTGGTCCTGAAACTACGATTTCCCTTTTATAATCACCGAAATTTAGTCATTCTGCCTCTTGACAATAATAGTAGTTTCCGTAATTTTCTTGAAGATCCATAAGTAATTTTTTGAGATATGTTCTCACAAAAATTTTGACAAACAATAGTCAAATACACAAACGGACTACCCGATTAACACCAAAATTTGATCATTGGTGTGTTCCAACACTTCTAACAATTCCTACAAATTTCTTGAAGATCCGTTCATAAATTTTTGAGTTGTCTTACTGACAAACATTTCTACAATAATAGAGACAAGCAAGCGGACGGATAAATCAACTCAAAAAGAATTGTCCTGTTTGCTCCTAGCAAGAACTCTAACAGCTCGTGAAAATTTCATAAATATCCGTTCATAACTTTGGGAGTTAACCTAGTAAGAAAAAAAAAAGAGGCAGATAAACTAAAAGTTAATCATCTGCTGTTCTTAAGATACCGAGCAATCGGTGTAAATTTCGTAATGAACCGTTCAAATCTTTTTGGGTTATCGTTATGACAGACACACAAGACAAAAAACTCTCGACAAAACATAATCTCCTTGGCGGAGGTAATTTCGAAAAAAAAAATTGCTTCAAAGTAATAATGTATGTTTGGAAAATTCAGGAACGTTTCCTTGTGAATGTGAATGAACGAATTCTAGACAGACACTCAGAACAGACAGGAAGGACTTGTGATGTACGCATTATAAGCAGAGATGGCCTGTAAGCCTCGAAAACAAAATATTGTAGTAGGTTCAATGTACGGGGAGCATGACAGTTTAACAAAATGCCACGGCGTCTTCTAAATGCCACTGATATGAAAATTAGGAAATTAAAAAATTCACTGGATTCTCAAAAAAAATACCAGATACACCAGCGGTGAGTGGATACGTATGTGCACTCTGGAAATAATTCGCAGCTGGCTCTCCCTTTGGTCACTGGCTGTGGCACAGCAGAAGAAATCCAGCATCATCACTCCACACAACTTCAAGTTATGAGTGCAACGTCACCTGGACTTCGTTCGAAGATACACAAGGCGCATAAAGTTATCTTCACTTACTTCTAACGTTATGGCATTTTGAAGGGCGGGATCCTTTAACCCCGGTACCGCTTGGGCACGGAAAAACTGGCAAAAGCAATCTGCAAAGGCTGCTAAATAACATATGTATTGGTGTGACTGAACATTCACTATTAATTGTACACTATTTATTCACTCAGATTGGCATCCATTATCATTAATAATGAGCTCAATTTGTTTACGAAAAAAGTAACCAATTCGTCATGCCTTCAGTTGGTTTAATAGAGTGCCATGCTCGCCTGATGCAGGGCCGAAGTGACGCTGTGCTATTGTTTGGTTTCACGCACCTGGGATTGTTACTCATTAGTGTCCCAACTTCAGGCCGCTCGACCTTCCGGTATGTAGAAAATGCTGTCTCTTTATGACAAAAGAGAAGTTCATAAATAGTCGGCCTATTGATCCATGGGCGAGTGCAAAGTCTAGGATGATCCCGACTTCTTTATCACACTGCGGCCCGATCTTGGACAATAAGATTCTATTGAAAATTTTTCAATTCATTTATCCATCATAAATTTCGTGCAAATAAGGCTTTGCTATGGTTTGGAAGTGAAATCATGTATTCATACTACAGCTAAGGCCGTGTTCACACGTCGAAACGCGTAAGACTGAAGAATGAAGCATGTCCGTTTTTTTCAACGCACTGCGTCATTCAAGTTCAGTAAGCAGAACCTATAAATACTGAATTTATCCTCTGTAGCGTTCACAGATCATGAACAGGTCGACTATTTTATGTTTTTTGTCACTTTGAAGCCCGCTGCAGGCGATAGCCTTATGGCCTTAAAAATGAAAATTCCGACTGATGTCCTGCCTCGGTATTGCAACTTTCGACTCGCGCATAATAGAGAGGAACGCTTCAGCTGCACCTGAAGCTTGTTCACAAATAAATTGAAAACTCGATTAATACAGGGCATCAGGAATAATATCATTATAAATAAAAATAAAACAAAGATAATGGTGTACAGAAGTCACTATTGCATTGGCACAATTTCGTTCTTATAAGGAAAAGAATATTCTGTCTCGTGATGTGTTGTTGTTGTTGTCCGTTGTCATTGATCGTTAGAGTCCACCATTGCCAGCTTGGATAGGAGGCTCCGGATGGGCCTTAGGCAGTGGGGAGAAAGTCGAAGAGGGGAAAAGCAGTAAGGAAACGCGCAGCCTCAAGTAGGTTCAACCAGAGACTACTCACCGAAAGATCAGTGGGGCGACTAAAACACGAGAAGAGGTGACAAACTACCGGTTCGGTCTTGTAGAGAATGGGAAACACCTTGTCTTGACAGTTGCCAAGTACCGCCACACAAGTTGTAAGGCTGGGACTCAAATAAATTCTTTATAGGGACTTCAGTTAAAAATGTTCAAATATTAATTAAAATACGGTTGCCATCACGCAATTATTCTCGTACACATTTTTAAGTAATTGTGAGCATGAAACTCTTAATAACAGCAAAAACATACGAGATATGATCAACCAGAAGACTTGTCTTTCTTTGACAAGAATAGAGCATGCTTCATCGGTGTCCTGTGACCGATGCTTCTGGAAGGGGATGGCTGTACAGCAGCCACCAATATATCTTCGAAAGCATGCAAGTACGTCCACTTCTGAAAACTTCAAGGGAAAATACACCTACTTTTCTTTCATCAAGCCTCATTGCAGCAAAATATTTATCTCTCGTCCAATATACTCATCGTCAAAATAATTTCCGCCGAAATGAAATTTTCAAAGTTTATATCGTATACTCAGCTATTTTCTAAAAACTTTCATTTAACAATTTATATTGCGCATATCTTAACACTATAAATAACCAAGCGCAAATATATTTTACAATAATTGTCCCTCATACAAAAAAAAAATTCTTCTAACCAGCAGTTTCGCCAATTTTAACTCATCCAATTTTTAATATATCAAATTTTTTAGCAAACAATTATAGATACATCTAAAAATTGTTCGCCCTATCTTCCTTTACGTTTAAATATTTCACGTCTATAATTTTACGAATGCTTTTACTCTCTACGATGAGAACATAGTCCACTTTTCTATAAGCAACTCATTTTTTACTCTAAACATATTGACACAAATCAATACTGCACAATTTTTCACTAGGACACCAAACATGCGTTGCCTCTATTTCCCCATCCGCAGAAAGTTTTCACGCAAGTCTGTTTTAGGGCAAACTTATCTAGCATCAAATTTCGCCTTCCACTCTCACTCGTACCGCTCGTGCGAGAGCTACGGCGTTACCATTCTCAACGGTATCCCGCTAGATAAGTTTTCGTTTCTTTTGCTAGGGTCATGCATGCCATTAGCCCAATTTTACTGAAGGAAGTTATTCAGAAGAAACGCAATTTCTTAAAAAAAAGACGACGATAGAGGAAAATAAACAGCTCTTTCCGATTGACAGAAATATCGGAAAACTCAGCAAAGGAGGTTATTTCACGTAAGTCATAAGTCGAACTGAGATATGGTGGCACTTAATAAAACTACAAAATTAGGGCAAAAAACAGGCGGGTTATTGGTCAAAAGTTGAAACCATAAGCACGAGATTATATTTTGCAAAAGTAGCGGGCACAATATACGATATGGCAACGCTGCCTCTGGACGCAGGGGTAAATGCCCATTTTTTGCTCGTATATAATTTGAGGTTATTTTGGTTTGGCGAAAACCAGGGTAACGGGAGGAAATATGTGCGGAAAACGTGTTTGTGGAGAGAATGTGTGAGGCATAAAATATTTTATATTCCAATTGGAAGAGAAATTTTTTGATGCGAAACATTTATTGCTAAAATAATTTGGCGTAGAAGTATTGCGTATTGGAAGTTAACGATAAGTTAGTTTGGAGAAGCAAAGTTAGAGGATTTTTCGTTTTGTGGCTGAAATTTTGCACTCGGTAAGTTTTAAGGAGAAAAGTCTTGGTTGAAAAACGATTTTTTGACGTCCGAAGATTTGCTAAGGCAAAGTTGGTGCCGTTAAATAGTAGTTAATTATTTTTTTGTAATTTGTTTGACACAAAAATAATTTAGAGCATTTCAGAGTGGCCAAACTTTTATTGAGCGTGAATGCAAATATACTCTACCTGCCCTCAAGGTTTTTGGGAGAGAGACTCGTGCTGCGTGCGGAGCGCACTCTTTCACTTTGGAGGCTGTCATATGTCGAACTAATCAGTTCTGTCGGTGCTTCGTGCCCTGGTCGGC
>LQNS02278170.1:24873700-24885960 GCA_001587735.2 Parhyale hawaiensis
CAATATTTACTCGTCTCCTCTATGGAAACCATCTTTTTCGTAATTGAACACCTTCCTAACTTCTTTATATGGCGAGCTCATTACCTGCCGAAGATTTTTAATCTTCGTATCTTGGAAATTTTGGGATTTCTGCCAATCAAAGCCTTGCTTAATATTGGCTAGTCTAAACCTTCTCGCTTTCAACATCGCTTTCACAACAGTTCACTGCATAGCACAGGGAGGAGTGTGGGGAGTCGCGGCCCCAGGAAAATCAATGATAGGTAACCTAGGCCTTCAAGATATCTTTTTCTCGTGCCCATTTTGATGCTCATACCGAAATTATATTTTGATCTTTCGTTTCTTTCTCGGTTTTCTGTGCCCATGAGGAGCTAATCCAGTGTGGGACCTGCCTCGTGCTTTTATGCCACATTTCTGTCGAAATACTATACAGTCAACACTACTATTATCAAACTGAAAGGGGAACAGCAGTGGTCAGGTACAGACGACTGTCTGTTGACAGCAGAATTCTTTTTTCTTGGCTTCAAAGGGGCGGGTAAAAATATTGAAATGACATCTCTAAGGTCCTTTAAAGGTAATCTACACGATGAACAACATCCAAGCAGCGCACAACTGCTTATGTACTGCAATGAGAAAGTTATTTACTATTTTGTGAAAGTACCTGGTTAATACCATGATCTCACATTGGGAACTCAGAATTGCCATTAATTTGAGTCATCTGAGCCATGTTTGTGCGTTAAAATATTTGCAGTTACTGATCTTAAGAAAATGATTTTTGAATACATTAACTCATCAAAATTTTAATGATAATCTAAAATGTTATCAAAACTTGATAATATATTGGAGGTACCCCGTAAAAACATCTATTTTTTTAGAGACAAAACAGCGTGCTGGTCTTATCTGTAATAAAGTTAATGCTATTATTTAAAGAATTGTAAACTGGAAAAGCACTCCGAGAGCGCAGACCTCCACCGAGCAACGCATAACTAACAAAAATATCAGAAAACAGGAAGTCTTCGGTGTAGGGCATAGACCCGTGCAGAAATGAAGCAATGCATATCAAGTCCAAGTGGCCTAAAGCAAGACCTAAGGCGTGTTATAGACAGACTCTGGGTGTCATCAGTGTTTTCCGGGTTCCCTTGCGACTCGCGTATAGGTAACACTGAGTGGCACCTGTGACAACTTCAAAATTTGTAGGATTATGAGCTGGGTAAGATAACCTTTGTGTACAAACATTGCTAGTAAACATTGTGATCAGTTAATACACAAAATTGATCAGAATGTTCTAGGGCTGATAAACATTTGCTGAGAGCTCTTTTGTCAATTTTTTGCAAGTTTTATCACAAAAAACAGCCAAATTAAGGCTCCGCCAGCAATGATTAAGTATGAGGTGTCGGCAGATTCCGCTGCAATTGCATAACATGCACCCTATCTCTTTGAGCCAAACTGTGCCACTCTTGAGTTGCACCGTAACACGCCTTGGAAATAACTAGTTTAGTTTTGCCTTTAATTCGTGCTGTTTGATAACTCAGAAGGAAACAGATGAGTTTTGAATAAAAACACAATACCTTTTTTGATTTTCAAATGATTTACAGATGAGAAAAGAATCTTTAAATGAATATTAACTTTGCATATCATCCCTGGAGTGGGGTCTTCAGAATTCCACTCACGTCCTGCACGTGGCGTACGAGGCGACCAACGCAGGGCCGATTCCCAGCGACTAAACTTGTATTGCTTCTCACGGGACACCGACTGCTGCTTAGCAGGCGTATGAGCCTGGAGAAACTGGGGTTGTGGAAATCTTCAATCGAGGAAATGCGTATGAAAGGCGGATGAGATCCATGGAACCAACAGCAACCAGGGAGGAAATTACCTGGCTGCTTCAATAGCCCTGTGTCCGGCATTCCACAGTCAGCTCCCCTCCCTACCTCTCGATGGCACAGTCGAAACGCTTTTTTTCTTCTCTTTCTACTTTCTCTTTTTCCCTTTTCTGTGCTAATTCCGAGTTTTGACCGGCGGGCCCTGGGAGGTTGATAGAGGCACCCACATGTCCATCGTGACTGTCGTGCCCCATAACCACGAGAACTTGGGGTTATTGATGCCTTGCTTGGCAAGGCAGCTCTACCGAGTGAACCGTACTTCTGCCTCTGTTAATCACTTGTCTATGGGATTTTTCTACCTTCCACTTTGTATATTTCTCTTTTTATCTTCATTTCTCCTCTGCTTCTTTGTGGAGATGTGGAAAGGAACCCGGGATCGGGTCGGGCTCGGAGGTGTCGTCTCCTCTATGGCAATATTAGAGGACTGTATGCGAACCTCGCAGAGCTTTGCTTTGTGTCCCATGGTGTAGATGTCGTTAGGTTAGGAAATTTTCCCCGTTGTTGGCGTACTGTGAATATTACTCCTATTCCCAAAAGTCCGGTGCCGCCTAATGTCGCCAACTACCGACCTATTACGCTGTCGCCTATTTTGTTGAAGGTGTTCGAGAAATTGGTGGTTTGTAGACGTGGTCGCTTCTCTGGGGCTATGAGTGTACTGCCTGCGGGTCAGTTTGTGTACAAAACTGGTTTCGGTTGTTGTGACGCATCATTGTCGGTGTTACACCATTTAGAGTCTGTGCAGGATTGTGGGTCGATCTTAGGCGCGCCTTGTACAGTTGGTCATTAACGCGGCGTTTGGCAGGGTTAACGACAGAGGTCTATTGTACAAAATGAAGTCATTTGGTATGGGCAGTAGCATTCTAGCAAGTATTCACGACTTTGTTTCTGAGAGAACGCAGAGTGCGTTTATTGACGTTTTTAGTGCCTCAGTCGCGGTGGAGGCTAGCGTATTTGGCCCGCTGCCGTTCGTTCTGTATACTAGTGACATGATCCTTTCGCTAGAGAACACAATGATCAACTATGCTAGCAATTCCACTTTGAGAGCATTGATACCTGCCAATAGCATGCGTAATGTTGTCGTCCAATCTCTGAATAGGGACCTGCCTCGCATTAGTACATGGTGCTCGGCCTGGAGTATATAGCTGAATGTCAGTAACACCAAGTCTATGATTGTCAGCCGGTCTCCGACACCGTTGCCGCAGCATCCGCTTCTGGGGATACATGACTGCTTCAGGAGCTCCTTGGAGATTCTCGGTGTTGTCTTTGATGAAAAGCTTACTTTAAATCTTATATTAGGCGTCTGGTGTTACGTGCTTCCAGTAAGATTGGGCTCTTGCATAAGGTAAATTCTGTGTTTGGTGACAAATAAGTAGTCGGTAGATGCTTTTTTGCTACCTGTGTGCAAGTACTGCACACCGGTCTGTGCTTCAGCAGATGACAGTAACTTGCGTCAGCTGGGCCGACTTGTTTGTTCAGCCAGCAGGCTGTGCGCTAAGAGTGATCTCGTGAATCTGTCCCATAGTAGTGGGGTGGCCGGACTGTATGTTCTATGAGGCGTACAACAACGAGAGACATAGGTTGTATTCATCTGTCCCTGAGCTCAAGGTCCTTAGGAAGATTACACGTGCTGCGGTTGATGCTCACTCTTTCACTTTGAAGAATGTTAGATGCCGAAGTACACCGATGGGATCTCCTCCAGGCCTTCTCAGAGTCTGGGCCGAGTGAAGAGCCAGTGAAGGAAGAGCAAAGTTTATAGAGCGAAGAGGAAGGAAAATGGTAGAGACATTGATACTCCCATTTACATCCTCACTTTAGACGCTTACATCCTCCCACCAGCAGTGGAAATTGACTGGTGAGGTGCCCAGTTCGGCTTTATGTCCCCCGTCCCCGCCGCTGCTTCAACTGCCAACAATAAGGATACGGAGCAAAAACGTGTCGTAAAACAACCCCAATATGCCAAAATTGCTGAAGATCCCAACACCAATACCCATGTACTGCACCAACCAGGTGTGCCAACAGTGATGAAATCACACCCAGCAAACTCATCAACTTACAATGTTTACACATATGAACTAGAGCACTCTGAGAGCGCATACCTCTGCCAAGTGAAGCAACGGTAGAAAAAAATTCAAATTGGCTCTGAAACCATAATTTTCTTTGTACAAACTCCAAAATCTGATCATTTGTGCCTTTTTATATTAATAATAGCTTGTTCAATTTTCTTGAAGATCCGTTCATAACTTTTTGAGTTATACTGTTATCAAACGTTATGACAAACATGAGTCAAACATACAAACGAACCAACCGATCTGCACGAAAATTTAATAATTTATATCTTTCAACATTACTAACAACCACTACAAACTCCATAAAGATCCATTCATTATTTTTTGAGTTAGTGTGCGAAGAAGCATAAAATTAAAAACAGTGACAAACGAACAAACAAACGGATCATTATCAAAATTTAGTCTTTTACTCTTTGTTATATACCCAACAACTTTTCTTAATTTCATAAAATTCCAACCATAGCTTTTTCAGTGATGGCATTGATAAAAATGAGACTAATAAGCAAGCAAACAAACGGATGGACATATCTTCACCAAACGTTGATCATCTACTCCTCCTAACATACCAAACAATCCCTGTAAATTTCGTCCAAATAAGTTCAGAACTTTTTGAGTTATCTAGATGTCAGACAGACAAATAGATAGACAGGCAAACACGACGAAAACATAGTAAGTAATTACACTTACTAAGCACTGATTGCCAGCGTTTCATAATTGTGGATACGCTCTTTGTAATGGAAACATGAAATTATTGCAGTGTCCTCTTCACTATGTGTTCACTATGTGTTCTAGGTGGTGCTTGTCTTTCAAGAATATAAAAACTGACATTCGGGCTTTTATTTGCACGAGAGAAACATTGCCCTCTTAAACTCATGCCGTTATTTTAATTAGGAAAGAAGCCTACTGGTATGAGGCATCATTTTTGCAACAAAACCCGTGCCGTAAGCAAAAGCAATAAATAGCTCCATTACGAAATTATTGCAATTTTTGACGGCTGGGTACTCTGATCAAGTATTATAAGAGAAACCAATATGTACGGACAAATTTTTTGGTTTTTCGTTTACTTGTTTTCAGCCTTTTATTCTAGCACTCTTTAAGCATCATAATAGATCCTGTACCTACCATATCTAGGATGCTACGTCCTACTTTTTTTATCCAATCTGAATTATTGTGTGTTGTATTTTTTGTCCGCGGTGCAATACTGATTACAATACTCTTCGAACGAAGAGTTAGGGCCCATCATTCCGATGTTAGAACTTAAAGATCAGGCGGGCGGGTGGATTTCAACCTCCATGCCAGTAAAACTTCCTCAGACATGAATATTAAAGAGCTATCAATGCTCGCTCAGGGCCATCCGTTCTTGATGGAGATGTGCTCTAGTTAAATAAATTGGGGCACCTGGTAGCAGGTCAGGATATGTGTGACACTAGGCACTTTGGCCTGCTAAGGAAGATCATGGAAGTACTGTCTGCAAAGATCGAACACTCAGTGCTGACGACGGAGTAGTGTGTAAAAGGCATATGCATTATCTAGGCGTATCCAGGATCTTGCCTGGGTAGAATCCGACAGTGTCATGTAAACTTTCTGCCTCTTTGAGGATATAAATGACATCTTTCGGGAATATAATGCGCCCGTACGCTGTTTTATTGATACTCATTTGTTTAGAAAAAGGCCACTTTTTTCTAGGCCCAATAAGAGGGGACCCGCCGGGACCTGCTTACCTTGGGATTTTTGAAAATTGATGGAGACTTGAATTTATGCCACTCTGGGCCTGGAACGTTGTTACAAGAGATGCTCCCCTCCGGAGACTAAGCGGAGTCCCCATTTTTTCTCGTTGAAATCTTAAAGCTCTTGTAAAGATGAATTAGACGACGGTTTAGTACTCTTCATATATTGCACGCTTTTACAAAAGATTTGTAAAATACAATAAACGATGTAAGTTTAGGTAAACTATTACTGAACCCCTGGAAAAATGTCCAAATGGCAACGGGAAGTTCGAAAAGAAGAGAAAGAACAGACTAGAGACTGTGAGTAGGAATATATACGGAGGGCCAACCCGCCTCATATGATAGGGCACATACGTATATTGTAGACTAAGGCCCATCCTATTCACCGGAGGAGCCCTATTTTATGACTATGACCTGTCCTAATCATAGGAGAGCCAAGAAATTGAAGTTTTCCTCCAAGAAAGACCGGGAGCATATCGTCACTTTCTTTCTTACAGGAAATGTCATCCGCCCCTGCAGTAATTTTATGAGGGGAAGTTAGTGAAGACTTTCGTTTTGTTTCGGGCGTGTTTGACACCAAAGCAGCTCTGCTGCTCTCAGACATCCTCCAATATCGGGTTACAAAAGCTCCTTCGACACAATTGTCCAACACTGTTGACAAGGAACCCAATTCTTCGGCAATTTCCAAGCACCGGCAATGGGATATTGACATCGGAATTGCCGCGATGAAATCGACATCGGATGGCACCTTTAATCTAGGTGACACGCGAGGATGACAGCTTTCGGACGTTAGTTTGGAAGTGTAACAAATTGAGCGCGTCAAGGAGCGCTCGCTACTATAAACTTCTGGATGGACGAGGCAATTTAAATCTTTGGGTAGAATTTTCTTGCGAAATATATGAAACTGGGAGGGTGTTCTGACGCCTTAGCGTTCGAATTTATTAGTGAACTATTCCCTTTTGATTCCTCAGAATGGCAGCTAAAATCCAACAATACGCAAACTCATATCTTTTGATAAATGATTAGCCTCTATAATCGATGCCACCCCTGCATGTAGACGTCGCATAAATCCCTAATATTTTCTGACAGGTCAGTGCCTTGGTTTTTCAAGTTTTAATCGATTATTGGAACATGATTTTTAGCTTTCGTTTGAGATTAATTGGACTTGAGTTGAAAGAGAAAAGAGCAATAAACTGGAGCTCTTGCTGATCTTCATGAAGAGAACACAAGAAGCTGATTTATGTTTATACGATACTCTATTCGTACTAGGTTTAGGAGACTGGCTGTGCTCAAACTCGCGGAAGAATTTAGAACCCCAAATCTTTTCGTCTCTCATGCCCAAGGAAGTTGTCGCCGCCTGAGTGACGTTGCCGCCTCTGCAAGAAAATCGTGAAGACAAGCAGGCTCACGAACGGGAGAATTACATCTTTGGAACGTAATGCTGAGCTCTGTAGTAAGCTGCAGGCAGGTTTCTGTTAGACTGACGCTAAATCTGCAAGCGCTTGAGAATTCAACGGTAAACAATGGAATAATATCCGTCGTATAAAAGCATTGCTGCAATGATATTTGTGATGCGCTCACGATAAATTTCCTTAATCCCCAAAGGACGAAGTCTATATGCGGTCGGGGTGTGTTTCATTCACATTTTTTATTAACGTAATACAGAAGTTTTCTAACAATGTGGATTTGACACAATAAAGTATCATTACTTCACTGCACCCGAGTGGCGCATTAAGCAGTTGAAAATTCGTAGCACATGAGTTATTTTGGGCGGCTGAAAACACATCGATTTCAGAAATGAACTTTCATCGTTTTAATTTTATTATTCGAGAGCAATAAAATACAGTTGCGGAAAAAAATAAAGTACAAAAATTTTAAAAACTTTACATCGTGTGATTTATTTACAGTGCCCTTATCATTAGTAATAGCTTACTGAAATTTGAATAGGAACTGAGGGTTAAGAAAAAGTTATTGTCCCGTGAAATTTATTCTAATTTTTAAATATCCAAAATTAAAAGACAAAAGAAGGAAAATCTGCTTTAGATAGTAGGGTAACGCCAAGTTTCTCTGATTCCCTGAGAAATAAAAGTAATTAATGACCACTTTTAGACATTGCAACAGTCAAACTATGGCTAAGCGGCAAAAGCTTAAAACATTTTCTGAGAAAATTCGTTATAAAGTTGTGCAAAGAAAATCATACCTTTATAAAAATTTCAGAGACGGTCCAGCTATCTCAGAGTGCTGTTGGAAAAATTGCTAATATAAGTAAGTGCTCTAATGATACGGGAATTTTTGTGAGTCCATATAAAGCATATGGGTTCCGTAATACTACGAAATGAGAAGATCGCGAAATGAGAAGATCGCGTGGAGCTCAAGGACCGTTCATGACTTCAACAAGGATAAAGAGAGCAGAGAATGACACTTCATGTGTAAATGTGCCCAGACAAACTGTTTCGAGATGGCTGCAAGAAGTTGACTTATTTACATGACATGAAGCCCTCAGAAGATGCCTCCTATTGGTGTCAAGAATACGAAAAAGGTTAGAGGATGTAATTAGCAGAGGCTGGCGTAGCGCCGCTATATTTTTAGCTTGTAGCGGCAGCGCCGCTGCGTATTTCCTGTAGCGCTAGCATATGTAGCGCCGCTACTCATAAGCCCTACTTTAATACCGTTACTTTACTTCTATACAAACAAAATTTTAAAAATGCTTAAGTATCAACTTATGTTAACTTGTCTCCATCAGTTTAAAATAGGGCTAATATTTAACATTTCGTCCAGTGGGGTTGATGTAGATGAGGCGTGTTTATTATGGACTGACGCGTCCTGAATCCAGGAATCGCAACCGTTTTTTTGAGGAGATGCTTACTTATCGAGATCTTTGACTTTGACATTCTATCTTTCCCTTATCTAAGAGTGAAAAAAAGGATTTAATCGAGAATTGTTAACATTTTGATGCCATAAATGGGTGGTAGGACCCATTTAGAGATGTTTTGCACGAATGAAAGACATTTTGCTCGCAAGTGCTTCGTCTTTGAGATGTTTGACTTTGAAGTTCCCATTGTTTCCTATGGGAGAAAATACTCGGCGATGGCACTGTGGGTTAGGAAGCCCTTTTTAATGTTCTTTTAGGTTAGTTAGCACAGTTTAGGTTATTGTGGAACTGCCCGGTATTTTCTACCAATGGAAAGCAGGGGTAGCTTCAGAGTCAAATACCTCGAAAGCTGAGCGTTTGCGAGCGGAGTGTCATTCGTGTGAAATGTCTTAAAATGTGTCCTATTACCTGTGAATGGCGTCGGGATGTTAAGGATTCTCGACCGAATTTCTTCTTCAGCATTAGATGGGGAACTAGAGCACTTTGAGAGCGCATACCTCCGCCAAGTAAGGTAACGGTAAGGAAAAATTCAAATTGGCTCTGAAACCTTAAATATCTTTGTATCAACTCCAAAATCTTATCATTTGTGCCTTTTAATAGTATTAAGAATTTCTGCATTTTTTTAAGATCTGTTCATAACTTTTTGAGTTATGCTATACTAACAAACATCATGACAAACATAAGTAAAACATACAAACGTACCAACCGATCTGCACCGAAATTTAATCATTTATGTCTTTAAGCGTTACCAACAACTCCTTTAAGTTTCACAAAGATCCATTCAAAACTTTTTGAATAATTGTGCTAACAAGCGTGAAATCAAACAAACACGTGCACGAATGAACAAACAGATCATAACAAACTTGGTCATTTAATCTTCGTGATATACCTAACAACTCATGAAAATTTCATTAAAATCTGGCAATAACTTTTTGAGTTATGGCATTGAGAAAAATGAGGCAGAAAACCAAACGGATGGACGGATCTTCACCAAAAGTTAATCACCTGTCATCCTTACATACCTTAAAATCCCTGTAAATTTCGTCAAAATCTGTCCATAACTTTTGAGTTACGTTGGTGACTGACAGACAGAGAGGTAGACAGAATAACAGACAGACAGAAAATACCCTGACGCAAACATAACCTCCCAGGCAGAGGTAAATAAAAAAGTCTCGAAAAGTGGGAGTTTCCCCGACGGGCAGTTGTGATTTTTGGATTCAGGACGTGTCAATGGGGAAACACATTTCCTATGTATCAATTTGACTGGGCGAAAATGTAAATAATTATATACCCATGATAATAGATAATAATAGAAGTAGAGTTAAAGTAAACTTGACCGTACCTCAACTGTGAAACCCGCATGCACTGGTTTGGGCTGCAGAGATAGACCAACAGGCCCCAGAGGCGTATACGGCTGCAGTCGACCACAGATTGCCTAGAGCTATGGTGCCAGTTGGGAAAGACTCCAATATGCGACAATGTCTGCGACCCCCAACCCTCTCCGTTGCTGGGGCAGGTCAGTGAACCCACAGCAATAGGCAGACCGGATGTGGACCGGAGAAAATAGACCGATACGTAGACCGACCGAAATCCCGCGACCGCTCCAATGGCTTTACTCTATGTAGTCTTAGGCAGCTGCACCCTATAAACAAGGAATAACTTGCCGGCATTTAACTGTTGCCAGAAAGCTGACATCGGCAGATTAGCTTTGACACTGAATATGCATTCCTACCTCCGTCGGATGAGGACAAGACTGGCGCGAGTGAAAAATTGCTCGAATTAAGAACGACTGACTTATGGTCAGGGACTTGTAATACGCATTGATGAAGTATTATAGAGTAATAATAGTAATAGTTTGGGACATTCGCACTCTTACAATCTCTTCAATTGTTTGTTTGTTCGTGTGTCTCTTTCTTCTTGGCAGCTTAACTCACAAAGTTATTGAGAGATATTGATGAAATTTGCAGGCATTGTTGGATATGTGACTAGAGACATCTGTTTGCCGTCTCTAGAATTGTTTTCATATTTATCAGTAGCATATTTCAAAAAGTTATACGAATCTTCATGAAATTTTTAGGCATCATTATAAACGTGAAAAAACACAAATGAATATATTTTAGTGATGATCGGTTCGTCCGTTTGCGTGCTTGACTCATGTTTGTCAGACATAACTCCAAAAGTTATGGACGAATAGTCATGAAATTCGCAGGAATTGTTAAAAATGGTAAAACGCAAAAATAACAGATTATGATGATGATCGGTTCCTCCGTTTGTGTGCTTGACTGATATTCCTCTTAATGTTTGTCAGAATATAATTGAAAACGTTACAGATGAATCTTTAAGAAAATTACAGCAACTGTAATCACTGTCAAGTGGCACAAATGAACAAATTTTCGTAATGATAAAAAGAAATCCTGCGTTTCAGGACCAATTTGATTGTTTCGTTACCATTGCCCTACTTGGCGGAGGTATGCGCTCTCAGAGTGCTCTAGCTATTTAAAGCAACACGTTATAGTTTTCGGACAACTAAGACGCTGACGGCATTTATGCAGTAGCCAGTCTCAAACTTTTGCCAATTTTGTGCGTTTTGTTAATTCATTACAAATGCAAATGAGATTTTACGAATAACAATTATTTAATGTGTATGCATCGAGAAAAAACTCGTTCAACAGCTCAGTCTGGGTATACAATTCGTTAAAGTCGAGGCTGACAGTAAAGTTTATTTCATTATTTGTTGGAGATAATTTGAGCAGGAAAAATTTAGACAAACTCTAATGGCGAGTCCCTTCCGTCGGTAAAATGAGGCATAACTTGACTGATGCGCATAAAAATATGAACTTCATTGATGTATGGCTAACGTCACAGAGGTGGTAACCCATTAAAATCTTTAAACGGGTAATGTGATTATAGTGGCGAATATTGTACCTAATGCTACGAGCCATTGAAGATGATGGCCATTAACCCATTACATTTACCGTTACGTTAATGTGATTGTTATGCATGTTTTTTGAACTGATGCAGTTAACCTCCTATTCTAAACATGAATGTGCTCAGTGACTTATGTATCTGCATGAAGCTTTGTGTGGTTCAACTTATTCCTCAAAAATATTCTAGAGCATTACGTGTCAAACAGGAACTAATGTTGTGTTTCAATAAATGAAAAATAATACGCATGAAAGTGCACGGCCTAACCATTTATTGTTCGTAATAAGCATCAATTTTCAGGTGAACAGATCTATATTGAAACAGGACTCTGGAAGCAAGTATAAATACATCTTAAAAAGATAAAAAAGCTGCAATCTTCTTTATACAGGACTCATGATAAAACAGTGTGTGATTGCAGAGGTTCGTGATTAAAAAAACAGGAGACTTCGAAATATTTTGTGCTAAAAGCTTAACTCTCTTTATTATCACTACAGGGCAATCGATCAAGAAGAACAAGAAATATGGGGCATTTATATGGTGTGTTTGTAGCAACTGTGCAGTAACTCGCGCGAGGTCTTTCTACACTGAATCTTTGCCCGTCAGTGCAGTAAATCGAAAAAGAACAAAAAGAGCACATCATAAGCGTCGTTAGTAGTATACTATCGATAGAGGCGCACATTGGCGCCAAAATGCTTTAAATAAGAGTAGCAAGGTGGTGCGCTGCTGAAAACCTGCTAAAATTGAACACAATACATTTTGAACCCCATCAAGTGTCTCCACAAACATTCAGACA
>LQNS02278170.1:24928747-24939444 GCA_001587735.2 Parhyale hawaiensis
TGGATACAATTCCCTGGAAGTTTAATTAAACATCCGTTTAATATTCTGTAAATCTTTGAACACAAATCACGTTAATATTGCACCTTACTTGAGTAATGAAAACTAAACATAATTTCATAAGTCAAATTTCATTTGGATAGAATCTATTTTCATTTGAATCAATTCAAATTTCATTTGGATTAAATCTATTTTCATTTGGATTAGATCTATTTTCATTGCGAGGAAATTTACTTTCATTTGAAGCAAGTCAGATTTCATTTGGAGTAAATCAAAATTCGTCTGGAGTAATTCTATTTTCATTTGGAGCAAATCAACTTGTAAATGGCATAGATTAGATAGGCGGCAGTAGACGAACCAATAGGCCCATTCCCAAAGAGGCACCGTGACATACGCCCAGGCACTCTATGAGCTATTGCCATTATGTTAGTAGGATATAGAGGACAGGAGAAAAGAGAAAAAAGGGGGGGGAGGGGTGAAGAGTCCATGCCCAAGAGACGATCTTGAATGCACGCAAGCACGATCAAGAGCCGCTGACATTCGGAGCTTAGAGACATCAAACTGTGTAGCTGGAGCGGGAGAGAGAAAACGACGGATTAAGGTGGCCTCGGAAGCTTTGGCCGTTAAGAGTTGGCGACTCCTGGAGTTGGAGTTCTTAGCTGCGGAGGATGTCTCTCCCAATATATGTCAAGGTGATTTTTAAACGCGTTGACTGACTCCGCACTAACAACATCGGAACGGAGTCTATTCCAAATGCTGACTATGAAATACGGAAAGAACTGCTGACTTAAGGTCGTTCTTCGAGCTTTATGCTTTAGTTTTTGACCGTTGTTTAGCAAACGATCATTGAGGTCTCTTTCAAAGAGCCCAGCTGTAGATACGTCGTTGAAGCCGTTCAAATACTTGAATGTTTCTATTAGTTGCTCCCTGAGGCGTCTTTGCTCGAGAGAGATCAGACCCAGTTTCTTTAAGCGACATTCATACGACTTATTTCGCAGCTGAGGTATCAATTTCGTTGCTCTGCGTTGCAGTCTTTCCATTTATCGATATCTTTACACAGATGTGGCGACCAGAATTGAACAGCAAATTATAAGTCTGGCCGCACTAACGCCTTGTACGAGGGAATGATGATGTCTTTGGACTTTGGACTACTGGATGAATCCCAGTACTCTGCTTGCCATTTTCACACTCTTGTCAGCTAATATCGTCCCATTCATTTGCAGTGGGGGAAAGGGATCATCAGCCCTATGTGCATTACTGAGCAATTGTCGACATTAAAGCTCATCTGCCACGTTCTCCATTCCATGAGGTGGTCAAGGTATTGTTGGAGCTCGGCTCTTTTCGTGGCAGGATGACATAGTTTAGTATCATCCGCAAATTTACTGATTTTACTACGGATGTTAAGATTGAGATCATTGATGTAAATTGAGAACAGAAGTGGGCCAAGTACGCTACCTTGGGGAACCCCTGATGAAAATTGCGTCCAGTCACTCATCTCTCCTTTAAGTTTTACTCGCTGCTACCGACCCGTAAGCCATTCGCTGATCCATCGTAAATAGTCTCCCCGGATGCCAAGGGCTTCCAATTTTTTCATTAGCTGTAGATGGGGGACTTTGTCGAAAGCCTTTTGGAAATCTACTAGATACACAAGGTCTACGCCCTTTTGTTCATCTTTAATATCTGTAACTTTTGAGAAGAAGTCCAGTAGGTTTGTTAAGCAGCTTCTTCCATTTCGGAAGCCATGCTGAGTGTCGGCTATGAGATGCTGTATCCTCAGGTGATCAGTGATGCGCTTTTTCAATAGGTGTTCGATGGTTTTGCTGACGACCGATGTAAGACTGATTGGTCGATAGTTGCTGGGGCTTTTCTTATCCCCTGCTTATGTATCGGTATCACGTTAGCTAGTTTCCAATCCAGCGGAACTTCTCCTGTTCTTAGAGAGCGATTAAATATTTCGAGCAGCGGCCTTGCGATGACTGGAGCCATTTCTCGTAGTACACGGGAAGTAAGATTATCAGGGCCAGTGGATTTGTACACATTTAGGTGGGTTAGTTCTTGAAGAACCTCAATCTTTGTGAAAACACATGTGTTTATGGGAGCAACTTGCATCGGTGCTGGTTCAGGGATATTCACAACATTTTCAACAGTAAATACTGAGGTGAAATAGTCGCTCAATATTGTGGCTTTGTCTCTTAGGTCATTGGTGATTGCACCGTCAGGTTTTCTGAGCGGACCTATGGATTCTTTTTTAGTCTTCTTTCATTTACATATTTATACAATGCCTTTGAGTTGCGTTTTGCCATAGCGGCTACAGAAACTTCTTTTTCCCTTTTTGTGGTCCTGACTACTTTCTTTACATCCCGACATACCCTTATGTGACTGGACCTGTTCTCCTCTGTTGGATTACGCTGCCAGGCTGTGTAACGCACTTGTCGCCTTGCAATGCAGCATTTCACTGTCCGATTCATCCAAAAGGGAACATTACTGATACGAACTCGTTTATTTGGGACGTATCGTTCTGCTGTACACAGGATGCTCGTCTTCAAAATATGTGAGCATTGTTCAACACTGGCGTCTCTCATAGGGGTTACGAAGTCAGTTGTTTCTATTTCAGTTGTCATTTCCTGAAAATTCGCTCGTCGGTAGTCTGGTAGCTTGAGACGAGTCGCATGAGTAGTAAATTCATTGCCAGTTTTGAGCGTAAATTCAACCATGTTGTAGTCCCCAAGCCGGTCTAGGATGGCTAGGTCAACAATTTCGCAATCAGGAGTGGAGAATAAAAGATCTAGAATATTACCGTATCTCGTGGGTTCATTAACGTGCTGCGTCAGGTGGTGGTGGTGGTGGTGGTTGAGTAGTTCGAGTAGTTTACTGCCTGGGGCTGGACTGCGCAAAGTACTCCAATCAATTTGGGGAAGGTTGAAGTCTCCCATTAGAACTGTTTCATTCTGAGCACTCAATGCATTTTTGATTATGTTGTAGAGTGCCGTGTCAGTTTCAGCGGTACTGCGAGGGCTCCTATATGCGAGCGCGATATTCAACGGCAGTCGAATGCCGAGACGAACATGGGTAGTGATCAATTCACATTCTTTAGTTGCTGCGAAACTTGCAGAGGATTGAGGTGATTTTTTATATATATAATGGACCCCCGCCTCTGCCACTAACTGTTGGTCGATCTATATTGAAGCACTTGTAGCCTTTCAATGTAACTTCTCCTTCCAGATGTTTGTTTGAGAGGTTGATCCATGTTTCATTGAGAGCTATAACATCGTAGGCTAGAGTGGCTGCTATAGCTTGCAGTTCGTTCATCTTGTTCATCATACTCCGAATGTTACCAAATAAAATTTCACGCTGGTGTTTGCATAGCTCCTCTTGTTTAATGGTGCATTTGGAGTGTTCGATTGTTGAGAAACGATAAGGTGTGGTCGATCAAGCGTATTGCCAGGACCAGTCAGAGCGCCTGCTTGAAGTTGAGCAGGGGAAGAGGTTTCTATTTCAACTTGATAGTTATCAGAATGCTTTACGTCCGCGTCTATTTGGCGGACAACAGGTCGTTTCCCGCAGAGATTGTCTTGCTTCTTGTTATTCTGGTTTGTACCGGCTGGTCAGAGTTGGACTTAGGTATGCCATAAGCATTTGAATTTCGGGAACTGCAATTTCCCTGTTGCGCTGGGGCGTTTGCGGCTCTCGGCAGAGATCCACGTTTTTTGGCCACAGGTATCTGGGACTGGGATCTTGAAGAGCGTGACACAAAACGTAAGTAGGTAGGTACGTACGTACAAGCGTATTAATATATAGACTAGACTGCCCGCGCTGTCATAAAATGACAGTGAATAATTTGTGTTGCTCCTTCTTCATTAACCATGCTTTCCTTCATGCAATTGCCAACTTTAAAGGTAATCCAGATGAGGGTTCACGGCATCCTATTTACCCTAGTTACCGAGCATCAACACTCCCATTTTCTAAAATGAAAATAATTCATTACTTTTGCGGTCAGTTCAGAAACACTGAAAAGAATTGTTTCGATTTGGTATCATAGATACCCTAGTGTGTCATATTTGTCCGATAGTCGTTTGGTTATTGAAAGATGTTTCGTCGACAATTGCATCAAAGTTGAAAGAATAGCTGATGCAACAGAATCATCTGTGGGAAGAAACTACGAATCAAGATGCATGAAAGTGCCAATGGAAGCTTCAGATATCTTCAGTGCTGAGATTTCAGCTTCGGCAAAGCAAGAAGTGCATTTAGACTTGAGGCAGACCCGATATTTTGCCATAGATTCAACGTATGGAGAAGGTAATACTCGCTCGAATCATACTAAGCCTGCGATATCTTCATTTTTGAATTTCAACTGTCCCTAATTAAGATACTTTTGCCATCTTCTGCAACAAGGCCTATTTTCTACCCATCAGTTTTCAATGGAGCTTGAGAGGACAACCAGAGCCTCCAACCTGGGCTAATTTACAGATATCTGTTTTGTTAAAACGTGACAGAAAAATGATAAACCGATAAACAAACAAATAAATACACATCGGTCTTTAATATATTGTAGACTAGAGGGCCCAGCCGTCAAAAATGACGGCAAAAATTTTGTGATTAAACTTTTTATTGTTCCGGTTCAGAGTACTGGTTTGGCTGTATTATAGGCTTCATCCCTGCAGGCCTAATCATCCATTAGTGAAACGCAAGCTGTACAACAATGAGTTTTGCGATAGCAAAATATCCCCCTGCGAGATAAGGCATGAATATCAGCTTGGAATTGATTAAGCGTTAAGCTGCACTAAGAAAATAATTCAGTCAAAAGAATTCACTGGAAATGTCCAGGGCTCACCGTATTGTGGATACCAACTGATTGTTGAACCTCCAGCGTTGAAATTTGGCTGCGATATAAAAAGGCATCTACTCAGCGTGAAGATTCAACTGCTTCGATATCATACAGCAATGGAAGCGGGGATCCAGAGGCCGGAGATCTACATATACCTTTTACATTTCTATTCGATCCAAATGAAATAATACTTGATCCACATGAAATTGAATTTGATCTAAATGAAATTGAAATTGATCCAAATGAAATTGAATTTGATCGAAATAAAATAATATTTGATCCACATGAAATTGAATTTGATCCAAATGAAAATGAATTTGATCCACATGAAATTGAATTTGATCCAAATGAAATTGAATTTGATCCAAATCAAATAATATTTGATCCAAATGAAATTGAATTTGATCCAAATGAATAATATTTGATCCAAATGAAATAAAATTGGATTCAAATTTAATAATATTTTATCCAAACGAAATGGAAATTGATCCAATTAAAATTGAATTTGATCATTTAAAATAAAAGTCTCTGGTGGAAGTAAGTTCAAGAAAAATTTTAGAAATCCATAAAGTATTAATAAAAGAGGAAATTTTTTAAAAATACTATACTAATGATACTATACCTTTTTCACTTCAAATTAAAATAAGTCAAATTAAAATAAGTCATGTTCAAATTAAAATAAGTCAAATTAAAATTAAAATAAGTTAATTTCAAATTAAAATAAGTCAAGTTCATATTAAAATAATTGAATTTCAAATTAAAATGAATCATTTTCAAAGTAAAATAAATCAATTTCAAATTAAAATAAATCAATTTCAAATTAAATTAAGTCAAGTTCAAATTAAAACGTTGAAACTAACTATGGTTAACTAGTGTTAAGGAGGCTTACCGAGCGTTAACTAAGGTAAACGAGGATTATCGAGGGTTAACGAGGGTAACGAGGGTAAAATAGAGTAACCTAGGGTTAACTAATTGCAACTATATAGGGTTATCGAGGTTGAAATAGGATTATCGAAGGGTAACGAAGGGTGAAGAGGGTTGCCGAGGGTCAACTAGGCTTAATAAGGGTTATATATGTATATAGATTTAACAAGGGTTGACTGGGATTAACGAGGGTTAACTTGGGTTAACGAGGTTAATTCGGGTTAACTAGGGTGAAATATATATAAGTAACTTGGGCTAACGTGCGTTATCTTGGGCTCAGTTGGGATATCTTGGGTTAACTAGGTTTAATTTGGGTTATCGTGGGTTATCTTAGGTTAGGTTAGGTTATCTTGGGTTAATAATAATATAATAATAACTTTATTGAAACAATCTCATCAATAAAAGACATCATGCTTAGCACGTACTCAGTTAAAATATGAACAAAAAAAAATGAGAGAATTGGAGTGTTTCAAGCCTCTAGGTAGCGAATGCTATTCAGACAACGAAGCATAAGCACGTTATAAACACCACGGAATTAGAAGGCACATAAAAACTTAAACCTAACTAAACTAATCATGACGAGAGTACAGGGGTACGTTATGTACTCTATTTACAGAGTGTGTAGTAGTAGTAGTAGTTGAAGCACTCACCCAGTCCAAATCTCTCCACACAGAGAACACTCGGATCCAAAACGTGCAAGAAAGAAGGGCACAAATAGCGCCAAGAGAAGCGTTTAACTCAAGCAAGAGCCAAAGCACTTGGGAACAGCAAGCCAGGTAAGAAAAGGAAGAAGAGAACAAAGCGTCAGTAGACGTATGAAGACGGAAGGAAGCCCAGTAGGCAAGAAAGGCAGTCGTCCCAAGGCCTAGCTGATGGCTAAGTAACAGATACAATCCCCCTGGGGGTGCTGCTCCCCACAACGTCGGATGAGCGATTTATAGAGTACGGCTGAAGGACCAAAGGACCATCTGCGCGTGGAAAAGTAAATCATGTGCTAACTAACAACATCGCAAAGCAGTAAATGAGATTTGAGTTTTTTCCTAAAAGTATTAGGTTGAATTTCGTTTCAACTGGGTCAAGTTAGGTTAAATTGGGTTAAACTGGGTTAACTCAGTAAAATTGGGTTATCTACGGTAATCTTAGGTTAATTTGGGTTAAAATGGGCTAAGTTGGATTATCTTGGGCTTTCTTAGGTTAACTTAGTTTAAAATGGGTTAAATTGGGTAAACTTGGATTACCTTGGGTTTACTTGAGTTTACTTGAGTTAACTTGGTTTAACTTTAGTCAATATGGGTTAACCTGGCTAAATTGGGTTAACTTAGGTTGAACTGAGTTAACTTGGGTTAAATTAGGTTAACTTGGGTTAAAATGGGTTAAGTTGTGTTAAATTGGGTCAACTTGGGCTATATTGAATTAAGTTGGGTTAACTTACGTTAAAATGGATTAAATTGGGTTAACTTGGCATAATTGGGTTATCTTGGGTTAACTTGGTATAATTGGGTTATCTTTGGTTAACTTGGTATAATTGGGTTATCTTGGGTTACCTTAGATTAACTTAGGTTAAAATGGGTCAAGATGAGTTATCTTAAGTTAAGTTAGGTTAATCTGGGTTAATGGGTAAAATTGGGGTAACTTGGCTAACTTGTTTTAAATTGGGTTAACTTGGATTAAATTGGGTTAAACGGGGTTAAATTGGGTTAAACGGGGTTAACTTCGGTTAACTTGGTAAAATTTTGTTATCTTGGGGTAACTTAGGTTATCTTAGATTAACTTGGGTTAAAATGGCTTGAATATGGTAAACTTAGGTTTACTTGAGTTTACTTGGGTTAACTGGATTTAACTTGGGTTAACGTGACTTAACTTGTCTAAATTGGTTAACTTGGGTTAGCGTGGGTTTAAATTGGATTAACTTGCTAACTTGAGTGAACTCGTGTTAAATTAGGTTAACTTTTGTTAAATTAGGTTAACTTTTGTTAAATTAGGTCAACGTTTGATAAACTAGGTTACCTTTTGTTAAATTAGGTTAACTTTTGTTAAATTGGGTTATCTCGGAGTAAGTTGGGTTAACTCGAGTTGAAGTGGGTTAACTTGGGTTTATTTGGGTTAACTTGTGTTGAATCAGGTTAAATTAGATAAAACTGGGTTAACTTGGGTAAAGTCGAGATAACATGGTTTATCTTGGGTTAACTTGGGTCATCTTACGTTAATTTGGTTTAATTTGGGCTAACATGGGTTAAGTTAGGTTAATTTGGCTTATTTTTGGTTAACTTGGGTTTTCTTGGGTTGACTTGAGTGAACTTGAATTTACTTAGGTTAACTTGATTTATCTAATCAGATAACCCAAGTTAACCCAATTTATACAAGTTAACCCAATTTAATTTATTTTAACCCATGATAACCCAATTTTATGAAGTTAACTCAATTTAACCCTCGTTAACCTAAGAACACCCTAGTTAACCCAACTTAACCCATTTTAACCCAAAATAACCCAGTTTTACCAATTTAACCAAAGTGAACCCAATTTTATCCAAGTTAGCCAAGTTAACACGAGTTAACCCAAATTAACCCAAGATAACACAATTATACCAAATTAACCAAATTTAATCCATTTAACCCAACTTAACCCAAAATAACCCAACTTAACCCATTTTAACCAAGTTAACCTAAAACAACCCAAGATAACTCAATTATACCAAATCAACCCAATTTAATCCATTTTAACCTAAGTTAACTCAACTTAACCCAAATAACCCAACTTAACCTATTTTAGCCCAAGTTAACCTAAGATAACCCAATTATACCAAATTAACCCAATTTAATCTATTTTAACCTAAGTTAACCCAACTTAACCCATTTAAATCTAAGTTAACCTAAGATAACCCAATTATTCCAATTTAACCAAATGTAATCTATTTTAACCTAAGTTAACCCAAATTAACCCAATATAACCCAAGTCAATCCAATTTAACACAAATTAACCCATGGAGCCAAGTTAACCCAATTTAAATCAAGTTAACCCAATTTAACCTAAGTTAACCCAATTTAGCCAAGTTAACCTATGTTGACCCAAATTAACCCTAGTAAACACAAGTAAACCAAAGTTAACCCAATGTTACCCAATTTAACCCATTTTAATTCAAGTTAACCTAACAAAACCCTAGATAACCCAACTTAACCCATTTTAACCCAAATTAACCTAAGATAACCGTAGATGACAGATTTTCAACAAGTAACCCAGTTTAACCTAATTTAACACACTTTAACCTAAGTTGACCCAAGTTAACTAAGTTAACCCATGTTAACCCAAGTTAACCTATGTTGCAACAAGTTCACCCAAGATAACCCATCCTAACAAAACATAACCCACGTTAACCCAAGTTACCTATATAGCTAACCATAGTTAACCCGGTTAACCCAAATTAACCTCATTAACCCGAATTAACCCTCGTTAACCCTTGTTAACCGTGGTTAACCACGGTTAACCCAAGTTAACCCTCGTTAACCCCAATTAACCCTTGTTAACCCCAGTCAACCATTGTTAAGTATATATAACTCTCATTAAGCCTAGTTAACCCTCGGCAACCCTCATCACCCCTCGTTACCCTTCGATAATCCTATTTCAACCTCGATAACCCTATATAGTTACAATTAGTTAACCCTCGGTTACCCTATTTCGCCCTCATTACCCTCGTTAATCCTCGATAATCCTCGTTTACCTTAGTTAACGCTCGGTAAGCCTCCTTAACACTAGTTAACCATAGTTAGTTTCAACGTTTTAATTTGAACTTGACTTATTTTAATTTGAAATCGATTTATTTTAATTTGAAATTGATCTATTTTTTTTAATTTGAAATTTATTTATTTACATTTGAAATTGATTTATTTTAATTTGAACTTGATTTATTTTAATTTGAAAATGATTTATTTTAATTTAAAATTGATTTATTTTAATTTGAACTTGACTTAGTTTAATATGAAATTGACTTATTTTAATTTGAAATTGACTTAATTTAATTTGAACTTGACTTATTTTAATTTGAAATACTTCATGGATTTCTAAAACTTTCTTGAACTTACTTCCACCAGAGACTTTTATTTTGTATGATCAAATTCAATTTCAATTGAATCAATTTCCATTTCTTTGCAATCAAATATTATTACATTTGGATCGCATTTAATTTCATTTGGATCAAATATTATTTCATTTGGATCAACTTTAATTTCATTTGGAACAAATTCAATTTCATTTGGATCAAATTCAACTTCGTTTGGATCAAATATTATTTCATTTGGATCAAATTCAATTTCATTTGGATTAAATTCAATTTCATTTGGATTGAATTCAATTTTATTTGGATCAAATTCAATTTCATGTGGATCAAATATTATTTCATTTGGACCAAATAGAACTGTAAAAGGTATAGAGCTATATACAGTATTTCACCGGGTACCCCTAGCGATGAAATTGTATGGTATCTCAACTTGTTTTGTTCTTCAGTATATGAATTTTCTCCTATTAAACTCTTAACTGCGTGACGGAGAGACGGATCAACATTGGAGTAAGGGAGCAAGCGACCAACAACTGTGTTTTATTATATAGGGGATAATAATAATGCAGTTCGGCATCAGTAAGTGCGGAGTCCTTAACATCGAACGAGGAGAGGTTACTGCGTCTGAGGGAATCACTATCGAAGAAGGTACCATCAAGGATATCGAGGAGAGAAGTTACAAGTACCTGGGTGTCATGGAGTATAACACCATTCTCCACAGAACGATGAAAGATTCCAATCGGAAGGAGTACCTCACCCGACTCCGGCTTTTCTTGAAGTCACACCTCAATGGGGGCAACACCATCAAGGCCATCAACACCTGGGCCGTCCCCGTAGTCCGATATTCTGCTGGTATCATTAACTGGACCAAGAAGGACTGCACTGACATGGACATCAAAACC
>LQNS02278170.1:24960470-24979907 GCA_001587735.2 Parhyale hawaiensis
CTTCGACCCTCCCACCTGATGAGCCGAGGTACGGCGAAACGCGCGTCGTGGGTAACCAAATTTCTAATTGTGCTTCTCATCGTATTCTTCAGTATTTAAAATAATGCCATCTCAAGAAAATAATAATAATAATAATAGCATATAGGTATTATCAAGTTTTATTTTATACGAAACTGCCTGTGACCTGTTGGGTCATCATCACCATCTTCTTTCCTTTTGCAAAAGTCAGGTGTTATTTAGCTGGCCATATAATAATAGACCACGCCCTAATTGTCGTCGATCACTCCTGCCTCGATGGGTAACCATCGAAAGCTTCTTTGCTTTGAAAGGTATACATTCAACACTCTGCTTGGGCGCTGTATCACAGATACAACAGAATTATATCTACAACTAGTGGCCCATGCCGTCATTATACATCACGGCAAAAAATTAACACTTCACCAAAACCCCCGCCGTCTTTTGGCCTTCCTCATTTTTCCCCTATCTAATACTGAAGAAAAAGATTCCAAGGTACTCAACTTTTTTTTTCGCCTTTTGAAATGTGAATTTTCTCCTGTCTTATTAGTTCTATTTTTCCCCTATCTAATACTGAAGAAAAATATTGCAAGGTACCTAAGTTTTTTTTTTTTTTCGCCGAAGAAAAAGTCTGCAAGGTACCCCCCTTTTTTTTTGCATTTTGAAATCGGAAAAAAGTCTGCAAGGTACCCCACTTTTTTTTACATTTTGAAATCTGAATTTTCTCCTATCTTATTCCCACAGAGCGTGACAGGAAAGATATAAATATATAAATAAAAACACGACGTGAATTTTTATATAGTACTGATACTCGCATTTCTCCCTGCTCTAAAGCTTGTTTAGCAGACTCTAAAACTTCCTAAGGGCGTATCTCAAAGTCCCGTCTATAATGTACAGCCTAGCTGCACCTGTGAAACTTTCACGGTCTGGCGGCTCGTGGCGGGGCCTTTCAAGCTGGCAGGCAAGGCGTTTCAGATAGATCAGTGAAACCTTCACATTACACCATGGCAATTCCCCATCAACTTCACAAACAACACCCAGAAATGTTAGGTTATGATGCATGGTGAACGTTATGACACCAGACTCCGTGGCAGTGCTAAGAGAAATTGCAGATAACTTGATTATTAAATTTCAAAAAGTTTTCCAAGCAAGAAGTGCATAGAAATAAAGAGATAAGTATCCCACTTTCGCCATCTTCTGGAACCTGGTCATCGATCTCCATGGAAACGCAACTTAATTGCAAAATCTGCAACCTAGCCTATAGTTTGCCTATTTCCCTAAGAACGTAACATGAAACATACAATTATATAAACGAATAGACAAACCACGGTTTATTATATTGTGTTTGATTTGATGCAGTTTGCTTGTGTGTACGTATCACGGAATAAGTTAACAGGTTTACGTCTTGCTAATTCTTTAGCAATTATATCATTCTATCATTCACAACCCAATAAATTTGTAACACAGTGTATGTGAATATTTCATAAAAATCCAACAGAGCTCTGCAACGTTTGCATAATATATAATTACAGTGAAGCGTCATCAAATCAGGCTTTGATGGACGTTTCTCGCGCCCGCCAGTTAACGTGGCAATAAAATAATAAAATCAGTTGCATGCGAGATCAGAGCGGCTTAAGCTTTGCGGTGCAGAAATTCCGCTCATGCAAAAATATATCTTCGTTTGATCACGGATTACACTTCTTGCTGGTTATAGTAACACAATGTCATTACTGCTGTAAAGAATAAACGAAAGCCGGCACTATTTTTGAAACCGCAGGCTCTCAGAGATACTGCTAAATTTTCGAAAACTTCTGAAACGAAAATCCAGAGCTGATATTTACAGATAACGTTAGTACCGAAAGGGTTAACGGTTATGTTTGACAGATTACCGTCCATAAGAAGGATATCTTCACGATTGAGATTCATGGTAAATTGATTTCTAAATTCATCTTCAACTATCGACCGGTACACTAAGAAACATACACTAGTCGTCAAGGATGATGAGACTTTACAAGGTTAACCCACGGGACGGGGCCAAGCTGTAGTGCACCATGGGAAATGAAGCTTGTGACGTCACAAAATTACCTATTTTACATTTATTCTCCATCATTTCATTTGGGCCTCCAGAGTGTCCTACATGTCCTGCAATTTTTGTAGTTGCACAAAATCATATATCAAAGCATCTATGAACTTTTTTTGAGCTTTCTGAAGGATAAAATTGTATCATTATTAATTCGGAGAGTGTCTGTAAAATGTGGCCCTAAGCTGTGCCGTCGCGAACGCCTCGGTAACAGAACCTCCGCTCCTAATTGTGAAATCTACCGCATCATTGGAAAAGTTATGGATATAACATTCGCCAGCTTCAACAACATCGTTCTGAAAGACAGTTTAGGAGTGGGAAAAACGGTAAGGTTTTTTTTTTTATTCAAGTTAGTTAACGCGAGTCAGACGCTACACTCAATCTTATACTGCTGTAACGCACGCAACGTATAAGTAGGCTAGCTAATTTTTTTTTTTACCGAGCAATTGTATGACTTCTGTGTATTATGCATAGACTCTTGCTTTCATGTTACTTCCCCGGAAGGAAAGTAATTTTGTTTATCTGATGCTTTAATGTTTTCCAGGCCGTAGCGGATTTATTTGTTAAACAGCCAAATGGCTATCTAGTACGCGGAGCCGATCGGTGTTGCGCCGCGGTCACAGTCTGAGGTCATCTGAAATCGAAGGTTATTTAAGGGCTGGTGAGCCTAAAAAATATCTGTAGTTTTTTTTTTTTTTTAACCCAAGCCGCAGGCACTACATCGCTCTTGGTCCATGATACAGTCACCGTCAAATGTTAACTTCAACGTAACTTGCCTTATAATCTCGCGGCGTCAACGGCACCTTCACTTATATAGCGCAGATTCGAGCAGATCTTAGTTGTACAGTCGCCCTCGGAGGGTTGCAGTTTCTTCCGTTCTCGAGTGTGGCTATCCCTTACGGCCGATGTTATTATGTACAGTCGTTGTCTACAGTGACTCGATACCGTCGCGGTACTCCTGACTGCGGGTGGAATTAATTCTTCAAGCGCTGCGGCCACGGTGTGGATGGAGAAGACTCCACAGAGTACGGCGCACCTCTCTTGTTTCAGCTACCTAAAATCTTCACTTTCTATGTCCGCCTTCCAGTCTGTTCGACCGTTTTTCTATTACGGTTGTAAGTTGATCCTAGTTATTTCATCGTGGTTTTTTCATCATTCTGAAAGCAGAGCCCCTGTACTCTGCACTCTGATGGCTTACCATCCCCTTCATAACCTACATTAATCTATTTGAATTGCTAGCTGAGTTCATCCTGTAACTGTTTCCCCTTCCTTTTTCACTTTACCAAGAAGGTAGAAATACCACTGGTGCACCATATCTCACCAGGTGTGTATTATTTCAACGCTAAACCATTAGGTCAAATTCATTGGTTTAGGCCGGGTAGGGTGGAATTATGACATATATATTTCTGATTTCTATTTGCAGTACGGATCGTTTGAGTGGTATGCCTCATTGCTAAGGGTCGTGAAATCTTTCTGACTGTGGGCATCTTCGGATCTTCCGCCGCCTTCTTCAGACTTCCACCAATCTTGCGGGTAAATAAAAGTACTCAACGTGCAGTCTCCTATCTAACGCTTACATTTCGTGTCAACTAGCCTTAAAATTACCCTAGCTTATACTTCATTGACGAATTTTGAAAACTATTCCGTTTAAAACACACGTGGTATCCAATTAATGCATTAGGTGTAGCCATTTTTGCTTTGAACTCAACGTCATTCTTCGAATCAATTACCTAGAAGAATTTTGCGGATTCTTGCTTGTGCCGCCGCAGTGAGTTGCGTGTTGACGTTTGAATGGCGTGAACGTCTTTCCGCAGTGGACGGCGAGCTGTACAGTCGCAGCCCTTATCTCTTTGCCTCTGTGGCTGCTCCGTTTTTCAATTCTTCTTGCGTTGTCCCACGAGGCGGCGCCGAAGCTCCGTCTTCTGATACTTCTACAGTTGGCGACAAAATTGTCGTACCTTCCGCTGGCGCCTACACATACTGTACACCCATGAATCTGCAAAGCAGCCTGCCTTGTCGTCGACCTATATTACCTTTTCTAATTAGATTAGATAGGCAGCAGAAGACGAACTAATTGGCCCATTCCCAAGGAGACACCGGAACTTACGCCCCGGCCCTCTATGAGCTATTGCAATAGTAATTTGTCTTGTCGATATTCAGTGATTTGTTTTGTTCAACTTTACGTAATTCTCAACGCTTCGTTTGTTTTGTAGCCCTGTGGATTTTTTCCGCTCTTTATTGCGATTGTTAACTTGTAGCAAATTTTTTAGTAATTTTGCCTACTTTAATCGAGCTTATATTTGCAACGAAGATTTAAAAAAAAAAACAGTCTTAGCGACCCTTACTTTTCCTTCGGAAGGGATCTTACTTTGTTGTTCGAGTAACTAATCGTTTGAATAAAATTCTAGGCTACCTATGGATTTTAACTTCAGTCCTTGTGTCGGGAATTGGTGGCAACTCCTGCTGCTAATTTCTCGTAAAATATCTTGCTAAAACCTTCTATCCCGGCGTTTAATCCTACCTAGGCTACACATCTGAACCATTTTCTATTGCAGCGGTTTGAAATTATAGAGGATAGCAGGTCAATGGTAGAAAACAAGAATAAATCGAAAACATGAAAGTTTTCAACAACATGATTCCACTTTCAGAATGCCATATTACTCTCGATAAAACTCACTTGGTTTATTGCATTTAAAGACGATAAACTTGACTTCAAAAGTGCTTCTGACACGTGCGGCCATTTGCAAAATTCAATTCGTGTGCTCTTTTAACAGCCTTTTAACCAGCGTTCTTTTAAAATTTTATCTTTCAGAAAGCTTACAGAAAAGGTCGTAGAGGCTTTGATGCATATTTTTGTGCAACTATGAAAATTTGTAAGACATTTCGAACATTCTGGAGGCCCAAATGAAATGATGGAGAAACAATGTAAAATAGGCACGTATTACCGTACTTGAATTTTGTGACGTCACAAGCCTCATTACCCATGATGCACTGCAGCTTGGTCCGGCCCCGTGGAATAACCTTGCAAAGTCCAATCGTCCTTGAGTAGTCGTAGGTCTCGCCAGAAGTGGCATTACGCCTAGTGATGGTCAAAGAGTCAAATTCTTAGAATTTATGTTCGTAATGTGCAATCATAGACGTGAAACTTGTTTATTTTAGCGTAATAATAATGTTCATCGGTGTCATCATTTCGAAAACTCCAAAACTGTTTTACTATAAAATGCGAGTACCAGTGAAATTGAAGTTCAATGAAGTATTTGTGTTCTACATTTTTTTTATTCTAAAGAAATATCTAGCTTTTGTTAGACGTATAGTAGAAACATACCATAGCATGTATAAGCAGCAGCCATGCCGAAAACACTATAGTGATATTTTTGGACTACTCTGAAGGTGAGACAGATGTGGTTCATTTCATAAACTTCGGGTGCAAGTAATGGTGATTTGATGATTTTTCGAGGGTCTGAAATTTGTAGAAGACTAACTGAACATCATTGTTGACATATTGAGATTCACATTTATAAAAACTGAGTTTCAAAATTGCTAAAGGGAATTACATTAATGTTAAAGTGAATATAAGTGATGATTAATTTCGCTTATCACAAAAATGAGCTAAAAAAACACCGCATGCCATTGAAGACTCTGAATGCATCAAGGGTACAGGTCACTTTAATATTATTTTTTCAGGAAGTTGCTTGACGTACTCACTACTGAGCATCCTCGCTAGGCAAGCTTCCTTTGAAGCTGGGCCAGCTTTACAAGCCAAAAATTGGGACTCTGTCGCGGAAAAGACCAACATTGAGTCGTTAAGACCGTGTACTTTGAGGAAATATGGCCGTGTTACGGCAAGGTATACGGAGAGCTTTGCTGCCGGCTATGAAATTACCGCCGATGATTGAACTGCCAATTTCCGGCGCCGTCACGGCAAAAAATCGAAACTTTCAGAAGCAAAACTCTTCAGTTGAAAATTACACCCTGGTGACCCACCTCTTGAGGAGCGTAGCAGAGGCGCCGTGCAGTGGAGAGTACAGGCAGTATCGACTGGGACAGTTTCAGTCGCATAAGTTATTGTCAGCAGCGTTAAATTGTTCATTCACAATCATTACCGGTTTGTATGAATAGCTCTGATTCTCACACACATATCCTTGATGTAATCATGAAAATCGTCTTGTAGTCCGCAACCATTTATTTTCTTAAGTACCAAGTCTGTAGGTTCTACCACTTCTGTTTACTTTGGCAGCTTGTTGAAGTGAAGAAACTGACGTAATTTTCTAGAGTATGAAAAAATTGAGTATCTTGTAGTGCAGCATTTTCGTCTTAGGGGAATGTATCAATTTGAAATTCACTGCGTGTATATCATATCAGTATGGATTTCAGATAAAGAGAGATATCCTTCTCAGGAAGAATAATATTCAGAAATGACTGTGATATGTACGAATACCGATTAGCATAATTAACAAATTATGCCAACCTCAAAAGCGCGTTGCTGCCTAACTAACTCCTCCTGAGATTTTATTTACTTCATCAATTGAAAATATTGAAAAGCAGCGGTTGGAAAAGCAGTGTTGTCAGGAGCCTCAGAGAGAAAAAAAGAATGGTTGACGGCTGATACAGTGATAACCCCTTAGAGGAATGGTATCGTGCCACAGTTTTATTACAGTATTTAAAGCTAACATATAAGGACTGTTATTTTGCTACAAGGGATTTTTTTTGTCCTATAGCATTCTCATGAGAAAAAAGCTAGTAGTGTAGGAGGACTAATAGACGATAAATACATCAGAACGTATATTATCAGCATATTATGTATTTTTTTTTATTTCGCAGTACAATATAATGTTTAGTTCATTCTTTATGCAAACTATTATCCTTGCGTCAACACCAATAGAAAAATCAACTGAGTCGCTTTGTATCTTGCCTACCCTTATTGCTAATGATGTAGTGACGGCTTCACTGAGCAGCAACGCTCTTATTGGCCTGGAATTGGCCTCCCAGACAAAAGCTTCCAGTGCAATCGCTGTTGATGCTTTGAATCCTTGTGTTGGGAACGTCAGTTTCAGTATATGCTTACTCTCAAATTTCGAATTTTTCCTATTAAAACATATATCACTACCTTCTTACTTCCAAGTGTATCTGCAAATTATGGCGGCAAGCTAGAGTGCTGTACTCATGACACTGAAGGTAGCAAGAATAAATACCTAAGCAGGCAAGCTCTTTATTGAAGTGCTCGTCAGCATTTGATGTCTGCAACGTTGCTGCGGGGGTGCTGGCGTTATCCAGACATAGAAAGGGTTAGGGGCATGAGTTGTTGCAGAGGAGCCTTCTGTTGATGGTGCCAGAACTCTTGATGATCTGCAGCACGAGCAAGTGGGCGTGAATTTCCCAGTAGGAGTGCGGTCAAGTTGACGTTACCTTTACCTTTAATCATACAAAAACACTATCCAGAGACCTCTCACCGACTGTTTTTTAAAAAGTATCTGACTTACTGCGGAGTACTGCATGTTCCGCTAGGTCGACAAGCCATGCCGTGTATAGTGTGCCAGGAAGGTCCAGGGGCTGAGAGATTCAATATAATCTTTACTAATTAGCAGGGTAACCTCAAATAAGAAGTAAGTTGTTCCTGGTAATGCAAGGAATGTTTATCGGCAAGAAAACACAAGTTCGTAACTGCAGGTCAACGATGACGACAATCGATGAATATTTGGTCACTATAATAGCCTAAAATTTATGGAGACTATAAATGAGTTTTACCATTGGCCAGTGCTCATGAATGTGTGTTTCTTGCCAATAAATGCTTCGTTGTTTTCCCATGAACAGTTTATTTATTTACTTTACCTAAGTCTCTGCGTTAATTAGAAAAGATTTTCTCGCAGTTTTATCTATAAGTTGTAGAACCTATTTGGTAGGAGTGGGTCGACACAATCTATAAGGTGGGCTATGGTTTAGGCTTCCAAGATATAAAAATAATCGTGCGTCGATTTTTACACCCTTCAATGCTAAAAAAAAAACTTCTCATAAGCAACGACGCAGAAGCAAACTGCAGAAATATGACAATATTCACACCACCAAGCACAGGCATAACCTTGTGCGGCTATCGATAGCATCCTGCTCGATGTCAGCAAAATTATCGCCAAGTCGAGCAGAAAGTTTGTGATGGAAGTTCGCTTATTGCCTCTGCTTGTACTGCCACGCCGGCCTGCTGCACAGCAGCTGCCTCTCTGATGCCTGCCTGCACAGCCGCGATAAAACTTGTGCCGTGTTTGAAAAGAACGAATTAGATATCGGAAGCTCTTGCATCTCTATTCACTGTGTAACTGCTCGTAAAATGCGCAGAAAAATATATCTCTTTTATGCGAGAGTCCTTGCGGCTCGCTGCATCGTGTGCAGAAGTACGAAACTTCAGCTTAGTGTACATACGTTATTTGGTGTAAGCTGTTTCTGATAGTGGCAGTATGTGGCACAGAGTAAGATGGACACTTTGTTTCTTGAAAGCCGCAAGACACTGATGGGTATCCGGCAGATGGCGAGGTGAAATCCGAAAGTTTAGTCCTGCAACAGACATTGTTATATGGGAAATTCGACAATACAATCACCGATATTGCGCTTCTGATGACAAATATTCACTAGTCAATACAATGAGTATGTGACGAATTTGTCGCACGTGATCGCGACGAGTGAAGTCATACATGAATCTTGATGCGTAAATCAGATCTAAGCAAGAATTATTCATGAACTTGTAAGGACTATGTATATTGCAAACCTACAACATAACGTAGACTGCATTCACTGTATTGAGCGAACACTTGTAGTCTTCCTCGCCTGGTCTAGTTCAACCCTCGACTGAATATTGTGCGGTCTCCTTATAGTCTATATCACCACTACCACAGTCTATCTGTAGGTATACGAGTATATATAAATCCTACAGCTGGAGTAAACATATTTTTGAAAAACCGTCATTGTTGGGATATATATTTATATGTGTTACGTGTAAGTGTGTGTGTGTGTGTACATACAATAATTTGAGTGTTCACGTAAAATATACAACAATACTAATTAACTGGACACGGGTTATGAATGGGACACTAATTGACGCTGCAATGATCTGCGTTAATACGTCACAAAAAGGGATGCTCAATTGGATTAGAATGACTAACTCAGTTGCCCGGTCAAAACTTCGGCAATTAATTGCAGCTCTAACTAACCGCCTATAAGTTTTTACTAAGTGTACAAGAAAGGGAATTCAGCATCAAATTGACGACAGCATAATGAAGAACATCAGCAGCATGGAATGTGTTACAGTGTGTGTGTGAAGCGGGAGCCTTCACAAACCTAAATGCAAGGCGAGTCAGAGAGGGTGAACAAGACAGAATCTACACACATATATATAATCTTAATATCTATAGCGTGCACAGCGTTAGAACGTATCTCACCTCTGACAACATTCGGAAAACGCGCCGCGTGTACCGCGATAATATGCTGTGGGAGAAAGCACCACTGTGAAGGTTTATTATTTATTCTACCAAACACATTGATTCTCTATCCTACTTTGCAACAAGATTAAGATAATGCATGGCACGAAAATAAGTCGGACAAAAGACAGGCGCACTTTGAAATTTATTTAACGTCTACTGTAAGTTCACGAGAAGACCTAGCATTCGACATAAAGCGGTACACGTACTAGCTGTTAACACTATCATTTACATAAACTAGTGTTATACATAATGGAGTTGCATAACATATTATGACGTTAGCATCATTGACAGACTAGAATGGAGACAATCTCTCTAGGGAGTTCCGGTTGTTTTTCGCTCCACTCTTGGCTACGCTGGCTGTTGGCAGTTGATTCCAGTTCACAGAGTAGATTACGGCGGTAGCCTTCTTTGTCCAACTCATCAGTTAAATTCTTTTTGCCCTCTGTTGAGAGATAGAAATACCCCCATTAGATACTATTTTGCGCATCTGCCTTATGCTGCAATATTTGACAAATTCAATTTTAATGCATCGATTTTTTCATGATGTGAACTCATCACTTGAAAACCTCATTATTTAGTTGACAGTTACGTTACAAAATGTGAATTTCAATGTTCAACATGGTCAATGATGCTCGCGTCTGAGATTCACTTACCCCGATACTGCGAAGTTTTCATCTAAAAGTTATCGCTGCTCCCTCTCCTTTGGTACTCAATAACAAACTTAAGCGACGTACTTTCGCTCCAACTTCAGTACCCAATTAAATGCCTTTGCCTAAATAAAGAAACGAAACTTCTAGTATAAGCTTCTCAGCACTTTCTCGATGTGATCGT
Organism: Parhyale hawaiensis; assembly: GCA_001587735.2. Lineage (NCBI taxonomy): Eukaryota > Metazoa > Arthropoda > Malacostraca > Amphipoda > Hyalidae > Parhyale > Parhyale hawaiensis. The sequence goes on from LQNS02278170.1 coordinate 24,970,863, forward strand.
CCCGAAATAATTATGTATAAGTTTCTCAGCACTTTCTCGATGTGATCGTTCCGAATAATTAAACAATGGCTATCAATTGCCAGACCATGAATGCCCCCGGCTGTGATCAACAAATCTTTTGCACCAATAATTAAAATTTCACATACAACAACGCTGTTGCTTGCGCAACACCATCCGAACGTAGCTAAAGGATGCCTAGCTCACACTGACCATCCCCCTTGTTCTCCACGCTTGGCCTATCACCCCTGCATCTGCCAGCTTCCATTGGCCGTCAGCGGGCTTTAGAGAACCAATCCCCGCTGGTCTTTATTTCCTCGTCAATTTCTTTCACTGTTATTGGCTGTTTCATCTTTGAGTCCACGTGGACATTTCTTCTCACGCCTCGAAGTAACATTTACTTGCTCCGTTAGAAGCAATAAATTTTTGGAGACAGGCGAAGTGACCTGGTTTATATTGCCTACTGCCCTTGCGGCTAGAATTTCGCTGCGGTGCACGAGGACATCCTGCCACAGCATCGGCCCACTGGCGCCCTATGGTTCCCTCCTATAAGCCAGTGCTAAACATAAGCTTTTTCTTCAAAACAACCCCTATTCAAAAAGTGTTTCCCAGAAAGCTAAAAAAAAATCCCAGAAGACTAAAAAAAATAATCCTGCATATTAATAATTAGTCTAGTTAATTACCTTAATTTTTATAATATCCTAGCATTTTCACGTATATTGACATTTATTTAAATTGATTACGTTTGATTTTCCCACATCCTAACGATATCGTAACATCATTTCTTGACGACAGGTGGTGGGTGACAGTACAGTAGAACTCCTCAGGGACTCCCTAAGTAGGCAAAACTGCAAGGAAGACCGCAAAACTGAAAAAAATGTAAAAAGTTAGACTATGTAGAGCGCCGTCTGTGGTGCATCGCACCGTGTTGGGTGACGAGCAAAACTGCGCAGTAAAACTTTATTGGTAGAATATTCAGTTGTACAACTGCACGATCTACTATGGTGCTACCTGAAGAGAATGTTCTGCAAATGTAGAGGAAACAAGCATACAGTCAAACTGAAATTCCTTCCGAAACAGTCGATATGACTGTCCGCGTCGAGTTCCACTATAGTCTACATATGATTGAATATAAAACTCAAATTACTACATGGTTTTAGTTGTTGTATCCCAGCTTCTATATCCCTGCTCGCAACGTGCACTGTCATTCCAAGAGTAATAGAAAGACGAGAAAGCTTTATTCGCTCTGGGGGATTTTTGAAATTTATTCGTGCTAGGTGGACATCATTTTATGAAGAAAATATGAGAGAATGTCCAAAGGAGCAACCTTCGAAGCTGTCTCTTTACGTCAAGTATAACGTTTATACAAAACCCAGAGCATGACTCTCAACAGCTATGTCCAAAATGCAAGCAGGTAATTTCTGTTCTAAGACCGCATCTGAAATATAAGGTGAAACATGTACATAACATTCACAATATGTACGGACAGACGACGCACACAACACCTCGACCCAAGCATTCCTGCACTCATCACACGCAGATCCGCAGCATCTCCGGATATTAAATAGGAATATCTAAAATATAGAGAGTGTCTACTCCAAGCGATTATTTACCACTAATGTGCTTACTATTCGCTACACCAAATGCAACAAACCCCAGACCTTCCAGGTAACGAGTGGTCTGGAGCAACAGCCGAAAGCTGCCTGCAAAATTTGAACCCTAAAAACGGAAAGTGCAAAAAGTAAGAAGGAAAGTGAACTTGATTTCAGGAAAAACAAACAGTTACAACAGCAAGTGCAACTAGAACGCCTCGTGGTGTAAAACCATCACACGAGGTGGGGCAAATTGAATGAAGTCATTTTTGATGGCCAGCTAATCCTAGTTTCTCCCATGGATGCTGTATCCAACAAGGTTAGGGCACAGCACCCCGTCAAGATCTCTTAATAATAACATAGGAAGAAAAAAGAGCGGCTCGTGTCGTAAGACAATCACACGCGGCTGAGGCAAATTCAATGCCGTCATTTATGATGGCCATATAGGCCTAGTTTTTTGGCGTGGGTCACATCTAGGTCAACCCACCAAACTCCCTGCAAAAAAAATAATGAGCATTGCTCAACTCCTTCTACCTGTTTTTGAGTGGATAGATAAATATAATATATATATATATATACTTAAATCTTCAACGAAAACATTGTCACCTCTCACTTCGTTCGCGGTTGATAAAAACAATCCCCACACCATGTCATTAGGTACTGCCTCACCCAAAACTCAACATTGCCATCAAACACATTATAATACACCAATGGGCACTCGTGCCTGACTTTACGACAAGAGCGCATGTAGAGAACATCACCTACTATGCACCTTTAGACAGTAACTCAAGAGAGAATATTAGCACACTAGTGGACCCGCGCTGTCATAAATGACAGCGAAAAACTTCTGATGACCTTCTTCATTGATTATACAATTGCTAACCTTAAAAATACGTGGAGATGAGCACTTACGGCTTCACAACTGTTTTTTTTCCCCTGACATGGAGAAAATTCATTTCTTTTTGCAGGCCGCTCGGTAACGCTCAAATTATAATGGTTTCCATTTTTTATTTAGTACCACAGATACGGTGTGATATCTTATAGGTAGGCCCAATGATTTTGCTTAGCGGAAGTTGTTTCGTCAACCATTGATTTAAAGTTGGAAGAATAACTGATGCAACGAACTTATATCTGTGGGAAGAAACTAAGAATAACAAGACCACCCTGAGAGTGCATACCTCCACCAAGCGAGGCAACGGTAACGAAAAATTCAATTTGGCTTTGAAACCATGAATTTCTTTATTCTTTATATCAACTCCAAAATCTAATCATTTGTGCCCTTTTATGGTATTAACAGTTTATCCAATTTCGTAAAGATCCTTTCATAACTTTTTGAGTAGTGGCATTGAGAAAAATGGGGCGAACAAGAAAACAAATCCGTCCATAACTTTTTAGTTGTCTTGATGACAGACAGAAAGGTAGACAGACAAACCCGATGAAACCATAACCTCCTTGGCTGAGGTAAAGATGCATGAGAATGCTAATGAAGGCTTCAGATATCTTCAGTGCTGCGATTCCATCTACAGCAATGCAAGACGTGCATTCAGACATAAATAAGGTCGCTCGATACTTTGCCATAGATTCGATGTATGGAGAAGGTAATACTCGTACAAATCAGACTAAGCCTTCGATATCTTCATTGCATGAATACAACTGTCCCTGATGAAGATAAGTTTGTCATTATCTGCAACTTGGCTGATTTTCTCCCAATCAGTTCTCAATTAAGCTTAACAGGATGACCGAGGACAGCCTCAAACCTGGGCTAATTTCTGCCTATCTTTTTTGTTAAAGCGTGACAGAAAATAGCTAAATAAATAAACAGATGAATAAATAAACAATCAGATATACACACATCGGCTTCTATTATACTGTAGATTGTTAAACAACTGTGGGACAATGTTATACGACAGATGGATTCACAATAAGGCTCAAAGAAAGTCTCATCGGCGAAAAAACGCATGAGTAGCAATACGAAATTCAGAGCCACTTACACCAAAGAATATAATGCACTGTTATACCGCGTGGAAGAAAGAATGCTGTCTTCAGAGAGTTATAGGTAAACATTTGAATAACGGAAGAAGAAAAGAGCAAATTCAGCCAAAAACATAAAAACAGCTACTGAGCATCTTGGCTACCTATTTATGACATAGTACTCAACTTAACTTACCAGAACCAATATTCCAGACGCTGACTTGCATTAAAAAACCACAAATGACCAAACAATATAAAATGCTTATCAAGAGCACTATGAGAGCACATAACGTACTTCCGCCAAGCAGAGCAACGTTTACGAAGATCTCAAATTGATCTTCAAACTATAATTTCCTCGTTATCGGCACAAAATTTGGTCATTTGTGCCTCTGACAATTATAAGAGGTTCTGTCATTTTTGTAAACATCTGTCTGTAACCTCAAGAAATATTTTCACACAAACATTATTCAAACACAGAAACGAAGGAACCGATCATCACCAAAATTTGACCATAAATGTCGTTTAATATTTTTACAATTATTATTGTTATTATTATTAAAACTTCACGCCTGAGCTCCCACGGACGGGTAATACAACCCAAATGAAGCATCTTGCAACACCGGGAAGCCAAAAACGCTGCTAAAAGAAATCCAGCAAAAAATCATTCACAGCTGACTTAAACGCCTGCAAGCCAATACGACCAAAGGCCGCAATGAAATGTAAAGTTCATCAAGATGCGTTGAAAACGTTTCTAGTTGTTTTGCTAATAAACATAACTCAAACATGGAGACAAACAAATGAACTTACAGATCATCGCAAAAATTTAGTCATTCGTGAATTACCTAACAACGTTTGTAAATTTCATAAAAATCCGACCATAACTTTTTGAGTAGTGGCATTAAGAAATAAACTCAGACAAATGGATCTCCACCAGAAGTAAATCATCTGCTATTCCCAACATACCTTACAATCCCTGTAGATTTGGTAAAGATCTGTTCATCACTTTTTGAGTTATCTTGGTGACAGACAGAAAGACAAACAGAAAGAGAGGCAAAGAAACAGACAAACAGAAGACAGACAAACATACAAACTCGGCGAAAACATAAACTATTGGGAAGATGTAATAATCTCTGTACTACAGTGAGCTACTGCATCTCCATGGGATTCTTTTCGGATAGCTAGTGAAAAGATTCTAGACTCCAATTATCACTCCTGTATAATATGTTTATATTCAGTTAATCTTCAGTCAGGTACACGTAGTGTAGTGTATAAGCAAATACAATGAGTTAATGCAAAGTAATAGAACTAAATTAATCTTCTGGTAAAACCTCCATAATCTGTGGAGCAAGTATAGCACCTGCATACCGTGCACTGCCTTGGCACTATTCTATGTAATGTTCACCACAGCTCGGGCCAACGTGACAAACGTTGAATTTGTGTTCAGAGACATAAGTCGAACCTTCGATAAAGTTTGGCACAATAGCCCAATACTGTATTGAAGAAAGTTACCGCCATTTGACAGCCTGTTTGAAAAAGACACTATGCAATTCTTTTGGCAATCGAACTGCTTCCAACAGAATAAATTCTCGTGCAGGACCCCAATTTCCATTACCTAGAGTAGTACCACAGTTAAACTGTCCATTCGACAATGTTATCATACATATGAACTAGAAGAACGCCGAGTTCACTCCAAACATTTGCCACGCAGACAACATGACATACACTTTGTAACATTAGAAGGTTCTTAAGCAGTGATATCCGGAACACTGATAACAGTAGGCAGTGTCGAATACAAATGGAAAATCGAAAAAAAGAGAAATTCCAAGGAATACCCATCGGATGATTAAAAAAGATAACGTGGCACTACATGGCAGTAAGAGTAATATAAATAGATTATTGCCAGCAATGGCAAGATTTTAGTCTTAACATTTAGTTCCAGGAGGGTTCAATGGGTACATCAACAGTAGGGTCTCACATACAAAAACAATTGTTACAAAATCGTACCGCTTCAAAAGTCTTTCCGTATAAGACAAGCAAAAAAATACATACTGCACTGAGCAGCCCTGTTCTTGCCTATCTCCCAGACACATTTCTCTCTGTTCCTTTTCTTAAATATATAAACTGCAATCTGTATAAAATCAGGCTTCAAGGTACTTAAGAATCACATCATAAAGAGAAGATGAAATATCAGCAGAATTACATGAATCCAGTGAGCTACAACTCATTATCGTAGTGATGAAAACGCGAGCCCAAATAGTTTGGGAAAACCTCGAAAAGAAAATTATATCACCCCACGAGCTCACCAAACATATACCACTCTACGAAGGACAGGCCCACAAATGCAACTAAATTTCCAATAAACAAACAGTACAACTTAACACTATACCACTTAATCGATATACAAAATCAACCACTAACTAATAAACAGAGCTAGGCCTAATGTCCCCTCTGTCTGTTACCTATCCCCGTTTAGCATCAAGTTAAACAAACCGGCCCAGTTCGACTATTCTCTCTCCTCCTTCAATTTTCGTTTGCCCTTTTTGCCGTATCTCCTACAGTAATCTCCTCTCTCTCCGACTATCGTCAATGATTTAAACTATTCTTCACTCACCAAGACCATGGACCGATATTTTGCTTCTTTCCCAGCAGCACAGAAGATGGTGAAAGGTTTGCTACACTTCTTGATGTGTATCAAAATTATAATAAACGTGGTTTTAGCTTTAATACACAGTATTACTATTAAAACGAGACTAACATTTTAAATCAAAGATGAAAAATGCCAAAGTGCTGGCGTAGCTGCACAGTTATGGTATGTGTAACTTTACGAAGCGTCTGAAACTTCAGGCTCGCTTAATTCAAAAGCCCATCAACATACTAATATTTTAAGCAAATTGTAAAATAGAACCTACAACTGCACGGAGAGTATTGATCGAAATAACCTGTTATGTACTTTAGAATGTTAAACTGTTCCAAATAAATTCTTCAAGCGATCAACAAGGAAAAGGGCGAATTCGCATGACAGTCAAATGAACGTGAACTTTCGGCTCAGCGTCCCAGAGTTTTGCCGTATGCTCGTAAGCCCAACTGAACACCTACCAAACAATTTAGTTAAAAATGTTAGCCTTTCAGTCGGTTTGCTTGCTAAACTTCGCTAGTAAAGTTTTTTGTATCACTTAAAATTTGGACTGAATTGGAACTCAAGAAACTATGCCCCTTAAGTCCGCTGATGACGCCTTTAGACGAACCAACGGATGACACCTTTACTATGCAATGTTAATTAAAGAAGCGCAGAACTTGCTAATAACTTAGACCAATAATTAACAACTAATGCATTGAAGCAACTGCATTAGCTGCCGCAGCGGGGCTGGAACTTGCGCCACTATGCAGTGCAACTCCTGAAACGTAAACAGGCGAATTGTCTCAGTTTCCCAAGGCGTGTCACTGTCAAGTGACAAGTTGTACAGCACGCGTGTTTCCAATGCATCCGAGTAACATTTATTGTTTCAAATACTTCCGAAAATCGTGTCGTTGTCCAATTGAACATGCTACCATTTACTGTGGCCTATCTTTTTGCGGGTCACTCAGTATGGTGTTATAGCTATCGCTGCAGTGCTCTACAGATGGCTCGGTTGTTCAAAACTGCGTGACGGTCAGTATGTTTACTTATCTCCCAGTACCGTCGCTTAAGTTAACGTTTGGAGTTATGACTGAATATTGGAACTTAGCGAGATTTAACAGTAAAGATAGTCATAACTTCCAGTATGGTAGGAGTAGTCGTAAATGCCACAAAGTTAATTGTTGTTTAACTAAAGAGTCATAAAATAGCTAATAAAGACTGTAATACTGCATAATTTTAAGCTTTTTGCACTACTGAAATTTTATTCAGTCCAAAGTTTCAGTATAATAGCTATGTGCTCAGTGCAGCTACAAGCCTCAGCCTGCAGTTATTTCACTAGACGGCAGAATGCTCTAACTCAACGCTTCAGTGTATTCGCAATTCCTGATGCTTCGCTCAATGCCTATTTGCAACTCTGTAAATTGATTACAGTTTGTCATAAGCTAAAATTCTCCCAAGTTAGTATATAAAAGACTAATTCTGATCAATGCATTGGCCAGAGAAACAGCTATTACCGTAATGACACTATCAACTGAAATTTTATTCATACCCACACTTATTACCTCCGCCAAGGAGGTTGTTTTCGTCGGGTTCGTCAGTTTGTTATTCTGTATGTCTGTCATCAAGATAACTCAAAAAAAATTATGGACGGATTTGGATGAAATTTACAGAGATTGCTAAGTATGATAGGAGAAACAGATGATCAACTTTTGGTGTCAATGGACAGATTTCCATAAAATTTACATGAGTTGTTAAGTGTATTACGAAGAGTAAATGGCCAAATTTTTGTGATGATCTGTTTGTTCGTGTGTTTGTTGCTGTGTTTGATTTTTTGCTTGTCAGCGCAATAACTCAAAAAGTTTTCAATGGATCTATATGAAATTTACAGGAGTTGTTAGTAATGCTAGAAGACATAAATGATTAAACTTTGATACAGATCGGTTGGTTCATTTGTATGTTTGACTTATGTTTGCCATAATGTTTGTTAGCAGCAAAACTCAAAAAGTTATGAGCGCATCTTCAAGAAAATTGCAGAAAGTGTTGATACTATCAGAGGGCACAAATGATTAGAATTTGGTGTTGCTTCAAAAAAAATCCTGGTCTCAGCACCCATTTGAATTTTGCGTTACCGGTGCCTTGCTTGTCGGAAGTATGCGCTCTCAGAGTGCTCTAGTTGACTATGAAGGGGGCTGGCTGCCTGTGATTCTTCTAGCTGCTCTGTGTTGCTGGGAGTTTTCAATGCTTTCATGTTCACTTCAACAATACCGCATATACTTGGCAATCATGTGTGGCAAAATGCATGTTTAAAACTTGGGCATAAGGGCTGAACCAGATTGCTGGAGTAAAACACTGTCCACTGAGCTCTCTATCAAAAAGTTCCAGATCTCAGCAATCATTCAACTGCTCTTTTCAACCTGGATGCTCAATTTCCGCTCATATAGTACGAGGTATTTAGTGGGTCTCCTGACTGATTGCATATTTTCAATCACAGTTTTGCCAGATATTGGGCAGGAAATTGTGATTGCCAAATATATAGATACTAAACAATTTTAATTTTAGCATTACTTATGTGCACTTTATATCATTATTATTATTATNATTTAGTGGGTCTCCTGACTGATTGCATATTTTCAATCACAGTTTTGCCAGATATTGGGCAGGAAATTGTGATTGCCAAATATATAGATACTAAACAATTTTAATTTTAGCATTACTTATGTGCACTTTATATCATTATTATTATTATTGTAGTAAATTGTAAGACTTGCTTTAGAGCAAACCTCCTCCCTTCTTCGAAACTGCTGTACCAATCACTCATTCTTTAATGTACTATGGCTGGAGCAACATCTTGACCCTGCATATACGCAT
>LQNS02278170.1:24980348-24993653 GCA_001587735.2 Parhyale hawaiensis
GCCAGCAAAGTAACATCATCAGCGTAACCAACAAGTAAATTATCAACAAGATGAAACAGATCCGCCGTATATACAATGAACAACAAAGGGCCCAGAACACTACCCTGTGGGACACCAGAAACAAAATCAAGAAGTAAAGAGCGTAACGGGAGGACTCACATGAAACTAGCATAGGAAAGTGGCGTCATAAATGACGTCACATCGACTAACGGTACGGCTGAGCAGCCAATGAGTATTTTAATTAGTTATGCCAGAAAAATCGTCTTCAATTGTAATTTCAACCCTTAACCCTTTGCCTCCTGACGGCATCATCAGATGCCACTCTCTATTTTTCCTTATACAAAAGCTATACATCATGTAAATTACCCGACACTCAAGGGATCTGTAGTAGCCGATGCAAAAAATACTGTTTTTGCAAGTAAAACTAATTTTTTTCTCAAATATGTGTTTAACTAACCTATTTTTCCTATATTTAAGAAAAAAAAATGTGAAAAAAACATCTGAATTTCAGGAGGCAAAAGGTTAAGGTCATAAATAAATAAAGCGAACATACTAATTGAACTGTGAATATAATTATCAAAAGAAAATTGCAGTGTAGGTAGGTGGAAACTTTCACCGCATCATAGGCAATATTTGGGCAAGTAAGTGTGGTGACTTAATTTAACTTCTTCTCAAAAGTGAAGCCTTATTTCATTTTGTGTTCAGTTCACATTGCTCTTCACACAACATATTTAAACATATCACCGCATGTTTACGACTCCATCCATTAAACCTCCCGCTCCTGACTGGCCAGCTATTGAGCTGCACCAATACACAAAACACGGTAAAATGGTTGTCGTCCACTACAGAAAGTTTGAGCAACGACTGTTCTCATGGTTCCTCTCTCGTCAGGCATAGAACACGACTTATATTTTTGGTTAGGATTAAGAGCCAACCTACGAAGGCCTGAGGTCCCACCCTCAAATGCTTTGACTCATCGGTGTTACGTCATTCACTCCACATGCAGTCATTGCTAAGTTTTATTCTAGTTCCATTGAGTCCTCCCGTTACACTCTTTGCTCTCTGCTTTATATAAACTAGAATAATTAATTTCCAGTTGGAAATGTTGGTTTCTATTGACACAATTTTATAGGATAATATCAACATAAGTTCCTGTAGTTATGAAAATTCTAGGAAAAATAAATGACAAGCAATAAATTTATAACAGCGTTAAATATAATTTACGAATCTGAGAGCTTTGCAACCTATATGAGGCCGTAAAGGCAGTCATAGACGCCAAATGACCAGACGAATGGATAATTTTATATACAGTATCTGTAGGGGTTGCCAATGTAGTCCTAGACGTTCTGGTTGTGTTAGCAACACATTTTCCCCACTATCTCGAGTAAATTAAATTTGCATATCCATTGTATAATGACCATCAGCTGAGTCAATGTTTACACTGCAGGCCGAGCAGTGCTTTACAACAGGCTTTGTGATTAGTCAGTTTCGGCTTAAGTTAAAGTTGTGAGCATCGATCGCAGGGGAACTGAACATCCGCTCTCAGGGTCAACTTCGAGAAACGTTAACGTAGTCACTTACTTCTAAAGATTTTAACTTAGAACTTCTGAACATCCGTCCTGTCATTCTTTTCTGTTTTGGGAGTTAGTTTGAGAAGTTCCACTTGGCTCAGAGGTTGAGACGGCTAGTTAACGATGGCCGGAACATATACGGCAGCCCAAATATACGAAAAGGTGAGCGCTTGGCGTTTGTTATAGCAACACTGAGAAACGTTCCGAAGCTGGCACGCGTTGCAGAGCAACGGTGTGCTCTTGTTGCATTTACTTTCGTGCTGCACTAACACACCTGGGCAGATATTTTCCGGAGGTATTCGGAAAAGTGTGGTAGTTATGTGACTAAACTTTTCTCTGTGTAACTAGTGAGTCGTGCTGTTCCTCGTAAGAGAAGCGCTATTTGTAATATTGTACCCAGATCGTGCCATTAAAGATAAGTTTAACAATAGTGACCGGTTAATGAGTTCGCTTCGCGAAGAAATGTCAACATTCCATTTTCAAGCCAAGGAAAAAGCGACGTATTGCAGCCCTTACAATTTGGTCAAGTAGCCCAAAAAGTAGTTTGTAGCCCAAATCAGATATAAAGAGGCCTCAAAAGTACCCCAATCAGCTACTTGTAGCCCAATCTGCCTATCCTATACTTACGAAGAGATGCAGTGAACTACCCTACACTGGAATATGAATGAACCCCTTAACGTCTTTGCCGAAAATATCTACTGTATTCTCTTATACATTCACAGTTCCTACAAAATATCTTGTGTTATCGTGCGTGGAATAACAGATCTTTTCGTAGTTTTTACTTGTTAAGATGTAACAATATATATGTTGAATAAACATTTTTTGTCTATGATACATTGAATAGAAAAATTGAACAAGCTTAACATGAGGTATTAAAAAACTGTTTTCATCGTTGTCAACGAACATTTTTTTCCTATGGACAGAAACCGTGAATTCAACACATTGGCATTATATAGTTGCCCGTGACTTTAAACGAAATCTACAGTAGAATCTCAAATACAGAAAATGCTATACGTATTCTCGTCTAATCGTTGCATTTCGGTGCTGAAATTTCGCTTAGTACAAGTCGGTGATCTCTGTTTTCTTTTCGTTATTGTACAGCATCTTTTCGGAATAGATCGAAGCATTTGTTGCGCTGTATCTCCGTGTATTCATTTAGTCATAACTTGCTGGCATGAATGCATCTCTTCAAAAATATCCTCGTAGTTTTCACGAAGCACATCAATCGCCACATCTCTGAATGCACCGACATTCAGGAAGGTCACAAAAATTTGAAAAAGCTTTAGGAACTATCCATTGCGAACCTGCGTTTTGCCTGGAACTGATTGTATGCCTTGCGATTTTGTTTTGGATTTTTAATTTGCGTTGATCGCGTACGTCGTTAGTGAATTTTTGCTTAGACTTTTTTCAACACCTTTAAAATTCGTAACAATCCCAGTTTGCTTTGCAACTAACAAACCACTTTGTGTTCCCCTGATTCTCACGCGGAAGTGCAAATATACTGCAACTATAGCAGTGAGCAACCTTAGTGAACTTGAGTTTTATTTTCTCTCGAGTTTTGCCAGCTTCGTATACAACGACTGCTTTAATACAGTGTTTACAAATGAAGCTTAGGTTTATAGAAGCGGGGAAATTGCAGTGTGGTGTAAGGCCTCAACCACAATGCAAACCTTGCGGTAAAGACTGTGTAAAGAACGAAGTCAGTTGGGAAGGTCAGACATCAAGGGAGCAGATAGTTCCACACATATAGCACAACTATTGTAAGTAGTACGATGCTGGTCAAACAAGTATCGGAGAGCAAATGACATCTTCTTGGAGGCTCAAAACAGGTTTGAAGAATAGAAACATACCACTGGAGTAATAATTAACTGGAGAAGTGTTTCGATGAATAAATCAACTATGAGTTGAAGATCCAAATTAGGTTATACAAAGTTACAGGTAGTCGTCGTTATATGTCGGGGTTGTTTCTGACAGGTTTCGGTATAGGTGCAATATTTTTTGTCCCAGATGTTCGATATAAGTACCTTGGTTTTGATTAAAGCTCTCTTCCCGGCAACATTTATGTTGCTTACTTTCAAAGAGGCGTACTATGCCCATGCGTAAGCTTTGTTTAGCTATGTTTACAAGGTTTACAAAAATGAAACATCTGTGATGATCTATAAGGTGACTTTTCACGTGAAGTTTATGTTTTCCTTCTTTAACAGTCTGCTGTAAATCATTAAAGAAAGTGTTGGGCTACTGCTTCACAAAAAAAAAACGCTCGTTCTCTTTCATCAGCATCAGAAAGCACGATTCACGGCAAAACTAAATGATTTCAAAGGTTTGATAAATTTATTGCACACATATATACATTACATTACAAATTTTGAAGACATTTGAAATTACAATACACTGAAATTGATATATCTGCAGAGCCGAGAGAGTAAGTTCTGAATTTTCTGGGCAACCACTAACAGTTATATATTAGTACAATTACATCACGTTATCGGTGAACCGCTTTTTGGATGCGTTATTGCCTCCGCCAGAGAAGTTATGTTTTTGTCGAGTTTAATGTTTGTCTGTCGCCAAGTTAACTGAAAAAATTATGAATGGATCTTCGCAAAATTTACAGAGATATTTTGGCACATATAGAGAAACAGATGATTAAGTTTTGGTGAAGATGCGTTCCACCATTTGATTGTCTACCTCTTTTTGTTGGTACTATAACTCAAATTGCGCAAGTAGATAACACGAAGGATTTCGCCAAGATTTTTGGTTAGGAAATTGCCAGACAGACTACGTTTCCTGTCAAAATTGATCAATCTATATTATACTGAAAGTCTGTGAACCGGTCTTGCTTGATTGTGTCTTGTTTATTTACTTGTGCCTTCTTTATTTACTTGTGTCTTGTTTGACACAGATTCTTTACTTTTAGATACAGAAGAAATTCGATAGAAGCTATGGGGGTATGGCCTATGGCCTATCCTGGCGCATGGATTATCTCTTTAATTCGATTGCATCTGTGATACGCACGTGGAACCTGCCCCTTGGTTGCAAGAACGGGCACGATAATTTAAAAGTTGCTCTGGAAAATACAACTGGAATACCTAGGTAACATATAAATCGAATTTGCTTTCAGACTGCGTGTTGAATATTCGTTAGACAAGCATAGATTCTGTTGACAGTGAGCCGTATGGGCAGCTCCTTGACGGGCAGAAAAGGACGGCCGAATAGCGTGTGGTCAATGACCAGCTAAATAACGCTTCCTTTTGTGCAAAAGCAAAAGCGATCGTGATTATTATTATTATATTCAGAAGTGTAAGTCTCCGTTTCCACAACAAAGGCGATGTCACAGAGGAAGAATGAAGAGACACATAGTGTGACGATAGACACGTGGAATCCATGCACGAGGGTGTTCCCACACAGGATCAACGCGCATGGGAACAGCAAGTCGAGAAAGAAGAAGAAGACATAACAGATGGAAGAAAGATCAGTAGCAATAAAAGGGGGGAAGGAAGCAAAGTGGGCACGAAACACAGACAAGACGATCGTGATGACGACCCAACGGGTCACGGGTCGTCTAGTATTCGATTAAAAATCTTCAGTTTGGTGTGGTACTTCACATACATGCAGACCTCAATTCTAGAGGCTGTGCCCATACCAGAGGCCCACATATATCCTCATGGATAATCGCCTTCATTAACATCTGTAGGCTATAAAAATTCATTATTTTTGTAAAAACAAAACGCCACAACATATGATTTTCGTCATGGGTTAAGAAGAAGCATACAAATATGTATGTCACCAGAACTATAATATTTACTTCACGGAGTTGAGGACAGTTAATGAAACTATAAAATTACTGCGCCAAATAGATTATTTAACTAAGGTACTTTTGAAATTGCAAAATATAATGGTGTAAACAAAATTTACCCTCGTCTTGTATGGCAGTACGATGCACCGCTGCTGAATTCATGCAAATCACCTTCAGCTTGACGATCAGGGTATTTTCTGAAGGTAGAACAAGTCCTTCAGCTGCGATTTTTTAGATAAGGACCATGACACTATTTTATAGTACTCGATCGATGTATTGGTTAGAATCTCGTACCATAAATCGCTGTAGTACCTGATCGTCAAAAATTATTACAAATAATTTCCACTGGTATCCTTTCTTCATTTACGACCGTAGTCGCGATTTAGTACCGGGGGACAAACCGCACGTAGCTGCTTAATTTGCTATTTAAGGTGTTGAAGGCAGTGAGTGCTCCCACTTCTACACTACGACCATTATCAGAGCCCTTGTATTTCTGTCATTAATATGGGTCATTCAAAAAAGTCTGACTTCTCACCTTGAATTTTATAGCCATATTATTGACCACTTTGGATTGGTTTAGGAATAATTTTGTAAAAGAAATGCGCAAGATGCAGTGTTATGTATATTTTCTTTCGGCAGCAGTACTTATTGAGTAACAGAAGATAATTTTTACTGGAAGTCGCTCCCAACGAACAATATTTTGCAACTTATCAAGATAGTTTTCCTTGTCAGCTTGCCAAAACAGTTTTATATGTGAGCTAGTAAAACAATATTTGCTAAATCATGTCGGTCATTTTTGTGGATAACTACATTGCAAATTTCGCCTAGCAACTCTTGCCACGCGTAATATTTTGTAAAATGTTAAGACTGTTATGTCCGTGGTCCGCTGCAGGACGAATTTCGCCAAGCAGCTCTTGCGAGGTGCAATATTTTGTAAAGCATTGAGTCGGCTTGAAGAGCTCCTGTCCAAACAGGAGATCACAGCTAAGCCCGATCTGGAGGGAGGCCGAAAGCACTTCAAGTCGACACTTTGATGTTACGCTTACAGTTACTGCCTCTTAGAGCAGCTCCTTGAGTTGGTTATCTATTGCGATACTTGTCTGGCTGGGTAGGTGGCATTTATAGTTTATCTACAGAGAAAGTGGAGTCACTCTTTCATGAAGAATTTTTGAGAAATCGCTGGTCAGTTGAAACTTGCGTAACATTCAATGAACAGTGGTAATCATTTCTTAACTTGTGCATGTTGATGCCAGTTGGAGTTCTCGGTATTTCGCGATTAGAATCACTCGTAAGAGGCAAGGTTCAGAAAGAGACAGCGGACCGTGTGCAAGATCCTGAGTTCTCGCTACCTGATACCCAAAAGCCGGCGCTCCGTGCACTTGCTTTCAGTTATAATCCAATAGAGCTCTGCCCAAGGGAGAAGCTTGCCCTTCCGGTCTCTTTTGGAAGTCTGTTGGAAGTCGGGAGTGTCCAAGAGCATTCGTGATTTTGGACCTGCGTCTAATTCAGCCAAGAACCTGCTTATTATTTAGACGCACAAGCCTTTAAATTTCTTCTTTAGCTGCTTTAAACCGCTCCGGGAAGATTAAAAATTTACAGTAGTCCAATGGTTCTTTTTGGTCTCCTGCGTGACTTCAAAATGTTACATGTCATACAGCGCTTTGCTCGACACTGAGCTAGCGACGAGCTGGAACTTTTTTAATCAATTGCGTGCTGTGGCCACCGGCCTGGAAAACCAAATTGGTGAATGGATTGTCACCAGTACACGGTAAAAATATGGAGTAATTGTACTTTACTGCCAATTTCAAAAATGGAAGTTGGTGTTCTTTGGATAGTGCTTGGAATATTGCGCTGATATAGAGTGCTTCCTTAAAGGGTTCAAACTAAAATATCAAAATAACTACAAACGTCGACTAACAAATAAAACAAATAGGGACTCTTTAGCGCACTATGGTCATTTACTTTTGAGGTCCCACTCTGTCAAAATAGGTCAAAACCTTGCTCATTTAAAATAGAAATTCTTTTATGGATCCTTTATCAATTTTAGTTGTAATTTTTGATGACGGAAAAAATTCCCGCAAGGTTAAATTTTATTTGTTAGTCGACGTTTGTGGTTATTTGGAGTGTTTCCAATACACACTAATTCGTAAGCCGTGAAAGCTACCGTGCCTATTAAGGACCTCATAGGTTCGTATCGCAATACAGGCAAGAGCATGGGTACAATGAAAAACTGCCTTGAACTTAGTACAGATAAAGCACAATACATCAGATTTGGTATTTCATAATTACGTACTCAGCAAAGTACCTACCTCTCTGTCACCTTGCTCTCCCCACTCTCCATCATTACGATGTTGTCCACACACATGGAGTGTAGTTTGACTTTTAATTTACGCATACAATAGTCATGCAGAAAATATCAGGAATTTTACTCGTGCTCCAGAAATAAAGCAGTTGTTAGATCTAGACTTCCGTTTCCTGTTCTGGTAATCTCTTGTTCTATCTAACTTCAACTACTGTAGTTGGATCTGGCGTACAGCAGTTAATTCTCTTATTCCAGGCGTTCAAAAACCTCTTAACTTTGCAACAGAAGTATATGGGTTACTCACCGAACGCGACCATTCTAGACGTGTGCTAGGAATCTCCAGTGTTCAAGAGAACATAACGATGGTGAAATGAGATAAAATTCAGTACGTTATCGTTCAGTGCGTAGTACTCATATTGTAATGCTGTAAAGAGTAAAAGGCTTGTACAACTTACTCTCAGTAACGAGGTAGATGAACGAGCTCTTTTACGAGCCAATATCCAAATAGCATTCACGGACAATAATCCTCCGCTCTCTATCTTTGGTGTTCATCTGTGGAGCAATCTTTCAACATCAATACAAGACGTCAGTGAACTATTTCAATTTAAAAAGAAACTTCTGCCAAGCTTTAGAAAGGCTAAGCTATTAACCTGGAATTTCACTGGTAAATGAAACAATACGACAATAATTATTGACGACAATTCGTCCTTCTTTTGTTGTGATCTATTAGTCCATTTTTCTGTTTGTTTCTATGTTTGTTTGTTTCTTTATTTGTCAGTAACATAACCAATGGAATTTGCCAAATTCCTAAGAAATATTATGAGGCACCAATGACTAAGTATTGGTGTTGATCGGTTTGTCCGTTTGTGTGTTTGGCGATCTGCTGCTTTGTTTATTGTTTGTCAGAAGATCACTCAAAAAAATCGTAGACAGATCGTCCAGAAAATTACAGGAATTGTTAGGAATAACCAGACAATAATAACCAAAGTTTGGTGTTAATCAAAACGAAATCTTGTTCTAAAGACCAGTTTGCATTTTTCGTTAACATCGCGTTGCTTGGCGGAGGTATGAGCTCTCAGAGTGGTTTTCTAGTTTATCATTATTATGATTCATTTAATTGTCGATGGTCATATTGCTTCTGTGCATCACATTTCAGTTGTCATCGTTAGATGCATGATGATCGTCCTCTTTGAGAGGGATCACCCAACGCGAATCAATTCAACATGCCCGAATTTCAATGCTGAGTGTTCAATTTACCATTTTGGATTGAGTTTCAGGTTAAGATCCCGGCCACTCACACTGAGGACGGTCGAATAGTCAAGCGTAATTAGCTACCAGCTAACGCATGAAATTCTATCCAAAGTGGTAAGCCAAGCCTCCAACATTGTAGCCCCGGATAAATCAGGACTAACCGCATTCGAGTACTTGTCTAGGTTGAAGTCAACCATTTGAAGACATCTCTATTATGTGAATCAATTTTCATAGAACCTGGCAACACTACCGAGCAGATGAGCAATGATTCACTGGGAATAACAGGGATTTTAGGCCTGGAAATGAGGCTATAAAAATGGTCCATGAGATGTAGTGAGCAATAGTGCAGCATCCTATTCAGTGGAGGGCCCCATAATTTCCAGACTGCCGTGCCCTCGGCTTCCAGGCGGATTCCTGTCGCATACTCATGCACATACGAGAGCACACACTTTTTCTTGCATTTTTGGTATTTATTTGACTTCCTACCGCCGAATGTAGTCAGATGACTGTAGACGATTCGTTTATATGAGTATTTATTATTTACAACTTATCTCTCACTGAATTCCAAGTTCTTAGAGTTAATAACATTCACGCAGAAGCTGCATTTGACAGTGTTCTCCCATATTGAGAGACAAATACCCCATTACATCTCTAAAACTCTAAAGTATTGGTTCTAAACTCAGAAGTGCTGTGTGAAATGGGAAAATGAAAGTCATCAGCGTTGGGAATGGCTAATGGCATACGGCAGGGAGGGTTACTCTCTCCGATTCTCGTCAATATCTTCATAGACAATATCCATACCCAACTGAACGCAGCCGTAGTTGGGCGCCATTTTAATGGTAAGGCAGTAAGTACGCTAAGCTATGCTGATGACTAGAGCCCGGATTTATGGCGCTTAAAATATTGCAGTTATAGCTCGTAAAAATTGCACGTATTGCGCCAAAAAATTGCACTTATTGCACCTAAGCATAGGAGTGGAAGAAATATGAAACAAAAGGCAAATACAGAAAAAAATTGAAAGGGCAAAAAGTCGGATAGTAAACGGGAATAGCATGTTAGTGGATCAACGGACACTTATTTCAGTTGCAAATACAAATTATCAGTAGGTATACATTGCGCCTGTGCTAATTGACAACTCTTCCTAATGGTGAGAATGATTCATGCAAATATCCCGATATCCCGCTTTACCTGTTCCCCCTAACGAAAAAGGTTATAAAAAGTTAATAGTCAGATTTTGAGATTTTGCAACTCAATTATATTTCTACCCGAACAAAATCATGGAACAATAATTGATAAGGGAATCAAATGTCGTGGCGTTTGAAGTCTTGTGACACGTGGCAGTGATAATAAGTGACGTTAGTTCACACGTCCCTCATCGTAACGCGTTCAATCACGAAAATGAACAAGAGCTGTACGTCAACATTTTTTTCTCTCTGTCCACACGTAGAAGTGTGCGTCATTCACATGACTGACGCTGCGCGTTCAGTTATGATATCGTTTCTTTACATTTTTGCATATATTTCGTGTCGGTTTGAAGTCACATTCATATCCAATAATCTTATAAACTGATTTTGATAGGAAAAGAATATTTTAAAAATAGTTATAGCCTGATAAACCGACAGAAGAGAATTCAGCACAGAGCAATCAGTTGGACTACCAAATCAAAGAAGGCGTCCGTGTTCTTATAAAATTTTCAGGTTTTCTACTTTTCTTCTCTGAAACGGGAGTACTGTACAGTGATTCTGATCATTAAAGTAAAGATGAAAAAAACATTTATTGTAGACATGTCCATGATCTGTGAACGCTGCAGAGGAAAAATTTAGCTTTATAAGTTCCGTTTACTGAACTTGAATGACGCAGTGCGTTAAAAAAAAAAGGGGCGGGGACTTGCCTCATTCTTCAGTCTACCGCGTTTGCTGCAGCTGTTTCTCTCAAATCAACGCGTTGCGTCCATCAGTTTGAGTGAACGCGTTACAATGAGGAACATGTGAACACAGCCTAATATATGGCATTTATAGCTCTCATTGTAGTTGTTGCGATTATTGAAGTCATTGCACTTATTGCACTAACGCCGGAAACTGCAATAAACCGTGCTCTACTCATCACATATATGGTCCTTGCTTCTCCCCATTCCAGCGAGCTACAAAAATTATTTTCAGTTTATGAGAATAAAACTAGTAAACTTTATATTGAAAATGACATTGTTAAAACTGTTTGCATGTACACTAAGCCTAGGAAACAAAAAAGAAAAACAAACCTGCCGGCCGACAATAGTGTAGAGCTCACATACTGTATGTTAGCACCTTCTTTTACCTGGCCCACAATATCACTGATGATTGTCGTGATAACTAGAATACATAGGGAAAGAAACTCGGGAGCTCCTCGCGGTGGGCAACATGCTAGTGAGGACGTTTGATCATTGTTCTGAAGAGGTGAAAGTTCAGTTGTTTCGTAGCTATTGCTACCTTATTTACTGTAACTCGCTTAATTTGAAATCGCTATCCTTTGGTAAATTACAAAATTGAAATAAAAGTCGACACAAACTAATGTTAAAGTTTGACGTTTCGGGAATTTTATCCCATTTTCAGACTTTTTCCCCCACGACTGTACATGTTCTTTTTCTCCCCGCCCTATATAATGACTACAGCTGTACCATTCGTCACAACCATGGCTGACGCTTTTTCCTCCGACTGCACTCGCCCGTTTTTCTTCCGCTTCCCGTGCCGCTCGACGGTTATAGGAGGACCCCAAGCGCACCGTGGTCATTCGCTCTCTAGGTCCCACCTTGCTAGCACCTTCACAATTTAGGTCTTCTTTAATAAAATTTTTTTTGTTAGGTATCCTTGAAAGATTTTATAGGTTTTTTAAAATGGAATAAAATTCCCGGAACGTCAAACTTTAATATTAGTTCGTGTCGACTTTTATTTCAATTTCGCTTAATTTGGTTAAACTTTGAGCAGAAGACCATTGAGTGCCTACGACTGGCTTACCGTATAATGTCATATTTCGCCGGCTTATGAATGTACCGACCTCATATAGTGCTAGTGTGATATTTGCTTATAATTATACTGACTGATTGAAAGTCAGAAGAAGGAAAAATCAGCTAATTCACAGATAAACGTGGCTTGTGATGGTCCTTGCTGCAGACTGTCAAATATGTATAGCCGATGGCAGCGCATACTCTTACCAAAGAGAGGCCAAACAATGAGCCGAAATGCAGTGTAGCCTGTACTAAGACTATCAACCACTTTCAGTACCTAATTTACCTCTAGTCAAAAGCTATGTTAAACATATCTATTGTACCACCTCCTGTGTGCACTTATTAAAGTTGATTGGCTGTGTGTAATTTAAAAAGCCCATAATGCAGCGGTTGAAAATAAAACCTTGGAAACTCCTAAAACTAGTTTGTCGAAAAATCAGCTTAAATCACACAGAATGTACAGTAACCGTGTGGATTTTGGGCACTCTTATATAGTGGGCTAATTTACTAGACGTACTGGCATCCCGTGGCTGCCGCATGCCTCTCCACTCCCTCGGTGCTCACTAGCAGTCCAGAGAGGCGGAACACTGCCGAGCCACTGGAGTACAAGAAACCCCCGATTTACAAATAGGAGATTTGGGACTATGTTAATTGAATCTATGTTAATCGAGTAAGTAGTTACTGAACAATTTTCTATGTCGTCTAAATACTTTGTTAATTGAGGAACGGTGTATATCGCATATCTAATCGAGGTCTCGGTATCTAAATTGAGGCAATGTTTATCTAATTCTGTGTTATTCGTAACTATGTTAACCGCGGTTTCCTGCATAGCGACTTCAAGACTTCCCCCGCCCGAGGGCGCACCGCCGAAGCAGCGAGACTGTAAGGGACGTTACTGCAATTAGCCTCGGAATTTCTTCCCCTACCAAAAATGTTATCGCCTCAGTGAAGATAAAATGCAGCCCTCGTTAACGTTTTCTGGGATGTGCAGGGGGAATTTTTGCGTTTTATCGCCTAAGCAAACCGCCTCCCTGGCGCTGCGGAGCTGTTCCATCCTGTGCATTGCAAGCGCCAGTGTCGGCTGTGCAGTGCATGATTGAGGAAACGAGTATGCGCACGCCCGAAAATATTTAACAGATGTTTTCCATGCATATGATTGCTGCTAACTTAATTTATCTAATTAATTTATGAGTTCATAGCTACACTAAGTAGTTTCACGGGAAGTCGTGATGCTAGACGCACTATGTACAGTGCCACGTGTACATTTGCTAAATCGTGTGTAGCGGTCTTGTGAGGGCGGGTTCAGACGATAGTCATATGAACGAGTCTTCTCAACTTCACTTCTGAATGCGTAGCTACGTCCGCTTAAATAGCAGAAAAGCGCAAAGCCTTCGGAGTTCAAACTCCC
>LQNS02278170.1:25010730-25023276 GCA_001587735.2 Parhyale hawaiensis
CTTGAAGCTTCACTCGCTGCTGCCGACCCGTAAGCCATGATATTCCTCTATCTTCCATCATTTCCCATCTTCATTAATGACTCAGAAGCCCACCAATCATCTGAGTTTGGTTACACGTGCACAGTCACCTCCTTGTCTACAGGACTCCCTTAGACATCTCCTTTATATATATCTTGACACAATTACAATTACTCATATAGAGGGCCGGAGCCTGGATCTCGGCGGCTCTCTGGAAATGGCTTGTCGGTCGGTCTGCTGCCAGGTTTCTAATCCCATCTAATTTTTACCTGAAAATTCATTCACCAGAAATATTAAGCGCGAACGGAAATATTCACAAGCTCCAACTAGTCCCTCAGAAAATCACAAATATAGCAGCAAGTTTCGTTCGGTCTTTTGTCTCACTCCGTAACATAAAACCGGCGTAGAGAACACGGGAGATTTAAATGTCTTCTGTGACACATTAGCAAGATTTCTTATGACCTGCAGGAGATTTTCTCAAGGCATCTGAATTATTCGATATTTTTCTCATATGTTCTTCACTTTGGTGGCGATTTTTGAGTCAAAGTTGAGCTATTTTGGTCAATATTTCTAGAGACACGTCGAACTTTGGGTGACATATTTTGCGAGCTATGCAGTTTGGCTGCAACAGAGAAGCAAATTTCGTTCAACGGTAGTTACTGACGCAGTTTTTGCACTGGTATTTTAAAACAGAAACAAACGGTGGCTGTACTTCATTCTGTCCCCAGATTTCTGAATACAGTTGCTTATTTATGCAACTGGTACTGACTACAATGTTGTAAAGGCATTGATGTCTGCCATGCCCAAAATTGAGAACGTTCTCTGCAACTTGAAAAATGTAGCAATAATATCTGCCTACTTGTCATTAGTTATACACTATGCAATTAAAATCTACTAATGTTCCTGTTTCTGCAAAATATGGTTGTTTAGTTTAGTATGAACTTAAAAATCAGTGCAAAAACGAAAACATGTCACAAAATTTTCATAAGTAAGTCACAATGGCTGACTTCAACTTGTCAAAGTTTCTACTCATTTCCTCTTCCTAAAACTTTTGAAAACATTATTAGGTTTAATAAGCACTACTGAACGCAGTAATATTAAACATGGAGTGCCATGCAGAATTCGAAGTGATACCACCGACGAAGAGTGTTTGGGATATCGCACTATAGAACCCACTTACAAAACAGGGTTGATAGAAGTACGAAGAGCAGGAAGTCCAGGTAATGTGTACAGAGAGTTCTCATTATCGGTTCTACTAAACTGTTGCCCAAAAGATCTCACACGTTTTTGACCAAAACTTGAATAAACCATACATTTTTTAGATATTAAGCTGAAGCTTTCACAGACTGATAACCTAATACTTCTATTTTACAAAAAAAAGACAAATAGACCTCCTGACTCTCCCAGAGCCCTCACGAGCCGGTCGCGGAAGCGGCCGGTGATGCTCTTCTTGATGACCTTCTGAAGACTGTCCATGTTGCTACATGTGCCTCCCGGCGTTGACCTCCCTGACCATTCTGACCAGATGGGGAAGTTTAAGGGGTTCCGGTCGGGCGACGAGGGAGGCCACATGGAAAGTGACCAGAACTCGATCCCTTCCGAGGTCAAGAATGCCTGCGTTGACTTGGCTGGAATCATATCTGCCATGGAAGTTATTCTACTTAATCGAAGGCAAGAAATGCTTTTTCAACACGTTCTGGTTCACCACGGGGTTGACATGCTCGTTCTTGGGGATTATACGGCCAGATGCGTAGCTAGGATACGGCACGAGAGCACAGAGCGGGTTGTGTAGAACATCTATATAGAATCTAAAGAATTTTTTGGAGAGAATGTGTAATGTCTAAGGAAATACAATGGCATCTTGAAAACAGGGAGTTAAGCTGATATGACTGAAGAAATTAGTCGAATTTATTGTGTTTTTTTTATAACAATAGCATTAAACAAAGCGGAAATATTATGGGCTACTGATCAATTTCACGGGTCTCGTAATAGCGCAAAAAAATAGCATACACCGACGAAAAATTAAAATGTGCAAGATTATGAATGGCCAAATCATCCTGTAAAGTGTGGGAAACAGAGCTTAAAAAATGGGGGAAAATACATAAGAGAACAATGAAGGAAGTACAGTGGTATCTCTATGTCTTTATCAAGATACAAGGGCCAATTCCTTACTGGCAGAACGTATACGAGATTCAAAGGGGAAATCAGAATACTAAGAGAAGGTAGACAAGGTGTAATGAAGGCGAACTATCTAACGGTAGACACGGTTAATCGTTGGACATTAGTTTAGACAGGCAAGGTTATGTTAGATGCTCTGTCTTAGGTCAAACTATGGTAAGTGAAAGCATTCATAAACCGTGGAATTTCTACGAGTCCTGTTAATCTATAATACTTTTCTGATTATAAGTCCTCACGTCCGTCCGTATGTCCACGAGTCTGCAAGTTTCGATTTCAGTATTAGATAGGGGAAAATTCAACTATTCAATTTGCAAAGAAGATATAATTTTGGCTGGAAGACAACCTTCACAGCCAAGAACACGTCAAACTCTTAAGCTCCACAGATCAACGGCTCTAAATTGCACTTTCGTGCATGCACGATCGATTCATGGCTGAGATCTTCCCGTTTTTTCTTCTTTTTCCTTAGTTATCCATATCACGCTAACATTATAGCAATAGCTCATATAGAGGGGAGGCCGTAAGTCCCGGTATCTCTCTGGGAATGGGCCTGTAGGTCCGTCTACTGCTGCCTATCTAATCTAATCAATTGTAATCATGGCTGTACTTCTTTTGCTTCTTGTAAAAAATTTTCAGTCGGTTATGAAGTGATTACATGAATTTTATTGACTCGTATTTTATCTACCGATCTTAATTATTTTTTCAACCCGTGTTAAATTTACTGCTCTTGTGGCTCATGATATTCTTATAGTACAGCCAAATGGGCGGCTAGGATTCAGTGCAGGAGCACAAACCGGGAAGATTTAGGCATCTCGACTCTAAAATATTTTTTTTAAGCGAAAGTGCGATGTTGAAGGAAATACAATGACGTTCTGAGATCAAAGGAATACGGTAACACAAGAAGCTGTTATTGAAGAAATTGGTCGAGTTCCTTGTACTACGTTCAACATACCACAACTTTCGCAACAAGTAAAACAGAACAATGATATGCTACCGTTCAATAACCATGAGCCCTTAGATAGCGTGGAACGTCTGATATGCTGATGAAAAAATGGAGATGCTTAGGATTATGATTATTATTACTAAATCATACCAGACTGGCGACGTGGGAACGGAGAAACTCCATGAGTTTGACAAACCCCCACGCAACCAGCCCAGCGAAATAAAATGGGATAAATCATCAGTACTGTTTGAGAATCAGAGTTTAGAAAAGGCACTCAGATGCATAGAACATTAGAGGAAGTACACTCGTATCTCTATGTCTTTATCCAGGTACAAGTAAAAATTCTTCTGCTGACAAAACACATGCAAGATTCACAGGTGATTCCAGAATACTAAGATATACAGTAGCGGCTATAATGGTTCGGACACCTAACAATATATCAAGAAATCTAGTATCTCCGAAAATTGGCAAAATACCTCTTTCAAATTTGGCACACATCAAGTAACATATCATACCTGCATTGTGTCAAAATGTCACTTGTAAAGGAGAAATGAAACCAAAAATACAAACGAACAAATAAGGAAGTAAAGGTAAAGTCAACTTGACCGCACCCTCACCTGGAAAACCCACATACACTGGTTTGTGCTGCGGGTATAGGCCCACTGGCCCCAGATGAGTAAGTGTAGTCGCAGTCACCCTCGGGTCACCAAGAACTATGGCGCCAATTTGACGGAAGAAACAAATGACCCGAGACCCCCACCCTCCTCATCACTGAGAAAGGCAGTTCTGCCACAGCGCTGTGCATGCACACACAACTTGCTGAGTCAGTACACCAAGATCTGCAAAGAGCTCGAGTGTCTGGCGGAGTATCGAACCAGCGAGCGATACATGGTGTTAGAGCTGAGAACGGAAGCATGCAGCTACCGTGGCAGCAATAATTATTATGAAAAATTGTCGTGGACAAAAAGGTTCGGACAAACCTTAAAACATTGAATTAAATGCAAGAAACGAAGAATACACAACAAAATAAGCATGGAAAATAGTTTTAGTACTTTGTGTGGTACCCTTTACTGTCAATAACGGCTTGGCATCTACTGCCACATGACGGTATCAAGCGGTTGCATTCGTCATGTGTTATTTTTGCCCATTCTGCTTGGAAAGTGGTCCACAAATCATTAATATTCTTTGGATTGCTCTTCATTGTGCGTTCTCCCAATACTTTTCATACAGTCTCAATGGGATTCATGTCCGGGCTTTGAGCTGGCCAGTCCATAACGTCCACTCCTACATCTTGTAAAAACTTTCGCCGTGGGGCAGGGGGCGTTATCCTGCATGAAGATGGCATTCTGACTTGAAGAACTGTTAAGAACAGGTACGACGTGCATCTGCAACAGTTCCTTATACACTTTTGCGATTATCTTTCCTTGCAATCGGACAGGAGGTCCCGTACCGCTTGCCGAGAACATGCCAAACACCATAACGCTGCCTCCGCCAAACTTCACACTTGCTTTTACACAATTTTTGGACAGTCTTTCACCAGCTCATCGACGAACGAATCTCTTGCCATCCGAACCAAACAAATTACACTTTGACTCGTCGCTAAAATACATCTTAGCCCAGTCGTCATCAGTCCATAGGACAGGCTTCGATGCAAAGCCCAGGCGAGCATTCCTATTCTTCTAGCTTATCAAAGGTTTGACTACTGGGGAACAAGGGTGCAAGTCTGCTTCCTTCAGATGACGGGAAACAGTCTTCCTCGATACTTGCATTCGGTGAGATTGTCTAACTTCTCGAGAAATTGATGCGGCGGTTTGTAAACGACCCTTCTTTGATAATCGACCAGAGTATTGTCATCAGTTTTCGTGGTAATTCGAGGTCTTCCTAAAGAAATTCCCGTAGAGGTAGAATTACATTTGTTGTACTTAGCTAGTATGTCACTAACAACACTTTACGTGTTCGGCTATATCCCGTATTGACATGTGGTCCTCATGGCGCAACTTGACAATTAAGTCCCGGACAGGAGCAGGTATAGGCACTCCACTAGGCATGCTGACAGGGCAAAGGTTGCAGAGAAACTGACTGGGAGCCTATTAGGAGCAATTGACGTAATGTATTTTCTGGAAATTTCGTTGATACGTGTAGAAAAATCTAGAATAATTGAGATGTCTGAACCATTTTGTCCACGCCAATTTTTCAAACTAAATATTTGTTTGCTTGTATTTTTTGTTTCATTTCTCCATTACAATTGACATTTTGACACAATGCAGGTATGATATGTTACTTGATGTGGGCCAAATTTGAAAGAGGTATTTTGCCAATTTTCGGAGATACTAGATTTCTTGATCTATTGTTAGGTGTCCGAACCATTATGGCCGCTACTGTAGACCTGACTCTGAGGAGATAGGGGGGGGGGGTCTGTGCACATTGCTCTTTTACAGCTCTACCATGTATATTCCTATTCCATTTGATGAGAGCATTAAAAAAATTTGGGTAGAACTTTCGCCCCAGGTACATTTTTGCATTTAGAGAGGGGGCAAAATGATCGATTGTGGACCGATAGTTCCGAAATTTGCACAGTATATGTATTTCTGAAAAAGAAACTAATTTTGTAACTAAAACTTTTTTATTTAGTTCTTAGTTTTTGAGGTACTGGGAAATGTAAACTTCAAACGAATAGAACTCAATGAGTTTTCATTCCAGAAAAAAAAAACAATAACAGTTTTGGAATTCTTGATATATTCCTAACAAAACAATTTAGCTGGATTTTCCATTTTCTATTTCGTTCGATCGCAAGCTAAAATATTGAGAAAAACGAAGAATTAGGTTTTGAGCTGCGATAAAAAAATTATAGGGGCGAAAATACAAAATCCGGCTTAATAGTTTTGTTAGGGATGCTTCAAGGATTCGAAAACTGCCATTTTTTCTAGCATGAAAACTCATTGAGTTTATTTTTTTTAATTCCCCAAAAAACACAGATATATTTGCCATTACTTAAAAAACTGAGCCCTAAATCAAAAGGTTGTAGGAGCAAAATGTGTTGCTTTTTCAATAATACATATGCTGTGCAAATTTCAGAAAAATCGGTCCACAATTGATAACATTGCCGCCGCTATCCCCCTCCCCATGCCCCCTCTCAAAATGTACCAGATGCGAAAGTTCTACCCACCTTTTTTTTATTGTCCTCATCATATTTAATGGGAAACTACATGGTAGAGCTGTAAAAGAGAAATGTACACAGACGCCACCTTCGCCCCCCCAGAGCCAGGACTAATAGGTTAGACGGAGTGTGCTAAGGTAGACGGACTGTGTTAATGTAGACGAAGTTCGTCGAAGCGAATTGGCGGATATGTATTTAGACGGTGTACGTTAACTTAGAAGTGTTTACTTAGGTCGAGCTAAAGTAGGTGAAAACATTAATTAACCGTTGATTTTCCACGAGTCACGCTTGTAATATAGTAGATTTGCTCATATGTTTTTTTCTATATTCTGTCACGTTCGAATAAGACAAATAGGTGAAAATTAAGCCAGGCTGAAAACTGTGGCCATCCTGTCACTCTTTGTTGTAAAAAACCGATAGGTGCAAAACTTTAGAAAAAAAACAAAAGGTTAGAGATGATGGTATCATTATGGGAAGTTAATGGTTGAATGCACTTTCTAGCTCCGCCTACAAAGAAATCTTGCCTATGAATTTAGCTATCTCAGCACTCTTATCCACCCTGGCTGGTACTCTTCTACCATATAAACGTTGGGTTCTCTGAGCTGACGCTTACATCAATGGAATACTGGGTAAAGTATTTTTCAGTGTATACAGCAGACTGGTGAAGTACTCGAAAATTTCATTTGAGCCATTATTTTTTCCTACTTGATTTCTCCTTTTGCGGGAGAGCTTTGGGCTTGAGTAGAAAAATTCAATTAATACAGTATGATATCATGAGGTATCAGTGATACCGAGCTGAAATTTACGTTTGTGATGCTTGACTACGAGCGGAAAATAGATCATTTTTTTCTGTGTGTAGCATTGAACGCAAGAGAATATTGCGCTTCTGAACAAGAGTTGGCAGCTGTGGGCTAAGGAAATTACTGACGAAAGTGATAAGCTTAGAAGTATCATAACGAGTTTTTTGTTATCATTTTTTACAGCCGGATGCGCTAGTCGATTAATGAAGAGCGTACTTTCAGCAGACAAATGATAACCAAAATTCAAATAGGCATGGTGTCATTATTTCCATTGGATCTTTTTCTTAGGATTTCATTGGTTACATTATAGTCGCTGTCATCAGGCACATTAATACTAATGTTTACTCGCTGTTTTTTTGCTTCGCTACCAGTTTTGCAACTGCTAGCGGTAAAATAATATTTAACTTAACCACTGTTTTTTTCTGCCGTTTTAACAGTTGTATACTACGTATATAAAATGTAGCCCTAGATTATGGAACCTTAGCGTGTTTTGCAACTCCGCTATCTTTTCTTTGTTTTTTCTTCGATAAAGATTGTAGACGTCTAAAGATCCCTTTGTTCTGAAATAATTCCAACTAAACTATGAGAAACCATTTTCCCTTTAATGGGTAATGTTCGCGGACTGGGTATGCGTTGGGAAGTTCGTAGGGGACTAGCATGTCTGTCTAGTGTCATCGAATGTGGTCAGGTGTCAAACTTTTGCCCTTTTGGTAATTTCCAGATTACACTAAAAGGTAAGAAAACGATACAGTGTATCTATACGGTATAAGCATGCAGTACTGTAGAGCGATCTAATTTACTAGGAAGAAGTTCCGAAGAATACGTATATGTTACGACTCTAGCCATTGAATAGATTTGTTAGACTCTCAATTGGGGCAACGTAGCATATATGTAAATAGCAAGTTAGAAATTAGTAAACGTCTGTTATGTGTCAGATATCAAATTTTATCTGCCAGCTACAGCTAATTCATATTTTCCTTCTGTTGCTTTGGCGGTATTTCTACAAGTTCGTATTTAACATCACATTATCTGTGTTTGTAGCTTCAAAATTTGCATTTCAGCCTGAGGCCGAAGTTTGTTTACTGTGACCTGGCTTCAGAGCAGCAAGTGCCCCCTGAGAGGGTGTGGTCAGTGCCGAAGGACATATCTCCCAAGAAGAATAATTTTTAGGGCAACAATCCCAGTTAATGGGATAATTTTGCAAATATGTTAACACCTAAGTTTTCGACGATTTTTCTGTTTGATTTTTCAATTTCCCAATCACTTTTATGTTTAAAAATTTGTTTCAAGCTGCTTTGCCTGTTGTAACTAATGCCAGTGGAAACAGACATATTACTCACTCGCAATGCAAAAGCAGAACATATAGTATGGTATGCGAAGTTGTTCTTCTGTGTCACGAATAGACATGTGAATATTATGCAAGTTTCGACAATAATCCTATCAAGCATGCAAAAAACACATCTACTTCTGTAGTGTTGATCAAAGCTTATCAGTAGAGAAATTAAACGCACGTTTCATATTGCGGAAATAACTACAACTTGAAGTTTGTAAGAAAAATCTTACCTTACATATGGACAAAATTACCCTAATTTCGTATCCTGCAAACATAATTAGTAATCACAATATTTCTTAAGAGAGAGAAATTTCCGACGCATGCAAAGCACTACTAATGTCGAAGCCATTATTTCTCCCTCCGTTATTTGTCTCCTCAGCGACACTCGTCACGGCCCAAAACATTCAAATCTCTCCCAAACAATCCAAGAAAGTCGCGCGAGAGAAGTTTCTCCAATTGCATTCATTTGTTTCCAGCATAAAAAGAGTGGAGCCGTGAGGCAACCAGCAGCTGACGCTCTGCAGTAGACCCTTCACAAAACAGCAGTGGAACCTTCACACTACAGTAGTTACACTTTCGCAGTACAGAAATTGCACTTTCAGGCTACAGTAGTTGCACTTTCACACTACAGCAGTTGCACTTCCACACTAAAGCAGTTGCACTTTCACACTACAGCAGTTGCAGTTTCACACTACAGCAGTGATACCTTTACACTACAGTGGCCGCAAAATAAAGTTTAACCCTGTGTCGCAAAAGCAAAGTTATCGCATAATTCGCCAGTAACAATATTTTTGTATTCCCCGCTATATGAGAGGAGAGAGAAGGGTGGAATGACGTGTGTTGCTCCACCCCAGCGCAACATACAAATCCCCGCTACACAGTCAGTCTGTGATTCGTCAGAACTCGAGCTGAGTGCAGCCCGTATGTGTTGCGCTGGTCCACGAACCTCTACTTTCCTACATTTTCACTTATTTTGGCCCCATACCAAAATGCACCACGACACCACAGTGGGTCGGAATAAGCCTACCATTGAAGAAAAGACTCGGGCCCTCACCCTAATCGAGCAGGGAGTGCCGGTGAACCACGTAACTCTCGAACTGATTGTCAGCCGAGTGTCCCTCTTCAGGCTTAAAAAATTAGCTGCTGCACTCCCTGCCGGGACCATACCGCCACGCAAAGTGGATGTGAGCGCAAGAGAAAGACAACACCTTCGCAGTCCTTGCTGTTATCAGTGATTTTTCCCATTTGTTGACCGTGCAGCTTTGATTTTCGCTTGAAATATTACTTCCACTTATTACTGCATGATATTATAACGGGTCGAAGTTGATATTATGAGTGACGCTTGGCTGCCCACTGCAAGTAATCGATTCATCTGCATATCAGCGAAGCGTTGAGCTTCTTAACAGAAAACGCTCATTTCTTATATTCCCGCAAAGTGGCAGTTGTAGTAACAAAATTGTGACAGTGAAGAACTTACGTCATGATTTTTTCCCTGTCACTCTTGACGGCAGGGCACAGTTATAATGACATATTTCTATCCCACTTTTGAATGTACCGAGGTGTACTAGTGCAGGTATGATATTCACTCGCAAGTATACAGATTACTTCAAAATTAGGTGAAAGAAATTCGCTCTCAATCTCGAAACCAGGGTGGATAAAATTGACAGTTCTTTATTGAAGGTGATCCTAAATGGTCCTGGTTACAAGCATCTACCATGTACGGTTGATACCAGACACGGGCCACATAGTGGGCCGCAATTTAATCTAGTATGTGATAGTAGAATTAAACAGTTTTTAGTATAGCTTTAGCGATAAGAGTTTCGTATCATGCGACGCTAGATGTACGCCATAAGTATTAATAAAGGTTTATTATTATTGTGATATTGTCAACAGCAGCGACACCTCGCACCGCAGAAATGGAATCTTCAGACTACAACAATAGAACTTTTACAGCAGTGGCACCTTTTGACTACAGTAGTGGAACCCTTACACTATACAGCTGAGCAGTCGTTACAGTACAGCGGCGGAACTCTGTATATCGGTAGTAGCGCTTTGCCACAGGTCGCTGGTTCGCTTCCTCCGCCAGACGAGACGGCGAGCTCTTGTTGCTAGTGACGCTCGGTCCGCATCTACTCTATTTTTAGTGCCCGGCCGCCGCTCCGATCGGTACTGACCCTAATAGCCTGGAAGCAAAGAGCGTAACGGGAGGACTCATGAGAAACCAGCATCAAAAAGTGACGTCATCAATAGCGCCACATCAACGTGTCCATGGCTGAGCAGCCTATGAGAATTTTAACTAATTTTGCCAGAGAANGTGCCCGGCCGCCGCTCCGATCAGTACTGACCCTAATAGCCTGGAAGCAAAGAGCGTAACGGGAGGACTCATGAGAAACCAGCATCAAAAAGTGACGTCATCAATAGCGCCACATCAACGTGTCCATGGCTGAGCAGCCTATGAGCATTTTAACTAATTTTGCCAGAGAAATCGTCGTAAAATGCAAATTATATCTCTTAAGCGCTAGAACTGTCACAATCGATGAGACGTAAACCTGCAAGCAGAAGACAAATTTCATTTCTGGCGGAAATGGTGCGGTTTGTTAAGTCACACTGTTACGATTGGTTGGGATAGGGTAAAATCAAACGCGCTAATGACACATATTTTCATATGACATAAAAGATGAATTTTTTAGCGAGAACACCTTATTTTCTTCAAAAATAAAAAATAATACGGCATATTACACAATCTTGGGAACAGAGAAGGCAATGCCGAGGCGTATCATGGCCAGTAAAATTAATATTGCTCTGTAGGTACGGCCGAAGTTAATCTAATGTTGTTAACCATGCTGTTCACACACGATAGCTCATGAAATGCATAGCTGCCATAAAACGATTAGACAATTAATGCGCTTTGAGAACATACATTTCAGAATGTTAGGGAAGATGCTGGGAAACATTACAAGCTCGTATTTAGGAAAGAAAAGCTCTTCAACGAGCATCAATCAACGTCAAGCCAAATCGCTGTTCAGATGACTTCTTAAGTTACCGGGAGTCCAGAAAAGCGTGGGATAGAACTTGAGGCTTATGTATCAGTGGGGCATCTGGCGGGGCAGTGGATAGGTTTTGGAGAACCAACATATTGAATATCACCGCAAAACGTCAGGGAAACAGATTAAAATGGATTAGTCTGGGAGCAAGACGATTGGCTGAACAAGAATGATGGTTAGAAAGGAATGTTTAACTCGTATGCCAATGTGAGAGACGTCTAAGGGGATTTCACATCATTGGTAGAGTCAACTAGAAAAGGGATGACTTTGGGAAAATTTTGTAAGGGGAACGCCTACTTAACACTGTAGGGAGGAGAGTCTTTCGTAGGGGTTGTTCAGTTTCATAAACGAAATAGCGACGTGCGTGTTGTGACTTGTGCTCCGCGAGTGGTAGGGATCTTGGCGAACAGCCTTGTTGCATATAAAAATTTAATTACTGTCATAGAAGATATTAGAGCCAATTTAACTAATTATCTATTGACAAGCAATTGTTTGAATTTTGCGGGACCATCACGTCAAAATATATATATATAATTAAGGGCGCTGTTGGGGAAATTCAGGAGTCAAGAACTCCATGTTTCATATACTGAAGTTATGGAGGGGCAGCGATAACTATTAGTTGAAAACTAAATACTAAAATTCACATTTGGTTGGTGGCAATCTTTTCTTGGGGATCCGGTCGTTTCTGCTCCACTCTTGACTGTAGGCTACCAAATTGACAACAGCATAATGAAGAATATCAGCAGCATGGAATGTGTTTCAGTGTGTGGGTGAGGGGGGAGCCCTCACAAACCTAAATGTTGGCGAGTCAAAAAGAGTGAACAAGACACGATAAACACATATGGAATCTTAATATCTATGGCATGCACAGCATTAGAACGTAACATCTCACCTTCAACATCACTCGGAAAAATACGCCGTGTTTACCGCGATATAATGCTGTGGGAGAAAGCACCAATTTGTACTTTTACTATTTATTCTGTAGCAAACACGTTGATTCTCTAGCCTACGCCACGACACATTTAACATGATGCGTAACAAGAAAATAAGTCGGACAAAAGACAGGCGTACTTTGA
>LQNS02278170.1:25042364-25054659 GCA_001587735.2 Parhyale hawaiensis
TAGAATTCGGAGGTCTAATTTACTTTGTGCGTGTCCTAACACTATAAAGCGATCATGCGCTACTTGGGCACCACACTGCTCGGCGTGAAGTCGTACAGCTGAATGAGGGGAGGGGGGGGTGTGGTGGTTAGCTAGTAGGCGGTTCTTACGACAACTCCTGCCGCGATGCTTTACTATTCTGGTTGAAAGGCTTCGTGACGTCATCTCGACGTAGGATTATACGCAAAGGGCACAACTAAATTTATACGCCAGAGAGCATCGCAATCACGGACAGGAGAAAGTCTTTGTAAAAACTCGGTGCTGAACCTTCGTTGCCGCCCCTTGTTGGTTCAGGTGGGGGCATTGTTACTGAGCCCTTGGCTAGGGCGGAACTCTTGTCGGCTCACTTTGATTTGAAGCAAAGTAGATATTAGTTGCCATTGCCCCATGGGTGT
Source organism: Parhyale hawaiensis (assembly GCA_001587735.2). Lineage (NCBI taxonomy): Eukaryota > Metazoa > Arthropoda > Malacostraca > Amphipoda > Hyalidae > Parhyale > Parhyale hawaiensis. The sequence goes on from LQNS02278170.1 coordinate 25,042,799, forward strand.
CACCCTGAACCTCGTTTGACCTCTTTCGCTTTTAGATCTGGTACAATCAAGGTGCTGCTTGAGGGCCTTGATCCGTATGGAGGTGTGGATCCGCTGGGCATGTTTCCTTTGTTTTATAAGCAGCTGGTTGATGTTCTTGCCCCCAAGCTTGCAGTGATCTTCCGGCGCCTGATACGGTTAGGAAGTTTTCCTCGTTGTTGGCGAACTGGGAGTATTACTCCTATTCCCAAGGGTCCGGTGTCACCCTGTGTGGCCAGCTATCGACCCATCACCCTGACGCCCATATTGTCGAAGGTGTTCGAGAAGTTGATTGCTGGTAAGCTGGGTCGTTTCGCTTACGTTACGGGGTTGCTGCCTGCAGGTCAGTTTGCGTACAGAATTGGCTTGGGCTGTTGTGACGCTGTCTTGTCGGTGTCACACCTTTTGCAATCTGCTCTGGATCGTGGGTCGGAAGCACGCCTTGTCCAGTTGCGCGGCGTTTGACAGGGTTAACCACAGGGGTCTATTATACAAGCTGGAGTCATGTGGTGTGGGTGGTAAGGTTTTGTCAATCATTCGTGATTTTGTTTCTGAGCGAGCGCAGAGAGTGTCTGTTGACGGCGTTTTGAGCGCCTCAGTCGGGGTAGTGTCTGGTGTCCCTCAGGGCAGTGTACTTGGCCCGCTGTTGTTTGTTCTTCATACTAGTGACATGTTCTCTTCACTCGAAAACACGTTGATCAACTATGCCGACGCTTCCACTTTGATGGCAGTGATACCTGCTCCTCGCTTGCGGAGCGAGGGTGCTCGGAATAGGGATTTGTGTGAATAGGGATTTGTCACACATTAGTGCATGGTGCTCGGCCTGGAGTATGAAGCTGAATGCCAGCAAGACCAAGTCGATGATTATCAGTCGGTCTCGGACACTTTTACCGCAGCATCCCCAACTGGAGATTGGTGACACTTTACTTCAGAAGTCTAGCTCCTTGGAGATTTTTGGTGTTGTCTATGATGAGAAGCTTACTTTTGAGCCGCATATTAGGAGGTTGGTGTCACGTGCTTCCACTAAGATTGGGCTACTGCGTAAGGTGAATTCCGTGTTTGGTGATAGTCAGATTGCCAGCAGATGCTTTTATGCGTGTTTGCTGCCTGTGTTGGAGAATTGCTCACCAGTCTGGGCTTCAGCTGCTGACACTCACTTGCGTCTGTTGGATCGACTTGTTAGTTCCGCCAGCAGGCTGTGCGCTGATAATAATCTTGTGAACTTGTCCCACAGGAGAAAAGTAGCAGAGCTATGCATGTTTTATAAGGTGTACAATAATGAAAGGCATTGGTTGTATTCTTCTCTCCCTGCCCTCAAGGTGTTTGGGAGAGCGACTCGTGCTGCGTGCGGAGCGCACTCTTTCCATTTCGACGCTGTTAGATGTCGAACTAATCAGTTCTGTCGGTGCTTCGTACCCTGGTCGGCTAAGGTTTGGAATTTGTTGCCGGCATCGGCCTTTGGTCGCATTGGCTTGCAGGCGTTTAAGTCAGCTGTGAATGTTTTTTGTTGGATTTCCTTCAGCAGCGTTTTGGGCTTCCCGGTGTTACAAGATGTTTCATTTGGGGTGTATTACCTGTCCGTGGGAGCTCAGGCGTGAAGTTTTAATAATAATAATCTCTCCTTCCGCGATTTTCAGATTTGAACTGACGATGGAGCTGGACTCCGAAACGTTTTCAATCATACGTTTTCTTCGCTTTTAAATTTCTAATAAACTTGCGATTAAAGCATGAAACAAATTTCTCTTCTTACATTTATTTTCCTTAAACATCAGTTTCATGGATTTCTCATACATAATGATGCCTTCCCTTTAGGGCATTCCAGTGCACCAGTAAAATCAAAGACTTAAAACAGACTCGCCGCATTGATTGCTGCCCACGTACGATAACGGAAGTAACTGTCACTCATTTCCTTGTCACTTCATTAGCTGACCGTCTGGCATATAACTCAGATATTCATTACCTACCAACAAAGCTACGAGTTATATATTCGCAATTCGTCATGAAATCATCGAGTACAAATTTCGCTAAAATTTGAAAAAAGGCGTTGCTGACACTAATGAAGTATTAGCAAGCCTGTTAGTCCGAAGACTTATTGCGAACTAAACGACGACGAGCTAAAGAATTTCCCAGAAATTTTGCCCAAAACGTCATTCCCGGAACAAAACAGTGGAATCCCAATTAATATGTTAACTTCTCACAGTGATATACAGTGTGACATGCTTTATATTATTCAATGAGATAGAAACCGTAAGATGTTCGTAAAGTCACTTTGAAAATATGATGACCCTCGGTATCAGGACTGAGCTCGGATTGCCGCTCTTTTCACTTCACCCGCACATAACGGAATTAGAGCACTCAACCCTCTGACTTGAGACTTGCAGGAGCTCTTAATTAAGCAAACGCAATAGATAAGATTAGAGCGCTAGCAGTATAGAAGGACCATCGAGCTCATGCCCAGAGAGTAGCCGGGACATGCGTTCTGGTCCTCTATGAGCTATTGCATGCCATCATGACAGAATCAGGTTATTAAAACGAACACCGATCATGTTTGCTCACCAGCACCTTACGCTATGCTTGAATGGGTAAATAACCTAATTTCTCACCAAAGTAGCATTGGATAGGACAGAAAGAAATACGATCGACCATTTATGGCAACTATATACTGGCAGAGCAATGCGGTAGACTTGTGTGCTGAAGTAATGCGTCAGTGGAGCAAGGTTCGATGCCAAGCCAGGTACGCAAGCTCTTTCCGACGCTGAAAGCACTGACTCAGCAGTAATAGGTTTGCATGCACAGCTGCCACAGGGGCACTTACCTCCTCAGAGATGGGGGCGCGGGTCGTTAAACATTCCGTCGATGACGCCATAGCTTGTAGCGAACTGTGATCCACTATAGTCGTACCTACCTGGGGCCATTTGGCCTATTATATCTGCAGCACGAGCCAAGTGTGTGGGTTATCCAGTAGAGGATGCTGTCAAGTTGACATTACCTTTATTTTACAAGATATCAAAAGAAGTCCTGGACTGAGTTGAGATATCTCTTAATATTTAGGAACTTGTGAGTTACCCACGTGAATGACCCTTCACTTCTGCCTTGACTAAACAATAATTAGCATCTGCCTTTGCTGAAGTAGTACACAGACTCCAGCATGAGAATGATCCAAGTGCAGAAGTATTTTACAGGTAACATTGGTACTGTACCACCGAATCTAAGGCTCGAAGAGTAAATGTTTCACCTCTTGCTCTCTGTGGCTCCGTGTTAATATTTTTTGGTAAATATTCGTTTTATCCCCCACCCGAGTTATAAGATAAGAAAGGGAATTCTAGCATAATCGAGGCGTGCTGAAAACGAAAATGATATCCATTTTTTGTGGAAATTAGGCACTCCAGGCCTACGCCTTACCTAACCAGCCCAATATTATGAAGAGGTTGTTGCCTAACTACCTGACAATACGGCCTAAAGAGGGTGAATCTGAAGGATTTCTGCCTAACTACCCGACAGTACGGCCTAAAGAGGAGTGAATTTGGCTCTTACACATACGCATGTAACCTAACCTAGAGCAGCCGCGCGCTCCGACGGGTCAATTAAGAAGCTGAAAAGACGAAAATTTGATAACAAAACAGAATTTCCACAAATAAATACCTATATATTCTGAATTAGTAAATTTTAACGAATCAAAATATATTCATATAATTCTGAAGTTCAAGTGGGGGATAAGACGAATATTAGCCTATTTTTTGTAGACAATATTGTGTTGCAGATCAATCGTACAGTGAGAGAAGCGCACAACAACACTAATGATTTCGAGATGAAGGCATCTCTCTATTTCCTGTAAAGTTAAGACCTTGAACATGCAAGAGAAAAGGCTACAATTAATATAATGAGCAGAGACTGTGTATGTGAGGAAAATCATGAAACAATTCTAAAAGTAATGAGTCTATGAGTGCATTTTGCTAGCGTTTTTCTTTTCAATTATTTCTCGGAGTGGGCTGATATAGATTCTACACAAAAGGGCTCCAGCTTCTTCTTCGTAACAAGTGAAATTTGTAAAACCAACCGCACGTTATGAACAATGGAGACCTAATGAAAAGAGTATCGACTCTGGCTTCTTAGTGTGCACTGCTTTCTTTCAGTCAATATGACCCCCCCCTCCCCCCCCCCCTTCAAGACTGTTCACGGCAATACCTCGACTCTCGTAATAAAATCGATAATGTTACTGCCGGCACGCAAGCGCTCGTTCGTGGCAGAAGACGTGCCAGGAACCTAACTGGTAATAAAAAGTCACTTCCATTAATCAAGTCGACAAGACGATATATTTTCGTGTACCCACTCTTTGTGATCTCCAAACAAGCTGGAACGAAATCCCCCATTGGGGCATTAGCCCATGAGGTTCAGAGTGATCGTTGTAGATAATAGATTATCGATTACGGTGCTATAGTAAACTCTTATGTTAAAGTATTTCTTTCAGCAGTTCGTCTCAAACTTAATGTTTTTATATCTAAATTGAACTAAAATAAAATTTCAGATCATCTTTTAATCAGCTCAAAACAGCAGCAATCTCCTCTGCGAACAAAATACGTTTTCCCTCATGAGTGTATTATTAAAATACCTGTTTTATGAACTTATAAGTTCTGTTGGAAAACAATAAAAGAACTGACCGAATAACCGCATTACAAAGACTAGCCTCCGGCATAAACTAAAGTGGAAGTAGGTAAAAAATAAGCAAGTTCCAATAGTTTCAACTTGTCAAGCAGTTCGGTTCTGAACACTAGATAAAGCTGCAACCGATAAATGTATGCCGAATGACTGAGTGTTTAGCATCTCAGGAGTAATCAATTTGCAATTACGCCTAATGCCCACAGTAAATCGACGAACCGAATGCTCCAAATTGATGATCCGGTCAAGTCGAAGCAAATGCGATTAGGTTATCTCGACTTGACAATGACGAACGAACACGGCTTAGTTTGTGTTACGTCCGCCGCGTGTCAGACGCGCAGCTTCAGGGACTTGTTCTAAGCTCAAGCGGGACCGCACACCATTACGGATTGTGCGCCAAATGGAGCGTCAGCACCTCGGAAAAGGGTGGGCGCTAGACGAGAGAAGAGAGGCCTACAACCTCCCGGGGGACAACGGAGTGGCAGAGAACCAGCCGACCTCTGCACCTCTCAAAACAACCACAGGTGAGGGCCCTTCCGGGCCCGAGACCGGCGTTTTGTGTGTGTGTGTGTGTGTGTAGGTGTGTGTGTGTGTGTGTGTGTGTGTGTAGCGTCCGCTTCTCAGTGCAGCTCATTTGGTCCCTAACCGAATTCTTGGCGGCCCAGAAAACTAAAACGAAATACAGTTTCAGGGCCGGCCAGAATTCCGTTTGGGACGCCCCACGAGAAAGACGCGCGCGCAAGAGCTAGCAGCGGCTGCCCTGCCGCAACGCAGTGTATGTAGAGGACAGCGACTGTACTCGACCCTGATCAATACAAGTCTAAGCGTGACGTCACAGCCACTCAATGAGTCAACCCTCACTTGGTAGAAGAACTGTCGAAACGCAGTTGACTGTGACGAGCTGAGACGTCACACGTGGTTTATTTTGGTCAAGCGAGATCACTTTCGGCTCATTTGTCCACTTCGAGTCCCTGACGCCCTAAGCCGAGATAATCGTGGTGACCTTATTTTAGCGCTAAACTTACCACGAGGTATCTGCTGCTATCGTACCTCTGGTAGCAGGGTTGCGGTTGTTTTTAGCTGGTTAGTAATTCGTACGTCGTCTAAACATCTTATTTTCACATAAATTAAATATGGAAACTTTTATACTTTGACGGGCAGTGTTCTTAAATCGTCTGTGCTTCGTTAAGAGGCTTTGGTGCCATGGCAGCAAGGAGCTGTAATAGGGAGGAGGGAGCCCTGCCGCCTTATGTTTGCCCAGCCAGCGTTCCAACCATACCGGTGTGGCTGTGACGCGTACATGGCAACCGGCAACTGTAACAAACGAGCGAACACATATTAATCTCATTGGTAGAAGTGACGCGGGAGAAACCATATTTGGGATAGTACTTTACAAACTTTAAGAGTAAAGTTAGAGTATAGATGGACTGTACTTAACAAAACAATAACAAAAGTCAAAACTCTTTAAATATGTTTACAACATGACGTCAGTTATCCTCATCATTAGTTTCTGGAGAAACAGATGTTGATTCTTCAATTTCTTCTTCATCATCCAGCAAGTATGACATTGGTGCTGCGTTGTTGCAGGTTTGACTATCGCATTTTATACACAGAGCAGTGCACCCCATCTACCTGCAACCACATGACATTCTACAACCATCTGCTCTGCAGCCACAGGAGATCAAGTTGATCAGAGTGTCAGGAGCAATGGGGCAGTCAGCTCCAACTGGAGTCACGATGTCTTCCAATTTCCATCCCCAAGCTATTGGCTGCAAAAGCCGCCCCATCCATCCCTGAATAGTGAGATATGTTCTAAAAGAATGTTGCTTGGTTGCAGCACTTGTTGGAGGCAAAGTTGCCAACTGGAAAGTTGAAGAAAGTGATGTTCTGCCGATTGCCCTCCTGTAGGTAATGTAGTGGGACTTGTCGAGTAATGCACAACTGGATGCACCATAGAGCTTCTGGAGGAAACTTTCACCTGCTTCTTGTACATATTTGCTGATGTGTGCTCTCTGCATTGATGTGTTGAGCAGGTCCTACTCCTTCTTGTTATGCGCCAGACTGAATGACTTGCGCTTCCCTTGGCAATACAGGGCAGACACGGTGTCGCATCCAGCTATGGCATGCGCCACCATCAGATATTTACTTGTCACCAATGTTTCCTTCAATGTCATGAACACTGTAGATGGTTGTGGGGTTCATGCAGCATAGCATATACAGGTCCATGTTTGTCATTGCTTGGTTCACCATCATTACCAGCTAGTCAGTGTGACTTCCGACAACAACCACCGGTTTACCAGACACTGCCGAAGTACAGAGCTGTTGACACAATCAAGGCATCACCATCAGCTTGTGCCTGCCTCACCTGGATGTCGGCTTGATTCAGCAAGTCAATGAGCAAATATTTCTATGAGATGTACATTGTTGTGGCTATTTGCCAAAAATACTGCCTGAGTAATAGTGGTTTGCATGTTCTGGACACATAGGATATCACTGGAATGTTGACTTCTTTGCCCTGCGCAGTTGCTCTGCTGCTTTGGTGGCGACGGTTCTGTAGTCATCGGACACAACGGTAGTGCCGGTTCCATAGTGCTTTAGGATGTAGGTAATGCAGCACTGTCAAACACCATTATATGTTGATAGCTGTGGCCGGATTACTGAATGCAACACATGGCCTCCATCTACATGTTGGCCTGTGCAGGGGCATATTATATTAGGAAAGTACCTAGAGCACTCTTGGTTGGTTTCCGCATGACACCGCCATGAAAAAGGGATGGAAGCTGAGGAGCCAGCTCATTGATATGAACCGCTCCATGTCAGAGCTTGTCTTGAGAACACAAGTGATCCTATTGAAGAAAAGAATGGGATTTAGCTCAGTGGCTTGCCCCCTGATGTTGATACTGTTCGTCTCTCCCATAGTTTTGACTTTGTCATTGCGATGCAGGGTGAGCTCTGTGAACTCCTTCCTTGCTATTTTAGATGCTGTAGCTTGAACAATCTGCACGACATTGTCACAGTTGACTAATGTATCTGCAACAACGCCAGTGGAAATTGACAATAGACGATCAGGTTGGAAACCTGCAAATGGTGGATGTGCCTGCAGCCACTGGACGAAGGCATCATAGTCTTTCATGCATTTAGCTTGAGTGAACGTAGGTGAAATTTTCCTCCAGAAGCTCTACAGTGCATCCAGTTGTGCATTACTGGACAAGTCCCACTACATTGCCTACAGGAGGGCAATCGGCAGAACGTCACTTTCTTCATCTTTCCAGTTAGCAGCTTTGCCTCCAACAAGTGCTACAGACAAGTAACATTCCTTTAGAACATATTTCACTGTTCAGGGTTGGATGGAGAGGCCTTTGCAGCCAATAGCTTGGGGATGGAAATTGGAAGACATCCTGACTCCAGTTGACGCTGACTGCTCCATTGCTCCAGACACTCTGCTCAACATTATCTCTTGTGGCTGCAGAGCAGATGGCTGTAAAATGTCATGTGGTTGCAGGTAGATGGGGTGCACTGCTCTGTGTATAAAATGCGATGGTCAAACCTGCAACAACGCAGCACCAATGTCATACTTGCTGGATAATCAAGGAGAAAATGAAGAATCAACATCTGTTTCTCCAGAAAATGATGATGAGGATAACTGAGGGTTTCATGCGTCAAGGTATAAACATATTTAAGAGTTTTGACATTTGTTATCGTTTTGTTAAATACAGTCCATGTATACTCTAACTTTTCTCTTAAACTTTGTAAAGTGCCATCACAAATATGGTGAATATTGCTCATACTCCATTTACAGTATATATCATTGTATCGCTGCGTAAGGATTTTATTATATCATTAAAATATTGCTAACATTTACTTCCCCGTCCCAAAAACTTATATTTAGACTCATCAACTTAACCTTTATCATGTTTTATGCCTGAAATGTAAGAAATTCAGAAACTGGCAGCCATCTTGGATTCCACCTTTGCTTTCTGAAAAGGCCCAAGGGTGATTCCCGGCGACTTTTAGTATGTCATTCCTAACAGCATTCTGAAAGTTTCTTGAAATTTTCAGCTTGTTATGAATTTGTTCTGGGTCAAAGCCTATTACTCCTGGACTATGAATTCGAGCTTACTCACGTCCTCTTGTACACATCTCTTTAGTAGTGACTTTTCATGGCCTAATAAGAATTCTCGTTAAGCCTAATTTTGGGAGTAATTCAGGCCGCCCGGGGAAAATTCATGCAGCAGGGCCGTCCTTCAATATGAAATTGAAGTCGTAAATTACAAAGCGAAGGCCGGCCGCTCTGTGTCGTAACTTAAGGAGCCTCGGCCACGCTCATCATACAAGTGCTTTGGGTGCACATAAAGTTCCGTAAGGAGCTCTGTACCTTCGCTTCATCCCCCGTAATGTCGCACATTAACAGTCTCAGTTTCGCTCTTTTATGGTCACCGTATTGCTGGCACCACAAGCGTTTCAGCTAAATTATGGCTACTTCAGGCGAGCGTCATATATTGGCGCTATAGTTGCTTGCTGAGTTGCTGCTGTCGTTGATGGGACGGTCGGCGCTCTAGCTGTTGCCATGTTGCGCTTTTTGTCGCCTCTTGATGCAAGCGCGTTTTTGTCTCCGCACTGAACTGCATTGATTGGCTAATAATGATGTCCATAGCACTTCTCTGGCGCAACTTTTTTGTCACTGAAGGTTTGCCGTATGTTACTAGTAGGCTTTTCTTCTTCAGTGGGTTTAAAGTGTCATCGAATGGCTTGACAAAGTTGAAGGAAGCTAAGCCTACTTGATTTCCCTTGACCCAACTTCAGACAAAAGCATTTGTTTCGCCGCTGTTCATTGTCTTGTGGGCTTTAAAAACCACCTAATTACGCTTGCATATGAAGGCTGGGAGCATTATTTTAAGAAGCAGGATTGAATTTCAAAAGCCGCATCCTCAAGAGTGAGCGATTAAGAGTCGATACCTTGAATCCGATTCCACAAAGCGAAGCCAAAGCCTGCATCTATCTGAAGTTTCTGGCAAGTTAGTTTTCGAGGCTGAACTTAATCCGACTTATGCGCTTGAATCATTCACGCTTTAACTAGTATGTGTGCAAATTTTAAAACCAATGTCAGAGGTGTTGCTACAATAATGCCTATATTGTATGAACTCATTACCTCTGGTAAAGAAGTTATGTTTTTGTCGGAGGTTGTTTGTCTGTCCAAGATAACTCGAAAAGTTTTAAAGGGATCTTCATGAAACTGACAGGGAATGTAAAGGATCATATGTTAGGAGGAACAGATTATTTATTAACTTATAGTGCGCATCCGTTGAACCGTTTGTTTGCTTGTATACCGGACTTTTCTTAGCAACATATCTCAAAAAGTTAGGAACAGATTCTGAAGAAAAAAAAATCAAATGCTTATAAACTGACCTCCATAATGAAATTTGTAAGAACCATAGAAGCAAATGAAAAAATTTTTTGAGAAATCTGTGTGCCCTTTATTTTCTGCGTTTGTCTCTGTTTTTCTATTGTATGTCAGAATATAACACAAAACGTGAAGATCAGATGTTCCAAAAATTCTCGAGAACTTCTAGGAATATTTTGAAAAACAGTTGACGAAATTTTAGTGGTGATCGAAAAGAAATCCTGGGTGCAGGACATGCTTGTATTTTTCATTGACATATTGCGTTCACTTGGCGGAGGTACACTCTCCCAGAGTACTTCTCTAGTTTTACTTTCAAAAATTATCAACTGCCATGTTTCTGTGACCCAGACTTGTTGCTCGATACGCTTGAGAATAATTTCATAATTTACTTCGTTATGCGCGCTGGCTGACGCCTGCAAAAGACGCTGAAGGCACAGCATCAGCAAGGCACGTAACTTTCCAGTACAAGTGACCGCTCGTAGCAGGTTTGTGCATTATCTCGTGTAATAAATTATCTAGCAACCTTGTCACTAAATAAGCTTCATTACAGTTGCATATCGAATATGCCGGAAACGCCTGGCCCGCCGCTCGGCAAAGCTATTATTACCTCCGCCAAGGAGGTTATGTTTTCGTCGTGTTTGTCTGCCTGTCTGTCACCAAAATAACTCAAAAGTTATGAACTGATTTGAACGAAAATTACAGGGATTGTTAGATATGTTAGGAGGACCAGTTGATTAACTTTTGGTGAAGATATATCCATCCGTTTGTTTCATTGTTTGTTTGTCTTCCTCATTTTTCACAATCCCATAACTCAAACAGTTACGGATGAATTTTTATGAAATTAACATGAGTTGTAAGGTATATAACAATAAGTAAATAACCAAATTTTGGCAATGATCCGTTTGCTCCTTCGTTCGTTTGTCCCTTTTTTAAATGTTATACTTTTTTGTACAATAACTCAAAAAATAATGGATGGATCCTCATGAAATTTATTGGATTTGTTAGTAATGTTAAAAGACATAAATGATCAAATTTTGGTGCAGATCGGTTGGCTCACTTGTATGTTTGACTCATGTTTTTCATAACGTTTACTAGCAATATAACTTAAAAAGTTATGAATGGATCTTCAAGAAAAGTGCACAATCTGTTATTACTATCAGAAGGCACAAATGATTAGATATTGGAGCTTATACAAAGAATATTAGGGTTTCAGAGCCAATTTGAATTTTTTGCTACTATTGCCTCGCTTGACGGAGGTATGCGCTCTCAGAGTGCTCAAGTTTGTATTATACAGTGCTTTACCTTTGATTATGTAAATACAATTTTTTTTACTTATTTTTCAAGAGAAGTGTCAAACATTTAAAATAAGAATAGTAGGTTAGCACACGTATGTTGTAACTATAAAAACAACTTGAGAAGAAGAAAACGCAACAATTTCCCACGTTTTGGCAACATTTGCTTATCGCACGGGTTTCTGCTGTTACCCCAGATTATGCAACATCACTCTCGAGTCAACATGGGCTAGAAATGCGGTTTAAAAAGTGAAGAAAAGATCAAAGTGACCTCGTTATTGGCTTCTGGTAAGACAACACTCGAAGTTTCCAAGGAGTTACAGCGTGATCACAATTAAGGCTTATGCAATTGAAGGTAATGTCAGCCGGAAAACTCAAGATAGAGCCTCTACGAGAAAATTGAATGCTCAGGATATGCGACATTTGAAGGTTTCTATCGCTAGAAAACAACTTTCTACAAGTAAGGCGATATTTGAAGACGCTGGAGCCCCAAT
>LQNS02278170.1:25056130-25076352 GCA_001587735.2 Parhyale hawaiensis
GTTGTTAGGTATATATCCTTAGAAAGTTTTATTAGATTTTTGAAAATGGAAGGATGCTTCCGAAACGTCAAAGTTTTATATTAGTTCATGTCGACTTCATCTTAATTTTATAATTTACCAAAGGATAATAATTTTGTATTTCAGTTGTAGTATGAATTTGTTCCGTGTCAAAGCCTATTACTCCTGGACTATGAATTCGAGCTTACTCACGTCCTCTTGTACACATCTCTATAGCAGTGACTTTTCATGGCTTAATAAGAATTCTCGTTTAGCCTAATTTTGGGAGTAATTCAGGCCGCCCAGGGAAAATTCATGTCGCAGGACCGTCCTTCAATATGAAATTGAAGTCGTAAATTACAAAGCGAAGGCCGGCCGCTCTGTGTCGTAACTCAAGGAGCCTCCGCCACGCTCATCATACGAGTGCTTCGGGAGCACATAAAGTTCCGTAAGGAGCTCTGTACCTTCGCTTCACCCCACGTAATGTCGCACATTAACAGTCTCAGTTTCGCTCTTTTATGGTCACCGTATTGCTGGCACCACAAGCGTTTCAGCTAAATTATGGCTACTTCAGGCGACCGTCATATATTGGCGCTATAGTTGCTTGCTGAGTTGCTGCTGTCGTTGATGGGACGGTCGGCGCTCTAGCTGCTGCCATGTTGCGCTTTTTGTGGCCTCTTGATGCAAGCGCGTTTTTGTCTCTGCACTGCACTGCATTGATTGGCCAATAATGGTGTCCACAGCACTTCTCTGGCGCAAGTTTTTTGTCACCGAAGGTTTGCCGTATGTTACTAGTAGGCTTTTCTTCTTCAGTAGGTTTACATCGAATGGTTCGACAAAGTTGAAGGAAGCTTAGCCTACTTGATTTCACTTGACCCAACTTCAGACAAAAGCATTTCTTTCGCCACTTCATTGTGTTGTGGGCTTTAAAAACCACCTAAGTACGCTTGTGAAGGCTGGAAGCATCATTTTATGAAGCAGGTTTGAATTTCAAAAGCCTCAACCTCAAGAGTGAGCGATTAAGAATCAGTACCTTGAATCCCATTCCACAAAGCGAAGTCAAAGCATGCATCTATCTGAAGTTTCTTACAAGTCAGGTTTAGAGGCTGAACTTCATCCGACTTAGGCGCTTGAATTATTTACACTTTAACTAGTGTGAGTGTGAAATTTCAAAACCATTATGTCAGAGGTGTTACTACAACAATGCCTATATTGTATGAACTCATTACCTCTGCTAAAGAATTAATGTTTTTGTCGGAGGTTGTTTGTCTGTCCAAGAGAACTCGAGAAGTTATAAAGGGATCTTCATGAAACTGACAGGGACTGTATAGGGACCGTATGTCTTTAACTTATTGTGCTCATCCGTTCAACGGTTTGTTTGTTTGCTTGTTTGCTTGTCTACCTGGCTTTTCTTAGTAACATATCTCAAAAAGTTAAGAACAGCTTCTCATGAAATCAAATAATCAAAAGCTTATAAACTGGCCTCCATAATGAAATTTGCAAGAACTGTTATTAATGTTAAAAGAAGCAAATGACCAAAGTTTTTGAAAAATCTGTTTGCCCTTTATTTCTGCCTTTGTCTCTCTGTTCATCTATTTTATGTCAGAATATAACACAAAACGTGAAGATCGGATGTTCCAAAAACTCACGAGAACTTCTAGGAATGTTTTGAAAAACAGTTAACGAAATTTTGGTGATGATCGAAAAGAAATCCTGCGTACAGGACCTGCTTGTATATTTCGTTAACATATTGCCTTTACTAGGCGGAGGTACGCGATTTCAGATTACTTCTCTAGTTGTAGTTTCACAAATTGTCAACTGCCACGTTTCTGTGACCCAGAGTTGTTGCTCGATAAGCTTTAGAATTTTATAACTAACTTGGTTATGCGCGCTGGCTGACGCCTGCAAAAGACGCTGAAGGATGTCCTTCAGTGCTGGACGAGCTAGTGACGAAATGGCACAGTATCAGTAAGGCTCGTAACTTTCCAGTGCAAGTGACCGCTCGTAGCAGGTTTATGCATTAACTCCTCTAATAAATTATCTACTAAGCTTGTCTCTAAATAACTTTCATTACAGTTGCATATCGAATATGCCGGAAACGCCATGCCCGATGCTCGGCAAAGCTATAATTGCCTCCGCCAAGGAGGTTATGTTTTCGTCGTGTTTGTCTGATGATCTGTCTGTCACCAAGATAACTCAAAAAGTTATGAACTGATTTGAGCGAAATTTACAGGGATTGTCAGGTATGTTAGGAGGAACAGATGATTAACTTTTGGTGAAGATATGTCCATCCGTTTGTTTGTTTGTTTGTTTGTTTGTTTGTTTGTCTGCCTCATTTTTCTCAATGCTATGACTCAAAAAGTTATGGATGGATTTTTATGAAATTAACATGAGTTGTTATGTATATAACAAAGAGTAAATGCCCAAATTTTGGTAATGATCCGTTTGTTCTTTCGTTTGTCACTGTTTTTAATTTTATGCTTGTTAGCACGATAACTAAAAAAACAACGACTGGATCTTTATGAAATTTATAGAATTTCTTAGTAATGTTAAAAGACATAAATGATTAAATTTTGGTGCAGATCGGTTTGCTCGCTTGTATGTTTGACTCATATGTTTGTCATAACGTTTGTTAGCAGCATAACTCAAAAAGTTATGAATGTATCTTCAAGAAAATTGCACAAGCTATTATTACTATCAAAAGGCACGACTGATTAGATTTTGGAGCTTATACAAAGAAAATTGTGGTTTCAGAGCCAATTTGAATTTTTTGCTACCGTTGCCTCGCTTGGCGGAGGTATGCGCTCTCAGACTGCTCTACTATAGTTAGTTAAGAGGAGCTGGGATGCAGCCGGCTTGGCATTGTTTTCATACCCTAGCACAATTCTCGCCGTCCGAAAAGCTAATCAACTTGAAGGGCGGCGAAGTATTCTGTTAGGAAAATTATTAACAATAATATATAACAAGCTTTTAAAATTTTTCGTTATATATCTGTATTTTAATGCTAATACAGTGGTCACAACCTCCGCTCCTCCGAGTGGCTCCTACATATACATAGCGGCTCAAGCTCGTGCTTCCCATGGCTGAACTGCATCAACATAAGTTTACGTCATCACGTGACAACCAATTAGGTGACGTCACAACCAATCAGTGAGCTGTATGTTTCAAAGCCCGGGAGGGTTGACTGCTGATTGGCTGTGACTTCACTCATTTTGTTGTCACGTGATGAAACCACCGTAGTTTGATCAACCATACGTACCTCCAATCACTTCTCTTATCAAATATCGGACAGATGTGATCATTTGTTAATGCACTCGCCACAGAACGCTTCTCATGCATCCATATCAGTATATTGGTAAAGCAGTGACGTGAAAAAAGCTCTAGCCATGTCTTAGTATACCTTTATTCTCATAAAGGGAGTGGAAATGTATGAAGAAAAATTTATGTGGTATAATTTGCATTTAACTACTTCCATGGGAGTTGTGTGTTTACGAACCAACAGACTGGAAGTGCTGCTGCACGCAGGGCTAGTTTGTATTCCTTTCCCTTGTTAAGTTGTCTGTTAGATTGAACTGTTCTATTACACGGGTAAAATGAATGAGGAGACTGGGAGTATTGTGATAATTAATGAGAGGTAAAGCATTTCCTAGCAAGTATGAAGTGAAGCTTTAAATGGAAGGCCGTGGAGCCTAGTCAAAAATTCGACATTATTCCGCAACGTTGTTACGGCGCATAATGCATCACCGCCCCTAAATAACCATAATGCGGGAAGCTTAGGTGCCGCAAAATTGCAGCTACGCGATAATGCTGCCATCGTATAATATTAATGAGTCCAAAACACAGAGTGCGTCCTATAACTTCGCAGCGCGCCCAAACCACGTAGTGCCGCCGCTAAACAACGGGGTACCCCCTCCCACGCTCCTGGAATTATTAGAAAACGAGCGCAACAAAACTCACTGGAAGCGGCGCTGCTTGTCATGCAGTTATTACACCTCAGGCGAAGGATTGTGAGCGCGCATGCAATGGGTGGTAGTCTGTTTCGCAGTATTGCCTTCTCGAGGGCCAGCGTTGTGCAAAGGCCAGTGGCAGTTGGATCAACACTCTCCGAACTGCCCCCAGAGCGACGTGTACTGTATGGTACGTTGGGAAATCAACTTAATCCGTTATTGAAACTTTTTGGTGTTCCAAGATAGTATTTCCTTTAGAATTAAACACAAAAATCCAAATCACACTTAAGGCCCCAGCAACGTACATAGGCAAGAAGAATACTAATGCCCTCATTACATATAGTCCGGAAGCTGCTGATGCCTGTGCTTGCGACACGTCTCTTCTCTCCCAGAGTACACCCACTTTCGAGTCTGCGGCCACCCTATGGCTTTTTTTATCACTGTGTGCGGAGTTTTGTACCATGCAAACAACAAATGCTGTGGGGCGGCTGCAGACGCGAAAGTTTGTGCAGTTTAAGAGAGCGACGAGGCGCAAGCACGGGCATCAGCAGCAGTGGCATTATTTGTAATACAGGCATAACTGAGTAAAGTCTAATAGCACAAACTCACGTACGATGCCAGGGCGTTCGCATTCTAAAGCACCTTATTAATTTCGAAACAGTTTTTTTTTTAATTCTAAATTCAAGTTGTGTACCGTTACCACTGGTTTAGTTATATAAAATTTCGAGTCAGTCATTTTGCTGTGCACTAAACAAAGCTATCATGAAGTAGAAAATATTATTGCTATGCATAGAACGGTCCAATCTAAATAATACCCTAAAAAATGATATGTTTTCCTACCTGGAATAGTTAAAAGCCAATTTAAAAATTTAGCTAGGAATTGTTATGGAATTCATGATAACTGGCCCTAATTTCACTCTTCGCAGGTCAGTTGATATTACTGAAAGTAATCTCATTAATGACTAGAGCACTCTGCAGAGAGCACATATCTTCGCCAAGTAAGGTAATGGTAGTGAAAAATTTAAATTGGTTCTGAAACTATGATTTCCTTCGTATCAATGCCAAAATCTAATCATTTGCGCCTTTGACAGTAACAACAGTTTCTTTAATTTTCTTGAAGATCCATTCATAACTTTTCGAGTCATACTACTTACTAACATTCTGGCAAACATTAGTCAAACACACAGAGAGACCAACCGATCATCCCCAAATTTTAATAATTTATGTCATTTAACATTACTAACAATTCCTGTTAATTTGATAAGGATCCGGTTTTATAACATTTTAAGTTTTTTTGCTAACACGTATTAAATTAAACACAGAGAACATGGAATAAACAGATCGTCACACAAATATGATCATTTACTTTTTGTGATATACCTAACAACTTATGCCAATTTTATAAAAATCAGTCCTAACCATTTCTGAGTTATGACATTAAGAAGAAAGAGGCAGACAAATGAACAAAGGGATGAACGAATCTTCACTAAACTTTAATCATCTGTTTCTCCTAACATTCCTGACAATCCCTGTAAATTCCCTAAAGATCCGCCCAGAACATTTGGATTTATCTTAGTGACAGGCAGATAGACAAAGAGACAGATAAATTCGACGAAAACATACGCTCCTTGGCAGTGGTAATGACAGGGAATTCATAAACCAAGGCAGCGATCAGGGCTCTGCAATGTGTGTCAAAAGAAGCACGGCAGCCTATGAGGCCCTGAAAAGGGAAAGACCGTCGTAATGGCCGCTCTACACTTTATAGCCTCTCAACTTGTTCATTCATCCACCAGCCCGAATGTGTTACTGCACCGCAGAAGAAGCAGAAAAGTGCACTGTTTCTTGAATTTGATTTTAAATTTGAAGAGATATCCGTAACTTGTCCAGCACTTGCCGAAGCAATAATTGATTTGACGATACCTTTTTAATAACTTTTTGAGGCGTACACAAAGTTGTGTTGACAAAGGCGCTACAAAACATTCGGGGGAGTGGATGTGTGAACGCGTTGCAAGGATTAGCGTATAGACAGGCCTTTAGACGCTCACCGTCAGGTACAGATAATAAAACTATTACCTGCTCACCATCACCCTATGACCACCTATGATTGGCTGAGTGCTTACAATTATTTTTGCGGATCAGTAACGTTTTCTATAGCTCAAGCTCGTCAAAGTTGACGACTATCCTGCTAAACATCGGAACACAAACTGATGACGGAAACTTTGAGCCTCTAAAGTCTGAATTTCAGTTTCGGAAAAATTAATTCCACAGCACGGGCTAAATTTCAAATTAGTGAAAATTGTCGAGTTGTGTAAGGAAACATAGGAACACAAACTGAGGGAGGAAAATTTGAGCCTTTAATGTCCCAATTTGAGTTTTGGAAAAATTGGTGCCACAGTGCGTGATAAAATTGTATAATAAACCGTTATTTGGTAAATACTAGAAAATTTTTCCACAGTACTTGAGACATATCATGAATCTTTATGGCAACATTGTTGTGGATACTATGGTGAAGTGTTGAAGATCTGCACGTCATTAATCAGACTGTAGCTATTTCATATGATTTGACAGCTCCAATGTGACACATTTACTGCAAGATGCGTCGCAAGAGATGTTTTTTCGTGAAATTGAAAAATCACGTATCAATGAAGGTGTTGATAATAGTTTTTGCCATCTTGGAAATATGAAAATAAATTAGCCGTGGTCCGTGTCGCCTCGAGAAGTAGTCGATGCACCTCCATAAAGGCTAACATTACAATAAAAGTAAGAAAAAAGCACAAGACGGCATAATAAAGTATACTGGCCAAACAATCATCGTCAGCTCTGTATGCAACAAGGCATAAGAAGTTCACTAAAAACAATAACTGGCTGCCACGCCGACGCTGCGGAGATCTCGTAAGCATTACTTTTTGCACTGCTTTCTATCCGCCTCTTATTGATTCCGACGCAAGTCTTTTGAATTACGTTCATATGTCACACTGTTCGATGTCGTTGTGTTCTCTTCAACAACAGAAACGTGCCCAGTTTTTTTTTTCAGTTCTAATTCACTCCAAATACGATGAACCGTCCTAAACTATATTGGTGACGCTATAGCTAAGCCAATGTCTTGACGCCTCGAACGTTTTAACAAATCCTAAATTATTGTACACACAGCCATGCTTGCAGAAATACGGTGAAACATGCAGATCTTTTGAAGCATGTACAAAGTCCAAAGTACTCAGACTTTGAGCCGGCTTTTATTTTTAATTATATCACATTATGTTATGCAAGTGTTGATAGCACAGAAACTGTTAGTAAAAATGCACCTGGTTTCTGTTCTTATACATATGTAGTCAGGAGCACCCCTCGATGCCAAATGCTATTTGTACCTCAGCCATGGAGGTAATGTTTGTTTCGAATCTGCTTGTTTGTCTCCAAAATAACTCAAAGAGAACTTTATTAAATTCACAAGGATTGTGAATCATATTAGGAGGAACATCTTATTATCTTTTGGTGTGGATCCGTTCAACCGTTTGCTTGTTTGTTTGCTTACCTGTCTTTTTTCTGATAACAGTTGAGTACCCAGCCGTCATAAATGTCGGCAATCATGGAGCTTTTTATTGTTCTTGTCAAGGAGGTGGTAATGGGAGGAGTACACCTCACATTTCCCTTGAACTGGCTGAGTGGCGTTTATTATCGGAGAGCAAAATTGCCTCACGGAGCTTCTATAGAAAGGAGTCCTAGGTTCAGAGTTTTATAGCCATTAACCATCGACTAGATTTCGAGCGCCCGGAGCTATGTAAATAAAACTTGTATCCTGTATACTAACTTACGAAGAAATTAACAAAGTGAGCGCTGTGACGTCAATATTCAAACGCAATTTTCTTGCAAAAATATTGAAGAACTGCCTGTCTGTGTCTTCATTATATCACCACGGCCTGTCACCACGGCCTTCGGCCCACTGGAGGCATTTCAGCCAGTTTAGGGAGTTCAAACGCCAGGTCCCGTCCCGTGACTCATCCATATGTACACTCGCCGAAACAGAGCTGAGGTTTCGCTTTCCCTTACAATCTCCTTCGTTCTTGTTGACGGTACAGTCTTTGTTGGAAAAAATAGGTCTCATAACAATAGGCTTCATCTTACATTAGAGTAACAAATGTTATGCAGTCGTGAGTTTGCGAGAGCAAAATTTCCCTCCTGCAAGTAATAGCGCCAATATCAGCTGTGAAATGCTTGAAAGTTAAGCAGCACCAGAAAAATGTCAATGAAAAGAATTCACTGGAAATTCTCTGATACCAGAATAAGGATCGAAATTTTGGCTCCAATGCGAATTGGAAATATTCTGGCCTCGCCTCAGCTTCAAGTTTCATCTGCCACGAAGAAATTTAGCTAACGAAAGCATAAGCGAAGTGAATCATGCACGACAGAAACCAAATCTCCATCCAAGATTGAGCTGCTCCTATACCACGCTCCAAAAGGATAATAAATAGCACCTAACTAAGTTTGTAAGCGATGTGAGTTGCGGAAAATACAGTAACTCGAACATATCAAATAGCTGGTACCGAGCTACTTTCAAAAAGAAGTGGGTTTAAAAACGTGCAGTATTTCGACTTTCGAGCATAAATTATACTAGCGGGACCCTTAGAAGTTCCACGGTTAATTAAAGTTTACACTTACTTTAGCTTAACCTATGGCAGTGCTTCTAACTCAACACACCCCGTCTAAACTATGTAATGTCCGCTGCTTAACCCTGTATACCGTTACGCAGTCCATATACCTTTCACCTCGTCTAACCTCTCATTCTATTCTGATATCACCTATGACTCTTGCATTTGTTTTGTCAGCAAAGAATTCACATTTTGCATTGATGAAGACATAGAGGTATGACCGCTCTCTTTCGTTTTTCGTCTGTGTTTTCTAAGCCCTGTTTCCCACAGCTTACAGAATATTTAGCCTTTACAATCATGCTCGTTTCATTTTTTTCATCGGCATATCAGATTTCTTTTTTTTTTTTCTTGCACAATTGCGGGTCCCGTGTATATTGATCAGAGCCATAATTTATCTGTTTTGTCTGACGTGATAACTATGCAACAAAGTACAACAGATTCGGCCAATTTCTTCAGTCACAGATATTAATGTACATTATTTCCTTAGACGTTGCACACTCACTTCAAAAAAATACTTTAGAGTCGAGATGGCTAACACTACCAGCTTTGGGTTGCTCCCAAACCGTATCCTAGCTACGCATCTAGCCTCATTAAGAATGTCATCCTCCACCACCACTAAAACGAACATAATTCGTTGTGTAAAAAACGAAAAGCGGTAAATATGACGCGGGTAAAATGATCTTCATATCTTTGCTTCGAAACTGACCATTTTTTTTCTCACGAAGCGGAAGGAAAACAACAATGACTAATCTTCCTTCCAGTGCAAATCAGAGCTTCTTGCAAGTTCAATCTCCCCCCCATTTAATACCAAAAAGCGTAACGTGCAGACACATGGATGGACGGATGGAGCCTCAAGCAGAATAGATAGATCCCAGAAAGTATGTTTGCCATCGTAATTTAAGACACAACTTTCATGGTATCTCATCTTGTTATTCAGTCGATGAATTTTCTTCTATCTACATCCTTAACCCTAGATAGGCATAGCGGGGTCACAGGTTACCCTAAAATTTTAATTTTTACGTTTTATAACTCCCAGTTGCAGCTCAAGCCTGTTGCTTCTTATAGGTGCCCTCCTAACATAAGGATCTAAAAAATAACATGTAATGAAAAAATGAACAGCAATGAACAACGAGTGTAATATAGGCAATATAGGTAAGTTTGGGGTCGTCCGTGACCCCAGCTTTACTTTTACCGTGTAACAATTCTCATAGTTATAAGGAAAAACACAACTAAAGCTGATTGAGTTTTTTACAAATGTTTGTGTTCAGTGTGTTTGCAACAAGGAAAATTAGTATTTCATAGAATTTTGTGCATATGAACTTGTGCAACAGAAACATTACCTTACATTGCAAGATATTACTATTTTTACCATACGTTATGTTTACTTTGTATCAAATAAGGAGTATAAATCTACTTTATTGAACTGAGATGAAAAAAAAATGTGGATCCTATAGACACTACAAATAGTGCTTTAAGCCGCATTGCAAAATTTATTCGGTAAAACGACATAATTTTTTTATATTTTTATAGTTTTTATTACTTATAATGCATACTTAACTGCTTAAATGATTAGCATCTAGAAATAAATAAAAAAGTTACAAACAAAGTAGAAACAGTGCTATCTCCAAATAGCAATTAAAACAATTTTTCTTTAATATACATTAGCTTAAATTTTTATGAATTCTGAAAAAAAATTGCATGTCATTTCTTAAGCTTTCCCTTTACATACCTTAAGAAATTACGCAATATAGCTTTCTACAAAATATTACTTTAATAATAATTATTACTTTTTTACCATTTGCTTTGCTTGGCGGAGGCATCTCTCAGAGTGATCTGATTTTTCAATGCTCGGACAATTATTGTCTGTCTGCCCTACCCATTAATGTTCTAATGCTATAAATGGGACTTGCTGGTAAGAGAAACTGTGTGGAGCAGCACGTCAGCACGAGCGGTACAGCGTGAGGTCCATTCCAACATGGCAATTACTAACCCCTACAGTGTTGAGCTGTCAGTCGTATGAGAAAAGAAACCCGCCACAACCTTCTACAGACACGTAAACAGATTTGAAAGCACTGGCATCCTTAGGAGCTAAAATCAATCCGGTGCCTTTTTCCAGTAGATTTGAGAATTATTGAAAGGCAGAGGCTTGACCTCCTTTAAAAGATAATCACAATAATAGGTTCGAATTGACAGCAGAAAATCGGCGGGTACCTTGAATACACGTTCTATCCACCGCTGAATAAGTCAGAGCCTCGAAGAAAGGGGGGGCGGGGGTTGCTGAAGCGAGGGTCCTCTCCCTCACCGGCTCAGGTGCCAGAAAAGAGGCAGATAGATGAATGATGTCGCGCCCTGCAGGCAGCACTGAGCTTGTTGGGACATTTGGAGTGGCACATGTAGTAGTCAAGAGGATTGTTGACGTCTAGATACATAGACTTCCTGTGGTAGCACTTTATTCCATGTTGTGTAAAACTTGGCATTCCACATGAGCAGGAGTTTTAGGCGTAGAAATGTTCGTTTCCCGTGATGCGAGGCCTACCCAAGGAGCTTAGATGAGTATAAGCTCTTTGGGCCTACCGCAGCTTACGTGAAAAATCATTTTTTTAGCTTTGTCAAAATTGGCCAATTAGTACCACCAACAGCCCGCACTCCCAATTTAAACCCCAATGACCGTCTCTGGAGTATCGTCAAGAGAAGCTCTATCGATTATGTGACCATCCACTGGTATCCCATTACGTCCCTCCCCTGCAGGTTTCCCATTACGCACCCAACACACTGGTATCCCATCACGTTTCCACCCTACTGGTGTTCCATTGCTCGCCCACCTCACTGCCAGTCCATTAAGTGCCAAGTCCACTGGTATCTAATTACGCACCCGTCCCCCCGGTAAGTCATAACATGCCCAACCCATTGGTGTCCCATCACGTACCTGCCCTCTGGTAGCCCATTAGATGCCCACTCCACTGGTATCCCATTTCGTACCTGCCCTCTGGTAGCCCATTAGATGCCCACTCCACTGGTATCCCATTTCGTACCTGCCCTCTGGTAGCCCATTACGTACACGCCTCACTGGTAATCCATTACACACCCACCCCAGTGATAGCGCATTACCTGCCCATTCCAATTGTAACCCATTATGCGCGAGCACAGTCACCACTGACGACCCAATACACACCCCGCTGTACGCTTACTGAAAGCAATACATGGGCAACTAGAGAACTCTGAGAGCGCATACCTCCGCCAGGTAAAGCAACGGTAACGAAAAATTCATATTGGCTCTTAAACCATGATTTTTTTATCTACTCCAATATCTAAATATTTGTGCCTTTTAAGAGTATTAGCAGTTTCTGCAATTTTTTGAAGATCCGTTCATAACTTTTTGAGTTAAGCTGCTAAAAAGCATTGCGACAAACATAAGTCAAACATACAAACGAACCATTCAATCTTCATTAAAATTTAATCATTTATGTCTTCTAACATTACTAGCAGCTCCTAAGTTTTATAAAGATCCATTCAAATTTTTTTGAGTTATCTTGCTGACAGACAGACAGTTAGAACGACAGAATAACAGACAGAAAAACCCGACGAAAATATATATATATAACCTCCTTGGCGGAGGTAACTATGCATTTCCAACATATATGACTAACATTACCCTTATCCAATGGTAATATTGATATTCAGTAGTCATATACTGCAGCTCAACGCCATATTGTAATTTTATAAAAATTTACCTTAAATTTCCTCTCAGGATTTGTTGATTTTTTCTGCATTTATTTTACCGCCTATAATTAACAGCTTACTAACAGTTACTGTTACCATGCATGTTGACTCGTGCATGTTTCTCGTTTAACGTTTCTCTTGACATTCTTCTTGTCGGTTCTTTCGTTGGACCACTGTGGCACAAAGGCTTAAACTAGGAGAATATCGCTATTGAGGAATCGAAGCCTTAAACTATCTTTTATATTATTCATGTGCTAGTTCCTCACTACGTTCATTCCTACCTTAGAAGTTACTTAGTACGACCGTTACGCTTTCACTATAAGATAGGAAGAAATTACGATATCTTGCATACCATCTCGAGAGGGAAGAGCAGGACCGAAGTTTTAACTTATTTAAGCTCCAACTGTTTGCAGGTCATAACGAGAGCACTCTCAGAGCGTATATCTCCGCCAAGTGAGGCAACGGTAACGAAAATTTCAAATTGGCTCTGAAACTATGATTTCTTTCGTATCAACTCCAAAATCTAATCATTTGTTCCTTTAAATAGTATTAACAGTTTCCATGATTTTTTTAAAGATCATTTCATAGCTGCTTGAGTTATGCTGCTAACAAACATTACGACAAACATAAGTCAGAAACGAACCAACCGATTTGCACAAAAAATTAATCATTTATGTCTTTTAACGTTACTAACAACTCCCGTAAATTTCATAAAGATGGATTCAAAAGTTTTTGAGTTATCACGTAACAAATATTAGGACAAACACAACTCAAACAGAGAAACGAATCAGCCGATCTGCACCAAAATTTAATCATTCATGTCTCTTAACATTACTAACAATTATACAAGATTCATAGAGATTCACTCAATCCTTTTACAGTTATTGCGCTAACAAATATAAAATCAAACACGGCAATAAACGTACGAATGAACAAACAGATCATCACAAAAATTTGGTCATTTACTCTTT
The DNA here is from genome assembly GCA_001587735.2 of Parhyale hawaiensis. Classification (NCBI taxonomy): domain Eukaryota; kingdom Metazoa; phylum Arthropoda; class Malacostraca; order Amphipoda; family Hyalidae; genus Parhyale; species Parhyale hawaiensis. The sequence goes on from LQNS02278170.1 coordinate 25,069,409, forward strand.
TTGGTATACTTAACAACTCATGTAAATTTCATAAAAATTCATCCCAAACTTTTGAGTTATGGCATTGAGAAATGTGAGGCAGACAAACAAACTGATGCACGGATCTTCACCAAACGTTAATCATCTGTTCCTCCTAACATACCTAACAATCCCTGTAAAGTTCATCAAGATCCGTCTATGACTTTTTGAGTTCTCTTGGTGACAGACAGACATAGGGACAAACCCGACGAAAACAAAAGCTCCTTGGCGGAGGTAATATGGAGCTCTACAGGAACACTACTCTACAGGCGTGCGCAAAGTAAGTGAGCGTCATAGTCAATGATTCCGGCACGACAAATTGTCTGAACATAAGCTTGCCGTGACATATTGCATAGGCATAGGCGAAAGCTGCGTGCAGTTGCAATGTTTTAGGGCACTACAAGTTTCATTGAACAGAAATTGAAAATATTCATTTCATATATGTTCATGTTTGTTTACGTGCCGGTTTATTCTTCTCTTTAAATAGTAATTAATGACAAATTGTTTTGTATGATCTTGTAGCTTGAAATTAAACTTTGATATGTACTGTACGTTTTCTGCTGGCTACCATCGTTGTCACCTGGAGACAAATTAATTTTATACTTTTGTCGTTGCAGTTGCAGACACAAACTGTTGAAGTTTCGAGAAAAACGGAGGCGTTACAAGTCGTACTATTGTGAATAGATAACAGGGGAAAACTGGACTGCAAGTTGCTCTGAATAGCTGGAGAACGACGAACGAAATTGGTCAAGATCCATCCTACTGAATTCGCTCTTCGTGGAACTTTTTCCTTAAGTCTTGTAGAGCATTTGTTAGCTAAAATGCCACTTTCGGAGACGTGCAAATTGCGTCAAAACTGCACTTTCGCCTGCAGAACAGCGTAGAGTCACACGCGTGAGAAATTTCACAAGTAATATCCAATATAGTTTTAAGTTATTGTAATTTAATTGTTATGCATATTAACTTGGCCAATACCGTTTTTGAACCGCGACCGATCGATCCCCACAACTGGGTACTCTGCACAGCCCAAAAGACTATTCTGCCGGGTTCTCAATAGTTTTTTTCACGGAAATTTACGCTTAGCAGAGAATGTAGATAGTTAAATAGTTATGAACGCGTTCGATTGGGCACCGAACTTTAGCCTTCAGGGTTTGCTTTATCCCAAACTTTAGACAGAAGCTTTTTTTTTTTTTTAATTGCGTTGCAAATGTTAGGGCAAAGTGATTACGTTGAGCTGCTGAAAACTTCATGTTATAGAAAACTATTCGGTTTCTAGAAACCTCATGGGTAACTGATTAATGATCAGTCCCTGAAACTCAATTGAGCAGGTCGAAGCCAGCATGCTGTTTCGAACAAGTCAAGTCTCGATGGCTTAATTTCAGCGCCCAATTGAATATGCCCAGTACCAATTAACCGTGCATGACCCCTACCTTTACGAGCTTTTTGAAAATATACATACATACCCTACCTGTGTATGTTACTGCATTACTAATTATCTAATAGTGACTATTCATAAGTATCTCTATTCGGCTCAACAAACGTAAAAAAATACGGTCATCTCCGTTACCATACTTAAGATAAGACAGAATATATCCTAGTGATTAAGACTTTTATTTTCTAAAATACTTGGGTAAAATACAAGAAATTTCAAGTCAACAAGCATAAAGATGTTTGGAATTATTAATCATCATTTAACGGCATTGCCAATTAAGTTGAAATCACGAAGCCTAATTATATCTGCAGCTACTGCGCAGTTTTGGTGAAACTTCAGAAGCTCATTATAGTCAAGACCCAGTTCGATGTCAAAGGGAAGTTCACCGTAACTTTGGTTGTCGCCTGTCTAGTTAATAACATCCAATGCGGCAAGTACATGACCTGATCATACCATAAGGTTGACTAATAATACCTACTGATTTCACTATAGAGAGGCGTTATGTAATATTCCTCAAGCTATGAAGGCAGCGCTTTTATTAGTGAAAATGCATACATGAATTGTGTTTGACGTCGGTAAGAACAATTAATTAGGAGCCGATTCTTAGGATTGGTCGTATTCGAAGTAAGAAAAATATAGGCTTTTGCCTTTCATCGTCAGTCCAGCGTCACTATATGAATAAAAACAACCGCTTTATTTTGCGAGTACGGACAGTTACTGCTAACAGTATATTGTGTAACGCTCTCTGTACGCAGCCTTTGCTACCTCTCTGCAAAGACTTTTTCATTAGCAGTGAATCAGGATAAACAACCCGGATAAATAAATATACACACAGCCTATAATGAGTAGAGTTAACTGATTTCAATCCAGTTAACACTCAAATTCAGCTGTGCATCGCTTAAGACAAACATACATAAGGTTTTTTGTGATCATGGCGGAAAATTTAACGGGTACCAGTGTTGGTACAGGAGCATAACGCTCATAAGTTATCGATTAGATGTTTAACTTTGAGACTCATACTTTGTAGAATAATGAAGGAAGATGCGGGAAAATGATAACGGTGCCCTTAATTTTCGTATACTCACTGACAAAATGGTAGAGTGCTGTGCTCTCGGCCTTGAGGTCAGGCGTTTGCTTCACTGCTACGGAGGAAAATTATTGCTCTACTCGAAATTGCAGCATCAGCATTTCTGACGCTCACAGTCCACTGCAAGAGTACTGACCTAGCCAGCAGATATTGTTGATCGGGAAGCTCTCAAATTGTCACTAGGCTTTCCGTCATTGACGTCGTAAATATAATCATTTGTGGTCGACAGCAGTTGGTCATTTATCCGACTTGTTGAAACTTGCCATTGTTCAGATTGTACTGTTGTCTCCATGCTAAAATTCGACGATCTCATGCTATTCAATACAAATACGTAAATATAATATTGGGCAAATAAACAAAATTACTGGTAGCCGAGCCGTCATTAGATGATGGCGAAAAATAGTGTTTCGTGAAGCCCACGGGTCCTTCTGTGTGTGTGTTTTTTTTTAACTCTTTAGAAGGCTTCGCACCTAGAAATTCAATATTCGGCCTAAACACTTGGATATAAAATACATATCTTAATTGATCAGTATAGTAAAATTTCCAGCATCACCTTTGATATGTTCATGCAGGCAAGCTTAGGTCCAATAATAATTAGCTCAGCTGCCCTGTTGCAACTTTTACGAGTTCCACTTAATCCAGATTTTCTAAGGTATCCCTGCCCGTCTATACTAAAGCTCGTCACTTAACCTTGGCGAATTCCGTGTAAGGTAGTCCGTCTTCTCTAAGCAATATTGTCTAATTTAACGCTATTCGCGAAACCCGATGCTCCTTATCTAACCTAGCGATTCTCATCTTACCAAACGCGTGTCATCTTACCTATCACTCCTCGTAAAGATTTTATCATGCAATTGTACTAGTCTAATTATTACTTGTTACCCAAAAAGTTTCACAACTTTTCTATGGGTTATGCAGATATATTACTGTATGTGCATTGTAATCAGAAAGTTTTCAGTATTGTAATGCATATCTGTGGGCAATAACCCATCAAACCTATCTAATCTAATGCACCTCATCTAACCCACAACGCCTCCTCATGTAACCTAAAACGCCTCATCTAACCTAACGCTTTGCATCTTACCTTATGCACTCCATTCACTCCATAATCTCTCTCGAGCAAAGACGACCCCGGGGACAACTAATAGAAACCTTTAACTATTTTGACGGCTTCAACGACGGACCAACAACGGGACTCTTTGATAAGGACGTTAATGATCGCCTGCGAAACAACTGTCAAAAGCTCAAGCATAAAGCTCGAAGAACAACCTTAAACCACGATCTCTCCGTATTTCATAGTGAGCATTTGGAATAGACTACCTTCCGACGTTGTCGGTGTAGACACAGTCAACGCGTTTAGAAATCGCCTTGACAAACACTGGGAGAGATATCCTCCACAGCTAAGAACTCTTCCTCTAGGAGTCACAAACTCTTAACGACCAAGATTTCCGAGGCCACCTTAATCCATCTTCTCTATTCCGCTCAACTACACAGACAGACGTCTCTAAGATCCGCATATTAGCGGCTATTGATCGTGGTTGCGCGCATGCATGATCGTCTTTTTGACTGAGGTTCTTCCCCCCTTTTTTTCTTCCTTAGGCATCAATATTCTACTAACATAATGGCAATAGCTCTTAGAGGGCCGGGGCGTAAATGTCGGTGTCTCTTTGGGAATGGGCCTTTTGGTTCGTCTACTGCCACCAATCTAATCTAAACGCAGCCTAAAGTTCATAATCTAACCTGATCCTCTATTCTAACATTTCTCATCTGACCTAAAGTACTTCAGTTGATTTCAATTAACGCTCCTAATGTGGCCTAATGCTTCTCCTCTAACTTAATACTCCTCATCCAATTTAACGCTTCCGATCTAACCTTATGCTCTTCATCTAACCTAACGCTCAACATAACATAACGCTCTCATCCTAATCTGATGCTTAGATGGACCCATATAAAGTCCAGTTATCTATTTTATTTCTATGCGATAATTCATAAACTTAGTTTAAACCCAAGGCACCTTGTTATATGAACAAGTTGATATGACGTTAAAAATATTTAGATAGAGTAAAATTAACAAGTCGTCGATTTAACACGTTAACCGCAATTTGCGCCATATATCGTACACCCTCATCAAACGAATTGTAATTATAAAATCATGTACATTCTGATATAGCAATCTGTCCTTTAATTAAGTAAGACACTTGAATTTATTCTGGAGAAGTGACTTTTTTAATACCACAACCTTTTCTTTTGAATGATCAAGCAACAAGTGTGATTTTGATGGTCCTAAAGGACAATGGCGTACAGGTGGATGGTTGCTCATCGCACGTCTCGGAATCGCGTTCAACGTGTTAATAAATTAAATGCACTTTGTATTCTTACCATATAGAAAGTGGAAGACTCCCAGAATGATTTCATTTAAGAATCCTCCTGGGTCAGAGCTTCATAGCCATAATAACCATCGACAAAATTTCGAGCGTCTGGAGCTATGTCGTTGAAACTTGTATCCTGTATGCCAACTTATGATGAAAATAACAGAGTGAGGACTGTGACTTCATAACTATAACCAAGAAGCTTTAATAGGCAGGAGGGAGCGCTGCCGCTATAGGGTCCAGCCAGCTTTTCATCTATACTGGTGTGGCTGTGACGCGTACATGAAAGTGAGGGCCTCTGGCACCCGGCAACCGTAACAAATAAGCGAACACATACGTATTATCTCATTGGTGAAAGTGTCGCGGAAGCAACAAACATACTGATGTACTACTAGAATGCCCCCTGGCATAAGACCATCAACCGCAGTAGAGGTAAATTCAACGCCGTCATTTTATTATGACCAGCTTAGTCTAGAGTTTTGGCTTTTTTTTGCATCTCAGTCAACCCCCCTGACAGTCTGAAAAGCTCAACTCCTGCCTCTTTTTGGGTGGAGTTGGAGATTCAGGGCCATTATTTTTAATGACCAGCTAAATGAAGATTTCTGGCATTTTTCACATCATAGTCAACCCGCCTGACTGCCTAAAAACAGTACTATTATTCTTATGACTCAGCTCCTTCTGCCTGTTTTTGGGTAAAGTAAAGTAGAGTAAAGCTTATGAAGCACAATGGAATATAGCTGGCGAAACATATAGTGCAAGTCAACGCGCCGACAAACGGCGTGCGAATGGACGTTGCAAATCGCAGGTTTCTCTTACCGTCACCTCAACAACAACATGCTATCACACCGGGAGCCCACAATCAAATCAATCAAATCAATCCACAAGAGCACTTTTTTCCTACTTCAAGGGTCTTGGGGCGGTAGAATATATCATTCTAGGAAAAAATGCTTTAACACAATTTTTTCTCTCCGCTAAGCAAATTTTCCGAACTAGCCAGCAAGGAAACTCGAAAAAGTTGAAAAACGATCCACCCTGCTGTAGAGGCTGGAAAGCTGTAGCATTGTGTCGGGACAGAGACAGCAATAGGAGAGTATAAAGTTTGTGGTCCTGTCGGGCGGAATATACACTTTATTTGCATGCTCCTGCTTATAATAGTCATGACTGCTCTAAACGCACTTTTTAAATCGATTATGGAATACATTATTTTTTTGCGCGAAACCGAGCCACCAGAATCAGCCACGCCGGAAACATAGAAGGCTGGCTTGTCAGACGAAAAGCGGCTGCGCTCCCTCCTTTTTTAAAACTTCCTTGCTACCCTATTGCCAAAGCGCATAGCAGGAATAATGTAAATTTATTTATGAATAAACAATGACACGTCGCGAATTACCATTGAGTGCACGTTCGATTGAACCCTAAAAGTATGCCTTCGAGGCCTAACTTGTTTGAAACTTCAGACAGAAGCATTGACTAGGCAGTTTTGAATCTTTCTGCAAGTACTAGAAGAGCCGAATAACGTACGTTGATCCGACTGAAAACTCCACTTTCAGGAGCGAGAATGTGCTTCTGGAAATCTCAAGGTCAATAATTACTGATTAAAGGTCATTGCCTGAAACTCATTTCAACAGGTGGAAGAAGCCAGAGCACATGTCTGAAGATTCGATGAAGCCTCAAAGGGTTAATTTCCCTGCCCAATCGAACGCGCCTTTATAGTACTGATTTTCCGAGCTTCAGAGATTAAATGAGGAGAGTTTTGTCGGATGAGGAGCATTACGTTAGAAGGAAGTGTTGGGTACGGTGGGGAGCGTTAAGTTAGAAATATAGCGTTAGAACAGGTGAGGAGCGTTAGCTCTGATTAAAAGCATTAGGTTAGCAGTACTGGCGCCGTAAAGTTTTGCAGTTGGTGGCAGGGCCAGCCAAAAAAGGCCGTTGGGTACTTTTTGTCGGTTTTACCAGTCTGACAATTTTTAACCTGGTAAAACCCTGTTAGGTGGTAAAACCTGGCAAAACATTAAAATATATGAATAAACTATGTAAATACATA
>LQNS02278170.1:25136923-25152810 GCA_001587735.2 Parhyale hawaiensis
GGTGAGAAATAAGTGAAAAAGTAGCAAAGTAGAGGCATGCGGACCAGCGAAACGTACGTGCACGGTACTCTGCCCGAGCTCTGATAGATCACAGACTACCTGTGTACCGGGGATTTGTGTTTGGCTCAGGTATGGCGCAACAATCGTCATACCATCTTCCTCCGTCCTCTCATCTGGCGGGGAATGCGAAAATAAAGTTATGCTTTTGCGGCTGAGAGGTGAACTTTATTTTTGTAGCACATGGGTGAACTTTGTTTTTGCAGCACAGGGGTAAACTTTGTTTTTGCGGCCACTGTACTTTCAAAAGGCTCAAATAATTAGATTTTGGTGTTGATACAAAGAAAATCATGGTTTCAGAGCAAAATTTGAATAATTCGTTACAGTTGCCTTGTTTGGGGGAGGTATACACTCTAAAAGTGCCCTAGTTTAAACTTATTTGGTACGTTTGGTCGTGTTTTGGCCCCATATTTATTTAAAAACAGCAAGGGGTCTCGAAGGAAAAATTATATCCCTACGGAGGACGTGAGCCTAAAAAGGTTAAGAAGCACTGTTCTAGATCGAAGGTTGCATGTTTGAGATTATGGTTATCACTACAGTGTTTCTAGCCGGGCCTCATCTGCAGCGCTGCCCGGGAGGCCTGGAAACAGACCATCCAGGATTGTGACCTCTAGAGCAATCCCAACAATTTTTGGTCCCTCCTCCACTCTTTATCAGGCAACCTGTCTTTCATTCCTCCCAACCAGCCGATTTCCTTATACCGGCGGTTTCAGTTTTATGCGATACATACGTTCGCGAAGGAACATTTTCTTCGTAAAAAAAAATTCACTGTTTCCTTTTGTAAATTTTCTTTGGACGAAATGAAATACGTGAGCAGTTCTTGGGCAGACAGTTGCAAAAGGCTTTTTACTTGTATATTCAAAACAATCACTAGTTCTTACCATTTTTTACCCAGTGCATTGCATAGGGTTTCATTTTAGAACGAGTACAAAAGAAACAAATGCAGCTTCACTCGAACGAAGAAATACACCCGTGTGCCACCCACAGCAGGTGGCAAGAGCCGAATTTTTGCTAATTTAACAAGCGCGGATACAAATTTCTTCCGCGTTCTGTTGTTTGCTGGAACGAGATACAGTACGTTACCTTTGATTGTGCAAATAGAATTTTTTTACTTAATTTTTCATGATGAGTGTCTAACTTTGAAATATCAGTATCAACTAAAAGTATGGCTATGCTGCCAATGTAAACAGCACTTGTAAAATAAATATTTAGCCATTGGTTAAGTTTATCATAAGATTTGCTTATTTACGAGTTTTTTACTGTTACCTCAGATTATGCAGCAAGTTAATAAAAACGTCATAAAGAGAAAATAAATACAAGTGAACAGGAATATTGTTATTAAACGTCCAAAACCAAGAAATTTTAACCAAAACAATTCAATAAACACTGAAATAAGTGTTCAGTAGTGGTAGACATAACAAGTTAATTTTGAACATGGCAACCTCAATTTTTCATGACTTTTTAAGGCGATTATCAACAGACTTTGTCATGTTTGATTTTTCAGATGGTGGAATAGAATCTGCTGCTGTTTTTACTGCATTCCACAGGCTTACTTTGCTCGAAAACTGCCGACCACCTTCGTATATCTTCCTTTTGATCATTGCCCAGAGGTTCTCAATGGGATTAAATCGGGGCTATCCGCTGGCCAGGTCACAATCCTTTATGATTTAAATCCTCCGTCCGCAAGCCAGTTAGCAGTGTACCGTGCTCGGTGTGAGGGAGCGTTATCGTGCTGAAATACCAATTTGAATCCGCCTGCAATAGTCTGCTCATCAAGCCATGGAATCAAGTTGGCTTTCAGAAACTGGCAGTACCTTTCTGCATTCAGTTTAACTCCTTCTGCCACTTCAAATGGACCAATAAGGGTGTCACCTACTATCCTGGCCCAAAACATTATACCTCCACCACCTTGCTGGCGCTTAAGCCGGGTGTTGAGGTCAGTCATGGAGGACCCACCAAGACGCTCATCCATCTGGACCATCAAGAGAGGCTCTGCATTCGTCAGTAAATATGACATCGGAGAAATCCGTTTTCATGTTCTCCTCAGCCCATTTGACCCTTTTTCTTTATGAGTTTTTATTAGAGTGGTCGTTTAATTGCCCTTTTCACTCTCCCTAGCTTCTGCAGAACCTCACATCTTGTCTTTCTGCTTAGTATTGGGGCTCCAGCGTCTTCAAATGTCGCCTTACTTGTAGATAGTTGTTTTCTAGCGATAGAAACCTTCAAATGTCGCATATCCCGAGCAGTCAATTTCCTCGTAGAGGCTCTATCCGGAGTTTTCCTGTTGACTTTACCTTCAATTGCATAAGCCTAATTGTTCGGTGATCACGCTGTAATTCCTTGGAAACTTCGAGTGTTGCCTTACCAGAAGCCAATAACGAGGTCACTTTGATTTTTTCTTCACTTTTTAAACCGCATTTCTTGCCCATGTTGGCTAGAGAGTGATGTTGCATAGTCTGGGGTAACAGCAGAACCCCGTGCGATAAGCAAATGTTGCCAAAACGTAGGAAATTGTTCCGTTTTCGTTTTCTCTAGTTATTTTTATAGTTGCAACATACCTGTGCACTAACTTACTATTCACATTTTAAATGTTTGACACATGTCTTGAAAAATAAGTAAAAAAAATTATATTTGCATAATCAAAGGTTACGCAATGTATTTGGCGCATATTACAAGATGCCTCAACTTTACTGCGCTTAAATACGAGTACGGACCGTACACCTTTAAAAAAACGGAGCTTTTGCAACACCCTCTACAACTTGCATATACCCCATTTCTCATTCGCCTTTGACTCAAATTCAGTCGCTTTTGACACATGCAAAATGTATTCACATTGTACAAATGATTTTGACATACAATAGATTCCCTTTAACAAGTTTACGAGTTAACTTTGACAATAGTATTAACTTTGACATCTTCATTTGCGTATGACAAGTGTATTTTTTGACAAATGAGTTGTATGAAATTGAATATGAGCAGTTGGAATGACGAGCTTCAAAACAGATTGGCAGTAGTAATTTTTGCTTTTGAAAAGCCCGATAGTAATTTCATAATGTAAGTTTGTTTATACTTCGCAAAGTAAAATATAAATTTACCAGCTTGTAATTTTTTTGATGTTGGAAGCTCTGAAAACACATTCTGTAGTCGAGGCCTCTAGTATATAACGCATATGCAAGTTTAAAATTTACATATTTTGTAAGTAGTGAATTGCATAAGATTACATGTGTATTTAGTCTGTAAATTCCTAGATGAAACAGGTTTTCGTACCAAATTAATTTTCTTAGATGAAAACGAATGAACTTTTCTGGTTTTATGTCTGTAAAATACGCGTTTCATTTCTATTTAAACTTTGTCAAATAAATGTGAACTCTGACAATATTTCATTTTGTAATGACAATTGCAATAGTTGAATGTAAATTCCAAATGAACACGTGTCAAATTAGGTAATTTATCCTGTCAAAGTGTTTGGTGATTGTTAAATTAAATTTTCACGTTTTAAAACTCATGATGCTTCCTGTCAATTAAATCGTGCAAGTGTCAAAAACAATGGCCGATCGTCGAAAGCGGCTGAATTTGAGTCAAAGGCGAATGAGACAAGGTATATGTAGAAAAATGGACACATTGACTAGCACGGTAGGACATTGTACGCAATTGCCATGCCTGGATCGGTGGGGGGTCACTACACTATTTTACGTGCGTTGAATGAAAGAGCGCGTGTATGAAATTATGCCTATAGAATTGTAGAAGCGACAAGTCAAGCTTGACAATCATTTGTCTGCACTTCACTAAGTGGGAACTTTTTAGCTGACTCAGCACTTGCCCGAGGGGAGGCTGTAAATTCGGTCGACCCAGAGACCGCTGCTGCCCTCCTTCCCTGCAGCCCTTCGCTTTCGGAAGGTAAGGTATGTCTTCGCTATACCTTGTTCCTCATAGAGTTGAAGTTTAACGGTGACGTATTTTTTGCTGGTACATATTCTACGTAGGTATTAATAATACCTAATACCTATTCTCATGAACTTTGTAGAGTTCAAGTTTAACAGTGAGACATGTTTTACTGAATATCATTGTTCCTTGTGGCACGGAGTTCGTTGGTGAGGTATTTTGAGATGACTCTCATTGGTCCTCGTAGATATGATGAAAATTTTAATAATGAACTTCGTCCAGATGAATCGCATCTAGAAGTGACGTGTAATGGAGAGGTATATTGTGTTGATTCTCAATGTTTCTCGCAGATATAAAGACTAATGGTGAAGTACGGCTGTAATTCTGATGGTTCTTCGTATATAGATGTGATGGGTGACGGCAAGGTATTTCATACTGAAGTTAGTCGTTCTTTGTTCATATACAGTATTGTTTAATCGTACATCACCATGATTTTCACTGTTCATCGTAAATATGATTTCTAATGCTAAACTATTTTCTGGCAGTTCTCAATGTTCATTCAGCCCCAAACTTGAATATATGTTCTTAATTTTTTTAGTAATTCAATGGTTACTTTATTTAAATAAATACAAAAACCAGTGGATCGAAATGCACTCGAAGTCGATTTAGGTCTGTACAGCAGTAGTCTTCTCTGCTTGAAAAATTATTATTATTTTTTCTGTTGAACCAAAATTTTCTTGTTATTTTTCTCCGCTTAACAATTGTTTTTATTTTGTACCTGAGCCCATTATCTCCAAGCTGTGCTACGTTGCCAGCAAAGCTACTTTTCTTGTAAGAAAATAATAGAAAAAAGAATGCCTGTAGCAAAGTAGCACAGCTTAGGTACAATATACAAAGAATTTTATGGTAAAGATCTACTTCGTTCCAGAGAGCAGGACAGGGACTAAGTGAGCGTGCTGTTCCCTATAGAGCGCTCTCATTTTCTTCAGAATTACTTCTTTGTTGCGAGCGAAGACTGTGTTCTGGCTTCTGTCTGCGCTGCTAGCACAACTTCTATAGCACCTCGGCCTACGGTGCTAATGAAGTATTGTCTGTGGCCTGTAATAGATGATTTGAGTCTCTTTGATACTGGTGCGCAATGCTGTACGAACTCTGATCGAAGCTAGAATGACTTCACTTCTAAGATAGAAGAGTCCGTGGAGCCTGATGGAGTACCTGAGTTACATTGATTGTACAGCACAACCGCAAGTTTCTGGAAGTGGGTTTTACGTGTGGAGTCGTTGCTTGGTATAATATATCGGTTCTCGGCTTCGGTTTTTTAACAAACCTGAAGTATAAAAAACTGTTTTAGTCCAGAGTTTGTGATCTTCAGCTCTGGTAATGCAGCTTAACGCATACTTAACTATATGTGTGTGCGTAACTTCAATAAAAGTATTACTCCAGTTGCGTAACAAGCCAAATGAACGTCGCATCCAGGTGCTTGGACTCATCTTTCAGGAACGATTACTGCTCGGGAGGTCAAGGCCAGAACGTTTAAATATCAAGTACCTGTCTGACTTCAACGACGTCTCACAGTGGATTTCTTTCTCAGAGACGCTGATGATTGCCTGTGTATACCAATGTAAAAACGCAAATATCAACATCAAATAACTGCGCAAGGCAAAAGTTTTCCCTGTATTTCATAGTGAATACTTGGAATAGCCTGCCCTAGGAATTTGCCGAAGCAGACAGTTAATCAAAAATCGTCTAAAAAAATTGGGAGCAGCACTTTCTACAGCTTGGAACTCCTCCTCATAATGCTCATCAACTCCTAACGCATAACTGCATTTGAAGCAGTTTTAGTTTACTATCTCTCATTCTCAAGTTAATACTCAAACTATATTTCTTTTGCAATTTCTCAGCTTGTCGAAATTTGAACATAATACTAAGGTCTTGTACAATGCCCAAAACAGGGACCATTTAAATATTCTAGAGGCATTACTCATCTATGAGCATCAACCAAATGTAAATGAGATCACCGTGGATTTCTATTCACTCAAGTTGTTCAATAGGAATGCACGTATGCACATTGTTGGAACCTAGGGTGACGGACGGGATTGCTTCGGTGGTAGCCGCCATTTTGTGACGGACAGTTGGTGAAGAGTGCAGTGTTGTGAGGCTGATCCTGAACTTTCATACTTTAGCAAACAGTATCTAGTCATGTGTACAAAATATATGAGATATTAGATGATAGTCTAATGTTTACAAATTCGTTCTAGTCTAATCTACTGGTGTTTGTGTATTTCAGATTTTATAGTAGCCTGATGATGATGTCTGGCACATCGAAACGTTGCTTTTTAGTGCTCTCATACACTACTTTCAAAAATTTTATTAGAAATGAATACGAGTGTATTTGTAACTTCCTTAACACGCAATGAACTAGAGAAACTCTAACTCAGTGTCTAAAAACCAAAATCATTCTGTTGGAACTAATCATATTTGCACAATCAACCCGTTTTTTATCCTATAGCATAACGGTCATAGATCGAGGAAGTCCTCAGCCGACGCCTCGGCCTAGCCCTGGGAAGGAACCTATGGTCCTTCTCCTCTTGCTAACTATGTAGATGAAATTAGACATACATATACGTATGAATAAAATTGATGCCGTGTGTTTCTTTCTTCTACAATGTCTTCATTTATTTTTTTTCTCACTATTTCTTATTATAAAAATAACTTCCTGATCTATTTTGCGAATTGTAGTTAATGAGCACGCCTGCTTATAGAGATGTTATGTGACACGTTTCAGCTCTGTGTATGTCATATTTGTGCCATGTTATTGTGGATCCAGGGAAATGGAGGTATTTTAGCTACTGTCAAAGTTAGAGTTGTAGCTATAGCTTAAGTTGATGTCATATGCAGAATGATGTTTCTGTTTATGAATTCTTGACCGTCAGAAGATGCAGAAATTGTTAGATTTAATAAATTGACTTCCTGCAGCCTCTCTTTAAGGGTTTTATTTCAGTTTGGCCTGAGATCAATCTCTCACTACATCAGATATAAAATTCATCTGTTATATCAGGTTCTGCAGTAGTCTGTTGTGTCCACTGGCACCATCTTTGCAGGTTAAGCATACGCTATATATGTATATATACTTGGACATGGCTACGAGGGTGAGATAACTACAATTCTTGACTTCAGTACGTACAGTTCTTCAGTTGACTTGTTCTTGCCCAACTTTACCTGGCTTAAGCGACTATCTTTCCGTGCCTGAAAATCACTGGGAAATGCCCGTCTGGATCATATCGGTAATGTCATACATGGACTCAGTATCATAAAAAATATATATAAACCAAAATCATGAATATAGCTCTACTAACACCAGAAATAGTTGTGTATTTGGCCGTAGAATTTTTAAATAAAAGGGGCCCCCACGGAGGGGGGGGGGTCGATCCAGCGGCGGGAAAATTTGTGCCCCACCATATTCTGTTAGTCTGACCCAAAAGCAACCCAAATAAAAAAAATCTACATTTGCATGAAAATCTTACGCAATTACATTTCATACCACACTATTACTTTCAACACCCACAACGCAATTTAAAGAGGCGAAATCAACGCTCTTATCTAAGGGTTAGGATGCGCGGGACTGGCTTAGATTGACTTTGACGAGGCAATCAAATGAGCCCATATATAAATAAATAAATAAATAAATAAATAAATAAATAAAAACTTTTATTGACAAAATATGTGTAAATTGTCCAAACTGTATATCCCAATTAAAAATTTTCGGTAGAACTACCGTGGCGTTTGGTCCACACATGGCCGCCACATGTCGCCTCTTTGAGCGGGGCATCCGTGAGGCTCGGGTGCTGCACGGTCGCTATGCGCGTTTTTGAGGGGTGGCACGGGCGACCTCGTTCCGAACATAAATCACCCATACAGGGCGCGCTTGCCCGACCGTGTTCCACGGATATTCCGCGCCTCCGCAGAAGTAGCAGTATACTGCTATTTTGGCCTAGACGTGGAACATCCGTGGAACACGCTCGGGCAAGCGCGCCCTGCATGAGTGATTTATGTTCGGAACGAGGTCGCCCGTGCCACCCCTCAAAAACGCGCATAGCGACTGTGCAGCACCCGAGCCTCACGGATGCCCCGCTCAAAAAGGCGACCAGGTGCACACCATACACCGCGCTTGTTCCACCGAAAATTTTTAATTGTGATAGGAATGTTCAGAAAATTTCTGTCCGCACGAGTGCGATTCCGCAAACTACAACTTGAAGCTGTGCTGATAAGTGTTAAATTATATAACATAATCTGACTGTATTGAAAGTAAGTGATACGTACCGGGTCTTGCAAAAATTTTGTTACACTTTATATTTCATGTTCGCGGTCAGTTTTAAATAGTAAATTTAATTCTCTGAGCACTAACTTAAAATTTATATTTGTAGGCAATTTTCACTAGGAATAAATATAAAGCTGTGAGGTAAACGCGTGCCTTTTTGGAAATAAAAAGAAGCAAGATACGTATCTGCTCTCCCCCCGCGCGTGCCCCGGCAAGTCGGAAATCGAGGCCCAAGCATTATGCATGGCGGCGGGTTGCTCGGCTGTAAACACACAGTGAACCTAAACGAGGTCGAACCTTGAGGTCATCACATTTCTCTATCTATCTACGACTGTGTAGACGGTTATCCGTCTGACGTTCAGCCTTATAGTGATGTCGGGCTCATTCAAGGAGCTTCGATAGAGAGGAAGGAGCCAGAAACCTCGTCCGTGAAGCTCAAGAGTCGTTTATGGCTGTGCCAGTCGCCGTATGCACCAATCGCATATTCGGGAACTTGGTTTGTCTGCTGCTCCCTCGTGGTGAAACTCACTGCTTTCCCATTACTTCCACCAATGAGATTCATGAACGAGTCTCACAGCTGATTGACTCGCTGGTGAATCTGTGAATGGGCCACAGGGCTCCCTCCTCCTGCATTGAAGCTTCTTGGGCTCGTTGTGCCCCGCGTGGAGAGGAGCAGATATCTCAATTCTATTTGCTTCCATTGAAGCTCACTTGCACCTCACCACTATTTATTGCTAGTGAAAACTGCCTAAAAAGGATCAATTTTAAGTTTGTGTCCCGAATAATTAAATTTATATTAAAAACTGACCACAATTGTGTAAAATGAAGTGTAACAGAACTTTTTTAAGAAAACGGTGATATTATCGAAAGATACAAAACTATTCATAACAGTGCATTTTCTTTGAAACTTTGGCCACTCTTGTGATACATTTGTGAAGCTGATTAACTAAGAAGGCACGTGTTGAATGAAACCGCATAAATACGATCAGTTTAATACAAACTAGGATTTTATTTGCCACGCCAAGTAGCCAAAAACAAGGCTAATCCTAGTTTTTTTGGCATGAGTCACATCGAGGACAGCCCTCCAGACTCCCTGCAAAAAATAATGAACAATGTTCAACTCCTCCGACCACTTACTGGGAGGGGGACAGACAAATAAACAAATACATATATATATACATGAATCTTCAACGAAAACAGTATCACCTCTCTCACTTCGTTCGTGGATGATACTAATTTCAAAACAACTGTAGCATCAGGTAAACCAACGTTGCTAATTTAAAAGTAAATAACTTCAAGTGCCATGCAAAACCCCGTAACTTAAGAGTGACCGTAAGAAACGGCGCTGGCCCCAGGGACTGTATGCTACCCTAGAAGTGAGAAGCATTGTTTACCACCGCCGCGCGTTGTCTGAGAGATGGCAGCGAAATTCGCTCAAAAGCGTCTTTGTTTTCACAGCAGACCAGCCTTTGGCTCTGCTGAGCTCCTGAAAAACCCACATGACGCTGCAGGGCTTCAGCCTAAGCCCCAGATTGAGGTTTTTCTCGACTCGACCAAATAACTGCGCCTGGTTTTTCTTGTGTTATTTTCGCCGTGAACAACAGAGTTTTGGAGTACTGCGTGATGGAAAGTGCAGGCTGAACATTGAAATATTCTTCGTCGAGTGTTGTGTATAGAAGCTTCAGGGAACGGAGCGGGATGGTGAGTGTTGACCGAACGTACATTGGCATTGTCTTTCTCGACTGCTTTATAGAAGAGTTCTAGCAGAAGAAATGACGGCGCGTCTTGATTGATAAATGGAATTTTCCCTTCGTGCGTTATGTAAGATTCACTTTACAGTGCATGATAAAAGATGTTTAATGAACACTTAATAAGTTCGTGTCCCAGAGTCGCGACGGAACAGACTGAGTTCTGCAAAGCTGTGATGGCAGTGTTCGTTGAATAACGAAATTTTGTGTTGTTTTCTAGCAATTTAGAAGAGTCGTGGCGTCGGTGTGACGCGAGTACAACGTAAACACTGACACGTTTTGCTCTGTGTGGTACAAACGGCTTGCTGATCATAACCTCGAAATCTGTCGATGTTTCACGTGTAGGTTCTATGAATGATATGCGTTGACTGCACTCTAACAAGTATGGTGTGTAGAGAATTTTATTAGTACATATAATCATACATAGAGTTTTTTAATACAGCTGTAGAATTTTGAGCAGTAAGGAGAATGAAGAAAGAGAAGATTCTATGCAAATCGTGAGGTAAATGAGAAGCATTAATGAGACCCAGTCCCATGCTATTCGATTGGCAGTTGTGGGGTCTATGTAGATTTACGTTTATCGAGCAATAAACACTTTTTTCACTATAATGCACGAAATATTTTGATAGATTGAAGTAACTGTACTTTACTCCTTACTTCTGTATGATAAATGAAATATCTAGATAGTTTACAGTAGGGTACTTTACTCCTTGTTGGAAATACATGCAATGTCATAACAGCTCGCAATAAGGGTATACTTTGCTCCTTGTTGCAGATACACGCGAAGTCAAGATAGTTTACAGCAACGGTACTCTGCTTCTTGTGTCAGACGCATGCACTTTCTTGATAGATTGCAGTAACGGTACTTTGCCCTTTGTAATTGCATCGAGTTCGGAGAAAGCTCTCGAAATCCTCGAATGATCGGTCGTCTGGGGCGGTCGTTTCATATTTTTTTATTCGATTGTGCCCTTTCCCTGCCCCAAAGCGCTCGTTAAGACCCGTATCAAATATTTCTTTTTTCTATTCTTAAGAAATCGCGTAATGTTTCTGTCTCTGAAAATTTTGACCGCATTTTAAAGTACAGAAATTTTATGACGGAGAATAACGTCGAAGTGCAATAGAGTTAATGTGCCTAGTAATAAATGTTTTTCGTGAGCATATGAATAACAAATCTTCATATGAATCTTTGAAATTAAAGTACAAGCGAGCATTCTGACCAACGAAAAAATTCTATGAGCAAATTGAGATAAAACATTTGAAAACATTTTGGTAGATATGTTCAATGGTTTAGTGTAATCAGTGAAAAATACTATCTATGAACATATGAAACTTAAATAAAATCTTTCATGAGCAAATTTTTCAAATTCAAGCCCAATTCTATGCCGCCACAGAAGCTTAAGTCGTATATTAGTTTTGTGGGACTGCAAAAACTTTCGTTATGATAGCTAAACCTGTAAATCGTGTCAGTATGTCCGCTGGCTGGTGCAACATGCAAGGGTTGGCACTAAGCACACAGTTTAACGCCTAATTTCTACGTACGCCTCTCATATTTTGTCTGGACGTGGGCGTCTTTATTTTTTCAATTTTTTTACATTTTGATTTTTTTTTTTTTTGTAGCTTGGCGCATCAGATGCAGCAAGCTTGTATTATGAGACAATGATGATAGGCTCTCAACGTTTCCGCGATGATGTCGTTGGCATCAGCCCGACGGCAACATAAAATACGAAACGTTCCAAGTTCCTGGAACAATAGTTCTGTGGCTGTGACAGCAACGTACCGCGTTTGAATAATATACACAACCTTAGAAATGTCAACTCGGTCCAAGTTGAAATAAGTATTCAAAACATGAAATTAGCATCAGCTGTTGAATATATCACTGTAGCGACGGCTGGATTTTAAACAATTTGTTTGTTGACTATTAAAAATATATTATGGAAAAGGAAACCTTACTCGCGGCCGCGTAATCTGAAAGGTTACATAGAATATATTATGATTATTTTATTGCTCTCGTGAGCAGCAACCCTGAGAACCAAACTCAAGTTTCTCCTCAAGTATTTCTACAAGAGCAGTTCGTCGCTCGGTGTAGCTATAGGCTGTACCAACGACTGTGTTTATGTCGATGTTGCTCAATTGCTCTTGAACTGGCGCCTTGTTAAAACAAAAATTTTATTTATAAAGGCACTTAGCCAACTCATGCAACTGTGTGAAAATACGAAAAGTTCTGTGAGAGAGAGAGAGATTGCTGATATTGACTCCTAAGGTTTTGGGATCAGCACTTTCGGCCAGACATTTTCACATCAATATTACTAGCCAAATGACCGGCAAAAAGTCTTCTTTGGACTACCAAACTACATCCACAAATCCACCATTGACATCTAATGTTCACCATTGATAAGCATCCTGAGGAATAGTAAAGATGTCGGTACATCTGCCCCAGTGTGTTCAATCTCTTGTATGTACATGCACTGCTTTCGCCCGCCCTCTGCAACAAAGATGATAACGGGACCGCACGGCACCGTAAATTAGGGTACGGCACTCTGAGAGCGCATACCTCCGCCAAGTAAGGCAACGGTAAGAAAACATTCAAATTGGCTCTGATACCATGATTTGTTTTGTATCAAGTCCAAAATCTAATCAATTGTGCCTTTTAATAGTATTAACAGTTTCTGCAATTTTTTTGAAGATCCTTTCATAACTTTTTGAGTTATGCTGCTAACAAACATTATGCCAAACATAAGTCAAACATACAAATGAACCAACCGATCTACACCAAAATTCAATCATTTATATCTTTTAACATTACTAATAACTCCTGCAAATTTAATAAAGATCCATTCAAAATGTTTTGAGTTATTGCGTAACAAACATTACGACAAACCCAACTCAAACATAGAAACGAATCAAACAATCTGCGCCAAAATTTGTCTATTTTTGTTTTTTAATATTATCAACAACTCCTGTAAGTTTCATGAAGATCCATTTAAAACTTTTTCAGTTATGCAGCTTAGAAACATCATGACAAACATAAGTAAAACATGCAAGCGAACCAACCGATCTGCACCAAAATATAATCATTCATGTCTTAAACGATTACTAACAACTCCTTTAAGTTTCATAAAGATTTATTGAAAACTTTTTGAGTTCTTGCGCTAACAAATATAAAGTTAAACACAGCAACAAGCATATGAACGAACAAACAGATCATCACAAAAATTTCGTCATTTACTCTTTGCGATGTACGTAACAACTCATGTAAATTTCATAAAAATCTGTCCGTAACTTTTTGAGTTATGGCATTGAGAAAAATGAGGCGAACAAAGAAACGGATGGACGAATCTTCACCAATTAATCATCTGTTCCTCCTAACATACCTAACAATCCCTGTAGGTTTTGTCAAAATCCGTCCATAACTTTTTGAGTTATCTTGGTGACAGAGAGAAACGCAGACAGACAAACACACAAACAGACAGACAGACAAACCCGACGAAAACATAACCTCCTCGGCGGAGGTAATAAGGCTGGTTTCGTTTCAAATATTGATACTGTATTTGCAAAATCTTCTGTGCCACCATCCCGTGACTGACTTTAGATGTCCGTCTTTGCAGGTTGTAGATATTTTTGACGATGCCTCACTTGTTGCAGCTCCGTAATGTAAAAGTTTTTGAAGGTCGACCTCTCTCATAAAGATTTACAGTTGCGGAATCGTCCTATAAGTTTGTGTTGAGAATTTGAACCGTAATTATAGAAAAGCAGCAACTGTTCAAAAAAAATCACTTTAACTTCAGATAGAACTTCTGTGTGCAAGGCTCTCTCCGTGGCACACAACGCATCTCAAGATCCGACTAAATGTTAAATGTTAAGATTTCGTCTGCAATTAATGCCGATAAATTTCAGCTTGTAAGGCTCCCTTCATTACACAAAACGAGTCCTGCGCAATTCCTCACTGCGAGATTACAACGAAGGCAGCGCTGCCTGCGGCGCATAATTATGCCAAAAAGCTCCAATTTATTCACATTCTTCGTAAGACGAAACGGCTAGAATTCCATGAAATTCCTGCGGTGGTTTTCACGCTAGGGCTTCAATGGAATTTAATAAAGGAATAAGCCAGTATTGTGCCGCGGTAAAATGTCCTAATCTCGAGATAGAGGGATTTTATATAGAAGCTCACGAGCGGTGGCGTTCAGAGGGGCAGGGGAGTTGGATTGTTGGGCGAATTTCTGGAAGAATTTTTAGTCCCCCCGCGGAACACTCGCTTCGCCAATCAACACTCCGATGATTTGCGTTGGGGAAACACACGTCATTGGAAATTAAATTGGTTCGGCTTCCTTAAATTCCTCATCGTATTAATGGAACTTTTCGAAACGGCAGAGACACTGGATGGCGTATTGGGATAGGAAAAAAGAGTTCTAATGCAATCAGCGCACGCGGCGCAGAATGTTTTGGCTTCTGACTCTACCAACGCACATGCAATTGAAATATTTTAATGTTCACTGTAAGCAGAAACTAAAAGCAGTTGCTCAAATATTAGAACTTCTGCTTATGGATTATTTTTGCATTACCGACCATTGCTAGTTACCGCAGTGCTACAGTACGCAGTAGTGGACAGATCATTATTATCTGCACAGATATTTGTCGTCAATAACTTTGTGACAGTTCAGCCGATTTTCAAAATTTCAGGGATAAATTCTAGACTACTGGATTTTATATTTATATAATTCTGTTCTCCGTATAGCGATAACAAGCAGAATGTTGGCGCTAAAAGCCTCAAACAGCTGGCATGTCAGAGCTGATCTCAGCCACGCTCACTCAACCGAAACGTCACACACGTGCCTTGGCTTCGCCCCGTTACATCGAATTTTGGGCATTAACACCGAGTGACTTGCCCGTGACACTGCCGGAAACTTAGCCATGCTTCGTAAAATAAACTTTCCAGCCGTCTAAGAGCCCTTATTGCTGTACTACATACGGTGCTACACAGCAAAATGTTGGAGATATAATGCAGTACTGCGTATAAAATTAGATGGCAGAATGCGTGTGTTAATTGCAGTACTACAGAATGTTGGATCTCGTATTGCTCTGGTACGTATAGTCCTAGACAGCAGTCGATTGTTAGGTGATATAATGCTGCAGTCTGCATAGAGCTTTGGGTGAAGTAGGACTCTCCCCATACGCACATAAATTCTGATAGACAATAGGATGGTTTGGATGTGATAATACTATAGTGCTTAGCCTGCCAGATAGCAGAGAGATGGGTGAAATAATGATGGGCACCACAAAGTGGATGGTAGAATGAAAGGTGATATTAATAGCATTGTGGAGTTTGATGGTTAAAGTGCGGCTCAGACACCGACTCCTGATCATCCAGTTTTCCTACTCCGACACCTGATCTCCATGTTTTTTTTTCCATTCCGACTCCCGGTCCTCCAGTTAGTTTGACTCCTAAATACAAATAGCATTTAACTTGACCATTAATTAGTTTAATAAACTACATATTTCCAAAATATATAGATGCATTAGGTTAAAAAAATATTTTTAAAATTTAAAACGACAGCTTGTATCAGGACAACTTGGGACGTTAGGTTTCATATATTCATAATAAAATAAAGTCAGGGTAAATACTCAGAACCAAAAATATACACAGGCATTAAACTCAAAGAAATAACTTTTTTGGTATTTACCGTAAAATCTTGCACTATTTGTACAATTCTAAATGGGAAATTATTAATTAGTTTATCAAAAACCGTAACCCGCCTTACACAAATTTCTTTGGAGCAAGTAGGTACACTCATCCCTCAACGCTGGTTCCGATCTCTCCCTCAACGCTGGTTCCGATCTCTCCCTCAACGCTGGTTCCGATCTCTCCCTCAACGCTGGTTCCGATC